>CM029561.1:13820460-14420460 GCA_017309665.1 Coelopa frigida | reverse complement strand
GCTGATGCTGCGGCGTCGGGGCCGGGGCCGACAGAGTCCGGAGGTAGGCCACACTGGGTCTGGGCTGGCTGCTAGAATCCACGAAGCCACCGCCGCAATCAAGGTTAAACGACTGCAATGGGATGGTCGCCTAGACGAAGGAGAAGAATGAGAAAAAACGGAGACGATGAGAAGGAATACCAGATTGAGGCTTAATAAAGAAAATTCAAAATCGATTTTTATCATAGGATACCATATTTCTTCTGCTCATATATTTCTTATATTCGATATATGTACATATGTGTGTATTTCTGGAGAGACTCGACTCGAGACTTGGCTCGCATTTGCGTGATTGAGCAACAATGCAATAACAACAATAATAACGACAACAACAATGGCGACAGCAAGAAATATTGGCACTCAAGTCGGTTGGTCGGTCGTTCTCGAAAGACCTTGAATATATAATAAGTTCCAAGCCATACCTGCCTCTGAGGTGGGGGCGCGGGACGAGGCCTGGCTCGAGTTCGATTTCGCAAGAGTTCTGTGGAATTTTTATGCAAATTAAAAGTCACTCTCGTGCCATGCGAAAGTCAATTCTTCTCCGCGGCGAAGACCTCGAGGACATCTGACAGACAATTGGCTCGATCGACTCGCCTCGCCCCGCCTCGTGGCCGAAATGAGACGTGTCGATAGACTAGGCTTGGCCTGTCTGGTCTGGTCTGGCATGATCTGGGTTTCTCCAGACACACGAGATCTCCTACGCAACCGACCCGAGGCTATATAATAATTCTCATGTTGCGGAAGGTGGCGAGGATCGTGCGAAAAGAAAAACTTGTTGTTATGGGCCCTTGGGAGGAGGAAACATAATGACGGGGTCGGACTGATGAAGGTACTTAAGGCCAGCTGAAGGTGGAGGGTAGATGTTGGAAGTGGAGAAAAGCAATTGGTCGCCGGTTGGAAGGGATCTCTCGTAACTCAATTAAATACATCGACCGCAAGGAATTCGGAACCTTGTTTCAAAATTGGCTAAAAAACGCGATACCGATCAGCGACATCTGCAGATGTTGCTGCAATTAGAAATGCCAGCGGATGCCATCGATGCGCATTGCAATTTTTAATGAGATCCTTGCGATCAACTCCTAGTGAGCACAACAACAATACAAACAACAGGGAAAACCGTGATTACACGTGATTTATTTCGCTGCAGACAAGGCAAGACGAATCCCAGCGAGCGAGGAGACAACGAAAATGAACCGAAAACACAAGAGCTGCGTGACGTACGTGACGAGGTCGGGGTTCCTTCCTTCGGGGCTCTGCCGCAGGGACCCGCGGACGGTTGTCATTGATCGCGCGACGACGAGCACGCATTTCATTAGGGTTTTTGTACTGCATTTTTGCGAATTCGTGGCTCATTGCAAGGACACCCGGATGACGGCACAGGGCGGGGCACCAGGGGGCGGAGGCGCAGGAGTCCCAGTCGCTGTCGAAGAATCATTCCTCATGCCGCTTGCGGGCCATGTTGCTGCCATGTCGTTGGCGTTGTTGCTGCATTGTTGTCAGCTCGTTACGCCAATTGCATTTACAAGTTCAACTCTCTGCAGCAGCAACAGAAAACAGCAACAACAACATGAGCACCAGCAGCAATTGACAATTTGAGCGAAACGAAGGTAATGCAAATCTCCGAGAGCAATGAAAAAGCTGAAGAGGGAGGAGGGCAAGAAGAGACGCAGAAAGAGCGAGAGCGCAAAAAACGCAACGTTGAAACGGAAATTGATTTAAATGATTTATTGGCAACATTTCTGCGGTTGCTGGTGCTGCTCCACTGCTGATATCTCAGTAAGCCCCATCGGACAAAGGAGTCTCCTCCTTGCGATTCCTCGGGGATAATGGCGAATCTTTCATTGAATGAAATTTTCGCAAAACCCTCAGTAAAAAGAGACAAAAAAAACTCGACTCAACTCCGTTGCATCTCGACCAAGTTGGGGATGGCGACGAGGTCGGGTCGGGAGCGGCGTCTGCGACTCGCAATTTTCGCAATTGTTCTCGGATTTGCTGGCTGTCCATACGTTTGTCCAACTGTTTGTCTGTCCTTCTCGCCTTCTGTTCGTCCCCCACGGTCCCTTCTGGTCCAGCGGCTGCCGATCACTCACTTTTTTTCATGTCCAGTGGCCTGACATGCGCTCGATGTCGTGACAATTGGCATAAATTTCACCAAATATGGTCTTCTGTGGCATCGTTCGATTCACTCTGTTCAGTCGGATCGACATCGTCTTAGTCGTTGAGTCCTTTGGGAGTTTTTGCAAAGGATGGTTTACGATGATTGTTTTCCTGAATGACGCTGATCGAAAATTCACCGACTTCAATGAAATCTGATAAAAGTCCTCGACAGGCGGCAATGCAATGAACCTCTGAAGGTCTATAAGGGATTTCTAGTTGGAGAGCCGGAGTCGGAACTGAACCTTGAGATCAATGAAGACAGGTATTGTGACATTTGCGAATTCGATGGAGTCAGAGTAGCATAACCGAAGGGACTTTTTGGTAGAAGTTCGCTTTAATATTTTCCATGATTTTACACCAAAGAATAGTTTACAGAACTCCGATTGAGGTCCCAGAAGCAACGTTTAACCGACCGAGGCATTGAAGTCTGGAGAGGCAGGTTCATTTGTCCTCTTTGTTACCGAAATTGAAGGAAATAAAAAAAAACACATTCAACTGTCGCTGCTAACATATGTATTATCATCATCAACCACAGGCACAATAAAAACAAGTCGAAATAACAACAATCAAGGCGGCAAGCGCCAAAATTGGGTCAAATTCTGGAGAAAGAAAACAAAGCGGGATCCATGTGATCTCCACTCCCCCCGTCCCTGGAACAACCCCATCACATGCGATCCCCACGTCCCTCCCAAGGCAGCTGCCACCGTACGAAGCGCGATCGAGCGACCGACGGACGAACGGACGGACCGACTGGCCGCCAAAGGAATGCTGCTTCATTTTTTGTTCGGAATACAAATTTCCTCATTCATCGCCCCCGTTGCTCTCTGCTGCACTTGTTCAGGGCCTTCTTTTTGGGGGTCTTCCTCCTCAACTTTTGGCAATCGTTTTTGGGGTTTCTGCCGATTCGATTTTTTGCTTTTGTTTTGGAGTTTTTGCGAAAGTGATTCCTCGGACACAGACTTATGGCGGAGGAAGGGAGGGAGGTGGGGCTGCAGCATGTGATTTCGTCCTCGTTTTCTTCTTTCATCGTCCTACTCCGGTTACTCTCTCCTCCTCCACGCGATCTCCACCGCCTCGTCTCTATCTCCTCTTGAGTCCCGTTCGAAATGGTTCGTCTGTCATGTTCGAGCAGGAGGGGTTGGAGTCGGAGGACCCTTAAATCATGGCTGCGGTCGGATGGTCAGGACACGGAGGGTTTTCGCTCGCGCTTGCGTGCGCCTAAACGGTGGGTCTGCCAGCTTGTCTGTCTGTCTCTCTGTCGGTTGGCCGTCGTCCGCCGACGATTTAAGCATTTTGATTTGATAATTATTATCAGAGAAGCGCATGCGTGACCACCAGGAAAGCGCGCTTCGTCCGGAGCTGGCAGGGGGCAGGAGGGACCCATTGTTGGACGCGTGATTTGTTTGACTGGGTCAAATCGATTTGGTTTTGGGACGTCCCAGATGTCTGGCGAAACCGTTAAGTGTTTTCTGTTCTGTTTTTCGTCGGGAATTTCACGTCTTCTCGTTCCTTCTTTTGGCTGACGATTCTCGTGGGCTGTTGTTGTTGTCGTTGCATTGGGAAGGCCGTGTAAGTGTGCGTGTTGATGTAAATTGCATAACGTTCATTGTGTTTGTTTTGATGGGCAATTTCTCGCTTCCCGTGGAGGTGAAACCTTTAAGTGGTTCTTTATTGCGATGATGACTCCGATTGGTTTAACGCGGGTCGATGTGGATCAACGACGGTGATCACATTAACTCTTTATGAAGAGGTGTCCGCCCGCCCAAATGTGGGTCACGAAATCGCGGGGTTTCGCTAGAGGTTTCTTTGTAGCCATTCATTCATTCATACATTTACGATGACAACAAAGTCGTCTGGCTCTGGGATTTCCTGAGAAGTCGGTGGGAGATCTCGTGATGGATGCAATTAGCTTTATTCGAATCTCATTGATGGCGCTCGTTAACTCGACCACTATCTCCTCCACATTGTGACCCAGACTTTCAAATGGTGCGCCGGGATCCAACGACAGCATTTGACGATCGAGAGAAATGCTTTTAATTTGTCGTTGATGTCGCCGACGATGATGTTGTCGTTGTTGTGGTTATTGCTATGATATTGTCGATGAGATCAATGCGTTGTTGTTGTGTTTTATGACCCCCACAATAATGTTCGACCTATCGATTGACAACTTCTGTCCTATTTTGGAATCAAGTCCCGTCTCTTCCGCATGTCAGGCCATCCGATTGGAATTCCATCATAAAAGCAATCACAACAACACCAATTAAAGAAACACAAGAAATTAGATAAGTTTCAAAGCAACAAGAACGAGGTTCGGTAGATGTGATGTGGAATTTAAATATTTACGATAGACAACGATGCGATGAGAATAAAAATACACCCAGCATCAACCACTATAACAACTATAACAACAATCATTGCAACTGCAACCAAGCCACATGCAGCAACATTGTTGTTAATTAAATATTAATTTAACTACGATAAAATGCGTGCGATTAGAGAAATAAATATTGAAATGAGATGCAGATTGTGTTGACGACCTGTGGCTTCTCTTCCTCAAATATAGGAAGCTTGGTCACAGTTGTTTGACCCATTTCTGGGAGAGTCGAACCATAAAAGTGGGATCTATTTAAAATCTATTTCATGAGAACCTCATTTTTGGTTTGGAGATTCAAAAATTCCGAGCACGGGGTTTGTGAGAGTATATATTTTATAGGTAAGACTAAAGTAATTTAAGAGACGTTGAGTCAGAAGAAGAATTGGATAACAGGGAGAATGCCAACAGTATAACTTGTACTAAACTATTCTCCTGTAGTTTGTATGCAAATAATTGAACTGAGGTCCAGTAAGTCCATAACGAAAGCTCTGGAAGACATGATCAACAAGCGAATGTTCTCATAAGCCAGTCATAAGAAGTCATCCGGCAGCACTCATCGCTCATCAGCCGATGCTTAATTCAAAGATGTGATATTTTTATGTCCGCTCGTAGTTGAAACAAAGGCACCGAATTCTCAACTGACTGTCTCTGTCTCCGTCGTTGATTGACAGCTCAATATGTCAGACTTTTAAGTGTCACTCCGTCTGGATAAAGACGGATAGCATAGTGCATGGGGGTGTGCATGAAGATATCAACAACAGAACAAATGTTCTTGCTTCACGACTCATCAAATATGTGTTCTCGCTGGGCCACATGCGACAACAACTCATTGAGAGGGGAGCCGAGCCAAACTCGCACCATGACATTCTGCTGCCTTTATCATAAACATGATCAACATCTGATCATGAGTATTATCAACATCACCATAATGATCGCCATCATCATGATCCTCGTGCTTATCGTGATCCCAAAATTAGTTTTATTTCCCTCTTTATTTGGGTGGAAGTCGCCGCGTGATGCGCTTTAAATGAGAATTTATTTTCGGCGCAGTTCAAAGTTCCATCCGTCCTCACCCCATCGATGCGGGGTTCTCTCGAAAGGGGGAAGGAGATGTTGGTGGCAGTCTTGTAGCGATGGTATTTGAACATATGTTCGCATTTTGTTTACATACATGGCCCTCTTTTGTTCTTGGCGCTTTTGTAGCTTTTGCTGTTGTTGCTTGGCCGTATACGAATAAATTCGGCAAGATGCAGCCGGGTCTGACTTTGATGCAGCGGGTGTCCGGGTGTCGGTTTCACAAACGATGTGCGACCAACAATCGTCAGTCGTCGTCGCCGATTGTTTATATATTGTAATTTTGTGGTATTCGACGTGGCCACATTGTTGCTTCCTCATCCACCTCTGCCTCGTCCATACTCATGGCCTCTGAGCATACTCATGGCTCTCAAAGTCTCATCCACTCCACTCCAGTCCGTAGTCGACACTCATTACCATTTTCCGCACGTTAGCCTAGAAAATGTTGCCGTCGAACTCTTGACCCTCGCTCATTTTGTATTCCATTCGAATCGATGTTGTTCCCACTATTATTTCGTTATTTATTTGACAAAATATTCAGAAAGAACGCGGAACCATTGTTGTTAATTCATCTCCCTCTTTCCCTATCTCTCTTTCGCTCATTCCCAACAATCGTTAAGGTTTGTTTCTGTTGCGAGAAAAAAGTCTCGAAACTAATAAACATCAATTAAAAAATAACAAACATAAAATGCAATCTCTACCACATCAACAACAACGACAACTTCCAACAGCAACAAAAAACTTTGGACTTTTTGCTGCCGAGTTTTGAATATACATATAAAATAAATGTCTCGGGCAGTCATCGTAAATTCGCCGTCGCAGTGACAAAATCTCCGCGAAATCTCCTTGTAGTCGATGCTGCTGTTGGCGGTGGTGGAGATGTTGTTGTCAGTATTATCGGTACTATTATTGCAGTTGCCCGAGAGCACCTCAAGTGTGTGGTCACCAGACGTCGCCACATGTGCGCCGCATGTCGTGGAGAGGACGGAAATCTTAGGGGTAAAGGACACAACTTCTATTAGGGGTAGAGGAGAGAACTTCTATGAGAATTATCGAAAACCCCATGACTTTTAGGAGTGGATTAGACTCTAGGTCAAAGCTATAATAGCAGAATGCGAAAGGCCTCCAACTTTCTAGGACTGTTGCCGGAGATATAAATACTTCCTTCGAATTCCAGAAAATCAGTAAGTCTCCTAAAACCATTACCGTCTCCCGGACATGGCGAGAATCTGCGGCATTCAAGTCATCCAGCACTTAGTAAAGATTTGAGCCGTTGGTGACTGGGTGCCCACAAGGAGACTTATCGCCCCGCTCAGATCGCTCAAAGCAGAGACGGACGAGGGCCAGTGTTCTGTACCAGAACAGAAGCCATGGCTCAGGATATCCTAGATAGATGGACGGAAGGAAGGAAGGGCAAGAAGTGATCTGTCGAATGGAGCGTGGGGAGATTCTTTCCAGGTGCTCTGTGGGAAATCGAGGAATAAAATGCAAAAGCCAAAAATCATGGACATGCCTGACATTTCACATACAAGACTTTGGTGTCAATTTTATGGATCATGGGATCGATCGAGAACTCGTGCTTGTCGTTATCGAAGCAGGGCGTTTGTTGTTTGTTGTAGCAATAGTTTATATTGTACTTTTTATTATTGTTGTCTAGTCGTGCATATCGCTGCGGTCATGTCTCAATGTGCCAACAATGTCTGGTCATTGCTGATTTGTTGCCAACAACAATCATAATTCGCGACAACAATTTTTTTCAATGTAATTTTCGCAAAATATCGCCATTTAATGTGGATATTTATAGAGTCAGAGGTGATATTGGATTTGGGTTTGGTTTAAGCAAAGATCCCGGGGTCTTGCCAAAGGAGCCACACGTTGGAGACCTCTGAGCAACATTCGATCAAAGCGTTTCTAACGCCTCTGCCCACGAGTGTGCGACCACCAGGAGAATTTGATTCACTTATACTACTTACATGCTTCTCCGGCCGCAGAACCAAGCCATTCGCTCCGGTCTGATCCCGAGCCTGCTGCTGGTGCTGGTCGCCCTTCGCGCCGCTGCGACTGCTGACGGCCGCCGTCGCCGCCGCCGACAACGAGGAGGCCGCCGACTTATCGGATCCCATTAGGTTGTCCAGATCGCGGAGGAATTTGTTGGCCCAGATGCTCACCTCGTCGGCAGCGGCCGCCGAAGCCGAGCTGCCGTTGTTCGCGGCAGCAACAGCTGCTGCTGCGGCGTCTGCTTTCGCTTGCAACTGCTTACGCAGGCGCTGCAGGGTCGACGATGTGTGGCTGCCGTTGTTGTTGGTCTCGCCCTCCGCTGCTCCATTGGGACTCAACGGCGGCGGAGGCAGCGCGTGCAACTTTGTCGTTGTCGGCTGCGTTTGGTCTCCATCGGCAGATGTTGCTGTCGTCGCAACAACATCGAGTTGCAACTGTGTGTTGTTGTTGCTGCTGCTGCTGTTACTGACAGGGGGCGACGCCTGTCCATTGCGACGACCGAGAGCGTTAATTTTTGTCACCTTCGTCTCATCCGTTGCTCTCGTTGCTGCTGCTCTCGATGTCTTCGGCGGCTGGCCGTTGTTTCCGCTGGCGCTGTCGAAGCCGCTATCGGACTCGGTGGATCGCGTCAATTCGTCAGTCGCTCCGTCGTCATGTTGTTGCTCCTGCTGTTGCTGCAGTCGCTGGCGCGCTTTGTGCTGCTCGAAGACTTCGTTGATCTCGGTCTGTAAGAGAGAGAGAGAGAAACATGTTGTTAATTGTTGTTGTCGATAGGTTGTAAGTTGTTGTTGTTTATAGACGGTTAGTTGTTGTTATTTTTTAGGTAGTAAATCCTTGTTTTTGTTGTAGAAATGTTGTCTTTGTTGCTGACATGTTGCTGGGTTCGCTTCTTGGTCGAGGTGATTTTTATTTCCTATAAAATTAATTTCTCGATCCCGAGAGGCGATAACTCTGGAGGTGATTTATAGGAGGACTCACGACACCCAGACGAACGGACATTTTCAACATTGTTGTTGTTGTACAAGTTGTTTCTGTTGTTGACGATGTACAAGTTGTTGCTGTTGTTGGATTAATTTACTAATGAAAATGTCGAAATAAATTCCCCGATAAACTCGCGATTAATCTAATGGCAACCACAAATCTGCAGACGACAAACACGGTGAGAGGAAATGCAAACAGACAGAGAGAAAGAGGAATGTGGACAGATATCTTGGGGGGGTCCGAAACCCTTTCTCAATCCCGATCCGAGTAAAAACCTCAACCCGACTCACTAATGGCCGCGATGAACAATTTCTAATGAATGCTTTCGCAAAAGTTTTCCCTCTAATTACTTCGCTGCCATCCATCAACTGGAGGGAGGAGCGATAGCTAAACAAAGACTTAATTTGTTATGTTATCCGACGAGGGAACCGATCGATCCAACAGCCCGGAGACCAACAGATAGATCTACAGAACCAATAGACAAACAGACAGCGATCGACAAACATACCGCAGTCTGTCTGTCCGACTGCGGTCTGAAAAACAGACAGACAGACAGAGAGCCAGTTGAAGTGCTGACCAAATGCACTACTCAGAAAGCCATTAGAAGCCCCGGTGCCATTAGAAGATACCGACTGGCCATTAGAGCCACGTCGGCCGACCCTGGTCGTCGAGTCGGGCGCCTGCCTTTCGATGGCTCCCGAGGCGAACCAAGAATCGCGAAAAATAAAGACGAAAAATCAACGGAAGGGGGGAAAGAAAGAGAGAGGGGGATGATCAGAGTTCTTTGGGCTTGCTTCAGCCTAGTTTACTGTGCACGAAGGGATCGGAGGGAACCCAGGGCGAAATTACTTAATTAAAAACGTGCCCACGAGATTCGCAAACAACCTTCTACGATGGGAGGGAACATAGACCGAGAAAGCAAGACTAAGAGAGGGAGAAGAGGATGGAAAGAGGAGATCGAGAGGGAAGAAGATGGAAAGGGAATAGAACGGAGGGGGAAGAGAGAGGCGAACGATCGCGAGGCTTTCAAATGCGATCGAACATTAGCAGATAATAAATTTTAAACTTGGTCAATGCGCCGATGGATGGAAGCCGAAGCGTTGGGAGAATTGGAGGGAGACAGGAGGGAGAAGGAGAAAGAAAGGGACATAGAAAGAGAAGATAGAGAGAGAGGGAAGAATGGTGCATGGCTTCTATGAGGAATTCAGCGCCGAGGTCGAACTTATCTCAACCCGAACAGAACTTCGATAGGAAGTGTGTGAGGAGAAGAGTTGTCCGAGTGAGTAAGAGAGAGGGAGAGACTGAGGCGCTCGAGTGGAAGGGAATCTTTCGCGGGATACAATGTAATTTAGGCATCATTTGTCGTACGTCAGACGGAGCTAATTTATGGGCTCCCTCAGACCGGACTCCGGGAACCAGAATCCCATGGAATAGAGCAGAGAGTTCGGAGGATTTAGAGTTTAATCTCTGATGGGAAAATAATGTGCTACAAATTGCACTTCTCAGATTGAGCTGGACGCAGATTGGACTTGGAGGTGAGTTTGAGGATCGCCACTTAAACCGGGTTCCGATCCCTCCTCCTCCTCCCTCTTGGGGTTGGGTTGGTGAAAATTGAAAA
Source organism: Coelopa frigida (assembly GCA_017309665.1). Taxonomy (NCBI): domain Eukaryota; kingdom Metazoa; phylum Arthropoda; class Insecta; order Diptera; family Coelopidae; genus Coelopa; species Coelopa frigida. The sequence goes on along the minus strand of CM029561.1, from coordinate 14,410,219 downwards.
TGAAACAAATTGTTTGAAGTACCAATCGCTGGCGGCTGGATTGAATGATGAAGTAACTAAATGGCTGTGGATGGAGAGCGAGAGAGAGTGAGAACGAGCGGTCGATCGAAAAGGTTGTGGTTTTGCGGCTGATCGCGGACGTACGACGGCCGAAGGTTCTGCTTCGTCAGCCAGGGCCAGGTTAAGTGGACCTGAGCAAATTCGCAACATTGTAGAGTTCCGGTCAGATTGAAGAGATCGTAAGAAGGTTCAAAGATCTCCTTGAGAGATGTTTCCAGCCTTTAAATCACCTCTGTATTTAAGAGAATTTTTATACCGAAATGGCATTCGTATACTGAAGAAGTTTTGGATTGCAATTCTCTTATAAGGTATGAACGTTTTATTGGACGTTATTGGGACGCTGTGATTTCTGCAACCTACCCAAAGCCCTTTCCTTCGTCAGCCCCCCGGAGACCTGAGCACGTTGATTTCTACTGGGATTCGACGAATGTCGCCAATTACTCCCCAACATGACCTCGGAATACCAGGCCCACGGGGCGTCTCTGGGGCCGCAATGGAGGAGGATTTTCGACTATGGCTATTGTTTCAGGGCTTTGATAAGAAGGGAGTGGAGGACGTTGTCCACAGTTGTGGTCACATTCGGAACGCATTCGAATTCATCTCGATCTCGAGCGCTGCGTCCAGCTGTCGAGGGGAAATATTTAATTTAACGCATTGCCAGGCAGCGCAAACAAACCTTCCTCAATACAAGAGCCTGTTAGACACACTCACACACCTACACACGTATGGACTTCGGCGGCACGACCTACTCCGGACTCCTGTCGTTGCCTGGCAACGCTTCGCCGGAGTCGCCGCCGACCGACGCTGGTCACGACGACGACGACGACGACGAGGTCCCAGAAGACGACCGCCTGGGTGGTCGCTGGGATGGCGGCTGGAGTCTTTGCAGGTCGCCGCCGTCGAGCGGGAGAGTGAGTGAGCGAGACGGCGTATAAAAACCGCACACGGACGAGGCGGAACTTTCAGTTTCGTACGCCAGGAAGAGGCCACGGACGCACTCGAAGAGCAGAGCACTCAAAGAGATCCGCGACCACGACCAAATCGACGACGACCACGATCGAAACCCAGAGCTCGATCGGAGCCAAGAACTGGCGGAGGGCGGACTATTGGAGAGGAGGCGACGAGCGGGGAACAGCACAATGCGGCTGACGCTGGTGGTGCTGCTCGCTTGGCTACAAATTTATTGCAACTCGACGGTGTTATCTTCGCCACCATCGCTTATCGCGAGCGCGGCCTCCCTGCGGCAAACGGACCCGCGTCTGAAGCTGCAGCTGGGGCTGGAGCGGGAGCTGCAGGAGGCGCTACGGCTGCAAAGGGCCGAGGATCCCGAGAATCCTCTGTCGGAGACATCGACGAAGGACAAACGGCAGCAGCAACATGTTGCTGGCGACATGGAGGGTCTGGAACGTGCGGGCGATGCCAGTGATGATATCGTCGGGTTCGGGCTGAGGCAAATGCGGCCCAGTCGTGGAGCAGACCCAGACAACAGCGAACCCAGCAGGAACAACAACAACTACGGCAACAATAATATCCTTCTGGCTCGAACTCATTCCATTCCTATCGCAAACTTCAGTCCAGCAAGCGCCAGCCACGGGGATCGTGGCTGGATCAACAACAACAAAAAACCGAGCAGCAGCAGGAACAACAACAAAAATAACAATTACAACAACAGTGCAACATCTCCACGAAGAGCTCAAAACGAATATGAAATAAATTCATTACTGGCCGCCGCCAGGGCTCAGGAAGAGGCGGCAGCGGCGTCGTTGACGATGTCGGCGGATGCGATGCCGGCCCAGATCGTGCTGTCGCCGGCGGGCAGGGGGTCGGCCGTTATGGCGGCTCCGGTCTCGGCGTCGTTGCCGGGCCCCAGAATTCGTGAAATTGAGCGGAGCGAATTTTTCACCCCGTTGAAATATTGGGCCAGACTCTGTCAGCCGAACGTCGACGCCGATTGCCCACAGGACTTGCTGTCGCAACAACAACAGCAACAGCAATATCGTCAGTATCCGCAACAACAACCACAACTACCAGAGCCACGGCAGAGGACGACGGCAAAGGCGCTGTCCAGCAACAGGTGAGTGCGACGCGGATGCGATCGTCGTCGTCGTCGTTGTCTTCAAGGTTACGGGGACGGACGAGTGACGATGCAAAGGAGAGAAGGGTGGTACGGGTGGAGATAAAGACGAAGCGGACTCGGGTGAAGAGGTGGAGGAAGCAGGTTGGGTTTCCGCCAGTGAAAGTGTTTGAAATCGGTGGGAATTCGGACCAGGTCCGAGTTCGCACCTGAACGGAGCATGGGAGGATGAGAATGATAGATAAGGAAGGGGAGAGTGAGAAAGAAGAGGAGAGTGAATGGGAAGGGTACGTATTTCGGAAGGGGCGAAGAAGGGGACGTGGATGCAGAAAACGAAAAGGAATAAGAATTTGTGTTGACAGGCTGGTAAGATATCACAGAGAAAGACTATAAGAAAGAGGAAAGTGTCAAGAAAAGAGTTTTTGGAGAAAGCATGGTCAAGCAGAGAGAGATAGTGATAAAGAGCATCAATTGAGGAGCTGTCATCCACGTCCTTATGAAGTGAGAAACGACAAAATCTCATTGATCGTAAACTATCCACACAATAAGTTATTTCAAGGCCCTTCAAAGGTGATCTTGAAAATTAACTTTTTCCTTCTGTAGTTTCTTCCTCGTCAGACGTAGTCATTCAAATAGATATTTACCATTTCCTCTCTTTCTCTCCCTTCTTCCTTACCATCTTCTAATCCCTGAACAAAGCTCTCTATCGATAGGAAAAGGCGTTACAACATGTCCTAAAAATCCCCGCGCCCAAATCAATGCCCTCTTGGGAAGTGTTGCAGCCTCTGCCCTCTACACTTAACCAGTTGTTAGCTGCAACCACTGCCACACCCTTCTCCCTCTCGCTCCACCATGGTACCAGTCAACTCGTGACCACAACGAGGTTTCAATTTCCTCGAACGCCTCGCGGGCATCAGCGTTTCTCATTTTCATTTATTTCGAATTCGACTTCGAATTCTACTGCCAAATGAAGTCCGCTCCTCCCAATCGTACAAGCAGTGGAAGAGGTGGAGCAGAGGGAGAGGAGAGGAGGCGAAGAGGTAGACCAAAGACGACGCCGCCGGCTGGTGCACGCAACGCAGCACAGTCGCAAGGGGCGTGAAGGCTTCGGGGAGGCGGGGCAGTGGCAGCAGCGGCAGCGACTACCGAGAAAGCAATCTGTGATTTGGTGTGGTGCAAAGAAATTTCAGCAAGTCCCCGGGATTGTGCGGGGGGATGGACCGTGGGGTGGAGAGCAGGGGGAGTGGAAGGAGAGGAGGGCTAAGTGCAATTTCACTTTTCATCGATATGGATGGGGCTGTGGCCGACCGCTGACAATCGCAATCTTATCGGCGGCGTAATCGCGATTGATTGAATTGCGAGTCGAGTCGACGGCGACGATGACGGCGACGTTGTCGGCGAGGGCGTTGGCGACCACGTCGGGACGACATGCGGACCAATAGACCACCGGACGGACGGACGGACGGAATGATAGAAGGAGCCAGTGCCGGGAACCGTTTAAAAATTGATAAATAATTTCGCGGCGTCTGCCGTCTTGTCGCGTTTTCCTACACGCGAACGTATGGCAACAACAAGATATTTCAATTACCGTCCACAAAGGCGGGCGTTCCGCAACAACAACAACATTACAACAAGATCGCGTTATCGATCGCATCGCAAAACAAAGAAATCCATTGAAAGGATGAATAAAGAAGAAAGTCGCTTGGGTATTGGACACGGCGGCGGAGGGCGTGGCCATCCGAGTGGGCGAGGTCTTTCTTGCCTTTAGCCGCCGACTATTTTCGAGAATGTAAATAATTCTCCGGAACCTCTCCGACCCCGACAATTCTCCACCTCAACGATTAATCACGCTCAAGCGATCGATTGTATTTTTTAGAATTTCCCCCTCTCTCTCACCCTTTTGCTCGTTGTATGATTTCCTCTGTACTCCTGGCCCTGCTGTTACTCGAAATTAATACTCGTTTAATCATAATTTTCGAGTCGGCGACTCGGCTCACCACCATCATCAATTAGCGTTTTAATTGAATACAAACAGAGAAAATTCCGATGAACCGAATTTTCACTCAATTTCCATTCGATCGACCGGCTGTGAGGAGGGCGGTACGTGAAGGTGTAGGGTGGATGAGGAAGGGTTTGGTGTTAGGAGAGAAGGAAATTCGATGGCGGAGTTGGGCTTTGGGTGCCCTTCCCAAGGCATCTCTAATTGCACCAAATTGTGGCGCGTTCCCATCGAGACGCTAATCTTCATTGCGGTGACGGCAATGGAGATTATGATGATATTCGTGGTGATGAATTTAAAAACTATTCGTCATAATAATAATCCAAGATCTTAGAAGAAGACGTGTTATTAGTATTTATGGCATTTAAATAGACATATCAAATTTAATGGTATAAAATCGTCTATAAAATATTTTGTATACATTACGTAGTAGAAACGACTCAAATGACTTCAAACGTAGTTATTATACAGTAGTTCATATTATAATAGTTTCCGTAATAGAACAGAATTGTCAATAATTAAGAAATATACGGTCAAGAGACTAACAAGCCACACGCTGACCCACAAAGACCTGGCCCGAAGGCATCATCATCAACTACCGACCGACCATCAACTAGACATCTATGTATCTAATTATGATGCACGATGGACGAACATGATTATTAACTACGAATAACATAAAAAAAATCCCAGACTCCCCACGAGATGCTGGGAACACTCGGTCATTGGCAAATATATTTTTTAATGACATGCAATTAAAAGAAAAAAACAAGACAGAAAAAAAAAATCAAGAACCCCAGTACAATTATCAGAACCATAATTTTAGTATAATTATGGATGGATTATGGTGTGCTACCATGATTAAAAGTCAATTTGCGTGGCATTTCCCAAAGGCATTTGCCAAATGGTGGAAGTACGTGGAAGACGCAAAGGAGGAGGAAACGAACCGTGTACTATGAATAAGGGGGATTGCCAGAGAGAATCGAGACATGAAAGAGAAACAGAAAGGTTGTCGAGAATCGATGGGGAACGTATGTGGATGACCTTCAAAAGCTACGCAAATAACGACGAACGAACGAAAGTCGAGTCATGGTAATTATAGATAATGCATATTGACTAAAGGAGAGTAATTGCGATAAAGACAACAACAACAACAATTACATATGCCACAATTTCGGAGGAATTTTTATCATTTCTACTTTGCTTGTCGAGGGAAAAGATTGCAAAAGGAATCGATATATTTGCTAAATTCTCGCTAAATTAAGAACAAACAATTATTTTCTTGGAGGAAATTAAAAAGTTCAACATTTTCAAAACAACTCCAAACAAGATCGAAAGAAACTTCAATTTGCTCTGACAGGAACAAATGATCCACGATAATGAGAAGCTTCTTCGAAGGTTCCTCTGGCCAGGTGGATCCCGTCCATGTCTCAAGAGAACCCTAAGCACCATTCGGGATCCCTGCGGCTTGGAGCGTCGGGTTTCGTAACGTGGTTATTGCCTCGATTTTCTCACAGCCCGAGGCTTTTCCATTAATTTAAACCTGCAGTCGGCCTATTTATTATGTAACGTCGAAGGCACTCCCAGACAAAACACACACATACACACACTCAATCCAACGCTTGCAATTGTACACCATATTTCCTGGGGCCACAACGTCCCATCCCGTACTGCCCACATCAGAACATCTTCTCAAAAATAGAAAATCAAAATCGAAACCTAATAAAAAATCAAGAGGAAAATCTGAAGAAAAAACCTATTTATCTGGCTGTCAATAGGAAACAATTGGATCTTACGCACCCATATTTCAAGGTGTAATTGAAACCCTCCCGCCTCCACCACTCCTGGGTTCCTTCATCCACTCCCTATCTAAACGAAACCCACGCGGTCACTGTTCGACGGCCACGCAGACGACGATCCTCAGATCCACCGTCTGTCTGTCGGCTTTCCTATCCGTCGATCTGTCTGCATGAAATTGAAATCGAGCACAATGGGTTATGAGGTTGAGATGCGATGGAGCGGACCAACGAAGGGAAGGGCTCCTCCATATCAAGATAATGAACTATTCTTCTTTGCTCTCCAATCAGGAAGAAACCACCAGCAGCTGCACAGAGCGAGATCGATGACATGTTGGCGCATCCACTTCCACCGTCCGTGCCTGCCGGCCACTTTGGCAAAATAGTTGATAGCAACGATGACGTTGACATCGACAAGGAGGTGAGTATGATGAAAGCAAACCATGACATCTTCATGCTGCTGAACGGCGAGGAGGATCTCATCCGGTTCCTGCACTGGGCCATGGAGCAGTTGAATCCATATCGGAATCTCTCGCTCGAAGGCGACAACTCCTACTCGGCGAACATGCTCCTGTGGAAAAAACTGAATCTGTCCGGACGACGCGAGCCGCCGCTGTTCGTCGACGAGCCGCAGTATGTCATCGTGCGTCGGGAGCCCTCGGACGAGGACATCCACTCGCGTAAGTAGGGGAGGGTTCCATAACAAAATTGGGTTCTTTTTGGGATGATACCTTTCGATCGTCACTGATATCACACCAGGGTATTGAGTTGTCCAGGGCAGGATTAAGATTAGGATCCTTCGTTCCCATCTGTCGCTATTATTGACCTCGATATGCCCATGATATTTTCCATTAGCATCCTCTTCGATAAGAGGCTTGTAGTCCATAGTCCGGATCTCTCTGTCGGCCTCTCTTCTACCATGATACTGTATCCTCCAGACTCACCCTGACTGAGGTAACCTGAGCCACTCGGTCCCGTGACAGAGGGTGATGAAATTTTGTGCGATCTTCAGAAGATGAGCTCATTATATTTTAATGCACAACACATGCTTATTGCTGGTTTATCTGTCCGTCCATCTGTGCAACGCGTCATCCATATCGATCGTCGCCGTTGTTGTCGTCGCCTTCGCCACCAGCGTCAGAGGTCGGTGGTTGGGCTGGGCTGGGTTCGGGTTGCTCGGGGATCGGTTTGTTTGCCGTCGCGTCTTGTTTTTTAATAAATTTTTTCAAACATGTTTTATGGTATTTTTGGGTCGTGCAAACCACGAAGTGTGAGCTGCATGTTTACAATGAATAATGAGGGAGCTCGACTTATGAAGTTATTTGCCAACGAGCTGAGAATAATGGGACGAGGAAGTCGACGAGTGTTTGATGAGCCGGTTCCCTCCCTACTTCTTCTGGTGGAGTCATTGGGACTCCTTCGCCACAGAGATCTATTTTTATTTCGAGTCGCGTCTCTCATTGTTCTCCCTTTGCAGATTTCAAAGACATGCCGTTTATTCCGCCGCGCGGCAGGAAGCATCACAACATCCAGGAGCTGGAGAAGCTGCTCCATCGCTACGAGACGTTCGTCCCGAACCGCGGCAAGCGCGACCGAATCAAAGACATCTTCAAGTACGACGACCTCTTCTTCCCGAACCGGGGCAAAAAGCACGCCGGCCCTCGCGATCGTCCGCCCGCCGGTTCGATCCAATCGGAGCGAACCCAGAGGCGACTGGACGAAGAGGAGACTTTCGATGGAAATGAAAATAGAAATAGAGAGGATGCTGGCAACAGCAACAACGACGACGGCGACGACATGTGGAAGCTGCTGCTGCCACATTCGCCGTCGTCGTCGCGACTGCGGCCATCACTTGTTGCCGATATTAATGGTGCTCGCATCGCCAACAACAATGAGGACACCAACAACGAGCTGGACGCGGTCGTGGAGGAGGAGGCCGAGTGGTTGCCCAGTCGGCGGATGTCGGCGAACGATGCTGAAATTAATGAATACGATCAATCAGTCAAGACATCAATGCCAACAAGAGAAATGTCAACGGCGGCTGCAAAAAATCGTCGACGTCGTCAGCAGCAGGAGCGGGAGCAACAGGAGTGGACACAACGAGGCAGTGACAGCAACAACGGGGACAGACAGGCCGCGATAGCGACAGCTGTCGACGCAAGTGCGGTGCGATCGCGAGGAGGAGTCGGCGGCGGTGGTGCAGGCGATGGTGTTGCAGCTAATAGATTGCATTCGACAAGATCAATGTCAACAATGCAGCAGCTCCTGCAACAACAGCGCGCCCATCAGCCGTGGACCATCGGGGAGCCGTCGATCGCCAGCCAGTGGCTGAGGTCGGTCGCGACAAGAACAACAACAGCAACAAACTCGCCGTCCGATCTGCAATATCCTTTGATGCCGCGCCACAAGCAGCAGTGGCAGCAACGCGGCCGACAACCGCCTCCAGAGACGCAATTAGCAGCTCTGGATGTCATCAGCCAACAGCTGCTGCGGCACCATCAACAACAACAGTATCAACAACATCAGCAACAACAGTCGAATCAGCAGCAACATCCCCTGTTGACGGCCGCATTGATGGACGACGACAACGACGGCGATTACAATTATTAGCACAAAAACAACAACAACACAATCAACTAAACAACAACAACATCATTTAAGGGCTTCGACGAGGGCTCCTATGGGATTCTGGTTCTTCTCCTCCTACAGATGGCTATCGTCGCCATCGAAGGGCTGACAATCTGTCGGTTTGCAGCAGATATCGTAGGTTTTCTTTCTTCGGGGGCGGCACGAAGGGTACATTTGGCACTATTTTGGCATAGGTTACACAGTTCCTTTGGATTTAATGTTTCGATGTCAATATACAAAAATATACATAAGTATTTGCAATTGATTTAAAGAATCAAACATACGAGTGTTTCCATTGGGGGCTGTAGGGATGGGATTTCCAAGCAGGATTTCATATAGGGAACTCATCAGATTTCTCTTGACTTCATTTTCAAATATAAAGATGATTATTATTATTATTAATTTTTGTTAATTACAATTGAAATTATAACCAACGATTAAAACACTAGCTGACAGGGTTATCGGCTTCGATAGAAGAAATATCAGGAGCTAGTGAAAAAGTCATGGCTCTGGCGATATTCGAACCCAAAACCGTCAGTTTAATAGCACAGCATACTGACGGCCTAGAGATGATTAGTGATGAAAGGCATTTTCAGAGATTCATAGACTTAATGTTTAACCAATATTCTCTATATCCTTGATATAATAATTAACCAAGATCCCAAAACGTTTTCAGTTCACTCCACAACCTCTAGATCTTCGAACTCCACCAGAATCAAGTAAATCGTTCGCTGTACACCGAGAAGTGGTTGGAGGAAGACGGGGAGAACCTTCATTAAAATCCATAAATTAAAACAATGGAGCATTGTTTTCGCAGCAGACCGAGCGAGAGTGACACAAATTATACTATTGTGCTCATTAAGCACGATGCGGCACTGGGCATAAATTGCAGCAAGTACAACTTTAATATAATAACAACAACGACAGCAATAACTATAATGAAAACAACAATGCGCAATGTTAATGTTGCACAGATATCAATCTAAAAGAAAAAGAAAAAAACCCAAGCGAGAGCTGAAGCAATGAGCATAGCAAGAGGAGCAGGGGGAAGAGGTTCATGGTTGAAGGCAGAACGTGCTACACTGAGAGAAAGGAACGCGATGGGATTCGCAATCACAAGGAATCTCGTGATTTCTCTCGCTGTACGACGTCATTCGGCTTCTTTTGGAGTGTATTTAGAACTTTTTCGAATGCAAAAAAAAATACCAAGGTCAACGGCGACCAACCCATTTTCGCATTAAACTCCGAGATCCGATGCACTCACGGAAGCGAGATCTCTCGGCCCCAACGAACGAAGCCCCGTCATCCACTCGGTTGACGCAACGAAACTTTCGCAACTGCGGGCTCACGCGTTGCTGATTAAGCGCGTGAGTGCAGCAGTGGGCGTGGCCATCGCTCACTTGCGGCCGGAGCTGCCAGACCGCTGGTCGCTGGCGATACGATCGACGTTCAGAATTTATGCAAAAGGTCAGATGTCGACAGGGGCGCTGGGGGGAGGCGAGCGGAAACGTTTTCCGGCGCAACGAGTTTCGCAATTGCAACGATTAATGTTGTCGTTGGGGCACTCGATAGTGTTGAGTTTGTTGCTGTTTTTGTTGTTGTTTTCTGGCGCTCAAAATGCAAATCGGGCCAGAGGAAATCCGCTGTCAATGGGAAACGTCGGGTGTTTTTTCTCTCTCTCGGACCAGGGCTCGATCGAAACCTCAATAGACTTTTTCCCAACCGACTGCAACTTCAGTCACTTTTGGCATTGAAGTGTCTTCAATCAGTATTGCTGCAGCTTTTCTCATTGTTGTCGATGTCGATTGAAGTAACGAATGCGATGGATCAGATCAGTTGATTGAATGAATAAGCGAGCGAGTGGCTGTTGCACAATGTATTAGGTAAGATCTTGAATGGCTTGATGGATACTTGAAGGGGAGAACGAATCTGAGATGTTGTAAGTATCGCGAGAAACACGAAGGATACACCGAAATTGAGAAATACCAAGGCTGTAAAGTAAATTGTAAGCTCGCAAATATTTTGTTGGTAAGCGACCAATGTTCTTTATTGCTTAAATTTGTAAAATTTTGAAGAAGATTCGGTCTCTAGGAGATTGAAAGAATGTGAGAAGATAATCATAAATAAGTCTTGAGTAACTTCAATAGAAGTTGAATAAAACATTTCGATAATATTTTAGAGAAATATCTTCACTCACTGAATAGACATTTGTGTCTTTTCATCTCGTTCGGTATTTGTACATAGATAATTTCGATCTAAACAAATCAGAACAAAGGCTTTCTTACAGACTTCAGGATTCGGGGCCCTGTCAATCGGTTCGAAAACTCAAATATTTTGACATTGACATTGAACTGAGGCCGCTGTTAATAAAGTCCACGACGACGTTTACGTCGATGCCGACAGCGACAGCGGCTGTGACATCGGTCGAAGTTGATGCCGATGTCGAAATGACATCGAATGCCAAAATGTCTGATGAAGCAGTTCAATTGGTTTCAACCCAACAACAACAGCAATAAGTACAATCATACCGAGAGAAGACAAGAGACCGAAAACCAGAAAAGGAATCCAAGAAAAACATCAACAACAACAATTGAAACCCATCGAAGGTCATTGCGATGGTTGAAATGCTGAATGAATGTGGAACGAAAACAAACAGTCGTTTGAACCGCCTTCGAAGTGGCCGAAACAGAGAAGAGAAGATGAACAAGAAGTCAAGGGGGAGGAGGCCGAAAAACGAGGCGGAGATCCATAGATAAGTAGAAGAAGAGACAGAGCACAGGAAGAGGTGGAGAAGGAGGAGTAGGAGGAGATGCCGAAGAGGATCGAAGTGAAGGGGTGGAGAGTGCACTTGAGCATCGAAATTTGAGGCACTCGGAGCGATGTCAATGACTCCGGTCGATTGGAGAGAGAGGAAGTGGAGAGGCGCAATGAGAGAGAAGGTGGAGAAGCCCAGGGGCGGTGACCGAGGGAAGCAAGAGAAGGACGAAGTGGAATTTACTACGATTTGGGGAATCCATAGTTTTCACTGATTCTGCTTTTTACTTTCGTTGCCTACCCTTTTTGTTGGAATCGCGTGCGTTTCTCAATAAAAAAAAATTGCACAGTGGCGTTGCCATCTGTTCACTTATCCTGCCAGTGAATTCACTTGGAATGTAATCGCGTGTTGCTCATGTATTGATTGCAGTTGTTGGTGTAAATTTCCTTTGCAGATATCACAAAGTAAGTTCCAAGGAAAGTGGAAGTGGAATCGAGCAACAACAAAAATCAATGACAGCAGTTACAGTAACAACAATAACAATAACAACAACAGTGACATCGGGTCGCATTCGTGGAAAATCGTTGGTGCTGTCGGAAAAATCAACGCATTGTCAACAGTAAATTACAACAACAAAACAAACATCGACAAAACTCAGCAGCAACAACAGGAGCAGGAATAACAATGCCTACAAAAACAATAGCAACAAGCAACAACATCGGTGACAGCTATCATTGCTGACCATTGTTGGCAATTATGAACAGTGGCCAAGTTTATTTTCATTTGTTGACATGTCTGTCTGTCTGTCCATCCGTCTGTCTGTCTGTCTCTCCGTCTGCCTGTCTTTCCTTTTACTTTTCCTCCTTTTCTCCTTGATGTAACTCCGCTGTTGTTGTAATCGTTTGACTAGCTTTCAGTTGATTTTGGAGTTCCGTCAGACGCGCTGCCGAAGTCCAAACAAACACGAGAGCAACATAACAACAATGGCTGAAGTCGTATCAAAACCAAAAGCAACCACCGATCGGGTTTACTTTCGACGACGCGTCTCTCCAAAAGGAGTTCCTTCTAGTTGCGGACTCCCCCGCCCCTCGCTTACGACCGATCGATCCAACCTCCTCCTGAGTGGATTTTTTCCATCGAAAATTTTGCCAATTTCGATGCTTTGTTGTTGTGCTGCTGTTGTTGTCGGCTCCCTGACTAGCTGGAGTTGCGTTTGAGCCGCGGCTGACAATTGACGATTTTGCTGTTGACAAGAAAGGAAAACAACTTTCTCGAATTGTAATGCGCGAACGTCACAGCAGCAGCAGCAGCGAAAGTTGACAACGACGAAGGCAAAAAATGAAATTGAAAAATATTTACACAACATTTTAAAAGTTCATATAAAATATCAATACGATTTTTAAAAACCATGTACAAATTAATTTTCCTTTTATTTTGCGTTTTTGGTGAATGAATGAATTTTCCTTTTTATTTTTTAATTCAAACGAAATTCGTCTATGCCAAATATCAACAACATTGATTTGTGGCATTCGAAAGGAGTCGCACTTGAGCGGCGTTTGCATAAAATTATGCTGTGCAAACATTGGCAACAATGTTGCCGAAACATTCAAAAACACTTTGCGCATGGGCCAATCGCGGCAACAACAACAACAGCATTGGATGAGGCACTCACCACACAGCCTCGAGTTGAATGATCTGTCAATGGCAGAATTGCCACACTCGATATTAATTTGCTAACAACAAACACTCTCGAGTTGTTGCCGTTGTTGAAGTTGTTGCCACTGATGTAGTCGAGGCAATTAAATCACGGCTCAGCTTGAAAAAACATTTCCAATGCTTTGTTTAAGACCACACTTTGGTCTGTCTGTCTGTTCGTCCAACGATATGATGCACTCTGTCCAAGCGTTAATCTGTCTGTCTGTTGATGTTGTTGCTGACGTCGCTCGCAATCAGATTTTAACACTTTCTTTTCGTTTGATTGAAAACGATTTGGCTCTTAAACGAGCGCTAATGAATCCCATCAAATCAATGTTGTTAATGTAGTTGTTTTTGTTGTTGTTGAGGGGCGCAACTCGAGGGGCGGCGAAGGAGGCTGCGACGGCCAAGGCGACGGGCCATGAATTAACATAATGAGACATGGATGAGTTGTTAAGAGATTTTTATATCGCGATCGCGTGTGCGCGGTAACCATTTTACTCGCCACCGCAGCAGCCCAGAAACAACATTAACAACAACACCATCAGCTACTACAGCAATATCACAACAACAACAGCCGCTGAAAGAGTACAACAACAACAATATTACCAACAATTCCAACCCACCAACAACCAGAGGCAGGAACAACAACAATAAGAAAAATAGTATGTAATGGCGACGAAAGCACAAAAATCGCAAGTTGCTATTTTGTTGTTATTGTTGTAGTTGTTGGTGCTGCTGCTACTCTAAACGCCCACAACACAATAAAGCTGTTGTTGTTGTAGCCGCCTGTTACCGCCGCAACATCGCTGCCAAATTAACCGTTAAGTGCTGTGCATTTTCGAGCCTTCAAAAGCATTTCGAATACGCGTTTCATCGGAGTCAGTTGCGCCGACTGGTGACCAGCGTTGCCACACGATCGCAATGGCCATGCATGCCGCAGTCGATGGGCGAGCGAATTTAATAATCGATTAGCTATGAAACGGACATCGAGGATCGTCGAATCAAGTTCATGGAAAAGAAAGCAAGGGAGTTAAACGAAAGACTCAAGACACAAGCGTGGGGTGAAAGAGAGGGGAGAGAGGAAGATGGATTTTAATAAGAAGGCTTTAAAGTTTAAGAATATTCTAGTAACACAGAGGTACAGGAAAAGACGTGGAAATATTAGTTCAAAACAAAAGATTTAGGACACGAACTTAGTGAACCAAATGTTTAGTTTATGAATATCAAAATCCAACACTTGCATTGTGGTACCTATTTTAAGGAATAACACTCCCTAATGAAGCTCGCATTCCCCAACAATTACTACTACATGCAGAGCTAATAAAAAACGAAAGACTTAAGCAACGAACAACGCCTTGGGTCGGTCGCTTTACGCCCGACGATCGCTGTCGTCAAATGTCGCACGGATTTCAGCGAATTTCCATTTAATTTCCCAACCGATCCCGATGACAAAAATTCCACGACGACGGCGTCGAGCATTAAAATGAAATAAATTCGCAGCATGGTCTTTTGTCGTGGTCGCCATTCCCACTAACAACAGGAAAAACAACACCAACGATTGGCGCCGCCACCGATCCAACAACGATATCCAAAGTGTCGCCAAATCAACGCACCAACATTTGTTAGTTTCGCACAGCGGCAACAAAAATGCAACAATAGTAATAACAACAAAATAGCAGCAGCAGATCGAAACCGAGTCCAAGTGGCGACGATCACTGCGATTGCAGTTGGATAGAGACTGAGACGCAGCAGCAACTGCAACAGCAACAGCAACAACAGGAACCAACAACGCTTGGCTCATAATGAAAAATAATGAAATGTGAAAACTGCAAATGATACAAATAAATAGAAAACCCCATAGAGACTGAGGCTGTGCGACGCAGACGAAGGACGAGAGGCAACTGCGAGGTGCGCGCCTCAATATAACTGAAAACTTATGAAAATGGCAAACGGCGCGATACGCAAGCCGAGCTCTGCGTGAGTCGCACCGACTGCGACGAGGCTCTTGAGACACGCCCCTCGTCTTCCTCCACCTCCCTTTTAGTGGATTATCGTAGGAATTTCTATCGAATTTCATGCGAATTTTTCAACCGTTGGGCGAAGGAGTTGAAGGAAAAGGGTTGGTATGTTAGTTGTTTGGTGGAGATTGTAGAAACCTCTGCAACATCGTGGGGAGGATGGAGGAGGATGGTGAACGGGGGCAGGGAGTTCGCCGCCTGTTGACACTTTCTCAGGTTTCCAGCTAGCGACCATCGGTGGACGAGGTGGAATGGCTGATAAGCGACCGCCCATGGAGCGAGCAGGGTGCGTTCAAGAAACACACACAGAAATAACAACAACTATAGCAAAAACAACAACAATTGCAAAAACAACTACTACTAAGGCATAAACGACTCTGGCTGTCATCCAAAATCCGCTTTAGTTGCAGGCGCCGCTCACACGCTCGACTCCTAGTGCTTTGTTTCATTTTCCTTTTATTTTTATCACCACTTTGTCGTTTATTTTATTTTCAATTATTTTTATGGCAATAGCGAAGAAAGGTAGGGAAGCTTGAGGTAGAGGGGAGAGGATGGAGATAGAAATGGCAAATTTAAAATGAAATCTCAATGAAACTGAAAATAAATGCGCCGGGCGCCAGGTCGTAATGAGTGTCGTCACCTTTTGCAACAGAGATGCGCTCGCTGCTTACGGCAACAACAGCAACAGAAATAATAATAATTGCTGCACCAACCAACATTAGCTGAAGTTGCTGAAATATCGCGAAAATATGGCAATTTTCCATTTGCACAAGATGAAAACACACAACGAGCGAGTGAGAACGAGCCACTCTGGAGTGAGTGAAACAGATGAGTTGAAAAGAGAGGGAAGGAGGGAGAGTAAGCATTCAATGGAAAAGCAATGAAAATCGCATCAACTCCAAGTGAAGACAACTGTCTGTCTGGCCGTTGGTCGTTCGATTTAGTCGAGGTTCACGTGAAAGTTGCAAAATATTTAACAAGTTCAATAAACAAATTAAACGGTCGGTCGCCACGAGGTGGCATCGCTCGATGCGGCAAAGGTCCGAGCGACGAAGAGGTCGAAACGCCATTTGAGGTGAGGATGGTAAGATCACGATAGTGCAGCGACTGAAAAATGTGGGTGAGGAGGTAGAAATGGGGAGAGTGAAGGATCAAGATGAGGATCTAGACCAAAATCTAAAGGCATAAAAATCAGACCGCAAACAGTCCGCGGAATTCTACAATGTTGATTGAACGTATCTCCAGAAATTCGCCTAATGAGTGGAAAAAATCCGGAGCATCCAACGGAACGAAGCAGAGCCAACTCCACTCCATTTACCACTCGCTACTCCATTCCGACCCGACCCCCACAACTTCGTCTACGCTATTTCGCCGACTCTCGTGGTCTCTACAAATTGAAAATAATTGCGCCCCAGATGTGAGAAGAAATCGAGGAAATCGTTTTGGGAAATTCTCTCAACAACAAATCGTATAAAATCAAAATTTTCCGCCTGCGCTCGTTGTTGGCTTGATTTCGACTATAGTTTACTTTGACTTTACCCACGTCTCTCCAAGCTCCATTTCCTCCAAGAGTTTCCTGCTCCCCTCCTTATAGCTCTATCTCGTTCTCTCTCTTTCTCACTCTCACTCTCTCTTTCTCACTCACTTGATTTCCCTCGCTCTACTCAACTCCTTCCTGTTTGGGATTTGAATTAATTTTCTCTTAACTTCGCAAACGATGCGGCAACTGTTGCTAATGATGACAAAATGTGTCGCTGCTTCCCACGCAGCCCCAAGCCCCCAACACACAAACAAACACACACACACATGCACATACGTCCCCAACACAGTTTCATTCGCTCGCAGCTTAAACGATGCACGCCGAACGCATTCGTTTTGACGACGGCGATGCAGACCCTGGGTCGAAGGGAGGCAGCGGCGTTGCTTCATCGTCTTTGGAGCTCCCCCTCTCCCTTGCTCACCGTCTCCATCTCTTTCTCTGAACCATGTTGCCCTTTTTTGGGTTCAGCATTAATTTCGTTAAATGTGGCGCAAATTATGGTTGATGCGGTGTTGGCGACTTTGGTGGCGGAGAAGACGACGACGACAACGGCGGCATCGTTTGTGCGAAGCTGTGACCTAATTCTGTGGATCTCGTCGTGTGCTCCGGGGGACGACAAGAGTCAGGTTGGGTGGGAAATGGAGGGAGACGAGGATTGTGATCATTAGTTCAAATGACTTGTTATCGGTTGGGTGGGAGAAGTGGATGTTAAAAGAGTTCAGAGTGGAACAAGAGGGGGGAATATTGATTGAGCCTGTTTGAACAATCAAAGAAATATTGAGAACATATCACATGGAAAAGGTGTGGAAAGCGATGGAGATGTAGAAAAAATATTAAAAAGACTGCATAAAAGATTGATGAAGGGTGAAAGAACAAAGAAGTTAATCATTCTACGATATTGATGAATTTACCTTCCCGCCTTCCACACCTCTTCAGACTCTCAACCATCCAGCCCAACAGCCTTCGACACCTCACGACCGACTGAGAGCCAGACGTGCGACTTCCTTCTTTCTAATGCTGGGCAACAGTTACGCAAATATAGTGAACGAAAACAACCTAAACAATAACAACAACGAATAACCGCAAACATAACAATAATCATAATGGAAACAACAGAAGTGACACCAACTATAGCAACAACAACAACAATAATAAATACAACAAGGGAATCAACATCATATACAACACCTCGGTCGTCGTGTATTGACTTTAACACATTTTCATGTCACGCTAAATCGAGACGACAGAAGGGAAAAACCCCAAAAGCAACAACAACAAGTGAAGGGAGACCGAAGCAAAACCGATGGCGTAAAAATGGCGCACGTACAAACACAAGCACGAACGCACGCACTCAACCACGCACGATCATCGACATCTTGGTCACACCAGTGAGGTGTCGTTCAACCGCTGGACAGACAGACACCCGGACAGCATGCGAAAAATTCTAAAAAAATTGGGAGAACCGAAAAAACATTTCAGTGAAACATGATGTTTGAATAAAGAAAATATGATATGTTTATGGAGAAGAAGAAGAATTTATAAAAAAATAAATGTTTTTGGTTGCTCTTTTACCAAAAAGAAATTCTTGAAAGTATTAAAATCTTTATAAAAGAATAATTTAAAGAAATGCTTTAAAATAAATTTGTAATATTTCAAAAACAACACAAATTTTCAGTTTCAATTAAAATAGTAAATTTAAATTTAGGAATTTCCCGAAAAATTCTTATGAAACAGTTTTTTTTCTAAAAATTTCAATAATATTCCAATTTATAGAGAAATAAATTGAAATTTTTCATAAAATAGTAATTTGAAGAAATTTTCAAAAATTACATAAAATAACAAGTTTCAGGAAATAAAAATGTTACTGACCTTGACGCGCTCCAAGTACTCCTGCAGCGCAAAGTAGGGATCCTCGCCGTCCTCGTCGTTCAGGTCCAGACTGAGCGCCAGGTCCAGGTTGTCCAGTGCGGCCAGCTTGCGTTCTGCCGACCGGCCACGCCCCGCCTCCACCGACAACACTCCGTCGACCTCATCCGAAGTAGTCGTCGCCGTCCCCGCTGCAGACGCGTTGCCGCCGGACAGCGCTGACGACGTCAGCAGGCGCCGTCGCGGCACCGTCGCCGAGCCGATGGGGTTCGCCGGGGGTCTGGCAACGCTGGCGGGGGAAGCTGTGCTGGAATTCGAGGCGGACTTTGGCGGAAGAATCTCTGCGGCACCAGCAGCAGCAGCTGAGGAGGTCGAGTTGCTGTGGCCATTAATTGCGGTGGTTGTTGGTGTCGGTGTTGCTGTTGTTGTTGTAGTTATTGCTGCCGACGTGTTGTTGTTGGCTGTCATGTTGCCGCGGCCGCACTGGTTTCTCCGGAACGCGTTGTCATGATTTTTCATTTGGTCTGCAAATGAACAAAGGAGAAATAAAAATAAATACAAATCTAACATTGTTCGAATTCCAATCCGATTCCTGCCCCGCCCCCTCCCATGAGAGACAGGCTCCATTTCCGCCCCCTGGCAGCCTGACAGCTGTGATTGCCTTGGTTTTCAATAAACATGTCAACTATTGTAACAACAACAAGAACAACACCGACAGCAACACATAATTGCGCCAAATGTTTGCCGAGGAATTTTCTCAATATCATTGTTATTGTTGTGAATAGCAATTGCAATTGTAGGTAAAATACCAGAGTTGTTGTTAGTTTTGGAGTTGTTATTGTTCTTGTCGGTGTTGTGATCTATTAATAATTGTCATCGGGCGGCAACTGTTGCTCGCCATAAATCGGCGACGATTTGACTTAAGTCGAGCCAGGCCTCCAAACGGAATCGAAACACTTGCTCCAGTAATGACTCATGCCACGTCCCCCACATCCCACCGACCGATGTGACTCGACGATGATGAGGAAAAAAATGCGACTGAGATTTCGAGAAATTCGTGACTTCAAATCAGAGGCAGCAATTAAAATCGCATTTATTTTAATTTTCAATTGAAGATCGCAACAACAATACGGCAACGATTAACAACAGACCAACTGCAACAACAACAACAATGTTGATGAAAGAGACAAAAAAACGCGAGAACCGGAACGTATTGCTTCTGTCTGACATTGAGTGCAGACAATTAATCAATTTTGCAAAACCAACAAAATAAGAAAACGAGGAAAACAAAAATACCAAACAAACAACAGAAATAACAACAACGGCAAGTGGCACGCGGCAAGTGAAATCAATCAACATGAGACACACCCATTTTTATTGCAATTTGATTCGATGCTAACGACAATAACAAAAACACCAGCAACAACAATAATGACAGCCCCAGCAACAACAATGACAGAGGCTAAAATTGACCCCAAACGAAGTTAAGTGCAAATCGTGGTTAATTGAAACCTAAACACGATCGCGTTAATTGAAGGCCGCCCGTTGATGGGGTCGCTTGAACAGCTGATCGAGGGCGGAACACTGATGTCTTTGAAATTACGTGCAAAAGTCTCCATGAGTTATTGGCAAACTCGAAATCCATGCAATCCATCCATTAAAAATATTCGTTCTTTGTTCCTACATAATTCATATGAGATCGAGAATAATACAATAATTCCACACAATAAATACAATTTTTCTGTCTTTAATTTCAATCCTTATTTTTTGATTTCCTTAATTTTTGATCAACCGCTTTCAATCCTTCTATATTATATATTGCAATTCAAACCCAGTTCAAATTCAAAGCTCTTTATCTGACTTTATTCACTCTCTCTGTCTCACACACTATTTCTATCTATGAATCAATCTCTCCTTTTGTGGCGACCTCATACAAAGTTATCAAATTGAAATTTTGCTTTCTACAAAACCTTGCAACCGGTGTTTTCATCTAAATGCTTGTTGTTATTATTTCACGCATTTGTTATTGCTGTTTCTTTGGTTGATGGTATTGTTGTTGTTGTCTTTTTGTGCCGGCGAAATTGATTTTTATCAAAAATAATTCACGCAGCGAGTTTCACTGCGGCCTCAGACGCGACTCGGCCTCACTCGCATCGGGTCGGTGGGGATCGAATCGAGTGAGTCGTGGGGCCGACGTCGACGCGCTCTGCCCTCCAGAGGATGTTGCTCTCTTTGTCCATTGTTATATTGTTATTGTTGTTGTTATTATTATTTTTATTG
The DNA here is from genome assembly GCA_017309665.1 of Coelopa frigida. Lineage (NCBI taxonomy): Eukaryota > Metazoa > Arthropoda > Insecta > Diptera > Coelopidae > Coelopa > Coelopa frigida. Next base: position 14,389,505 of record CM029561.1, on the reverse strand, counting down.
TTGTACCGTGCACTCTACTGCGAGTCGAAAAGATGAAGAAAGGAAGCAAAAAATACTCGGGGACCTCCCAAGAGGAATTTCTTCCAAAAGATTTCCTTTCTTTCTCTCGACCTCTCTCTTTCTCTCGTGTATGTTATTTTTTCTGTCGAAGTCGCGTGGTCGCCACACATACGATGGGTCAAACTCGCTGATTGTCTGTCCGCCCCACTGTCCACCGTAGTCCGGTGAAGAAGGACAGAAACAGAGACATAGAGTGAGAGAGAGGGATGAGGGTCGTTTGGGCATTGATTTACGAGCTCGCGCAATGAATTGTGTAACGAGTGGAATCAGAATTTTTCGAACTATCGGCAAAGGGGTCGAAGAGAGAGAGGGTGAGAGAGGGAAAGAGTGGGAGAGAGAAAATGACGAAGAGGTATAAAGAAACAAAGAAGGAGTTCGTTTTAATCAAAACTTAATCGAACGCACGCATGCGCAATAAAAACAACCACAACTCGTTACAACAATAAAGAGAACAACAACAACACAAATAATAACAATACCAATAACAAGAACAACAACAATAATCAAGATCTCTTGAATTGTTGCTGTTGTTAATTTTATGGGTCAGCAACGACCTTCTTCCTGGTTTAAACTCGAGCATAAATCATATTGAATGCAAAGCAGATTAAAAATTGGCAGCAATCCACGTTGTTGTCGTCGTCGCCGTCGTTGCTGATGGTGTTGTGTCTCTGTTTTTGCTTTCGTGTTGTAGTTGTTTTTGTTGTCTTGGTGCCCGACAACGGTTGGTGTTCAAGGGACAAGGGTACAAGTTCTCAACAATGCATCGCGAATCGCAACACACCGCGATCACGTGAAACGGATTTATTTCGACGTTTTAAGAACTTAATTCAAGTCCAATCGCCGGACGGACACATGGAAGAAGGGCCAGACGGACGGTTGTACGTGTCGTCTCAAGGTTTTCTTTATCTGTCTGTTTTCATGGCTCCCGACCCTTCGCTTCCTCCAAACGAAGTTTGGAGCTCGAGCTGTGCCGATCACCGGAAGCACTTAAGGGCTTAACGTGTTAGCCACGATTTAAGCCAGTTCGAAGGACGGAACAGGAGCCGGAGAAGGGAGCTTGTTTAAGCTGGAACGAAGGTCCATAATAAAGAGATTAATGAGATCATCGGGTAGCAATTTAATCTCTGCGGTATGCAGTTGATGCAAGAGATAATGAATGGTAAAATTACAATCACCAAACACTTTGTACCAAATTTTACAAGATCTAACTCATACTCAGATAACACCTCTGGGTGCGATGGATGAAACTTTCCCGCCATTAAAACATTCAACATCAACTACGTAAAAACACAAAATAAGGTGCAGAAGACAAATCCTTAAAATTGCGAGTAAAGCACACCTAATTGTCGGAAAAACTGAGTAGCAGTTGTTGCTTCTTTCGTTTTTGTTGTTGTTGGTCGGTCGGGTGAAGTTTGTTGCGAACTTTCTCACTTCTTGTCCCCCTTTCCAACCCCCCAACAGGAAGCCAATGAAGCGAAACTCAACTCAACCCATTGCTCACCCATTTCCACTACCTCGCCCCATTTCTCCTCTGACCACTTTCCACTGGGTATTCGTCTCTTTCTCTCGCCCACCTCCCTTTCTCCCGGCCCCCGACATGGCCGGAGTTCATGGCGTAATCCGTTCGTATCGCGACTTCAGATCGAGCATCAAAAGCAATTCATCTTCGGACGCTAATTGAGGACTACCTCAACATGGTTTGTGGTGTCTAATGCAGCAGCCAACGATAACAACAACAATAACAACAACACCAATAACAACAGTATCGTGCTGCAGACATCAACAACAAGAAAGAAAATAAATTACAATCACAACAGCTACAGAAGCAACAACAATAACACCAACAACAACACGTTACAATAAAAACATGATGCTGTAACTTAGAAGAGATTAAGATTAATTTTCAAACGCCTCTGGTTGCATTTCGGACTTGGTCGAGGGGCTTCCTTGGGTTTTCGTTCTCTGTCGAAAAAAAGTCCAGGAAAAAAGTTCACGAAAGGTTCACAAAAAACAACCTAAAAAAAGTTGCTGGTGTAATTGGTGATATTGCTGCTGTTGTTGATGATATTGGAGTTGTTGTTGTTCCTGTGTTGAAGTTGTTGTAGCGCGTAAAGAGGTCTCGACACGAAGTTCATGACGCGACGCAGTGTCTGAGGCAACCACCAGGCATCAGATCGAAAACCAGACTCAAACCTATCCTAACGCAAGGAACGCAACCCAGTCAAATATATTTTCCTGGTAAATGAGGGTACCTACAACAAAAACAATAACAACAACATCAACAACGACTACAGCAAGTAGTCAGAGGAACCCTCATTATTTGGCGATTAATGCGCACGCAGACGATGTCCAGACGATGGTGGAGTGGCGAGGAGAGGGAGGAGAGGAAGGTTGGACAATGATGATGGTGATGAAGATAAAGTGCTCCAGGACCCGTATCGTCGGCTGGTCGTCCCTTCGCGTCTGGTCGTCCCTTCGGCGCATCGGACCGCGTTATTGACAACCGCTTGTCTGGCGCATGTCGACAACTGCGGGTTCCACCACCATATGCAATGACGGCGACAACCTGAGACATCGTCCGCCTGGACAGACATCCTTTCCTCGAGTCCCACCAGCCGGATCCTGGGTTATTTTTATCGATCACTTGTCTGGTCTGGACTTTTTCCACGCGACTTCAGAACTCTTTCGAAACGCACTTCCTAGAGCAAGGCGAGCACGTGATCAGGAGGGAGAGAGAGAATGACAGGAAGGAGGAGAGAGAGAGAGGGAGAGAGAGACAGAGAGAGAGAGAGATAGAGAAAAGGCGAGACCGCGACCATTTGGCAGCCATCATAATGAATGATTTCCCCGTCCGCTTGTCCGTGTTGTTTCAGCCCATGGCGTGTGCGCATGCGTGGCGTGCAATAACAACAACCACTACAACAACAACAGCACCAATAACAACAACTGACAACGTCGACGCCACCTCACCTCTGGGCCATCGTCAGCCTTCGCCGACACGCCGTGACTTTTATTCCGTCTCGAGTTTCGAAACCCCAGCGACGAGCGTCGGGTGGCGGCCGCGGAGGGCGGTGCCCGGCTGGGGTGGGTCCTGGCGGGTCCCCTGGTGTTAACGGAAACACCGAACGCGGCGGTGTTCGCGGTGAATTATGAATTATTTATGATTGAATTTGACTTTTTAATGCGGAACACACCTCGGTCGCCATTCGTCGTCGTCATTGTCGGCGACGACGCCGTCATCGTCGCTGACGCCCCAACCGTCGCCCCAAGGGTCCCTCTAATTGCCGTCATTTGGAAGCTAAAAGACTTGTGATTTTCACTTGGTTTATTTTCATTTGAAGTTTGTTTTTATTAGCTTGTTTTGTTTGTTTATTTTCTGCTTGTTTTGTTTTTAATGGCTTGTGATTGCTCTGTTTGTTTTTCCAGAAAACCTAATAGTTCGAATTTAGTCTCTGATTGGGCGGTCATTTAATTTGTTGTTGACATTTTCAATCCGTGCTCTCCATGAATCACGGTTTAATTTTGCAATTAGTGGGAATTAACTATCGCTTAGGCATGATCTAATCGTCGAATCGAGCGAATCCGCCGATGATTCAGGTCTCGCTGTGTGCGCTAGAGAGCAAGTGATAGTGAGGAAAGGTTTTTCGGTGGAAGTACAAGGGTTCACCACATAAATTAATAAATAGCGATGTGCTATTATTTTTATATAATAAAATGGAATAGAATTGTTCATTGATTGCGTCATGTCTAATGATTAATTGCATTGTATTATATTGGATTAATGTATAATATTTAAAATGAATTAAGAATTAATTTTATACCCGAAAGCATTCATAGACTATAATTAAACTATAGTCTAATACATGATCTATTCTAAGGGGTTTTCAAGATTAAACAGGGAAGTTGTTCATGCCCATAAGACAATGTTAGTGATCGTAAATAATCGTAACCTTAGGTCTTAAACTTTAAGAACCAACCCAAAGTGTTTTCAGAATGATGTTTTTTACAAATGAGTTATGAATTATCCTCCCAACCCAATCAACAAGTATGAAATGAGAACCATGTACGAATGAATAATAAAATGGCCACTGATTGAAAATTATTAGAAATTCTTTTATTTCGTAGCTGTTATTGCTGTGTAGTGTTTTGTGAAAAATGTTGACAACAACTCACCATTTCCGGCAACAAATGCTGCAATGCGCTCCTTCACGGATCTGGTCGGTTCCTCCGCTATTGTCGTTTTAGTTGATTCGTCACACTTGTTATTTTTACTGTTGTTATTGCAACTGCTGCTGCTGCTGCCAGCATGTTGCTGCAAACTTCCTTTATGATTTGTGGATGTGGCAGCCATTGTCATTGTCGTTGGTGTTGTTGTTGTCGACTCATTAGGACTTCTTTTCACCATTGTTGTTTTAATCACAGTTGTCACAGAAGGCGTTGCTGGTGTTTTTGTTGCTGCCGTTGCTGTTGGATTATCAGCTGGCGTGGCTGTTGTTGTTGTTGTTGCTGGTTTGGCTGTTGGTGTCAACCCACACTCGCTGCGCTTTCGACTCGAGACAGTTGTTGTCGTTGTTATTGTCATTTTATTCCGCTGATCAATGTTGTTGTCGCTGCTCTTTTCGTCCTCGTCGCGATTGTTGTCGTTGGCGATGTTCGCGTTGTTATTGTTACTGCCGTTCGCTTGCAATTTTCGCGTCAATCGCAGTTGACAACGATTACAACAACTATTATCGGAATATCGGAAACCGTTGGAATTGTTTCTGTTTTCTTTATCGTTGCCAGCGATGATGATCATGTGCCCACCGTTGTCAGCGTTGTTGTTATTGTTGTTGCTGTTGCTTATGTTATTCTCCTTATTATTACAATTATTGCTAAGTCTTTGGATTTGTTTTACGTGTGGCTGTTGCTGTTGCTGCGGCTCGTCGCAGCGACATTCGAGCTCTGTGCTTGCCAGAGTCGTTATGTTGCCCTTCACGGCGTCGTCGCCGTTTTCGTTGCTGTCGTTGTCGACGACGTTATCGCCAACACTCTCGCCGGCCCGCGCGATCGAGCAATTATTTCGAGTCGTCGTCGTTGGTGCCTCTGCGTCGACGTCGGCGCCGACGTCGTTCCGCTGCCGAACGGTCTGCGTTTGTGTCTCGGAGCTGCAGCTGCTGGCGATGTCATTCCGTCGCTGCCATCGCTCTTCGGCGCACTCGTCGTCGTTCGCTCGGCCCCGAACGGAATCGCTAGAGTCGTTCGTCGCAGGCTCGTTTGGTTGATGTTGCTGTTGCTCTTTCTTCGGTTGTTGTTGCTCGTGCTCGATCAGAGACGTTTGCGTTAAATCGTTGCCGACAACACCATCATCATCTTCATATCCATCATCGTCATCGACGTCAACCTCGTCGTAGTCGTTGTCGTCGTCGTCGTTGTTCCTGTAGATCGCTTTGTTGTCGACGCTATTCTGCTGTTGCTGCTTTTGTTTCTGTAGTTTCTGTTGCTGCTCCTCCTGGGCAGCATCGTCGATGTAGGTGAACCCGCTGTTGGCGAAGATGTTCCGGTGCTGCTTCGACTTCGGCTGCTTCAGGCTGTAGCGACGCCGGTGGGGACAGCAACAGAAGGTTGTTGCTTTCGGTGAGGTCGGCGATATCGCTGGTATTGGCGACGCATCAGTCCATTTCTCCAGTAGTGTCAGGTCGCGAACATGGGTCATTGTCGTATAGCCATGGAGAATGATTCTGGAATGAGGCGAGAAAGTGCGACTATGAGAATGAGATGGAATGTACAAGCCAAAGGGAGACAGAAAAAGAGAGAGAGACAGACTGTTGGAATCATGGGACATGAGACATCGGTGTCTGGAGATGCTGAAAAATTCGTTGTTATTAATTCACATGAAATATACATGGAGAATTCAGCAATGAGGATTTCCATCAAGACGCCTTCGAGGCTGAAGGTGAATCTTGTTCTTCAAGTAAACTCGAGAATCCTTCGAGCAGCAGTAAAGGAAAGTGAAACCTCCATTGACTAGGCGAAGGAGGAAAGTGAAACCACTCTCTCGCAGTGTCACGTGACGCCTTCACACAAGGCGGCGGCGGTTCAATTAGAGAGAGTCTTTTCGGAGTCGATTCGAGCGAGGATTAATTAAAGCCCACACGTTGCGACGGGGTAGACCAAATAAATTAATTGCCACACACAAGCATCCATAGAATTAAAGCAACAATAATAACAATAGCAACAATAAAAACAACAACATCGTCAACGACCATCAGCAACAGGAATAGCTACAGCAACAGAAACTTCAACGAAGGAAATGCATTTGCATTGGCGAACGCAATCTGGAACAGAGCGAGACGGAGGCGGCGAGGAGCGGAGTGTGAAAAAACTTCTTTCTCCGCGAATTAATTTCCCTGGCGGCCAAATCGAATTAATCACTTAGACGCCGCCGACTGCTGCTGCTGCTGATGCTGCCAACAGTTGCTGCCGCCGACTCTGGTATTGCTGCAGACGATTCGGCTCTTAGATGCGACGGCGGCTACCTGTTGTTTCTTCTTCTTGTTGTTGTTGGTGGTGTGGTGTTTATTGCAGTTGTTGTTGATTTTGTTACTGTGATGTTGCTGCTGCCCCACGACCCCCGGGCAATGGCAATAATTCGCCACTTTGCGGAAGACGTGGAGCGCGCGCTACGTTTTCCTTCGATCGGTTCCGATCGTTCGTTCGCTATTGCAGCGATCGATGTTGCTGACTGATGTTGCGCTGCCGTGCGACTGCATGTTGTGTTGTATTGTCGATGAGATCTTCTTGTTGTTGTTGTTGTTGCAATGATAGTTGGTGTTGTATTTTTGGCGCAATTAAATGAATCAGGCCGCATGCGGGGTCTGCGCCGTTAATCATCCTTCGAGGAGTGATTCGAAAATTTCAATGTTGCCGATGACTGTGTTTCGCGTGCGACTCCCGGTCCATCGGCTGTTTGTCCGTCCGTCTGTCTCTCTGTCTGTCCATCGGTCGGCTTGTCTTTCTGTTGTTGTTGTTGCTGGTGTTGTCCGATGTTACAGTCAAAACATTGGAAAGTGTTTCTCTGCTTCGCATGATGCCTCAACTCCCTGGAGACCCGATCGAGCGACGGCCTTAGAAACAAGCGAGTGAGAAAAGTGGATGAAAGGAGAGGGACAGACAGAGCCAGCGGACGGTGATCGCGAGGGGAAACAATTAAATATTCTGTTGACATGACATCCAAATGGCGCTGCGCTTTGAAATGCGAAGCTTACGTCTCGCCACAGCGACGAATTCGCATGAGGAAATTTGTCCCTCGATTTGGATTTTTCGTTTTTGTTTTTTTTTTCATCTACGTTAGATTTTCCTTGCAGCCACCACCAGGTGGCGGTGAAAAGTTGCTTTGATTGGTTGAAGGCAACAGAAAAATGGTTGTAAATTGAATTTTGCTGCCGATGCCGCCGCCACCGCTGCCGGCCATCGCAAGGAGCTGAGGAGGGGAGGGCGAAGCCTTTCTGACGCTTCCTAAAGTGTTGTGTAAGAGCGAGGGGTGCTGCAGGCAGTAGCAGGGAGCGAGAGAGAGAGGGATTAATTAAGCGAAACTAGACACATAGACACTTTTGGTCAGCGGTCATCGAGAGCTCGTCGAGGGGTGGCGACTTGGACAGAGGGAGGGAGAGCGGTAGAAGGAGGGGGTGGAAGGAAAAGGAGCAACTGAGGTAGCGCAGATCATGGATACACGAAAGCAGGAAGTGCAATTGCAGTGAATGATGAGAATAAATGAAAGGAGGAAGATGAAAACGAAATCCATGCCAGGATTATTCAGATGAATAGAAATGGAAAGAAATGTGAAATGGAAATGGATGTATAAAGTATGCATTAGAATGAAGATGCATTTTTCACAAAGTTAGTGGAAGATTAGTATCATTTAAACAAATGTTTGGTTAAATAATTATAAGGACACTTTTGTCATAAATGATATATGGATTCTTCTAGGTTACAAAAATCTATAAAAGAAGACAAATGTTGTCATGAAATATGGTTTATCGATCATCAATTCATTATCGATCGATCAAAAGATTATGAAACCCGCAGACCCAGTTAAGATGCCGATAAAAGATATCGATGGTGGACGAAAATCAGTCGATCAAAGTCACGAAATTCAAAGCCAAGTATTTCGAATTACAAATTAATAAACAATATAAAAATGGAAAAATAAGAGAAAATAAACACAATCACAGGATCATTGATCATCGCTGGCAGTTTGTCATTCAAAACTCTTCAATAACGCGATTTTCACACAAATTTCAATATTTCTTTAAAATGTTTCCAAAGGCCAAACAAAGAAAAAAACAAACATGATTGATCGTATACTAAAAGACATCGGCATAGAATTTCAACGAATATTTTGTTGTTGTTTTTTTTTGGTTTTTTACTTCTCTATGTCTCCTCGGTTACAACAATAACCAAAACAAGTCAATAGAACGAAAATTATTCAACGCAGAGCTGCGACAATCAATCAATTCGTCGAACAAAAGGTTCCAGTTACAACAACAACAACTGAAACAATTAGCAAATCATTTGAATTCCATTCGATGGATGGATGAAAGGAGTTGTGGCCGGAGGGGCCGAGGGGGGCCGAAGGAGTTACATGAATTTCCATTTGACACATGGAGGCTTGTCAGGGAGACTCAAGAGATAAATCGGACATTCGAGCCCAATGGAATACAAAACCACGGGCGACAAATGGAAATTTAAATTTGTCGATCGATCCACCGATCGTGCTCTGGAACAACCGACTCTCACAGGCTGCACGGTATAGAGAGGGACAGACACAAGCTGAGAAGGATGGGTGAAATCACGAGTGACAAAACAGTCGCCACGCATCGAGTTGAAATTCCACGGAATCACACGGTATTTAAGCAAAATTTTAATGTGTCGATCACTTAAAGATTCTCCTCACATCGTCAAGGACTCCTCGGGGGGAGGGAGGCAGCGAGGGTGCTGCTGACACGGTGTCACCGGTCGGTGAGAAATGGCGTCTAGACGTAAATTACAATCCTACCAACGTGAGCGGCATAATTTTCGAAGAGATCTGCGCCGAGGCCCCGGGGCAGACGGAATGAAAAGAACACGCTGAAAGAACGTCAGGAATACTACGACTACGAAGCGAGAAATAATTGCAATATAATTTCGTGGTTTTCGCCATTGTTGAACATAAATCAAGCGGATCTAGAGAATGTGTTTGGTGGTTGGACCCGCCTTTTCGCTCTCGCTCTGTCTCTCTATCTCTTTTACACCCCGCCCACAATTGATAAATCTGTTCCCATTCCGGGCGGAGTCGTAAATTACATCGGGAATCGGGGTTAAACTTATGCGCACTATTTACGCATGATCTGCGGTGGAGAAGTTCTCCTCCGGTGATCTGGGTGGATGCTGTGAACCCGCCGAAACCCCTCCGTCCCCTCCTCGGATCGCATTTATTGTCGGGCACAACCGGTTATTTTTATGGTCTAACGCTTTAATTGCTCGCGAAGGAGTGGAGGTGAAGTCCGGAAGGTATGGATTATTGGATGGAAAAGTAGGTTTCCTCGGAGGAGAAGACAAGACTTTTACGACCGAGAGTATCAATCGCATTAGAAAATCTATTTAATGCAAAATCGGATCCGCGGTGTTATTGCTTCGGTTAAAATATCACACACCAAGCTGCGATGATTATTACAGTATATCGTATTCGGTAGCTATCAAAGAGCCATTAATGATGATTAATCGCGTTGTTATTTGTCATGGGAACTCGAATGCAGAAGCGGAACAATCAATTCAAAGCTGTGCCCTAGACTTCCATGATCTTTTTAAGGACGGAAATACATAAGGCAGGAGTCAACAATTAAATGATTAATCAAGTAATGATGGAATCAGGGGAAAATTAAAACATATCGAGGAATTGATTATAATTATTAGAGAAAATAGCTTGACTCTTAGAGAATAAAACATATCTATAAATGCACTGATTTATCCATTGGCTACAGTAGTCATCAAACAGTGGTTTAATCATAACCATGTCGTAGTCATGGACCAATTATCGAATTATATGTCTATGAAATCATAAGATAAGATTGATCTAAGGGGAGCTGTTGTCATGATTGACCCATGACTGTAGAAGTTTCGGTAGCCGATAATTATTGAGTCATCAGTTGATGGAAATTATATATCTTTTAACCTTGTAGTAATTCCTCCTAGTGTTCTTATGATGAGAAGTCGAACTGAGACATCACTCTTCCCTCTCTTTCTACGATCATGCGATGTAGTCAACATTGTCATTCGACTAGTCTCAAAATGTCAGGGAGTCATCAGTGGGGAGTTGAGCAATAACGAATAGAGCAACGGTCGATAGAGTCATAAATAAACATCGATTATGAATAAAAGAATCAAGTAGTTAGCGATAAAAATATTGTTATTATGGGGGAAAATTGCAGTATTTAAGCGACAAATTAGCAAGAGGAATCGAGAGAGGAGGGATGTGAGGGGCGAACAGAGAAGTGTATTAGTAGTTGTAACAGGTTTCGTTGAAAGAACAAATCGTTAACAAGCGACAGCGATTTTTATTTGTATTATTTATTGGCAATTGCTGGTGCTGCACCGTCAACAGCGGTCAACCACACCAATGGCAACTATAACAACAGCAACGATGACGATATCAACAACAGAGACTATTGTAGCTACAACAATAAACTACTATTGAAACTACAACCACTATTGCAACTCCAATACCAATAATAATGTGTCATTTTCCACCGGATACTCATTCATGACTCGAACTTGGACTCGGATTTAATTGTCGTCGGGACCAAGTTTGACGCTCGGGCACGTGTTGTTGCTGTTTTGAATGCGAAATCCAATGGAATACCAACAACAACAACAATATCAGGTAATGTACTTCGTGTTGTTGTTGATGGTGGTGTTGGCATTGTTGTAGTTGTTTTGGTCACTTGACAAGCTTTGAAAAAAAAATAACTACGAAAGACGAAATAATTGCACAAGTTGTTAGAGGGCAAGCGGGAGAGACAAAGAAAGAGAGACACAGACGAGAATAAAAGGCGATCACGTTAACGAGATATCGTCCGTGAATATATATTCGTATCGTGCGATTGGAATTAATTACAATTAAAAAATGTTGTTGTTGTTCTGTTATGAGGATTTAATTGCGATCGCAATTAAAATTCAATTAAGCCTGAATGTTCTGAATTTGGTTTTTGTCCACGTTTTGTAGTAATTTCATTGCTGATTTTCCTTTTTGTAGAAATTTAAAAGTTTAATAATAGCGAAATTTAGAAGAATAATAATGGAGGAATTTATAAAGCAAACAGTAGAAGCACCGGAAACACATGGTTTGATTAGAGAAAGAGGTGACCTTAATAGCGAAAATTAAACGAGTCTGAGACATCATGATTTCCATGCCTGAAACTGCGCAGTGTCGACACCAAACCTTTATTGTTAAGGACACCGGTGACACGTTGGGCGTGGATCCAGCCGCCTTTGGCCAAAATCCAACAACGAGAATTGTGAAAAATATATTAAACAAAACGCTTTGAGTTTATATTGTCCTACAGACAGACGGTAAATGAAAATGTAACAAAGTCTGCGCCTGCGCAACATCGAACCAACAGCTACAGCCAAGGCATCGGCAACGGCTACAGCAATAAAAGGTCCGCCACCGCGCAGCTGCAGCTCAGGTTGAAAATCGCCACAAGCGAAACAAAAGCCTCCACAACAAAAGCAACATCACAATGGGCACCCAATCAGGCGGGTGCGCACCCAACTAAAAGCCTCTCATTACGCCATTGTGTCGTCCGTCCCGTTCCTTTCCGTCCACCGACCACCTGCGGTCCGTCCAAAGACGTTCGAGCGGTTGGACCCACGGCGCCCGAGATGGGGGTCAATGGGGAAGCAATGTGCGACTGACGTCTTCATACAATAAATTACTTTTATTTATTATTGATTTTGCATAATGGACAAATTGCAGTTGGGCCAAACGCACACAAACACACACAGATAAACAGCCATGCACCTCAACAATGGCCACAACTCGCAGACAAAGACCTCCTTCCTGTGTATGGACGCACATGTCGTTTGTCAATATTGCGGCTTCGATTCGACGAGGGACCTCAAACGGCGCAACACGTTAGCGGCACAGTTTGTGAGATATTGTGATGTGATTTCCACAAAGGCGCGATTGATTATTTATGCTGGGAGGGCCAGAGATCGCCGGGTCTACTAAAAGCGATTGAAACAACAACCTGGCGTCACTGGAGCTCAATGATCCATGAGGGTACTCAGCGGTGAATAAGTCTTCGGAGAGATTTGACTATAATTATGAGATCAGCACATTCACAGTAGGAATGTATTTAGAGATCTTTACTTATTTACTAACATCCTAGTATTATGATATAAGAAATCTATACTGCAAATGTGAAATTCCCGTATTATTAACTGTAATTGCATTAACGACAATGGTGGAAGGTTGATGACTCCAGACGACTTTGTATGGTATCGTTATTTTCTGCGCATTCCCTCACAACCTCCACAGGTCGTATATCCATCAACACCCAGAATCTTTCATGCAGTGGCATTTTTTTGAGCCCTCGCAAAAGAGCCCTTGGGCCTTTGGGTGCGATTTGATCACGATGTCGTGCGTCATTTCAATGCTTGCATTTGGCCATACATATGTGTATAATATGGGGATATATGTAGGTGGAGAATACGGCCAAACACGTGCCCCGCATACGGTGAGCTTCAGGGACTGAATCATAATGAAATTTGATTGATTTCGCGAAAATCCGTGATCCGTGTGACGAGGAGACGATAAAATTCCATTGTTTATGGAATTGCGTGCAAAGGTTTATGACTTTTATCGGTAGAAGTTGATGCTGTTGTTGTTGTGACAAAACCATTACAGTTGCAAAAACTACGACAAAGTCACAGCAACAAATCGAACCTTCTCCAAGAACTAAAGAATATCCAAAGCAACAATTGGGCTCGAAAATATAAAACAATGAAATTAAAATTTACACCGTGCATATCGTTGTTCGATCGGCCGATATATGCTGGAGTATATAGCGCGAACCTCTGGGTGACGCATTAGCGATGGTGATGTATCTCTTCGAGAGATGAGATGAACGAACGAACGACGGCATTTTGTGTCCGGCAAGGACTGACAGACGAAGATAGATAAATATGCGGACAGACAGGCTTTTTCGTCTGGTTTCGAAGCAGATTTCGAATCGAAACGTGTTGGCGATGGCGATGGAGCCAACGTTGATGCTGTCCATAAATGGCTTCATTACTCGGGTCCACCTTTCGCAGACGACGGCATTCTATGGGACGTCCCCGCCGACAAACTCCCAAAGACGACGACGATGACGACAACTATGAAAGAGAAGAAGAAGAAGAGGCGCTCGGCTGCCTTTCTACGCAGTTGTCGTTGTCAAAAATTTGCAAGCAACCCGGTGAAAACCACAGAAAAATGTTGGTCGACAACGAATGAAAAGTTGTTTGCAACCGCAGCGGCGACAGACGATGGACGACGACGACGTTGGCGGTGACGGCAGCACAATCGCAACCACTGGGGGCAAAGACAGAAGACGACCGGCCGACAGACAGCTGGAGAGACAAATAGATAGATGGACGGACGAACAGGTCGCCGATAACCCAAGAGGCCGCGAGGGTATCTCCTAAGTATTCCTGATGTGAACGCGTCCCGGAGCTGAACCCCGAACCCGAGCCGTTCCAGCAATTCATCGGCCCAATGGTCCAACTGGTCGCCTGTCTGTCTGTCTGTCCATCCATCCGTCCGGCTGAACGGCTGTCTCGCCGTTTTTGGTCAAATTCAATTGAATTGAATTGAGCTTTGATTAATTGCCGCGAAAACGTTTCGCATTCAATGGCTCGCGGCGATGTCCGCCGACAAGATCCGTCGTCTGTGTCCGTCGACGTCCGGCGGCGGGGTCTCGACGAATCTTTGCGTCGTTGCGTCGACTGCGTCCGTTGGAAGCGTGAATCATTGAGATGAATTGGTTGCAAAGGTCAGGGAGCGAGGTTAACGCTTTTAAATTGATTGTACGTTTCTTCTTCAGTTCGTCTTCACTCTGCTTTTGTTGCTGTCGTTTGTGTTGATGTTTTTGTTGTGTGCCCTCTTTGCACATCTCTGTGGAAATGAAAGAAAAGTCTCGTAGAAAAGCCGCAAAGAAATTGCTGACTAACTGCGTTTCTTCTCTCCTTCTTGTGGAATTTCTTCTTTCTTTTTCACTTGATTGTAAAAATTCTGCGAAGACTTTTGGTGTGCAATTTTGTGTATTAAAAAGACATAAAAGAAACTTTTCATGAAATATTCCCGATAGAAACTGATTTCAGGAGATATGGGTTTGAAAAAGAGGATTGAGATCTCTCGTCCCTCAAATTACTTAATTTCTCTCCATATTCATATCCTTATCGTCTCAACTCCTCAACCCCTAATGACTACACAAACTGAGCTGAGCCTCCTTCCGCGATGCATCGTAAATTTTCACATTGCATCAGGGTGCAGAGTACCTCGGATCATCGACGGGAAGCATGAATAAGTAACGACTTACCGCGTCAATGACTTCAATTAATCTTCATTTTGAAAATTTATGAAGAAGGAAAACGCGATTAGCTTCTGCATATTTCGAACGTGCCACCGCCATCGACATCGTCATCTTCAGCGGCACCGACAACGACGCCAATGTGCGAGGGGCCGAGGATCGGAGCGCGGCCTCCGAGGGACTTAAAGCCGATAGCCATGGGGTCGACCGATAGACAGATGGAGGAAGCGACAGACACGGATCGTAAGCGGATTCACATGCACGACGGTGTGCGCACGCACTCACTCCCGGATGGACGGACAGCGAGGTTAATGGGCAACATTAATAGGACTCCGCACAACCGGCGACGACCAGCCGATGGAACCATCCACCGATAGATAGACAGATCCATCGATTGATCGGATGGAGAGACGTAGGAACAGACGGAGGTAGGGAGCAACGGTTGGTGGGACGATTTGTTGCTCGAACTATGGATTGGCGTTGGCCACAGAGTCGAGCTCAATTGATCGTGTGATCGAGCGTCGCCGATCGCATCCGAGTCGAGGGGCGAATCGATTGTGAAAACTGGCCGCAACAAATTGCCGCAGTCGAGGAGGTTCCGAGCCCCGACCACTCCCTTCACTCCCGCAGTCAACCAGCCAGTAGTTTTTTCCCAAGCCCGAGTGGCGAGTGACTTTGCTTATTAGCGCACGTGTGAGACGAGAAGACGACGAAGACTCCTGACTGGATTGGCCCGAGAGAGATAAAAGCCTGAAAAATGCCTACCGATGATACACCACAGAAGAATGAGACGCTACAGGGGTGTGAGCGGGACGGAGACAATAAAATAAAATCACAAAAATTAAATGTTTTCAATTTGTTGTATGTTTTTCCCTATCTACGATTTGATCTCTGAACTTTTATCGACGTCGTCGCTGTCGGTCGGTTGTTTAGTGGATGGTTATTGCGTTGTTGTTGTTAGTCTATTACCGAGGAAAATACAACCAAGTTGGCATCTGTCGTCGTTTTTCGGGGCTTGGGATTCGGAGGGGTTTTTATCGATTTTGTATTTTGGCTTTTATGTGGTTCTGTCATTTGATTGATTGATGTTTGGGGTCAGTAGTCGTCGTCGTCGTCACGATCGAAGGCGCGTCAGTTGGTCGACTGTCGGCGGAGTTCGATACACATTGAAAGGCGGCGACCATTTGGAAATTATGTAATGGAAATAGAAGGGAATCGGTTATCCATGGACATAAAATGCCAAAGAGACTAATGGAAAGTCGCTCCAAATAGACCACTATATCGAGTCCTCTCACCAACTTGAAGACTCCACATTCAAATTGAAATTCCACACCCGTTCATCTCTCCCTCCAACCCAAATATTGTATGCAAATTTTCCTCAGATTCCCAATTCGCCGCATGTGTCACGACGACCCCATCTGTCGGCTCCTGGTGGCACGCAACCTCAACTATCCACAATTCAGCTCCTTTCGTCGCAGCGACTTATTTATGCTCCGTACATACGATCATACGATACACCCCTGGTCCCTGCGCCACCATCGGACAAAATCCGAGTCGATTCAAGTCCAGTTTCCACGCATTATCCTCGACGCATAAACCACTCAGCACCAATTTCGATCGCGGCTTTTTGTTCCCCCACTCGATCCCCTCTTTCACATTTCTCCCTTTCCTCTTTCTAGTCTCTTCTCTTACCGCGTTTCCAAGCCCCCCCCCCCCCCCCCTCCCGGTCGCCGGGCAAATATCACTGTGGGTCGCGTGAGTTATACTCGTTTAGATTTTATGTGTTGCCGTAGCAAGATCTGGCCGGATCTATCTTGGTTTGTTCGGATTAACAACAACAACTACGAAAAAAGCACACTACCAACAAAACGTTGCTACCACACTGTTGCCAAGATTCTACCGACGACCGTTTAGGCTACTTCTGAACAATTCCCTCGGCAGATAAGTTGCGATATCGCCCATACAGACGGACAGACCAACCTACCGTCCGAATGTGAATCCAACCAACATCAGGCTCGCCAATGAGGAAGTTATTAGAACTGAACCCACCCAACGATCGGGTTATGCGGGTGTGTGATTCTATCTGTCTGTCTGTTAGAGTGTGTTTGTTTCGTGGTTCTATCGAGGCTGACTGTAGGCAAGGCATGGTGAGTTATGGGTCTAGAACGTGACCGTGTGGTGGATACCACGCACATGCAGAGTTAGGAACGTGGTTACCGAAGGTAGAAGGAGTTGGGTTTTTACGTGGAAAGGCTGATGAACGGTTAGGGAAGCCATAAACTTGGGAGTGGTACCGCATGGTGAGTATAAATTGTGAAGAATAGTGAATATATGTAGAATAATAATATCCTATAGAACTATAAGCTTTGGTGTTGAACTTTGAAGGAATACATAGATATAGAGGATGTTCTTAATGTTCCTGTACAGATCGAGTGTGAATGAATGAGAGGGATACTATATCAAAACGACCTTAATTGGCCTCACAAGTGGCACCAATGACAAAATATCGCCAACACTTAACATTGATACCACAACTTGAGGTTGTTGTTATTGTTGTTATCATTGTTTATGATGTTGTCGTTGCTGTTGAGATTTGCGACGTATCGCATTACACGTGCTGCCAATTCGATTCGATTCGTTTCGCTTTGGTTCGATTCGCCAACGAACGAACGATTCGACGTTTGGCCCGCGGGCAAACTTGGGCGAAAAGCAAAGAAACCGAAATCGTGGACTACTTGACGCGATTCAATTCAATTCGACTCGATTGAAAGGCTACGAAAAAAAAAGAAGGCGGCGCTCCAAAGTCGTGCCTGCAGAATTCAAGGACAAGGACGTCGTCGGTCCTCCATTGAGCGCAAATGAAGAAAGCAAAGAAAAAAGCTCTCGAAACCTCAGAAGCGCCACTTCGAGAAGATGTTGATGGTGCGAAAAAGCAACAACAATACCTATAGACAGCTATTGCTGCCATTGTTGCTGTTCCAACGTCAACAACTTCCCACCACGATGACCCGGGGCTGTTTGCATTTCCACCAAAATGGCCACGGTAATTCAACTCGACCCGAACGCAAACCACTCACGGCGACTCACTCAATCCCGCGAATGGGCGGCGAGTGGGGGTCGAAGGGGGTGGCGAGGGGGGCAGCAGGAGGTGTCGAAATAGTAGAAGTTGTAATAAAAACACCGAAACTGCGAAATGGTGATACAATAATTGATGCTTAATTTGACGGATTTCGTATGTTGATTAAAAACTTAGCACCGTCTCAATTTTTGGGTTTTGTTTGTTTATTTTCTTCGATTCTTTGCCTCAGGCGCCAGTGAAGTGAAGCATCTGGCAGTGGTGCAACAACAACAGAAACAACGCGAGCAATAACAACAACAAAAACGCGAACGCACAGTGGTCCGATTTGAAGGTGCGTGCGTGACACTTAAGAAACGTCAAGAGCAGCTGCCGCTCGCCTGACACTTACGTCAAGATAAAACTTCGTGCGCACGTCTCCTTATTCCCATCCATCCATAGATCCATCTATCCAATCCACCATCTGTCTATCCGTTCGTCTGTCCCTGCATTCATTTATCCAATGGAGTGTCTATGCGATCGAATCTGGCGGTCGGAGCTTCTGTCTGTCTGTCTTTTTGACAAATGTGCGTGTGCAAGTGATCGTGGCAATTGAGTAATTTTCGAAAAATTTCGCATGCGCCCAAGAAAACTGCCTTACATTTCGCTCACGAGTCGAGTGTGCGGTACTCGGACCGAGGGGGGGCGACGAAATGTCGCGACAGTGATCGATTTGTCATGTTTTGCATCTATGGAAAGTCAAGGATTGCGATTGGGCAACGGCGAACGTGATTGATTGGGTGCGATATCACGATTGGGGAGCGGGCAGGGCCCCTGCGCTGGGTGACATTTCCCAGCAGAAAAATCAACGATTGATCGAAGCGCGTTGGGTCATTGAGCCGGGAGAATGGATGGAATGCGAGTTGAACTTCGACTTTCGTTAAGTGAACTTGGGATCTCATTGAGTGAACTTGGGTTTTCACTTTGCAACTTTCAATTCAAATCGCGATACGATTGAGAATGATACAATATCTGATGTTGATTGATTTATAGATTTAGTCATATCAAGTTGATTTGAATATATGAGAGAGAATAAATAAATATTATCAAATAAGCCATATTTGCTAAAGTTATTTAGTAGTCATTCATTGAATGAGTAACATAATGAAGATGTTTGAGAATATAAGAACTTGCAGAGAACCAGAAGCTATTTGGGGAATCTTAAGCAGTAGATTACTTACGATTCGGAAAACGTTTGCAGATGAATTCAGTGATATTTACCTGAAAAATAAAAGAGAGAATTATTAGTAAATGTATACATGTGGATCAAAATAAAGTGAAGACTACCTATTGCAGTAGATCATCATTAGAGTCTAGAGAATTACAACCCATCACATCGAAATAGTCAAACAATAGAAAACGAGTTAAAAGCAATCGAAACAAAATTGAAAGCAGTACAATTAAATGAAAATATTTGCAACGATTCAATCGATATAGAATGGGAAACCGAAAGACGTGCGTTCAATGGCGCGTTCGCTGGATCAATAAATAAAGCACTCAAACTCCAATGCATCGACCACCCGAAACGCTCTCCAGAGCTCCCGCCAGCAATTGCACTCAAGTGAGAACGAAAACTCCGGAATCCGGAGGGGGCGAGAGGACAGATAGTCGGACAGACAGACAGTTCGCCCTCTCCCGGCCATCTGTGACCGGGGGAATCTTTACTGAATGTTACAGTTTTCTACACACCCGGATGTTTATGAAAACATAAACAAAACTCATTTTCGGAATGCGAACAGCAAAACAATGGATGCAAGCAACATGCGGTAGCAGCATAATTGCTGACGACCACCGAGCAGCAGTAGCAGCAACAACAACCACGCGGAGCAACCGACAACAAATTGTAACAATCAAATGACGCATCGTAAACAATCAGCGGATCGATCCATGATTGGAACCACATCGCAGTGGGGAGGAAGTTGGACTGCAGTTGTGAGAGAGGGCGGTCGAATGGATCTCCAATTGGTTTCTTCGAATAAGATTCCCTTAATCCTCTCAGGCTGACCTGCAGTCAATCGCACTCCGAGAGCCATGATTGTCGCTCCCTACACAAATATCGGGTTGGGGTTAATGAACGGCAATTATGTTGTTGTTTCTAATGAGAGCAACAATTGAGTACCGCAAGGTGCACCCGCAGCACCCCATGGAGAGGGAAGCGGTGCCACCGGAACCCATCGACAACAGGTGTAGTTGCTGACCAAGTGTGAGACTCTTTTCGACGAGGTGCGAAAGTAAACACAGTTCTTTTTGGGGGACGAAAGATTTGTATTCTCAATCGCGACGAGTTCGAGTTCTTCGATGTGGTCAGTGGAAAAGAATTGAAATGTTCGATGGGTCTGCCGACCAAATATCAATAGAGAGAGCGGTGTAGAGTGAAAATAAAACACCTGTCAAGGGAATGGATTTAACCCTCGGATGACCAGAATATGAAAACTTCAATGAGAAGATGAGTTTAGAAGAAAGATTAAAAATCGTTTAAATAAAAAATACAACTGCGTCTTAAACAACCCGAAGGTAGCTCATGGGTTAAGTCGGTCGATCGATAAAACCTCAAAGAATGTTTTAGAGCAATGTTTCGAAATGATTTGAATAATAAGCAAATGTTTTCCCAACAAATTTAATGGCAACACCTCGCACACCTCTCCGCACCCGGAACCGCGATCGCCGTTGTTTACACAACGGTCAACCGATCCGATAGGAACCGGAAGAGCCGCGGAAAGAGGGGACCCGTGGATCGATATCCGAGAATTGTTTATTTAACAGATTTCTTGTAGAAATCACAGAAATTTCGTTCTCTTCGTTCTCGCGGCCGGGTGTGACGTGGAAGCGAACCAACTGTCGGACTTTAACGATAATTCGATGATTTACGACCACGACGAGGGATGCGAACTGCAGCAGCAGCGCCATCTAGCGGTGGCCGTAAAAATAACAACATACGGGGGAGCAGGGGACTGGCGGGGGGGGGGGGATCCACAGAAAATTGAACAATTTCCCATGCGCTGCGGGAGACGGAATCGAAGAGGGATGCAAAGAGGATAGCCGGGAGTGGGGAAAGGTTAAGAAAGGAGCGATGATGACAGAACGTAGTCCAAAGAAGGAGACTGAGAGAGAGAGCTGGGGGTAGAGAAGAGTGACAGGGGGGATGAAGTGGATCCTCGTGCATGTCTGCAGCCAATAATTCTTCTTCCATCTCCACCGAAGACGGCTTCTTTTTCTTCGCCCTCCATCTCCTCGTCGTCCTCCTCCATCTTTCTTAGAATTGTGCTTGATTTAGCATATCGGCGCTGTTTTGTTCTTATTGTTGTTCGTTCGATGTTGTGATTGTTGCTGTTGTTGTTGCATCGATCGAACAATCAGCCCGATTGCCGAATGGCGAATTTGTGGCCGCAATTAAAACCCCCACACAGCAGCAGCAGCAGCATCGCAACTCATCGATTGCCACGAAATCTGAGCAAGAGCAACAAAATCTTGACAACAACAACATGAACTACACCGACAGCGATAGGAGAACCACGTCGACGACAAACGGGAGGGGCGGGAGGTGGGCGTGGCGGAGCTCAGGACAATGAGCAGGAGGGCAGTGGGGACCGAAGCCCCACCGAACATAAATAAATGTTATTACGGCTAAAATGCGGCACGTTGTCTGCAGCACGTAGACTGTTGCCGGCCGTTGTTGCTGCTGGTGCTGTTGTCGTCGTCGTCGTCGGTGCTGCCATCGCCTCCTCAAGTCGTTGTTATTGTTGCTGCTGTCGCCTTCTCTGTGCTGCTGCCTCACGATCAGATATCGACAGCAGGCGGCAGACGTAGACGCGGTCGCCGTCGCAAACGCAGCCGTGGACGTAAACGTAAACGGTTCGCAGCACGCAACTCGGCGAATTTTGCATGCGTCGAACGAACACACCCAACTCTGGAGGAGCGGGAGCGAGAGGGAGATTGGTGGGGTGCGCGCGCATGCGCAATAAAAAATTCACATTTCAAGTGCAATTGCCGCCAACTCCGGGCAACAAGCACCGCAGCGTGCGTACGAAAGAGTACGAGTGTGTGCCACATATGAGTCACCGCCGCCTCTCTTTGTAGCTGTGTGTTGTTCAGTGTGTGTGTGTGCGGATGAGGTGCGCTCCCGCAGTCGCAGAACGAGCGAGTGTGGGCGTTGTTTATGGCGCGAGGAGAACCGCGAACGTGTCGCCGCTCGGCCGGCGGAGGAGGAGAGAAAGGAAGAGAGACAGTGGTGAGTGAGACGGCGGATCGGGGGCCGCCGATATGTGGAGTGGAGTGGAGTGAAGTAGATGAAGAGTTGCTCGGAGGATGGGATGCGGCGAATTATGTTGCCATTTATGTAAATTATAGGAGTCGAAGTTGCCACAAAATGAGACACTAAATCATAGTTTTGTCTGGCTCTGACGGACGGCCGATCGAAGACAGGGGTGACGGCGGACAAGGTGTGTGTGAGTGTATGCTAAAGTGTTGAGGCGGCCCCAAGGAGGGGGGAATCGGCGAGGTTCAGGATGAGGTTAATTGCTTGTGACTAAAAGGTCGGCGTATCGAGAAATTGGATTGAATCGCTTTGCATTTAGATGATGATGATTATGATGATGGGGGGAGAGCGGTGTAAAGGGGACTGAAAACAAGGTGTGAATGCATTTTGGTGTTGATTTCTATAAAAAGAAAGAAAGCTTCCTCCGTAATCGAACCTCGAGAATGAATTACGACGATTCGGAGTTTTCCCGCCATCAACAGATCCTTCTTTTTCACCTATATTTCCATTTATCCTACCATTAAAGCTGCTGCAGAAACGGCCATAAAACCCAAAATTATTGAAGTCTTCACTCAGCTACCCCAAGTTTCCCCTCTGGGACTTCTCCATCCGGCCTCGACTTCCCGCGACATACCAATAAAAACGCGGAAAGTCTCCCATTAAAGCTTTCAATGAAGATATATTCGAATGAAAAATGTCGGCCATAAATTTGAGCCATTTGCAAACTGCTCGATGAAGCTTACAAGAGATATCCCTCTCTGCCTCCCTCCCTCTCTCTCTCTCATTCGATCCACTGCCGACGGGCAACCGAGATCAATAAAATCGTACGATCATCGCAAAATTTCAGCTTGTTGTCGACTTTGTTTTTGTTGTTGTGGTTTTTGATGTGATCGTTTCGCCTGCTGTAAGTTGGCAGCACTGTCACCATTTTCAATAAAGATGTTGCCAAAGTGGGAATTACGACAACAACAAAAAGGAGAAAAATATGGATTTCGATATAAAATAAAACTCAATGACTTGTCACACGAAACAAGCGCCATTTTGTTTGCATGTCAAATACAAGGTTTCGGATGAAAGGACGATCAAGGTTCAGCCTGAAGCATCCATTGGAATATTTTTGGTTCATTCGATATTTTAGTTTTTATTTTTATATCATGCAAAAATTAGTTTAAATTGGAATTAGATTATTTATAACATTATTTTCTTTTAACCTGTAAAATTGTCTTGAAATTATCCGTTTGTTTAAAAATAAAGTAGTAATCTTATAAAGTATCCTCCTTTATCTTCTAAACTATAATTACAACTGCAGACGAAACTGCTTCTTGTTTGCACCCTACGCCTACCGAAGATGCTTTAAAATTAACTGCACTTTATGGTCGCGAATTTACAATAAATTTTCATTGTCAAAACTCCTCTGGCCCTTCCCCCGCCCATCCAGGGGGGGCTTTAAAATTCCACATGTCCTCGTTTTGCCGAAATTTTTCAAAAGCATGTCTTGTCTTGATTGCCTTTGTGTCCCTCTTTTCGATCATTGTCTGTCTCGCTCGCTTAAGCTTGTCGATCTCTCTATCTCCTTCTTTGGTTGTTATAAGAGGTTCCCGCTGTCGCACACGTTTATTTTTCGTTACAAATTGAGTCATTAACTTTATTTATAAGCGTTGAAAGCGCAGAACTTCCTCGTTTCCTTCGGCTTTCTTCGCATCCTTTTCATTATTTTTTATTTCTTTGACTCACTCTTTATTTTCTCCATTCAACGTATTTTATTTCGCAGTTCTTTCTGTAATTTTGCTCTGACTTTTTTCTCTTCGATACAAATGGAATAAAATTTTATGGTCTTGTTTCTCCGATGACACTTTCAAAATCGCACAATCAAATCCAAATCGATGGAACAACATTTACATTGGGATACCATTTTTCCCGTGTCAGTGAAAACTGTTTTGATCGATGAAGAAACATTTTTCAGATTTTTAACATTATCTTTGTATTCTTTTTCCACTCAGATAACTCAATCGACTTCAAGTTCTTCGGGACACTGTGTCAGTAGCATAAGTGGAAAATAACAACGATGACACTAAATCCACTAATAACAACCAACAATAACAAGAAACTCAACTCAGCTAAACTCAACTGAACAATAATCATAAAACAAACAGTCCGGGAGAAAATAATCTGTGTGCAAAATACTAGGTCAAATCACTATCGCTCCTCTTTTCTATTGTGCAGATAGATTCTATATAGTGATCAGACGACGTCTCCGTCAGAACAGGCAACAGAAAAAATTGCAACGTTTTCCACTGTTTCTAGTGATAGAAAACAACAAAGAAATATCGCTACGAAGAGAAAAAACTCATTCCATTGCATTATTAATAAAAGAAAGCGTATAACGAGCCACAGACTGGAGCAGTGGATAGTGATTAACCCAGAGAGAGCGAAGAAGAGGCACGGCTGGGTGGAGGGAAGAGATAGACGATGAGAGTGCAATAGACGACGGAGAGGACAATGATTCTACTTGACTCGATCGCAATTGAAATAAAATAACGAATGCTAAGACAACAACAACTGCAACAGCAATAAAAGAAGTTCAAGAAAGAATGATCATAAATTATAAAGCAGAAGAAGTCAATGCGGATTCGGAGGATGAACCTGATGGTCATAATGATGATGATGTTGAAGACGATGATGATGATCTTGTGGATGGACTGAAATAAGAAGGGCGTGCGACTCATAGTTCGATGATCGGTTGGAAGTCGAGAGTTAGACGGTAAAGATAGAGACGGATGAAGGAGAGATAAGCAGAGGAGTTCGAAGACGACGATGGGAAAATCGATGGGGAGTAGGACGAAGACGATGGCCGACAAAGTCTGTTGACCATCGAGTAAACAAACTAATTAAAGAGACTCCCAGCCTGACAGTTGATAGTGGTGCGTTGGACAATCGACAATTGCAGTGGTTGTCGATATCGTGTTGTCGTCGTCGTCGCATCCACCACGGACACAAAGAG
Source organism: Coelopa frigida (assembly GCA_017309665.1). Classification (NCBI taxonomy): domain Eukaryota; kingdom Metazoa; phylum Arthropoda; class Insecta; order Diptera; family Coelopidae; genus Coelopa; species Coelopa frigida. The sequence goes on along the minus strand of CM029561.1, from coordinate 14,364,486 downwards.
CAATCATCGTCCACGCATACGCCTCGGTTGTGCTGTGCCTGACGTCAAATACGACGTCCGGGCAACAAGCGTAGGCTTCTATCGTCCACGATCTAAATATGTAGAAATACGTTGATACATATGGATGTGTGAGAAAATGCATGCAGGGAGGAAGGTATGGAACGACGGATGGATGGATGGATGAATCGTCTGGACGATGTCTTAAATTAAAATGTTGCCATTGCAATTGAAGAGTTGTTGCTGCAGAAGATGCAATTGATTGCAATCAGACGGCGGACAAACATTTCAATTGCAGTCGGAGATACGTCGTGTGACAACCATGGCAAGAATAAAACAAACAACACAACAAGGACCAGGACAAACACATCAGGCACAATAATCAGCAGCTCCAACAACACACTAAGAACAATAACAACAACATCAACAACAATTGTCATTCTTTAATATTCGGTTGTCTGTCGGTTAGTGAGGCTCGACGATTGTCATCGATCGCGGTTGCTGTCGATGCTGCTGCTGCAATTAAAACATTGCTGCTGCATTCCGGCTGTCTTTGTCCCCTGACCAGTGTCCACGGTGTCCGCTGTCGTCGGACCCATGTCCAGAATGTGATGTCCCCTGAAGTATTTGGGTCACTCATGATTCCTCCACGTGTCTGGAGACTTCGACGAATGTATTTCCTGCAATTAGTTGTATTGTTGTTGTGATTGGTGATGATGGTGTTATTATAATTGTTGTTCTTGTTGTTGATAGTGTTGTTATAATTGTTTTTGTTGTCGATTTGTTGTATAAATGTGGTTTATTATTCTGTCGATGTCCTCATTGTTGTAATTGTTGATTTGTCAACAATGATGGATAATTCTACAGCGAGAAGCATCCAGAGCAAAGGACAGTGGAGGCTAAAGAAGTAATAACAGGAGGTAAAATATAACATAATAATAATTGCAAAAACTAAAAAAATCGAAAAATGTATAGCGATTTAAGTAGAAAGAGACAGAGATGACGAATTTCATGTGACAAAAACTAAATCGGCAACATCGACAACATAAACAACAACAGCCACGGAATGGCGATCTAACCACAGTACGTCTGAGTCTGGCCAACATTGCGAAATCCCGCAAATGGTCAGAGCAAAAAAAACCACCCGAGGCATCCGTAATGTGTTTATTTATTTATATGAGCAACAATGACAACAACAATGTAATTCAGAATAGAAACAACAACAAATTAACAAAAACCGGTGGGTGTTTGAAGAAAGGAGCAAAGCTTTGGAAACTACGATGACGAAATTCGCAGTGAAGAGAATTCACAACAACAGCAACAATAGGACTATTGGCAAAAACCACAACAACAATGAGTCATGAGCAGAAGCAACAATCAAAATAGGTGGCAATAAAACTAACAACAATAACAAATAGTGGGGACGATCGGCCATCAGCGAAAGTGACTGCGAAGCGCACTCGAGCGCCAAGAATAAAGATTAAAATTTGTAAAAAGAAAACAAAAATTCCTTTTGCTACTACGACAAAAACAATAACAAAAGTGTATTAAACACTTTTACTTTTCATAAAAACAACAAACGATAATATAATAATAACAACAAACAATAATAAATTAATAACAACAACAGTCTGCAGCCGTCGACTCGTGGCGAAAGCCATCTGCAGGCCAAGACGGCAACCGAACATTGCTGTCAACGTGACAGCAAAGGGTTCGACGACCAGTGTTAAGAGCCAAAAACAAGATTTATTAATCTATGAAAAGATTGCCTTGGGTTAGAAAATATTGCGAGATAAGGAGAATTTCTTGAGTAATAAAATTAGGAACAGAATAAATTATTTTCAATACGTTAATGTGACAACGCCAAAGGAGGGCACATTAACAACTGTTGCCTCCGACAAGTCTGTGAAAATTGTTTCAACAGGTTGTTTTTGTGGTTGGAGTTGTCTTTTTTTAGCGAATTTTTCATTCATTTAGTGTTGGCGTAGTCAAATTAGGTTTTGTTGTTTTGTTTTGGTGTTAGCTGTTGTTTCAGTCGTTGGTCATAAGACCAGGCTTACGTCAAACGAGAAACCTGTGGCCGAGGAGAGGAAAATGAAAAATTATGATTGCCAGAGGTTGGTGGAAAGAAGGAAGGAAGAGAAAGAGAGGGAGACGGATTAAGAGAAAAGTGAGGGTGAGACAGAGACAAAGAGATTAGTTTTGTTGGGAGCGAGCGAGAGGCGACGAGAACCTAACGAGGTCGTTTGGTTGGTGATAAATTGCAACAACAATAACTAGACATTACAACAGCCACAACAACAACAAAAACAAAAGCAACAATATTAAACCCACAGTGAAAAATAACATAACAACAAAAACAATACACCTTGCATTGCAACAACAACAAGCTGTAATAATGCAAACACCTGAGAAAACGGCCTTATGTTTTATGAGGCAACAACAGCAAAAACTACTACAACAACTACCACAATAACAACATGTTATTAACATTGCTTATGCAGTTTTTTGTTGTTGTTGTAACTGTTGTTTTACCACAATTCATTTTTCTTTTCAATTTTTTTCTCTTAATCGTTTCGTTATTGTTGTTGTTGGTGTTACTTTTGCACTTGTTTCATCTGGCTTTCGATATTGTTGTTGTTGTCGTGAATTGGCCAGACTCAATGGCGTCATGTGGCGACGCCATTTTCGCAGTTGTTGTTTTATTTGTTGTTCCTGCAGATCAACGCAAATAAGTCACGGACATTTTATTTTTTTTTTCATTTCATTCGTTTGCCTGTACTTTTCATCCCACTGTGCGCAACGCAAACTCTTTTTCTCAAATTTCGCATGGTTGTTGTAGTTCATTTTTCCCGCCGTTTCTGTTTGCATTCGTTTTTCATTTATTTATTTCTTCTTATGGCAAGACATGACCAACATCTGCAACTGTTGCTGCATCTGTTGTTGGTGCTGCTGCTGCTGCTGTGGAGTAAACGTGATGGTGTGGCGATACTTCTGGTAATGTTGTTATTATTGTTGTTATTTCAGCGGCTGCGAATGCTACACCTCACATTACATCATCTTCCATCGTCGCATCGTGTGCTGCAGTCGACGTCGCGTTGCCAACTCCACTGTTAACTTGACCAACAACAAATGTGCATGTCGTTGTTATTGTCATCACCATATTTCTCAAGGAATTGCGTGATTCCATTGTTTCGTGGCCATGGCGACATCTCAGAATGCAAGAGCCAAGTTAAAATGGAGATTTAAAACTCGACTTTTATCTTAATTCCATATTTGTCTCGATCAACTGATCGCCAAAAATCCCTTCCAGTATTATACAAAAAAGAGTTATTAAAACCAAACATATTTCTTCCAAATACCGCTTGACATTCGAAATTCCGTTAACAAATTCAATTGAAATGTCTTCATACCGCAGTTCAAACAAAGCTATCGATCGATGATTGATCGAATTTCTAACAAGCATCCAATCGATCCATCGATCAAAGATCAAGTATTTAAAAAAAAATTATAAAAACCCTAACGATTGCCAGAAAACGATGCACGATCACGACGCTACGGACAGACCACCGAATGATCATTGTTTGATGAAGCGAAATTTCTAATTAATTAACTTTTTGTGCCTCTCGGCGACACGGTTTCCGAGAGTTCAAGGTCTGGCGGTTCGATGTATGGCCTGGTGTCAGTCGCAACCTCAACCTCAGCAAGAATGTTAGGAGACAGCAATAACAATAAATACACGTTACTACAAAAACCATCACAACAAAGGCAAGAGCCGGACCATTGAAAACGATCTCCCATCACAATCGTCGTCATCATTGTCTTCGTCATTATCATCATTTCGATGACATAACATTCGCACTTAGAAGGCGAGCGATGATTTATATTTCACGCACGAGCCGCATCCTCCTTATCACCACGGTCGCCTCGCTGTAGCCACAACAACAACAACAGTTCCCCTCTTCGGTTTAAGCCATGGTAGGTAATCTATTAGAAACAAAGTTGGAAAACACCATCGATCGATGGGTCGAAAATCACGACGGGCGACGCCGCTAGGGACAATCAATGGAAGAGAAGGGGTGGGCAGACAGCAGCGGGGGGAGCAGCGAGTGGCTGATATCGACGCTGAGAGGCGATTTATTACACCCGGAGAGAGACAGAGGCGGGCGAAGCAGTGCATTATCGGTGCAAGAACAACAACAAGAAACATTGGTGTAGTGAAAGAAGTTGCTGCCGAAGACACAGCAAGAATAAGAACAACAACGATAACAACAACAACAACAACAAGAAGAAGAAGAGGTAGAAGCCTACGATCATGGACTACAACAACAACGAGAACGATCGTCCATAACCAGATGACATATTGGCCACCATCCACCGTTTCCTTCTCTCTCTCTCTCTCAGCTTTTGGTCGAAGCTTCCTTGGTTCGGGGGGGGTTCCGTCCCCTCCACCCGAGTTCAAAGCGCTGCCGAGGCGATCGCTTCGTCTTCTCCTTCCTCAATGCTCCCCCCACCACGGCCTCTAATCGTTTGTTGAACCCGTGGGTTCTCGACGTGGCCCCCCGACCGAGTGCCAGCGGGTGGAAAGGCCTAAATTTCATTGTTCCTATTGTTGATATTGTTGTTGTTCTTGTTGTGCTTCATGTTGTTCTTGTTGTTGTTAAGGTTCACTGCTGCTGTTGAGGTGCTTTTGTTGTTGTTGATGATGTTACAATTAATGTTGTTGTTGTCTCAGTGATCCCAGCTGGACGAGTGGCCAAATTAGTTTTCAGTCGTCTTAAGTTGTTGCTGCTGCTTTATCTTCTTCTACTTCTTCGTAGTCGTTGATTTTCTTATGGAAGCTTCTTCTTCTTCTTGATCGTTTTTCATGGGGTCTTCTTAAAACATTGTTGTTGTTTTTTGGTTGTTGTTGTTGTTTGTTGTTGTTTGTTTGATTGTTTTTGTTGCTTTTGTTTTCATTGTTGTTTTTGGTGTTTTTAGAAGCTGTCGCCAGCATCGTCGTTCGCCCACTCGGCGCGTACAACTTGAATTCATAGAATTTTCGATGTTTTTCTCGCTCCCCCTCTCTCACTATTCATCCCACCCTCTCTCACTCTCTCCTTCCCAGCACCTCCCTCTTTCTCTTTGTTGTAATTTGTTTTCATTTTTGCCGCCAAGAACACTGAGCACAACAAAAAATTAATATATGACGGCCAATAAGGAAGCCATAAAAAACCGAATGCGTAGCGCGAGCCAAGAGAGGATGATGGACAAAGAGCGAAAGGGAGAAAAGCAGAGAGCTAGAGGGAGGAAGAGACAAGCTTGTGTGCGTGACCGGCAAACGTGCGTCGTTGCCAACGTCTGCATGTCTGTCTCACGGCCTGTCTATCCGCCTGACATGTCTTTCCAGCGGCGTCAATTGTCATCGGCGTCCGCTGAGCGGCGACGCACGCACGAACAGAGCACATTGCTGCCCACCGTTTGTCTGTCTGTTTGTCTATCTATCTCTTTCTGACTGCAGTCCACCGAACTGTCTGTCTGTCCATCCGTTCATTGCACTCAGGCGGTGCAAACTTTGTGTGAGTGGTTTTTGGATTTTGCGTTCAGTTTCTGGTCGAAGCCCCAAAACAATCGAATACCGAAGGAGGGACAGACAACAAACCGATGAACGGACAAACAAACAAACCAAAGGAAAGAGAGACGAAGAAACCAAAGGAAAGACAGACACATGGAAGGACACACTGACACACGGAAGAACAGACAGACACACGGAAGGACAGACGATCCAATAAATGAACTGGTGGACTAACGGACAAATCGAATGATAACCCGTTGACGGACACGTGACACCGAACTCTTGGTTTCGGATGCCACGAGCAGGCTTTCGGCATTTTGAGTGAAAACGAAAAACCGATCGATTATTGATCTCTTTGGCCACTTTGATACTGTTTGGGAAGAAATCTCTGTCACATTTTGTTGTATACACAGAAAATTGTCTCCTGGAACGATACACAAAAACCAGATATGATAAGAAATTAATGCTTCTGCCACGATCTCTGGTTGCATGTTTCCCAAGCAGACGACACTTGGTTCCCTCGCTTCCCCCGCAACTTCATCATCTCATTACCTTTCTTCCCCGATCGCCGCCCTTCGAACAACAACCGACTGCCTCCGTCCAGCGATGATTTTCCCATCGCTAAACGCTGCTAACCAGTTCAATTAACAACTGCGCCATAATTGAGCCGCCGCCGAGCCATTACCATTAACCCGCCCACTCATGCGCCCCGCCCCTCCCTGGGCCATGCGTCTACGGGACCCAGCAATTAAATTGCAACTACAACACAAAACCTAGGATCGGCGCGAGCCGTTTTTATTCGGTTTCTGTTTCATCGCCGTCGTCGTTTTTCCTCGATAAAAATCTTAATAGAATTTCTCATTTGCTGTTGTTGTGTTGTTCGTTTGTCGTCATCGTAGTCGTCGTTCTCGTCGTTCTGGTAGTTGTTGTTGGAGTCCACACAAGCTCAGACACGATTCCAGATATCAATCAGAGGGAAGGAAGGCAGCAGGATCGCAAATCTACGATTTCCATGGGCATCAAATTTACAAGTTAATATTTGCGCTAACAAGATTTCCTTTTATTTAACAACCATCTCCTCCTCCTCCTCCCCAACTTTGATCTCGAAGAAGCGATCTTCACCTCCCTACCTACAACCAGACGACCGACAGATCGTCTGTCTGTCCGTCCCTTCGTCTGTCCAACCGCCTGTCGGACTCTAAGCAGACAAGTGAGATGCTTGTTAAGAATCATGTTGTCTGCGAAATAAAAGAACCTCCTCGCCAGCACCCCGAGATTTCATTAGAGATATACGAGCCCCTTGACCCTCACCTACCTTTACCACGCCATGCCTTCCGGAACCTTGGGGCCGAGGGACGTCGAATAGAATTCAATTTAAGTGCAAATGTGAAGGACTTGATTTGCATAATGCGAGGAGACGGGAACCTTCCGCCTCACAAGGGGCCAACTCCACAATTGGATGGGGAGGAGAAGAAGAAGGTGAAGCAGGAGAAGAGAAAAACATACGCTGTAGCTCCAACTACAACAATAAGGACGCTTGTTAAGCTTGTACAACAACTTTATACAGCTTTTCGGTCGGAGCGCTTCAATCTGTGCGCATGCGTATGAGTTGCGTCTTCGGTGGCGGAGAGACGAAGCCGCAACAAAAACACCGGCGGCATCTACTTAGACCACACCAACAACTGCAACGATATGAGCATCATTTACAACGTCATCATCATTGTCGTCGTAGTCATCACGCTCATCCTCGTCCTTGTCCATCGAAGTTGGCGTTGTCATTATTAGCTTTTGCTGGGGCGATCTCAGGATCTAACTTAGGCAGAGATCTTTCTCCAGTTGCAGACTTCGAACAATTTCATCATTTCATTATTTCATCTCCACCTTCTACAATTCTAAGCATTCTAAAGGAATAACTCATTCCCATTTCTCTTCCTCTCATCTTTCCTAAAATCCCCTCTACCACTCCTTCGATTCCCATTCCATCTTCTCTCGATTTTTTGCTCCTTACTCAAGCGTAACTTAATGCGATTTCCGAGAAGCGTTCAATTGTGGCTGACAAACGCACCTCGGAACCTGGCACCATCTTCTTTCTACCCATGCCATTCTACCCATTCCATTCCACTCCACTCCATCGGCGCCGCACCAGACCAGACCACGATCACCATGACGACGACGAGATCGCCACGGTCGCGACGCCGCCAGAGCGTTTGGCGGGCATGCGCAACTCAACGCTGTGCTCAGCAGGTCTTAAATTTATAAATTTCAATAATAAAATTCTTGATTAGCATCGATAATTTTCCCAGTGTGGAGCGGCCGTCGTGTGCGTCCTCGTAAAGGGGAGCGAGCATCATGGAGAGGTGATGGAGGAAAAGTGCAGTGATTCTGATTGCGTCAAGAATGCGTTAATCACGAGGAGCAGGGTTGCCAGAGGGAGAGGTTGGAGAAAAATCGGTTGCAATCAATTTGCATGTCAAGGAATTTAATGAACTGACTGCTGTAAATGGTTTCTAGAGGAATTTTTCATAGCTCTATCTTTCACAATATTTAATTAAGATTCTTCACGACTAGTTTTAGCAATATTAATATAAACTTGATTTCAGTTCGAATTTCAAATTTAATTCTTTTTTTATCGTATTTCTCTACTTTTATTTTATAATCTCCATTAACCTCATCATCCTCTTCCCTAACTCCGCCATTATATTCAACTTAACATGTACTACCATCTTGACCTCCACACCTGCGCCCTGAGTATCATTTTCACAATTTCAACATACCACCTATAGTCTAGCAACCCTGTGCACCTCACCCACCATCCCTCCACCGTGACAGAAACACCGCAGTGGCCGATAGAGCGGCGAAAACAAGAACATCTGTGGGGCCAAGTAATAGAATGAACCATTCTGCATGCATGTCACCTCCATAAATAAGCTGGAAGCCAGCAGAGGATGGCGGTAAGTAGTCGACGTGACGAGGGCGGGGGGGTGATGGAGAAGCAGCAGCACGATGAAGTGGTCGGATCGGAGGGGGTGGGCGAGATGTAGGAGAAGAAGAATTGTGCTTACGCTTGAGCGCGTCAAGTCTATTAAAATCCAGCTGAGCTCGTAATGAATAGAAATGAATGCACGCTCGACGCAAATGAAATGCGAAGATTCGCGAGGGACGTCGATAACAGCAACAGCGACAGCGCCAACGACGATCGGTTCCTTCATCGAGGGCTGTGTCTGATGTGAGGTCTGGAGGGGAGGTCGGGAAGGGGCGGCAGGAGGCGCAGAGTGTTAACCGCAAGCGCACTAAAAGTTCGCAGACAGCAGTGGAGCAAAAACAAAACAAGAAACAAAACGCAGTAAAGAGAAGAGAAAATCAGACAAAAACAGCAGTGCGTCGAGACGATGTCGTCGTCGTCGTTGGTCTTGGACTTTCATTCTCTTCGCTGGAGCGGATTCAGACGACCGAGACGAAGACACGCCCTGCGTGAATCATTCGCATCGCGGTCTTCTCCTCCTTCTGCCCTTTATGCGACACTACTTTTCTCCACCATCGCACTCTTCACTTTTTATTGCCGATTTCTGCTTTTCGGAATCGTTCTTTTGAGTGGGTTTTTCGACGTTTAACGATTTTGAATATAGGCAAGATCCCCTCACGCTCTTTCTTTCTCTGTCCACAGCTGCTCCCTCGTTTAGTCACCGCCTGTCGGTCGATGGGGTCTCTGAGTCAGGGGTTGCCGGATGGTCGGTGCCTTATTTGCTGTGGTAATTGTTCTGGTTTCCGTTGTTGCTGTTTCTTGTTGTTGTGTTGATTTTGTCATTGCTGGAGGTGGAATTGGTGCTCATGTTGATGTTGTTGTGCTTTTGGTGAGGATAAAGAAATCGATTTATCGATTTTGTCATTGTGACATTTCGCCAATTTTTTTTTGCACAGGTTGCCAGGTGTTTGCATTCAATGAAATCACCACCGCATTCGGAAATTCGAGTTCTGTGAAAAGCAATGCGATCAAACATGACCTCATTGGAATAATTTGCATAAGGCATTAAAATTATATAATAAATAAAATAAAAAATAATTAAAATAAAAACAGAAACTATCTTAAAATGCATAGAAACGTAAATAAACTAAAATACAAAAATAAAAAAAAAAATAATAATAGTTCGGAATTAAGAAACTAAAAGACAAAAATTAAAACCAAAAAAAATTTTAAACAGCAAATAAAAATCGCAAAAGATTATAATTCTAAAAAACTAAACAAATATCGTTTGGTATTCTATAGACAAAACAAAATTCTTTGACGTGGTAAACACAGCAAGAAAAATAGCTAAAAATGCAAACTATCTCATATGAACAAGGACAACTATGTCTAAAACAACAAAAAAAGGAAGAATTCAGAAAAACTGTCCGTCAAAAAATATTTGCATACGAATTAGAAGTGAAGCGAGCATACAAAAATCTTTGCACAATCACGAAAATATTTATAAAATTCCTTTTGAACAAACAAAAGTTATGCATAGAAAAACAAACAACGAATACATGCGAGAACAACAAAACTTCATTTCAGCCGAATAACAACGTGAAGATCGTGCGGTGTCCGCCACCGAGTTGCCAGAGTTTCGAGATGTTGCAACCCAACCTAATGTTGCCATTGATATCGGTTCGGATGGCGCATGTTTGGGATGCCTATCGAGAGGTGCGATCGAAACGAACCTCGACGCCACAGATCGGTTTCTGGAACTGATCTTGATCTTGAGGCGCCGAGAACACAATCGGAATTTGAATATGAATATTTCGGAGTTGTCTGGAAGGTTCATAAATTTGCATGCTTTTTGAATTTGTGTGTTGTTCCCAAATTTCTAACGATCGATTCACGATCGGTTTTCGCATGGAATTAGGGTTAATGTCTTTTTGGTGATAACGGCGATTGGATTCGATCGGATTGCGTGTCGTAGAGTTTTGTTTCAGGCGCAGACTGTTATATGCTGATTAGCTGAATATGCTTTATTCCATGGAGGGATTTGTTTTCAGAAGACTTTTGCCCATATTTGTTCATTATATAAAATACTATTTCTACGGTTTCTACCTTTCAGCGTTTGTAGTGAAGATTGTCCTATCACAAGGGTGAAATTGCTAATCTGCAAAAGAGAAAGAAAAATGAATTAATTATTGTAATAAGGACGATGTATTGAATTGAAGTATTGAATAAAAACACATATTGGAAAATTCCACTGAAAGTTTAGGAATTAACATATTTGTTGATGTTGACAACACTGGATTAGTAGATGTTGTTGCATCATGTGATGCAGAATGTGTTGGAATTCCAATGTTGCCACAGTGGCACAAAATGTGCAATACACAAAAGAATTCTTTTGTGAAAACAGCCACAAAAAACCACACAATAATAATAAGAAGCAAAAAAAAAAAACAATGAGAGATCGCTGAAACTACAAGAACAACAATGGCATGCTGAGAGCATCACGCTTTTTTGGATGCGCATGTGAAGACAACTAAAACTAAAAAAAAATAAAAATAGCAACAACGAACTAAAGAGAGACATTACAATGCAAGCAAACGTCATTTGAGAAACAATCTTTCTACGACAACAACAATAACACACAAACAATGGCAAAATAACTGAAATTCAAGTCGAATGTAAAACGTGTTTTACGTCAATAACAATAACAAAACGAACAACAACACCATGCCAGATCACGTAAGTCACATGAGCCATCGAAGGGTCGCCTGCGCTTGCGCCAAATGAATACGACTCGTGATCGCAACGTGAAACGACCGCGATGATGATGACGCCGACGGAGTTAATAAAGAATTTTTTAATGACACTCAGAGGAACACAAAGATCTGGTAACCTCTGCCGCCACCGCGGCTCGAAGGCGGAACCACGAGAAGCTCATTCTGGAAGCAAACCGATTTTTCAGTTTTTATTCAAATTTTGGAAATTAACATTTTTGTACGACACAAACAACAATAACTTCTACATATACCACTAAAACTTCCACCAGCACATACAACAATGAGACCGACAAAACCACAACAATAAAACATCAATAACTATTTATTATCGTCGAATTTATTGGCTGGAAACCTGTTGGAGTTTCAAATAAATTCCAATTTTTAATTAAAAGTCTTTGCGTCCGTCCGTCCGAGCGTTTGTCTCCAGCCGGCCGGTTGTCCGTCTTCTTCCCTCCTCCTCCCACTCCAACTTCTCCGCCTGCTCTCTGTCATTTTGGAGTGTGCTTCTTGGCATTTAAATGCAGTCTCACCGCCTTTCAGCCAATGCCCGGATGACCTTGAGCATCTCCGATGGTCAAAAACAGAGGCGGCTGCCTCGACCACTTCGCTCATCATTGGTTCGATTGTCTTTAAGAAATATGGCAGGAAATTTTCTGTCATAGACAGAGTCGTGGATGTGGCAACACTGCGTTTCTACAACTTGACTCGACCCGACCGCCGCAGAGACACAGAAACTATTGAGAGCCACTTGAGGCATATTTTCAAGCCGATAACTTGAACACACGCTTCGTTAGACATCCGACGTTAATTACCGTTGTTTAGCACTCGACCGACGCCTGGTCGCGATCGCTTTAGATTTTCTCACGCACCCGACGAAGGAATTCCTCAAGCGGTTCACTGCCCTTCGATGAATCCATCAGCTCGCATGGCAAAGGACTCGGAATTCTCATGAGAATATCGACACCGACCGAATATTGGATCTTAAAGATTTCCATAGCTAATCTCTGAATGACTTTGACCAAAATAGACTGAATATTGAACATTTTCTATAGATTTTTATCTGATGATTTAGTTTAGTTTCAAATAGAACTTATTACAGGTCTCTAGAAGACTCCTCATTAGATTCATTGGCCACTATTCCCCACCACTAAATGCATTTAATTGAACGCTAAGCATCGATAATTAGTCTCAGGGAGCCACAAGTTGAACCCGGGGATCGTTGTCGGTCGCTTTGACTAATTAAAAATAGGAAACTCTTTGCAATTTAGTGCGAGCAGGCTCGAAAAACCCAGTGAGACAGAGAGAGGGCGATGGGGTGAGAGGGCGGCAAGGGAGGGAGAAGGAAAGGAAGCTGTCGCTAATTTGCCATAATTGAGAATGACAAGAAGTAGACGAAGACGACGACGACGACCGAATGACTTGACACTCGGTGGGTTGCATGTTAGAATTCAATCAAATTGGTGCATGGAGTAGGCCGCTGCACTGCACGGCGTTGCCACATAATGGGACGGAGACACGCACGATCAGATGGTACAGAAAAACATAACGGAAAAATGAACTGGGTTCTACCCACAGATCGAGGAAGAGTGTATTTAATAGTATGGAGTAAGCGCAGAGTGAAAAGTTAGAGAGAGAAAAGAAGACCTCTATGGTTTTTGGAATGTTGGTTTCCCTTGAGAGAAAGTCGTCATCGAGAGCACCAGAAGAACTAAAAAAAATTGCTATAAAATTCTAGAGTTATTTTAGGAATCATAAGGAACTTCCTGGCTCTTCCTGGGTTACAAAACGAAGTCAAAAATCCAGAAAGCAAGGAGAGAGGCATGGGGATGGAGCAGTCTGAGATTAAAAATGAATTAAAAGTTGTCATCGTAATAAATGTGAATTTATTGTTTGTATCTGTGGTGCATTAACATTTCCATTAATAAGTGCTTTTTATTTATATGCACACCAATCTCTCTTCTCTCTCTCCCTCTTTCTCTCGTTCTCTCTTCCCCCTTTTACAACATCTCCCGGAGTGAGTGGCGTTGGCTGCCCTTTCAGTGCCACTTGTCTGGATGTTGATGGTGTTTCAGTTGTTGTAAATGATAATGTGTGTTGTTATTGTATTTGTCGATTCTGTAATTCCGATCGGGCGACACTCGCCTCGACGCATTCAACTCGAATTAACGATATTAGTTTATTACACCCTTAACCGCAGCCAGAACCAGAACCAGCGACGGAGTCCGAGTCAGAAGATGATGCTAAACTCAGGAAACTTCAGACCCTTCATCGACCCCTGGTTGCTGACATCCGATGCAACACCCAAGTGTTGTCAACTGCTGGCGGAATGTTGTGCGAAACGATTCCCCCTCCTTCTATTCACAGGCTATGCAATTCATTTGAGGTTCGCTTTTAATCGTCGGGATCATCGGATCTCGCTTTAGAGCACAGTACACAGCACTCAATTCCCTTATTTATATATGTTGTTGATACTTCACCGCCCGTTTTTGTTTCTGCTGCAATATCCTCTTCCATTGCCAGCAACTGCGAGTCCATGAGTGGAGCTGTCGCCTCCGTTGCTGTTATGGGAAACAAACTAGGGATAAAATGTGGGATATCAATTGCAAAGATCATCGTGTTTATTGAGTGACTTTAATGGAGTAGGAGAGGAGGAGAACGCGAAGCCAAAGGGGACGTTAAGTGCCTCAAAAAGGATGGATATATATATTGTCGCTCTGTAGTTAGCTGCGAAATTAATGCGAATCGCAAGAGGAGGATAGACTTTTGGTGGAAGTTGGATTTTAAATTTTCACTGGAGACATTTTCACTATGGGATGAATTAGAATCTCGAGGAGATCGACTTTAGAATAATGAGAACGTTGAACAACAAGAGCGATTTATTTATACATAGATTTAATTATATATATAGATTTTACTTAATAACTTTTAATAGTCAGCCTAATATTTATAGAAATCAAAAACTCTAATTTATCGACCAAAACCTTAAATTTAAAGACCAATCAATAAATTTGGTCGTCGGTTCATTTACAATTTTTTCCTTATGTTGTAATTGAGCTGCGGTTGAAAAAAAAAGATATACTCGAATACTTTACAGCAATTCCGGAGTGGTTTCTGATTTTAATGTGATCGCTCATGCAACCTTGCTCGGTTTACAACTACCACTAAAAAGCGATGCCGAGCTATGGTCCAATGATTAATCGACATCCGGAAGCGGGAAAGTCGAAAGTTCGAAAGTGCAAACAATTGTAGTAGCATAAGAAAAAACCTCTAAACAGAATGAGAAAAAACCTCCAAATAGCTTAAGAAGAAACTTTCAAGGGCTTCCAAAGAAGCTCGCAGAAAAGTTTGTAGACAAAAAAAAGTTTCCAACTGCCACAGGTGGCGATGAAGGCGCACTCAATTGGAAGGGGACTTGAATTAATTGCAACAGTGCTCCCACCAATCATTCTCCCAGCATGCAACTGCCACGAAGACCCTCCAACGATCCTCATTATCGATGCCCGCCAGCTCCTCTGCAGCAGCCACATCGACCTCACCCTTTCACCGCCCACCGGAGGCAGGTTGCGGAGGAGGTTTTTCCTGCTCGTGTTGCGCAAATCCTGGCCGCCGACGATGACGATCACCAGCAACGATCAACGGCTGTGCGACGGTGGCAGGTGTCGGCCAACCTACGACTGGTTGAACGGGGCTGAGCGTGTCTGGCCGCAGTTTGGCAACCAATTTTCAATTTTTGTTTAACAACTTTTTCTGCTCGTCCAGTCCGAGCGAGCGATATTGAAATGTTTGATTTTCGCTCGATCTGCAACCACGACGTGAGAGGGCGTGGGGCGAAGGGAAAAGAGAGAGAGATGGTTCCAGTGGTTCGGTTCGGAGGCAATCGGCCAAAAAGGTGTGTCAGTAGTTGCAGCCGTTGCAATTGCAAATATTGCCGCCGATGTTTTCGGTGCAAAGGTTTGTTTGCTTCGTTTGTTTGTTTGTTTCCTCGAGTGGCGTCACGTTGCGCGCGGCAATCAAAACGTCGCGACCGACACGCAACGGCATCGACAACGACAAGTGTGTCAAAGCGCCAAAAAGCAGACAACGTTTTCCGCCTCCTCTGAACGGTTTGCTCTTCGCATTGTTGTTATTGTGGTTGTCGTTGGCTTATTTTTCTGATTATAAATTTAATGCCATGCCGTGGTGATTGTTTTTGTGGCCGATTTTCTCAGGCTGCCGTCTTTTGTTTTCGTTTTCATCTTCGAGTGGCTTCAATTGACGCACCCTCTGGCGGCAGCGGCCACGATCCCTCCATCGTCATCGTCGCTTTAAATCCATCGATCCCTCCATCGTCATCGCCCAATCAGAAGTCATGCGAAATTGAAATGATTTTCGTTCCCTTCGCCTTCGTATTGATTTTCGTGGATTATGTGCCCATTTTTTCACTCTGGTCACTGTTGTTCTTGTTGCTATTGTCATTGTTGCTGCGATGATTTGTCAATCGTTCATTTCTTGTCCGTCCGTCCGTTGTCGATGTTTTTCTTTTCACGGTTGGCGACGTTTTTGGGGTTTTCGTGTTAAGAAAACACCGCACGCTCCAGGTTCTCGACTTCGACTTTGCTGTCGACTTCCATGGGAATATCTGTCTCAATGTGCATGGGAATTGTGGCTGTTGTCGTGTTGTTGTTTGTGCTGTGCCCAATTCTTCGATGTCGGCCCATCGAGAAGGAAGCTAACAATTTTTATTGCTTTCGATTTCTCTTTTCGATCCGTTCGATTTTCTCGAGTGCGGATTAAAAACTTATTAACATTTTTTTTTTATCCATGATTTGAAACAATAACAAGGTAGTAGAGAGGGACGGAGGGAGAAGAGACCATAAGGCGATATAGAAGATTTTACATAACACAAAATAAAATATGAAAGTAAATAAGGAAAATTAATTTAGGAAGAAAATTTTGCGTATATGATTCCAGATTATGATATAAATTAATTAAAAAATAGGACACAATTTCGAAGTAATAATTTCGATTATAATCATCTCGGCTCATTATAGAGATAGACATGACAGCAAAACCAACTCAAAATGAAAATGAGCATTCATAAATTAAGAATAATAAAGGAACCGACAGAAAAATAATAGACGGAGAAATATAAATAAAAATCATAAATATTTAGGTTGAAGTGAAACGCTTGTGTGCATCGTTAATGAAGCGTTAAGAAGAAAGATTAGAGGAACAATAATAATAACAATAACAACCACAACAACAAAAATAACCGGAGGAATAACTACAAAAACAACTCCCGAGTGATAAGAATCGTAATGAAAAAACGAAAAATTTTGAAAATGAAACAACAAAGACATTATCGAGATAGTACAAAAAAAACAACTCCAGTCGTGGTGAAAATTCAAAAAAACTTTTATTTTCTGTTTTTTGGGAGTTGGGGTTTGGAGTGGAGAAATGGTTGGATTTAATATTCAATGAACGTTTTAAAAGCCGCAATAAAAGTCAAGTTCAAAGCCATAAATTGTCTCTAATTGGTTTCTACGACGAAACTACGAAAAGTTGTTTCAATTTGATACCAACAGCTGCAGCGGCAACAACAGCAACAACTACTGCCACACCACACCAATAGGAGTTGGCACAACACTAGACTGTAAGGCAATAACAAATTTTGTAACAATTTGTTGCTTTGATTTATTTACAACAATGAACTCACGGCGTAAGTCATAACTTCACAGTAAGCAACACTTTGCAACACCAAGCAATAACCACAACAACAAAAACCATATCAACAACACCGACAATGACTGCAGCACCAACAACAGCGACAACGAATTAACATGGCGTCGCTGTAAGCGATATGCAATTACTTGGCGTTGGCAACGCCATCCATCAGTCGGTAGCCAGGCGTTCGAAAGGATATGCAACAACCTGTGGTTTCTGCTCCGATCGTCGATCGCTCGAAGGGTGGCCAAGTGATGGCTACAAGTCATGGCTACACGAGGCTCAGCATGAAGGTTCAGGAGCATTTGTGGCGGCCAATGAACTTCCATTGCTGTCCTTTCTAATTCCTCGACCATCGAACGGGTCCGCTTCATATCCTAGACCACATTTGATTTATCCAGAACATTATATGGAAATCATTGATTCATCATGGGTGTATAATAAAAACCCGACCATCCCATAAACCATCAACTTACGACTTCTATTTCAATTAACGATCCATTTCATGCAGAGAAATAAATCTCCTTGCAACAGAATTCGATATCCTTCCAACCATAGAACACACAACAGAATTCTAAACTCCGTCTCTGTACGGCGATCAAATTTACATGAACCCCACATCCAAAGCCCTTCTCGCCCCCTCACAGAGCATTCGGCGAAACAACAAAAACCAAGACCAGGAGGCAACCCCATGAAGGAATCGCAACGAAAATAAAATGGAACCGAGAACGACAATTGAATCAGAAGCGACGGAAAGGGGCGTTGTTGGGGGGGAAAAGGGGCAGGTTCAAATGCAAGGTTGGAAGCATTAAATCTGGCAACACATTAGCATGTAACAATGGAACCGTTAGAATTGCACACTGCGATCGCATCAGCAGCCACGACCCGGGAAGGGACCCAGAACAAGAACCAAAAACGAACACAAGCTACAACCCAGAGTGAGAGCGAAGATACTGCCGGTTTGCAGGAGCGAGACGACCGATAATAATAAGTCAAAACGTGCGCAATAAAAAATAATGAAACGCGATTCCTTCCCGGTGAACCAGAGCAGACCGAGAAGAGGGCCAGAGGACGATCTTCAAGAGGAAACCACAGATTGGGGAAGAGAGAAGATTGTCAAGACCAGTAGAAGGGAGGGAAGCGATCGTGCTGAGGGAATGAAATGGTGGCAATCAGGGAGGGAGAGGAAAAAGTAAGAGAGTCTTCAAGGCGAGACAATGTTTTGCTGAGTCGAAACTATTCCAAGCGCCATGGAAGTTGGAGTTAGAATTTAATTAACCTATATTTGGAGTGTTACCGCGTGCCTACCTCTGCCTCTATCTCTTTCTCTTATCCTCTCTCTTTCTCCCCCTTTCTCTCTCGATCTCGTGCCACTGGCAATGATCGTGCTCCATCAGAAGTCTGTCGTAATTACCGCGAAGCCGTGATAGAAATCAGAACATCTTTGTTTTCTACTCAGGTCTTGTCGAGGTTTTCCTCGGACAGTTCTCTTGTTCTTTTTTCCATGGTCTTTATGGTATTTGTTTCTAGGTGTTTCATCTAGATTTTCTTGGTGGATATTTGCATATTAATGTGTTCCTCTTTGTCTAGAAACCTCTGAAGTTCCGCCGTTGCCTTCAGGCCGAACCCTTACACGAGAGTTCAATCACCCCTACGATTAACCCTCAAGTTGATGGAATAATCCAAGCTGCGACCCATATTTTCAACATCAATTATTACTGCAACCTTTTGTGATTGTCCAAAGGAACAACCATTGTGTTGATCTACGATATTGTAACAAAAGCCTGTGACTTAACAGGGCCAACCTTTTGATGGAATGAATGACTGACAGACAGACAGACTGCCAGTTAGATCGTCAGTCAGTAGAGTCTTGGAGTTAATTGCGAAAAAAAAGTGTTGCATTTTTCATAATGGGCCGATTCAGCCAGCCTTTATTTCGCTCCCTCCGAATTTCGTTCCGCTTCGTTCCGATCGAAGTTTTCGTTCCGAGCTTGAGACACGTTGCTGCAATTATTCAGCCATTGTTGCAATGATCCATTGCTTTTGTTATAGTTGTTGCCATTGTTACAGACAACGGCAGATCTCTACGGATCAGCGAGAAAAATCATGTTGAACAGCGGATTGTGCAATAAAACTCAACGATTTCGAATTAAATTCAAATGCAGTTGCAATTAAGGGTTGCGACAGTTCACGTTCGGCCCTCAATGACAGGGCTCCAATGGGCTCAGAGTATGAGGCATGAGTTATAGAACGGTGGTATATTGAAATTAAGACTCAGTGGATACAAGGAATTAACAGAAGGTTGTGTGGCCATTGACATCCATGCTAATTTTTTTAATTACTATTCGAATATCGGATAAAAAACTTACCAAGAAAATTCACCAACTCATGAAACCAACTTCGTTCAAAACTGAAAAAATGGTAAAAATAAATTAATCAATTAAAAAATGACATGAAGATTATATGTGGTAGGTAAGAGAAGAAACAATAATTATTATTATTTAATTAGATAATCTAAAACTAGGTAAAATGTTAACTTCATCTTAACTATAACGTCAATTGACATTTGGCAAGGGGGATCCGATCAGGTGCAAAAGACAATCAAAGACGCTCCCTCGATAACTCCAACAACTCCATGGCAAATATTGGTTCTTGTTGTTTCGGTATGGCTTGCACAAAAGGCTCGCGAATGGACAACTGTTTGAGGTTTCGCCATAAGGCGTACCCAAAACTAACAACCAAAAGGAAAACAAGACAATACAAAAACACTCAGAAAATGAGAGATAACAACAACAGCGGATGAAGGAATGAATGGATAGACGGATGGATGGATGGGGTCCGTCGGTAAAGACAACAATTTCCATGAAAATTATAATAATTTTGCATTTTCCGCCACGAGTGAAATCGAAGGCAACAACTACAATAACAGCTACAAATGGGGGTCAATTGGCGCGAAATACGATGGAATTTTTGGGAAATTGAGAGGACCGAGGAGGATGGTGCAAAATTGTTACCTTGCCAAGACAACAACGTCGACGACTAGGATTGCACAATACAGACCATTTGACCGATTCGAAGTAGGGGGAGGAACGTATGTGAATGCTTGCTGAAAAAATGACAATAATGAAGTAAACAAAGGAAATTTGCAACAACAACAATAGCGACAACGACAATCACAATCACAAAAACAATAGCAGCAATCACTACGACAACAACAGAAAATGAATCGGTCGAACTCTCACTTTTCCTTCGACGCCATCATGTGTTAAACTAGAGGGAAAAATTAAACAAAAACAACAACTGCAAAGAAAGCCAAAAACAATGACAACAAAAAGACAATTACAACAAATAGACTTTCATCGTCAAGCCTTGATCAGTCGCCTATAGTCCCGTATATATAGCAAGAGCTCCGTTTCCCTCCAGGTTATCGCGCACGCAAAGCCCAACAACACACACGAAGACAAGACAGAGGAAAATACCAATAATCCATACATAGGGATGGCAGGACGGACAGACAGACAAACAGACGGACGGACTAAGGATCGAGGAAGCTGTGGGGCGATCCATTGACATGCCTTCGAAATTCAAATTCAATTCCGAATCCCAATTCAACCCGAATCCCCGCGAGTGCGAGAGGGCTCCAAATATCGATCTCACGGCGAGCGATGCACGTTGTCCGGACGACGTCTGTCCATCCGGCCATGCTGAACGTCTATCCTTCCGTCCGTCTGTGATTTCGTATTTCCACTCGTTGGCCGAAATGTAGCATTTTGCATGGCCAATTGTCGGTCCCCGACTAGAGCAAGAGAGGGCGGAAGAGGCGGACAGACAGACCCAGGGTGACAGGGAGACAGTTGGAAGATCGGCTGCGGCTTTCGTTGTTTTCGTTGTCGTTGTCGCCGTCACCCGATGTCGTTGTCGTGGCGACCGCCGCTTGTTGCGGCCATTAATGGTCATTTAAATGTCCATTTTTGCAAATAGTTATTGCACAACGGCCGTCACACACAGACACACGCCCAAAACCCCACAGATGTCCCCCATCTGCGAGAGAGGGCAACACAAAGAAAGCGAGGGAGAGATGGAGTGAGGGAGGGGACGTGAAGGCAACATTGTCTTCGTGCGGACGCCCCGTCGCACGCGCAATCGTCGCACGATCGGATCGCGTCGAGCAAATGGAAATTGTTCAACTAATTTTCTCCAACTCCCCCTCAAACTCCCACTCTGCCATGCTTTCATTATTTTGAGAGGAGAATGGGAGACAACCGATGGAGCGGAAGAAGAGAAAATAATCACAGAATTCATCGCAAATTAGGCTGCAAATTGCGAGCATTTTCCATTCAAATAGATGCGATTTTCAAACGTCTGCATTCGATCCAAAGTCGCGTCCTCTCCTCTCTCTCCCAACGGCAAAGGATAATTGATTTTGATTGCAATCTCAAAAACGAAAGTGAAAATTGCTGAGAAATCTCAATGAACGGAAATGGATTTATTAGATATTTTATTCGAATTTCTATAGATATTTTTTCTGAAAATTTCTATAGATATTTTATGTGGATTCCAAATATTTCATTGACATTTGCGTGAATATATTCAATTTAAGTTGGAAATCTTCAATCTTCCTCTCTCTCTCTCTCTCTCCTATTCAATATAATGTTACCCCTCTCTATTATATCAATTCCCTGATTCTCACAGTAGATCCCATAACATCTTCTAATTGATCAATGAAATACAACTCTGTACCCCACATACCCTCATTGAAACTCTGCTCTACTAAATGTGAACCCGGACCCATCCTTCATCGAGAGGCCGGCAGCTGAGGCGAGAACCAAGCGAATGCCCCCGAAAAAGGAGCTGCAATTACATAATTCCAAGCCAAAGGAAAGGCAACGACGTCAACATCGCCGACAGACGATAATCGATTTTGACCAAATAAGGTCATATTTAATGCCAACAAACAAAGCCACTGCGACAATAACAATAACAACAGCAACAATTACAATAAAACAACGATAACAACAACAACGACAACAACAACTAAAACAACGACATCAAAGCAAACACAATCGATTGGAAAAAGAAGCCACTGCGCAGGCGTGCAGTGGAAAAGAGTTCGCGAAAACTGAATGCACACCAAGAGAAAGAGAGCGAGATGGGTTGGAAAGAGAAGAAATAATGGGTAGGAAACTGAAATTAGGAAAGGAAAATACGACAAAAACTAAAGAAACTCCCGAAGAGGTAACATGAAGACAAAACAGAAAAATCAATAAATAAATATAATAAAAAACAATGAAGAGCAGCGCCATCGACTTTGTAGGTTAAAGACGTGCATTCGGCGACTGAGCTACATATAAGTAGCTGATGCAATAACAACAACAGTAACAACAACAACAACAACAACAAAGAAGTACGACCTATTAAAAACTGCGCCTGGGTCTGGGCACGCGGTACGACGACAATGATTTTCAGGGGGGGAAAAATTAAGCTTAACGCTTGATCTGCTTTCATGTTGAATCGAAAATGGCAGCTGATCGTGGTGGCAGGGAGCCGAGGGGAGAAAGGTGTCAGAGGGGGTGGGGGGCGGTCCGGTCGACTGCCGATCGAGCGCCAGCAGCGGAGGCAGCAGTCGACAACGCCCGCCGCCAACGATCGAACTATCGACTGACTCCCACATTCACTGATTTTCGGCGATTTTCAGAGGAATTATTTCCATTGTTGTTGCTGTTATTTTATTTGCCGACGTTTTTGTTTCTGTTATTGTTGTTGTTATTGTTTTCTTTGTTGTTTCTATTGTTGTTGTTGTTGGCCTCTCTGATATATATCTGTGCTACCAATCTTGCTGGCTGGCTGACTCGCAGCAGTGAGTGCAAGCAGGATTTATTTATTTTTTCTTTCATTCGAGATTTTTATCAACTGAATTATTGCAATCATTTCGCAACAACAACGACATGAAAGCAACAAACGAAAAACAACAAAAACATGCCACAATAAAAATATGAATGAACTAGCGAGGCCTTAAAGAGGAGAGAAAGAAAATTAAAAACCACACTTGAAACAAACAAAAAAAAAAACGAAAAATTAAAAAAAGAAACACTAAAACAAAAACGAGGACTAAAAGAAAGTCATAAAAATAAAAGAGTATAATGTAAACAAACCTCAGTTAATGATGGTGGAAGGGAATCAGGGGGTGAAGGAGAGAGAAAAGGGCAACAACACCAACAAGGGAGGACTGACTGCAACTGGAAGGCAACGACTTACCACGTTCGTGGCCCAGACGAAATTGTGCAATGGTCCCGCGGACCGACCCAGTGTAATGTCACATTATTTTACTTTAAGTTGGCTAGAAAACAAACTCGTAATAAAATAAAGCTACACTAGAAACACAAGGAAAATAGAAATAATACGAAAAACAAAGGTTTAACTCCGGGGAATAAAGTTAAGGTTGCCCGAGTCTCAGTCAGTCATACTTGGTTTTGTATGAACTTGGCCGTTGACTTCTATTGCAGCACTGGTAGCCATTGTGTGGGATGTGAGCGAGGATTTTTAGGGAATTCGGTAGGAGTTTATTTCATGGTGAATGGTCATTGAGCAGGAATTTTTGATTTTTATGTTTTTTTTCATTGTCTGTTTTTTCATGAACATTTGGTGTAACGAAATTGAGATTGAGATAAATATGTATTAAAATCAAAGTGAATAACTAATATCATTTACTTTTATTTCTCAAACATGAGACCGAAATTATAAATATCAACATATGTTCATAACAATTTGTAAAATAAATGATATTTTCATGAGATTCGCCGAACCTATCGACATCATTTACGGCATATCACAGCGATCGTATATCACAAAGACAGAAGCAAAAAAAAACAAACACTATGACCGACACACAAAACCAGGAGACAAACGGAAAAAGACACACGAGATGGAGACAAACCTAGAGACAGATAGATAGAATACATACGGATACATGGGGGCTCCATCTGTGGACATATATAGACGACTATATAGCGTAAGAAAACTACCGTTTGATCGATCATTTCGATTACAAATGCAACACATTTCTGCGATCTGTCACAGGCATCAACTCGCATTTCATATGCGCGCCGGTCCATGCGTATCGAGTGCTGTCTGTTTGTCTTTCCTCCCTGTCCGTGCGTCCGTCTGTCGTTTTGTCTATCCGTGATTGTCTGCCCGACTGTGAGTCGTTGTGCGTTTGGCGCTCGCTGTGAGTCCGCCATTCTGTCTGTCTGTCTGTCCGTCGTCTCGGTCCGTTTTCAGACATGAAAATGTTTGTTAAAGTGAAAATGCATTCATACAACAGCTGTCTGTCTGGCTGGCTGGCTCTAGTATATGCGTAAATATCACCATCCGACCATTCTCTGTCTTGCTCTCTCCCTCACCATGGTTAGGATCTCTTTGCAGAATCTCTCAGTTTATTTACAATTAATGAAATTCGATCGTTTTATTAACTGTATAAGCGATCGAACAGCAACCACTACAACTCCAACAGCAACAGCAACAACAACAACGACCATATTAACATGATCATGAACCACTATAGCTATAACGACAACAGAAATAGAAAAGAAACCAACAACCATAGACAGCAGACAGCATAGAAACTGCAAACATTCACGGCGAGTGACATTTTTAATGGGGCTTCGGCATGAGATGACGCACCGGATCGAGTGTTGCCGGATCGATCATCCGACGCACACTCGATCGATCGATGGTCGGATCCGTTGCCCGATCTATCGACTGCTCGCCTGGCTGTTGATGGAAACTGCAGCCGTTGCGTTTATCTAAACATTGCATTCATTTAAGTTGGAGTCAGTCTACTCTTTCACTCACTTCCCCCTGACACGCTCTCTCTCTCTCTCCATCCCCTGCTCTGGTTTACTCTCCCCACGCTGCATGGTTTTGATTTGGAGCCATTTTCACTTTGCAGCGCAATTGATTGGAGACGATTGAGCATCCATTAACCTTCATTAGGTTGGTCGACCGATCGACTGATCGTTGGATGCATTGCATTTGATTTGATTTCTTCGTGCTCGTCGCCTCCTGCTTATTCTGCTGCGTTGTCAGTGTTGTTGTTATTTTAATTGTCGAATCTGTGAGATAATGTAACGGCAATTAAGCTTTCAGAAGCAACGAGCTTTCGTACCCGTTGACAGCCCGGATTGTGTTTTGACAACTAATGAACCGATCAATGGCGATCGTTTTTTCGAACCGAGTTTCGCCTTGCATCCACATCGCCATCGCCTTGAGTGCTCGAGCATTTATTTGATAAGGTATTTGTTGACGGACATACACACATATTTGTACTCGTCGCTCCAACATTTGATACGCCTCGTCTGATCGTCTGAGAAGTTATGTAAAGTTTCCCCCATCTCGAAGCAGCCGCAATTTGTTGGGCAGGGCAAACATCGAAATGATTGTCTCCAGCATGGGTTCCTCAGCACTTCAGACACTTCGGAGAGTTGGGATGGGTTGGGTTTTTATGGGTTCATCCAAAGGTAAACATTTTGGAAAGCTGAATCGCAATTCAGATCTACATTCATTGGTATACAATCCTCCAAAATATTCACAGTTCTAAGAATCAGTATAGTGGTGGAATTTAGTAGTGTTGTAATCTCAAATTTTCTTCCATTCCTTAGTCTATTTATAAACAAATATTTTAAATATTATTTTAAATATTAAATATTATTTAATAATATTTGGCGTAAATCAACTGAGTTTCCCCAGAACCAGAGCAAGTACGATCCACAATTAATCTCGAAAATCGCTTTGAAATAAAAGAAAAATCACAAGACGCAAGTGACGACAACAACTAATGACGTCAGAGGCAACGACGGTGACGACGGAGACGACGACGAGCCCATAACTCACAAATTAGTGTCAAAATTTAGCAGTCAAATGTCATTTATTAGCCACCGCTTATTCATCTTCCACTCCCTCCCGGCCGCTGTCCCACTTCCTCCCTCTCCGTCGGCGAGGCAAAGAAGCGGAAAAAACGATCGCCGGATGTTGCACAATTTATTATTTTATTCCTGAGCTGTTGTTACCGACGCCTGCAACTGTTGCTGCTGCTGAGGCAGCTGTTGTCGTTGTTGTTCTTTTTATTGTTGTTGCTTTATGTATTTGTTAGTAGTTGCAGCCCCCATAAATGAAACGGAAAAACGCAATAATCAATCGGAAAAATAAACAATCGCCGTGTCTCCTCTCACTCTCTCCCCCCAAAATCGCTCAAAGGCAAAGAATCATTATCAGACGAAAAGGCGAAAAAGTGAATGAATGGATCGGTGTTTCGGAAAATCGCACGAGACACCAACGAAGATGGCGGCGATAATGGCGGGCGGCTGATATTTATTGCAGCACTGACGCAAGCGTCATTTTTCTTCGCTCTCTTCTTCGTCTTCGACTGCGCCGTGCTCTTCTCGTTGCGTTTTGATTTTTCTCTCCCCGTCTCTGTCTGGCAGGAGGATTTTCCACGGAAAGTTTAGAAATAATTAATCGTATTTTTGTTGCGGCTTTATCGAGAAAATACGATTACCAAATCGTAAGTTGAGACAAAGCGAAAGAGAGGTAGAGACGACGTTTTCAGTGCAGTGCTGCCAGGTTTGCGTGCGGTGGCAGCATTTAAAATGCCGCACGTAATCGTTGGCGGTTGTCTTGAGCCCCTCTGATATCCAACCTCCTCGAACGACGTCCTTCCCTCGTTGACTGGGTGACTGACTGACTGACTGAGTGACTGACTGCCTGACTGACTCGTAAATTGGCGGTAATTTTAGGTTTTCGTCTTCGCCGATCACACTTGTTGCTGCTATTCATGTTGCTGCTTCTGCTGCTGTTTCTGTTTCTGCTGTTGGGTTCGTGGCTATCTATGCTGCTATTGTGATTGTTGTTGATGCTGTTGCTGCTGCTGCTGCCATCGAAATATTGCGCAATCCACTTGGCATTCTCTGACCATCTGATAATCCTCTCGCCTGTGTAATTGGTCCAACGTATTGCTCGATCGCTTCCACTGTCCGCCCGTCTCTTGGTCGGTCTCTCACCATGAAATCACCTCGCCTTTGGAGGGCTCTCTTCGAGGAGGGAGGTGAGCGTCACGTCGGCTCGGTCAGTGGGCCACCCACGGGCCGCCGTTCGACTGACAGCCGGCCCCACCAACGAACAGACAGACGAATGCATGAATGAACGGACAGAAAGATAGATGAATGGGTGGATGGATGGTTGGTTGCTGGGTTGCAGATTTGACTCAGATGGAGCTGCCACCATTCGCCGCCCAACGCCGTCAGAGTTTATTGACTTGCGGCGCAGTGGCAGGTGTTGCCAGGCGTCACTCCATCGGTCAGTTGGTGGGTTGACAGGTTGCTGTTCATGAGCGATTGTCACGGAAATCGTGCAGATATTTTATTTACAACCACAGATACATGATATTCGACTAAAGAGAACATTTGTCAAGAAGTGAAGCAGCATCATCGATGACATCATTATGATTTCGTTCGTCCCACCAAGAAAACCCCAATGGAGGAAAGTGAAGTGGAGCGGAGAAGGGAAGAAAAACTCCCCGCAGTCTTCTACAGTTGAAGATTCCCCCATTCCAATCAGCCAACCTTCCCCCCATCCATGAGTCCATAACTCATCGTCGCGATACTCGTCGAGCTCGAGCGCGAGTCGAATCGAAATGAATCTAATCGCTGGCCAGCTGCTCCCTACGCATTGTTTGTCACTCGTTACGATTCTAGATGGGAAGCCCCTTGGAATTGCTCCCTCCACGCCCCATCGCCTCGACCCACTTTAGAAGCGATGTATTTTTAAACCGAATCAAACGACAACCTTCAGCAAGATGCCCACAACTCTTGGTTCCCTTGACTTCATCCCGTCCTGCGCGAGTCGTGGCAGGTAGAGTCGATCCGATTCGATCCACATATGCCTCGATGCCGATGGCCGGCCACAGCACATTAGAGGCGACGAAAGGGAAGAAGAGATAATAAGAAATCAATAATATTCTCGAGTAGGTTGCCGAACGAATGGATTGTGAATTATTTCGACACTTTGGCTACGATGTCGATTGGAAACAATTTCTTAGTCACTAAGGAGGGAAATCAACCCACTGGAAGATGGTCCCTCCCTCCTATCTCTCATCCACCCAATCGTCCTTCCAATCCTTCTCTCCTCTAGGAAGAGGAGGAGAGGAGATACGCCTTCGCGTATCTCAAGCATCGTTCCGATGTCGCAGTAAATCAACGCGTGTGGTTCTTCCATGGGGCGTCTCTATAAATAATCTCGAGCTTCAGCATGGTCAAGGTTCTCCCTCGTGTTCTTCTCACAAGATTCTATTTCAGTATTTCTCCCGATTGCAC
Organism: Coelopa frigida; assembly: GCA_017309665.1. Taxonomy (NCBI): domain Eukaryota; kingdom Metazoa; phylum Arthropoda; class Insecta; order Diptera; family Coelopidae; genus Coelopa; species Coelopa frigida. The sequence continues at coordinate 14,336,130 of CM029561.1, read as the reverse complement.
CGAGACATGAACGAAGGGAAAGGAAATGAGGTGAAAGCGAGAATCTCGTATTATTCTTAAGTTATTCTTTTGTTAGTTGAGAATAATTATGACAAAGAAGTTTTTGCATTTCGATCACGATCGTGGAGGATGGGAGGAAAGGACAAGCGGACATTAAAAGAGTCCACATTGGACCATTCGAAGAGCGGAACTGATGATGATATCCATTTGACAGCTGTCGTTCGGTCGAAGAGACTTCGCTTTAATTAGTCGAGGTCTTGCGGACTTTCCCGATGAGCTTCAATGGGTTGAGTGACCGACCGACCGATTGACCGTTCGGCCCCACTAATTATGCTGAGTAACGCAGGAATTTCTGTTCCCCATCATCGACAGGAGATAAGGGAGCAGTGCACAGAGGGAGGAAAGAATTCACTTTAGCGGAGTCTCGATGGCCAAAAGACAGCGAAATTTGGTGCGCAAAAATACATGTTTGAGATGAAAAAATTTGTACCGCATCGACCCAGCAGCAACGTTAAAAAAACATACCCTTAGGGTTTTGGTCTATACATAATGATCGTGTCCCCACATGTCGACCGACCGAGAGCCGTACTTCGCAAGACTGAAGTGAGCACGACGAATGGGAGGCTCTTCTGGGTAGTATGAAGACATCTGGAACACTCACAACTGGGTTACCGTGAGCGACGAGGTTCTTCAGTTTTGGTAATTTCAAGATGATAGATGAGGATGTTGGGTTTTGAGATTCTTGTCATCGAACAAGAAGAGACACTCGAAATTCCTCACAAAGACGATCGAGAAATAACTTTCGATCATTCTATATATGGGGCGAGATGTATGCTCCAGGCTATATGTTGGGATGAGAATAGATGTTATAGACTTCGGAGTTACAGAGATTGATCCATTGCCCGAAGTCCCGGTCGGTCACGCCATGTTCGTGAAGGTAATTAGAGGAATTTCTTTCAACGCCGAATATGGGTTTTTTTTTATACGAACACAACAACAAGAATGCCATGAAAAACAACAACAAAGGAAACAAAATAATAAAAAAATACGATTGTTAATAAACGTCATCATCATTAACATAGAAATAGGAAGGAAAAAACAACAACAACAACTAATACTACTACTTCAACTTCTATTCATTGTAAAAACAACATTTGATACAACAACAACAATAAAAAACCACAAGAGCACAGTTAAGGTCAAGGACTGTTGCGGTTAACGTTATTAAAAATAACAACAACAAAAACATCAAAAATATTGTATTATTAGGTTGTGGCTGTATTGTTGTACTTCGTTCTGTTTTGTTGGTGTTATTGTTGTAGTAGTTGTTGTTTTTATTATATCTGTTGTTATTCGGCAACATGTTTTTTTTTTCTTTGGCAACATGTGGAGCCCACTTGGCCCCAGCTTACTAGAGTATGGAGCTGGCTTGTGGCGAAGCTCCGCGCCGCGCAGGTGGAAACCGGTTCCACTTCCACGACAAGCGCGAGACCCGATCGGACAGACATACAGATAGATCTGCTGGCGAACAGACGGACAGAAGACGTATAGACAAGACCGGGTTAAGAAAAATGGATTTTTGATTGCCAGTACCTCGAAATTGGCCATAAACGAGAAATAGAGGCACAAAACAGAGGAAAAGAGATATGGAGGTGACCGAGCCGGAGATATTGCAATGATATTTCTAAGAAAAAGAAATACAAATAATATATTTAATTTAAATTTAAAAACTCAAAATATTTCTATTGATATTTGATTGATTCCAATGAGGAAATTCAGCTCATCCAGGAAATTTAATTAATATTTTACCTCATCAAGATCATCGATTTTGATGTTCAACCAATTTCTTTTAGACATCCTCATCTAAGTAAATTAAACGGATTTTCGTCGACATTCGAGCATCACCGCGATCAGCGCTGGATGAACACGGAAGAATTTCCGCCAATCAACGTTGATCGGACGTGAAGCCACCGTCCGTCCGTCTGTCGGTCTCTGGACTACATCTTGAAGCAAATCCCACAGTTGTGCGACCAAAACAAATTTGCAACAAATTGATTTTTTGCTCGCGATCTGGCAACGCACGGCACTCGCATAATGGTATCGCGTACGTAATTCCATTTGATTTTCATTTGAAATCAAATCCCAATTTTAATTTACCACAACAACAATTACTAATGACGAAAGCAACAACAACATCGTTGTACAACAGAAACATCATCATCACAACTGACCACAAACTTAATGAAAAGTGAGGGGAAGGAAGACGATTTACGATGGAAATCACAATCTATCAAAAATTATGCACGATAAAGCGATCAAGGCGGGAGAACCAGAGACCAGAGAGAAAGAGAAGGAAGAAAGTACAGAGAATAAGACAAAGGGAGGAAGAAAGAAAGAGAGAGAGAAAGGGGAAGGAAAACAACTTTGTGCTTTGTGAGAAATTTAAATCCTCGCAAAAGTCAACAGTTTCCATTTGCACTCCGTTTCTATTTCAATTGCTGGGAACGACGACGATGTCCATCGAATGTAGGAAACACAGCACGAAGAGGAAGAAGCATGGCTAATTTTCCCCAAGTGGAGTAAACAAACACGTTTCCCCAACCATTAGAGGGATCGCATCAACAACAACTATAACAACTAGGGACCCTTCAACGTGTCGAGTTCGTCTTGTTCATGGAATTCTCGATTTCCATGCCATTGATCGCTCGCGTTTGACTCGAGTGCGGGACCCCTCGAGGATGAGGCTCGACTGTAATCCTTGTCGACAACATTTGCCTTCGTCTACAGCAACAATGTAAACTGATCTCACCACAATCACCGACAACAAACAGACAGATAGACGGACGGACGGACGAAGGAAAACAAACAACAGTCACTCAGCCAGTCACGATATCGATTCTTTGCGCCTGCTAAAATTTCGATTATAATTAAATTGTTTCTTCTACCACATCGTTTGGCTCTTCCGACCTCCTCCCCTCAGCTGCCCCTCTCGGCTAAATTGATTAATGTCTCGAACTGCGGCTGAGGTTCCGATCGGAAGAGAACGAGTGAGTGAGTGAGGGAATAAGCTCGATCGATCGATCTTTTAATTGTGCTCAGCTGCCTCCAAAGACGACAACTACAAAACAAGGTTCTCGAGAGAGAGAGAAAGAGATAGACAAGCGAGCGGCAGAAAATTGTGTCTCGATCGCCCACATGCGAAGCAGCACGATCGAAACAGCAAAATGAGACATCGATAGACAGAGGAGGAGGAGGGACGAGAGAGACCGGGGGAGATAAAAATGGCGACAATCGAGCAATTATAGGACATGGCCTCTTTCAAGTCAGAAGTCGTCGATCGGAGACAGGGCAGGGGCGGGGGTTTAATCGAAGAGGCCAGTCGACCCGAGCGATCGATGCACGACACAACCGATGATAGACTCGAGATGATGACGATGATCGTGGCTGGCGCATGGCGGCAATTAATGATGAGGAAAATTAGCTGCTCATGGGGCGGGGTGAGCGGAGTCTCGAAGGGTTGGTGAACAGATCGTGATCGTGGTGTCAGGAAGATGCGGGTCACTGGCTGATCACTGGTGATTGACAGCAATTCATCAGTGAATTGATGGTGGGCGGAGAAGGTCGGAGGAGCATTTTGTCGGAAGTGTCCAGGAATCAATTAAAATTCAATTTACGAATCGTCGAAATGGTACTTCCATTAAAGAGAAAATATATTCACTTCACCTTCTCCGCAATGAGCTCCTCCCTCATGAACTTTACGGTGCATTATAGTGGAAATTGTGAGCATGTCCGACAAACGAGCTGACATGTCGACCCCACCCATCGCTCGCGCCTGCCTGCGATCGGATCGTCAGATATTTCTTCGAAAAACAAAAAGTTAAAACAATAAAACAGCAACCGAAGAACACGAGGCAACAACAAATTTGTAATTAAAATTTATGCGGTCACCATGATCATGATGATGATGATGTTGTTGGTCCCCATCATCAGCAGCAACCGCAACAACAGCAGCATACTTATCAACAACATGGCATCATCACATCAACGGGTAGGCCATGGCATTGGTGCGGAGACCGAGGGGGACGAGGAACGAGGAACCCAGAGCGAGGTCGAGACAATTTCCGTCTCCCTCCCTCTCGCTCTGTTTGGATGTCAAAAGTTATTAATTTCGAAATTACAACAGTTCGCCGCTGTCAAAATTGATCACGTCTGTCTGTCTGTCTCTCTATCTCTGTCTACATGTCTGTCTCCCTCCGCCTTGATGTCTGCCACATCGTCTTGATGTCTCCCTGTCCTTATGTCTATCTACGTTTCTATGCTCATGTCTATCTATCTATCTATCTATCTATCTATCTCGCTGTACTAGTGTCCGTCGGGCGAACTCATGAACATTCAAACTAATCAACAAACGCCATCTCGAACTCGTGTGATCATCATCATATGAGTTGTTGGTGATGCAAGAATTGTTTCCTTGTTGTAGATGCTGTTATTGTTGATATGATCGCTGTTTTTGTTATTAAGATTGTGGTTTTTATTAGGCTTGTTGTTGTTATTATGCCTGCTGTTGTGATTATGATTGTTGTTGTGATTATGGTTGTTGTTGTTATTATTAGATAGAACTTAATTCAAATCCACATTAAAAGCACGAACTGCATTATAAAGAAACCTTTCAAGCCTCAACCTTCCCACCTCACCCCATTCTTCCTCCTCCACAACCTGAACTCGCCCTTCCTACCAATGACTCCGATCCCGCTTAGGAATCCCAGCTGCACCAGCATTCATGTAGAAAGCAATTTCTTTTTCTTCGCATCGCCTCCTCCTTCTTTTGCTATACTCTCTTTTTTATGGGGTTTTTGGGGTTTTGTTCCTTACTTCCAATGGAATTAATTGGTTTCGTCATTGTTATTGTAGTTGTAGCATTTTGTAGTAATTAAAAATTATATTGTATTAAAGCAGAGAAAGTTATTGTGTTGGGAAATTACTTTTCTTGTTTGTTTGTTTTTTTGTGAATGGAAAATGAGTTTTTAAAACAGAATTGTAGATGAGGTAAATAAAGGAAAGCGAGCGGAAAAGAAATTATAGTTGTGAGTAAATTTGTTTGAATATTTTTATTTTTTTATTTTTTGTTCGTAAAACATAATTTTTACATGGATATATATTATCTTAAAATTAAACGAATCCCAATTAGTTACAGGTCATTTGATCCTTTATAACATTTAAGCAATAAATATTCTTCCCGACAAAATGAGCAGCCGATCAACCAATTCCATATTCCCGAAGATTTCAACCGCCTCCGCTCCACCTCAGTCTCGACAATCATCGGGCGGAGCTTAGCCGGAGCGCGTTTTAATTTACTTAGGAATTCATTTAATCGACAAATAGGTATGCGGAACTAGAAGTTCTTGCTCCTGCCAACAGATGGCGCGATCGCGATCGTGAATGGCGATGGTGAAGACGATGTGAGGATAGTGCAGACGATGGCGATGCCGATGGTGAGGCAAGCGATGCCACATGTTGAGCAGCCGTGGCCGCTGACAACCGCGGCAGCAGCAGGAGCTGAGAATCGCAAAGTAGCAGGAAATCGAGGAAGATCTATGGAGGGGCAGGAGGGAGTGAGGTCCGGAGCACTTTCAACACTTTGGCAATTTGTTGATCGCTCGGATCCCCTCCCTCTCGACCGGCCGCCAATCAATTGATGCAATAAATTTTAAACTCCCTGGAGATTCACTGGAGATCGCTGATCTGTCCGAGTCGTTGCGATCGGTGGCCAAAAGATCGCATGTCATGAGAAACGTGTTCGGTGATTTGTTTGATGCGTTTTTCTTTAATGGAAGACTGTTTTGTTGGTGTTGTTGCTGCAGTTGTCATCATCGATGGTCATGATATTACCGTTGTTGCTGGCGTTATTGTTGTTGTTATTGCCTCGCACAAAATCAGATTAAATTTCAATTGACTTAAAAATTGAGCGAGAAAAGATTTATTTGCTCGTCGAACTTTTGCTACGGAGACGATAAAATAAAGTTTTGCATGCGATCGAGTGAATTATCGAAGAGTGGTGGGGGAGAGCAGAGCAATAAACCGTCAGGATGTGGCAACACCATGGCGGCGCGGTGGCGTGCGTTAAGTTGCCACATTTTTATCACAGGCGCTGACAAGTTTTCGAAATGACGATATCGTCGTCGTCATCGGTTGTCATCGATTGCTCCACGACAACAACACGATTGATATTCGAGAGAGGATAATTTTTTCAATCGTGTTTGAGAAAAGAGATGATTAAGTGAAGAGTAGAGAGTGAGCGCGAGAGAGGTAGAGCTGGTTGAGAGGTCGCAGAAAGGACATTTTTGTGCTATGGCTTCGGGAATGCCAGGCGATTTCCCAACCAGACCTTCGGCATTCTTCGCGGCCAGTGTTGCCGTATTGTCGTGTTGCCCGACGCGGTCCGATCCGTGCAGTTGCCGAGCGTTACCGCATTCTTGAGCCCGTTTTAGTAGTCGGCTGGTTTTTATGTCTCTCTCTCTCTCTCCCTTACTCTCTCCTTTACACCATGGTATCTTTTTCTTTACATTTGCAGCAACCTTATCGTTGTTGTTATTGCTGACGTAGCTCTCATTGTTGTTGTTGTTGAGGTGGCTCTCGTTGTCGTCGTCGACGGCCCAAGTGCAGCAATCGCTGCTCTTGAGCGTCCGATCGGCGATCGAGCGTGGCCACAGACACCGACACCGACAAACACCTCGTTGTGTCACCGCAAACACCTCACCTCCGCCCATCTGTCCATCCATCTTTCTCTCTCTCGCTTGCTCTTCGCTTCTCTCCCCCCCAATCCTCCGCTCACCTGCTCAACCCGACAATCAGCTGATCGTGTGTCTGCTTCTCTCACGTAATATACATTGCTATCTCACATCCTCTTTCTCACCTTGCCGTTCTCCTCTTGTGCAGTAGTAGTGTTTGTAGTTGTTGTTGCTTTTTTGGTTTCATTACTTTCGATCGCAAGTGATAAATTTTTCAACTAGGCTTTTTTACCTGACATTCCTTCTCCATTTTCGCCTCCCTCTCTGTTTTCCATAAAAACAACATTAGAAAAATGTATGTAAATAGAAGAAAGGAAAAAAAAAAACTCGAAATATTTGAAAAATTGCATAATTTTCGTAGTGCAGCGAGAAACGACGAACAAGCGGGTGAGGGAGGGGAGGAAAACATAAAATGCAAATATTTACATTTTTAATTATGGTTTCATTTTCTCTATTTCTTATTGTAGTAGTAAACATTATTATTATTATTATTATTACTATTTTTGTAGGTGTTGTTGTAATTATGGTCACCTTTGTATTTTTAGCGTGAAAACGTGTTGTTCGAAGTTATGAGGAAAAATCACTCAAAAAAGCCTGAGTTTGAAAATATTTTCCTACGCAGATCTGTTCGAAAATATTTATTTTTTTCCGGAAATTTACTTAATTGTATGTAGCTTAATTTGTCCATGTGCAGCAATAATGTAAGAATGATGTAATAATTCACCGTTATCTAATGAACCGTATCACATTATAATTTAGTAAAAACTTTGTAATTACGTGATACGTTATATTTCCTTTTACCTGTAAACAATAACGTAATATAGTTTTTTATATAATTTTCTCAAACTCCAAATCACAATTTTCTTTGAAATGTACTCCACGTGCGGTCAATTGAACACACACGTGCCAATTGGCCATTTACCGAGCCTCCAATGAATCCCGGATTCCGCAATTAATCCCAATATTTAATAATTGACGAACTTACAGAATGACACCTCATTGAAACCTGTCGCATTCACATATCTCTCGGAAGGAGAACCCGAGTCGCGAACCATGATGTCATCGGAAATAAAAAATCAACTGATCAAGTGCCAAATTGCTGCGTCGCATTTCAACAATAATAATTGGTAATTAGACGCGTACTACAAATTTCTAGACAAGTTTTTCACCTTTTTTTTTTTTTGTTTTCTCGGTACTGCCTATCATCCTCGGCTGGTTTTTGTTTTCGTTTTCATTTTTTGTTTCGTTTTCTCTCCCCTGAGCACCCAACCACACCGCGCCTCTCGTCGTGAAACTCTTCATTTGGTAAACGAAGTCGAGGCATTAAAGAGCTTTGCCAGAGTTCAAGGTTTGATGTCATAAAGATGTCAATGCCTGAGGCGAGTCCGGCCCGGCAAGCGATTGTATGTGGTCGGCTAGAGAGAGAGAGAGCGCACACATGGAGCGAAGAAGAGGGAGACACAAGCATAAGTGTAATAAGCGAAATGTATGTAGTTGAAGTGGGAAATGGATGACGAGCAAATCCACATTGTTGAACATTAAAAGTAAAATGGCTGCGGAGCGGAGGGCGAGATGAGGGCTTCGAGTTTCTGATGTTGTAAATATAATGAACACAAACTGTGTTTCGATGTCATGTAAATTGATGAGTGGCTGGTTTTTAATTTCGCTGCTGCCTCGAACAATCGACGGGAACGAGTGCATGTCGGACTAATTAGAGGCACAGCAGGGCTAAGAATCGTTGGAGGCGTCGTCGACAACTAAGTGAAATATTGGGTTAACCAGATGAGGGTGAAAACATGTTACACTTGATGGTGTGTCAAGGTTTCTTCCATTTACCAAGGGATACCATTGAACTCACACTAGAAGAATAATTTTCAACAATCAATTGATAAATGTTTACATCATAACATCCCACTAGAATTTCAATTCGCACTCCCATCTGAACATCCAAGCACCTAGTTGACAGTGGATTCGCACTCGATTTCATAAATAGTTTGAAGATCACTTTAGAATTCCATTTGGAACTCTCGTTAACCTTAGAATTGAGAATCCTCTTGAGAGTGCGATGGAAAAGTTCAGGGCTGCCTTCGGCGTGCACCTGAGTATACATGAAGCTGAAGTAAAAATAAACGAATGCACAAATTAGCTTCATAAACAGTTCTCAACACCACACAAGCTCAGGATGTTTTACCTCCCCTTACACTCTATCGCCCTCCCACCTATTAACTGGAACTTCAATGCAATGCAACGGCGTCGATTTGGAAATGTTTATAAAACAAAAGGTTTCATAAACTTTATACAGAATTCTTGGCAACTCAACGGGAAAATGCATAGAAAACTACAACAAAAATTACCTCTAAATGCTGGCGTGCGTTTTCAGATCGTAGACTGTAATTTCGAAAGAAATCTGGAAATAAAAATAAGAAAATAAATGTTGTAGTTTAGAGAAAAGCGGAGAAAATGAGTTGCTGATGGGAGCATCGCATGCGTGCAGAACATTAAGTTTATTTTCAAAATCTTTTTAACACTTGCTGTTTCGAAAAGCTACAACAAAAACAGCATTTTCAACAATAACAAGAAGAACTATTAAAACAACATCATCGACTGCAACAATAAAATCGGAACGGAACCAGACGAGACGCAATGCAGGTCCGTCGTCGGCGTCGTCGCCACCGCCGGCGTCTCCGTCAGCGAGACGACGGGACGTATGCGCAATCCAGGGCATCGCAGGCGGCTGCGGCCGAGACTGAGGCCGAGGCAGCGAGCGACAGTGGCGACGACAGCAGCGATGGTAACGACGACAACTGTGTAAACAACGCGTCGTTGTTCGGCGCGAACAGTGGGCCAGGAGGCCGTCGAGGAGGCGAGGAGACGGCGACGATGACGACGCATCGTGTTCGGGCTGCGCTCATCCAGAGGTCTCGCCATCGCATTCTATGTGTCGATGTGATTTTTATCGCCGCCGTCAGAAGTCAGTCGTGTTTCGCGTTTTTCGCAATATCATAAACTCTCTAACGATTGCAAAGGTCTTGTTTGTTTTTTGCTGTTATTCCTATCCCCATCCCCCGCTTCCATGTTTCTATCAGCATCGACAAACCGATAAAATATGTCCTCTATTTTATAAATAATATTTTTAAGAAATTTATTTATCTATTATTTTTTATTAAAGTAGAAAATAACATAACAAAATGTAATTTCAGCTTTCACTAGTATATGATTGTTGTAGTTGTTGTTATCTTATCGCCTTAACTCGGAAAAGGAGCGATAAATAAAGTTATCACCCCCCGGCCATTATCGATCATATAGATATACTATATAGTATATAGAGATAGTGAGTTCGGTTGGACGGACAGACAAATGCAATGACGTCATCTTAAATCGAGCGAGCCATATAAAAACTAGATAAAATTAGAATAGAAACGAGAAATCGTAGCAGAAAGATAGATAAACTTAGATTTAGAGACAGAATGTTGGATGTTGGGAGTTAATTATTCATTCCCCAATGGAATGAATAAATGATAGGTCCATCGTCCGACCTTCAGACTGGACCTCGTCACCACCTGCTGATTTCCTCTGAAATACCCCATAGTTTGAGCACAAAGCAGTGAGAGAGAAATCTCATCGGAAGAGTCTCGTTTTTGGCTATAACAGCCTTTTTATGACGTTTTAATTAAATAAGCTTTAAGGCACATAATTCAAAGGTGACCGCTATTTGAGCTAAGGAGGAATACATTTGTCGCCGTTTAATGGCCAATAACTTATAAAACCTCAGATAAATGACCTCCAGCCGAAAGAAGATCGACATAAAAATCTCAGACGAAAAAAACTAACAAAATGACGTCAATCGAGAGAGAGATCGAGTTTGAAACACTTTGAACGAGATAGAAAAAAAATTTTGTTTTTCAATCCAAAAAAAGTTTTAGTTAAACCAAATGGACAATAATATGTCTGGGTTCATAAGAGATCCGTATTAAAGTTCTCTAGTCACAAAGAGTGAAAATAATTTCAGAAGATCTCCAGCTTGAAATAAAGACAGGAGGAGGAGCCCAAAACGGTTTTCTGCGAATCTCTCTCAGACTGAATTAGTCAGTGTCATTTCATCGTCTCGCAATAACTAAACAAATTCTCCAATCAAATCTGACGAGACGCAAGTCGGAGGCAGAGATGCCTGAGACGCCCACATGGTTTTGCGTATAAAAGTCATCAATAACAAAACGAAAATTAAAGATGTGATCACAATTAATAAGGGGTTTAACTAGAAGGAGGCGAAAAGATATGCCGTGTAGGAGGGAGGCGGATTAGACGGTGGGAGTGAAAATTCGAAACACTTTCACTGCTCCCACCGTAGAAACTATCGGTGAAGTGTAATAAAATAAATAACCACAAAAACCGAATTTCACAAAATATGCATTTAAATAATTTTAATCGTCGATCGAACGCATCTCCGTTTGACTTAATTTCTCGATTTTCGGACCGATTCTCTCCATTATTCACTAGCCTAGAGTGGTGTCGTTAGAGTTGGAGTGGTTGTTGTTGTAGTCGTTATCGAATTGTAAAGTGACTGAGCTGTCAAATAAAGTATGGAATTTATTTGACATTTGGCGATTGGCCTCCGATGGTTTCCATTTCTTCTCTCTTCGTCCCATTTGCATAGACGAAACTGTAGAGAGCTTTTGGTTAATTGTTGTTGTGGGAATTGTTGCTCATTTTTTTTGTTGTTGTAAAAATGATTGTTGCTCATATTATGTATGAATTCAATTTTGCCTTTTAGTTGTCTTTTGGAAGCTGTCAAAAGATCCTACATCGAGTGAGTTGTGAGCTCGAGCATCGATCGTAATCTCCAATTAATTCCACAACCTCTCGCTGGGATGGAAGGAGGATGCGGAGGGGGAAATGGGCGAGTTTGGTGTCTTGGTGAGTTTGTGGAGCGCGTGCAAGACGAGATTCTGGGAATTAAATCAATTTCTCGATTTTGGTTTTTGGGTTTGGCTCGTTTTCGCACTCCACAGGTTGAGATCAGACTCAATGTGTTCGCTCTCCAAAACATTCTCATGCACGACCTTCTAATAAATACTTTTCTTGAATTTCTGTGGGAGTGGGAGAAGAGGGATGAAATGACATACAATGAATTGACCAACAAATTTCCAGGCAATAACAATTTTCTTCGATTGTCTCTCGACTCGAGTTCAGCTGTGAAAATAAACAGCAATTAAATACATTTTTGCGCCGCTCTTCGGTTGGCCCCAAAAAGACGACATCAGAGATGTCGATGACGATGACCACAAACACAACAACAATAATGGCCACGCCGACGACGACAACAACAGCAGCATACGACGACGATAGCAACACGATCAACACTTAATGATCGCCGGCCTACCGATTGTCGATTGTCGCTCGTCGCCCGCCGTTGACCAACTTCATAAACGTGTACTACGCGCGCGATCGCCGCTGCCAGATGATGTCGATGTTGCTGTTTCTGTCGATGTTGTTACTGCTGCCTGCTTGCCGCTGATGATTCTGCAGGCCGTGCTGATGACGACGAGGACGAGGAGCACGATGAGGACAACTACTACGACGACGATGGCGATGAGGATGACGACGATGGCCCCTTTGAACTAATCACACTCGAATGTCTGTCCATCCTCACGTCTCCTCCATTTCTGTGTCTGTCTGTCTGTCTGCACAATTGCATGTTGCTCGTTCTGAGAGGCGTTTTGTTCCCATTATCACAGCAGCAATTTCTCTATCCCTCTCTGCCTCTTTGGAAAACCTATTATTTCTTCCATTACGCCCCTTCCACCCGCGCCGTTGTCACCAGTTCCTTAGGATTTTGCGGGAAATTTGCATTTGAGTCTGCGCATGCGCGCAATTGTTGTTTATGTGCTTGTTGTCGATGTCGCTATTGCTGTGGCTGCTGCTGTTGTTGCAGCTGCCGAAATGTTGCTGATTGCGGGAAATCAATTGAAATTTGTTTGCTGTTCGACGATTGTTTGATGGGCATCGACATCAACAAATTTGTGTATTTTGCCACCCTTCTCTTCATCGCTCTCTTCCTTCCTTGCGACGACTGTCGCTGGTCCGCGCTTCGGTTGCCGGCCAGAGTCGTGCAACAGTTGACCGTGTCAGCGGGTCCTTCTTGATTGGGCCGAGGTGCTGCTGCTGGCGGGATTTTTCTTTAACGATCAAGATAGAGGTTTCTTGTGGTCTGGGTTGCCAATTAGGGAATGAATATGACTTCGGTAATGTAGGAAGGGAAAAAAAAGCAATTGGGAACCAAGGGAGGGTTTCACCCAGGGAAGATTTAACCAAGTGGAATTTCACCAAGCGGAGTTTCACCTCAGTATCAATAGGGAATTTCAGCACGAACAGAGTTAACCACCATAATAACTAATTATTCAACACTTTTGGCCGGCCACTTGTTAGCTCTGACTTTCTTTCCGAATTATTCATTCACAGAGATGATCCGAAGAGAAATCAATAAAACGATGCACGAGGGGCTAACTCAGGGCTTCATTCAGCTTTTTATATGCAATGTTTCATTCATCTGCTCGACTGATTCCCATTCAGGTCTTTCATTCATTCATTCACACCGAATTATCGTTGGATTTTCTTTAATTCCTTTTGGGCAACATTTTGTGACGATTTAAGACGACAAATCTCTTTAATTACAAGCTACCAATAAAGCGAGCCACCACACGCACAAGCGAGACAGAGAGAGAAGGAACAACAGAGCTCAAGACGGATGCATAAATTTCGAAAACAATCCAAGCAACAAACCAACAGCCACATAAACATAAAGATCCACAGCAGAAGCGGCCACTGCAAGAACCACAACAAGCCATTGACCCGAACCTCTGAGCCGGGTCGGCCGGCAACCCGAAGTCGCAGACAGAGGCTGTTAATTAAATACCTCGTGTCTCCTGCCGTCCGTCCCGCCGCTTGTGCCGCCGACCCGATGCCGATGAAAGCTGCGAGAAACAAAAATCCCCCTATAAATAGTCATTTGAAGCAGATCAACCGACCGAGCGATCTACCTACCGACCGACCGCGGGACACGATTCGAGCGACGCTGAGGAGGCTCCGCGAAGCTCGGCGCTGAGGGTCCAAAGCGGATATGAGCCTCATAATTCATTCAAGTCTTTTGGTTGTTTTTCCCCGATTTCATTGGTTTCTGGCGGTGGAGCTTCTAATGTCTTCTCGCGGTGCCAATGACGACGAACGAGGTGGTTGAGGGCGGCGGTCGGTGGTGGGTTCTGGACTGGGGTCCCTGCTTGCATTTCTCTGCCTTCATTCCGCTCCTGGTCGCTTGATGCATTCGAAATGAGTCGCGTCGCTCGGTTTTGCGTCTTTCGGCGGCCGGCGATTCGAGTGAAGCCAAGTGTTAGAATTAAAAGATTTACAACACTTTGTCGGCGACGGCGGTGAGTTGCTGATTTATGGAGACCCCAGGGCCATAATTCATCGTGTGGTTTCGGGAAGCAAGGACGGTCGCTCACAACGCGCCAGTCAATTGAAGGTTCATTCTTTCTGTCGGGGATGCAAAATTATGACACTCTCAACCTTGAAAGATAAGCTGAAGATGGGTCCAAGAGGATCAAGGATGGTGGTTCGTGATGGTCTTTCACCGAAATGGAAGTATTCAGATTCAGCACAATATTCTATATACATACAGGAGGATTAATTATCATATAAACATTTCTCCTCATTCGAAGATCCTTCGATGAGGATTTATATAGAGGAGAAACTAAAAAAAGCTTATGTTTGAAACTGCGGGTTCCTCTGTGCTACCGTTTCGGTTAATTGAAAAGCTACCAACTGCCCCAGACAGACAAATGGTGGGACAGACAGACTTTCTATAAAAATTTCTCCATAATTTCGCAATATGGTATTTTCGCCCTCATCAAAAAATGTTACACTTTCAACTCCTTTCATTTGCATCTCAATGTTATTGTTGTTGTCGATTTGTATACTGTTGTTGTTGTTGATCGCTCTGTTGTTGGTCGGTCATGGACGATGGTGATTTTCAAAGGCGTTACTGTGCCTGCCAGCCATTGTTGTTTTTGTTAGTTGTTGGTTATTCGTTGGCCGATCCTCCCTCAACCGCTCTCCTCCTCCCGACCGATCGTCGGTGAGTGTAGCTCGAGGGGGAAAATTTCCAATATGAATTAATATATGCAGAGACGGGAGGGAGGAAACGAGCGAGCGGTGGAAGGGAGCATGGGTGGGGTGGAGCGAGAGGGCGGCAGGTGGGGATCTCGATCGCGGCGTAATACGTCAATAACCATTTAGCCGTGTCCAATCATGGCGTCTGTTACGACGAACAGCAGCAGCAACAACAACAACAATACCAAGTCAGCAACATCAGCTACCGCAAAGTGTTGACTACGATTGTTGCTGTTGTTTGTTGTCGGCTGTTGGTTGTTGGATGGAAGCCATACATCGTCGAGATATCGCATCGACTGTGTTTCAATGGATCGGTCGATCGGTTGTATCTCGTCGTGCATATCTTGGCAGACATATTGGCGCGTAACTGTAGATCAAGGAAACAACGATGGTGGCTGCAAAACTCAACAATAACAGCAACAACAATAACAACTGCAATAACATCGACAACAGCAGCCATATATCATGATGTTGAACAAAATCTCAGTGAGATATCTTGAGGAGCGTGAAGGAAGCTTTTCTCGAGAAGGCGCTACCTGCCTGTCTGTCTGTCTGCCTATCCATCTGACTGGCGGACTATTTCTCCGCCAATCCGTCCTTGGTACGTTCGTCGATCGCCATCAGAGGTTAAGCTGCACAAATCGTGGCAGGTTGTGGCCACACTCTGTCTTATCATTAGCAATTGCATCATTGTTTTTTGTTGTCTTTCGTTGTTTTGTCTGGGATCCTTGCTAGCTGCCGATAGAAATTAAACCGTGCCACTCCTCTCGCGAGACTTGATTAAGCCGTCTTCCGAGCCATTTGCATGTCTGCCAACTAACGTTCGGTGGACCCTCCCGATCGACCATCCTTGCAATCGGCGGATGGTCTGTCTGAGTCTCGAGTGAATGTCCGTCCTCTTAACTATCGACTGTTCATCTCTTCATCCATCCTGTCTGTCTGCATGGCTCTATGGCTGTCTGTCTTAGGCCATCCGTCCCAACAACGCCATGTCCATTGGACCTTCTCTTCACCCGTCTGTCTGTCTGTCCGTCTGTTTCTCCGTCTGTCTGTCTGCATCTGAGTATCCGCCACACAACACGTTGCCGTCGAAAGTCAGCCACCGACCGCGCCCATTTTTCACCGACGGCCATTCGCTTTGTTGCACACAGTCCATCCCCCTCCCACCACGGTCGATCCCTCGGCTGGTCCTCGGTATGTCTGTCTACCGGTGGGCTGTCTGTCTACCGTTCGGTAGATTAATGCGATAATAAGTTCCGATAATGGTCGGCTGTAGATTTTGTGAGTGTCACTCAATGGCGATTAATTGGATTTTCAAATTGCAGTGTGGTCTCGAGTCGAGTGTGAGTGGAGTGAGTGGCCTTAAGTGAAATGTTCCAAATGTCGACAGCGACTGTCGTCGATCGACAGACGTCCACACCTTCCATTCTGGAAAAGTATCCTACCAATTATGGCAGAGTTACTTTCCAAAAATAAATATTTCTATTGCAAAAACTATAGATATGATATAGACTTTATTTCTATCCGGAAGAACATAAATTCTTGAGAAATACATATAAAATATTTCGCATATTCAGAATACTTCACACTCCCTGGGAACCTACAGTGACACTCCTAAAGAAGAAGAAGCGCCTTCAGAAGCTTCGATCAGAATCCCAAACGGCACTCCTCTGAGAAGCTTCTTCTTCTTCTTCTGTCACCATGTGAGTCACTCTCTATGAACTTCTGCAAAAACTCACGCTACCATAACATGACAACAATAAATACCATGAGAACATAATTAAGTCAAGGTTTATTTATACTGATCTCAATACAATAGTGATTGTCGGTGTTATTGTCGTTGTTGTTGGTGGTATTGTACCAGCATGGTTGGTGTTAGATTACAACATTATTATTTTTCTTTTATCATGTTGCATTTTGTTTTTATTGTTTTACTGCAGGCTGCCCTTAAAAGCCAGCGAACGATTGTAACAGTTTTATAATACATGGTTTCGTATTTTGTTGTCTCAACGCTTTGTTATGTTAATCGGGCCGAAGGCATTTGAGTTGGATTTTTCGCCATCACCTGGCGAAACCTTTTGTATTTGTTCACCGTAAAAATATTCATAATTCAAAATTCCAAACCGTTTGTGTCCTATAAAAAATTGAGGTGAGGTTTGCGGTGAAATGGAAAAATAAACAACAGAGTTCGCAAGTATTGGGAGCGAGAATGGAATGTTATTCAAATGAGTGGTGAGGAAATATGAGAATCTTAGAATAAACTATTTTTAAAAGGAGATCAGTGGAGTCACCCTATAAAACTATTTTAGTTAACATGATACCTAACTGTTGAACGAAAGGTGTCCATGCGGTAAGGCTTTATCAGCTGTTGAAACTCTTCACACGAAAACTATCTCCCAATATAAAGGGCAGCGCCTTTGAAAGAGTTCACACCATCAACCAACGCCAACTTCCCTCATTAATTCAATTATCTTTAGGAGAAATAAAAATATCTTGACACATTTGGTTCAAACAGTATCCCTATCGGGCTGGGTGTCTGTCGGGGTAGTCGTTTGGCTGTTCCCTTACTTTGTCTTCACGGACGTGAAGCACGAAAATGAAATAAAAACATGACCCGCAGGTACCCTTTGAAATGAGTCCCACAGAGTTTTCCAAACACTTCCACACAGCCACACGAACAACAACGAAAGATATATCGAGTAAAACTACAATACTCACACTCACTCACACAAATACGGTTTCATTGATAGGACCTCATTTTCGACCCTCCGTGATCGTTTTCACAAAAATTTCCTTCTTTTGTGGAAACAATTAAAATTGTTCCGTCAGGAAGGAGAAGGAAAAACAGCAAAAGCCATAGAGTTACCACCATGATCGTCAGACTAGAAGTGAAAATGAGCTGCAGTCGAGAGGGGCCCTTAATTGATGGAAAACCCGTATTGAATGGCAATTAAGAAGTCAAGTCGAAAACTAATGAAAAGCAACAACGACTACAGCAGCAACAACAAGGACGGCGATCTCGTCAGCAACAGCAGTAGCAGCAACAACAGCAGCAGCACCAACTGCGACAACGACAGCGGCAGTGGAGGAAAATAAAACTCAACGAAAGGAAAAGTCATTAAAATGCAATTGTCAGACGACGGGCGGTGTAAAAACTATGGAAATCGTAGATTGGAAAGCCTTAAAAATGTAGGAAAGTAGTGAGAGTGAGTTGGTCTTTCAGGAAATTGGGAGGAAATCGAAATTAATTGAAGTCACTATTGTGGAATGACCGACAGGTTACTCGAGGAATTTCGGGTTACTCCACTCACATGGTATTGTCGAATAAAGAGCATTTTATGGAAAGTATATTTTAATAAATAAATATTTTAATAAAACATCAAAATATGCATTTTCCAACACTCAACTAATATTTTCGGCCGAGTATCGATATGCAAATGAACAATTAAATTGTCGAGTGCCAGCGCAAAAAACCAAAAACACCATGAAGACTTTTTGCAGAAACTCATGGCAATGCGACGAATCTTTTTAACATGAACTGCTCCAATCAAAAATTGTAGATCATATGATTGCTGGTACCAGAACAGCAACAACAACAACAACACTAACAACGACGATCGAACCTGAGCCAAAGAGAGTAGAGATCGTTGGAGAAAGAGCGAAACCGAGAGAGATTGTATGGTAGGAGATAGAGAGGAGTGGTAGTCGAAGAAAGAAAGAGTTTTCCACTCCAATTGCAATTAACCTCAGACAACTTCTTTTACGTTTTTCATGCTAACTAAAGGTGGGGTCTTTTTTTATTTTTAGATCCCCTCGATTTTCACTCGACTCGAAGCCTCACGATGGAGTCGACTTCGGCCCCAGCTCAGAGGCTGACGATGTAGATGTTGTGATTGTTGTTGTTGGTGCTGCTCCTACTGCTGCTGCTGCTGTTGATGGTGTTCATTTGTTCTTCGATCACTCGGATCGTTCTCTGTCTCTTTCGCTGAAAGGAGGTCTGTCTGTATGTCATTCTGTTTGCCTGTCTGTCCTTTCGACTCTCATCACGCTGATGGTAAATATTTTGCTGAGCTGATTGAAGTTCCTCTTAAAAAATGTTGTTGCATTGTTGTTATTGTTGGTGTTGTCAGCATTTGTCATCAGTTTGGACTTTTTATCGAACAACATCAACACCACACCAACAATAACAATAGCAGCCAGAACAACGATCATAACAACGACATCGTCGAACGTCATTATTGTCAATAAAATACATATTCGAAGAGTTGAGCGCATATTTAAATGGAATGACGAATGATCAACTTTTCTTTCTTGGAGTCCCTGCAACTTTTTTTTCGTGCCCGATCCTGGTTGGAAACTTCGGACCACCTACGTTTTCCCTCGTACATCTCAAGCAGGAGAAGGAGGAGCCCTCACGCTGTCGCCCGAGCTGAACAAGTTTATTTTGCATGAAGGCAATTAATTTAGTGAAAACATGGCGAATGTCATTCGAGAGCACGCGAGACAACAACAGCGACATCGAGAGGGAGAAGGTATCCAACAACCCGCTAAGGATCGAAGTAATTGTGGGTGATTTCGGGACCCAACGACAATGACGACGGCCCGACGAGTGGCCACTGAGGACAATTAGTGATCGTTGGCAATCGATAAGTGTGCATTTTAATTGGCAGGAGATTCTCAAGAAAACGCCGTACACAAGCTTCAGTATTTGATGATCCGTTGAAACCACTCAGTTTCGAGGATGGAGGTCTTGGGGAGAGAATGGAATTCACCCACATGGGTGATTTACTCGACTTTCGCACAGTCATCCTTCCATGTGTTTCCACCATCATTCTCGAGGCGAACGAGGGGGAGACAGCAATACGACGAGTATAAGTTTAACATATCAATTATTGACGAGGAAATAAAATAAACGTTCGAGGAGAAACAACAATGAACTTATGGTGAGAAGCATGTTGAGGGAGGATAGGGAGGAAGAAGAATGAACGACCATGGCCGCGAAATCTCGGCAACACATTCAAACCGATGTCAACAACAGACATTTGGACCGAGAAACGATCGATCGATCGGTCGCTCGGCAGGAAGAATGTTGGAACCAGAGCGATGCAGACAAGTACAAGTGGGGACCATTCCGTGGATCACTGTAGAGTTGTTGCCTCGAGGGTTGGAAAAATAACAAACTTCTTAAACTACAAATAATATAAGGCAAAAACTCAACTAACAAAACAAGAACCAACTGAGAGAACCGAAAAGGAAAACATGGAAAATATGGATTGGTTGGTCGGTCTGATCGACGACGTCGTCGATGAGTTAAATAATAGAAAATAAGTGCAATGCAACAAGAAGTCGATAGACAGACGGTAATATAGGGGAACGCAGACATATGTATGAACGAAGAGAGAGCGAGAGAGGGATAGGGTGCAGTCATCGTTAAGAGACCATGACTGGCTGCGCCCGCGCAATAATAATCGTAACAAGAACAACATAAACAATAATAAGAGCCAGCAACAATAGCAATAACAACAACGCCCAAACTCACAACAATTTGTTGGAATTATTTAAATGATCGTTAGAGTTAAGCGTCGACGCTGAATTGTTGTTGTCGGTATCTTGTTGTTCTTTGCGGTCGACGGTCTGTGGCTCCACCAACAACTGCAGTAGAACCAACCACAACAACAATAATAACAACAACACTCAGATTTGTTGTGATCGAAATTGAGGTTTGGAAAATTGTGGAAAATTATTGGGCGAAACACTTGAAATGTAAAACTACAGAAACTTAAAAGGTTAACGCCTTGTGCTTCCCCCTCTTCCATCCAACTTCTCACAGGCCAGTGGAGTTGAAAACAAGATATGAGATAGGATCAGCAAGTGTTCCTAGGGAATAAAAAATCGTAGAAGTGCAACCAAGCCAATATGCATCGGGTTCTGGAATCTACACTACACCGATATATCTGAATGCTCTTCAAGAGTTTCAACTATGAGAATAAGTTACTTAGTAATCCCAAACCCTACCACAATGTCATTAATTTCCCATTTATATTAATAATAAAGGTTTCTAAATTTATTGCCAATTAAAATCCACACCGATGACGGTTTAGACTTTTTTATGTCTCTATACAGTGTTTTCCCATAACCCATAGCTCCAGAATGGCGAAATGAAGCGAGTCACGTAGAGAGCGAGAGGAGGTCAGGAACGAGTGAACACCACCACCAAAAGTCGATCTGTCTATTTTAATCGACTCGTAGTTAGCAACCACCACCATCGCCGATAGAGCGATCGACCGGGGAAATAAACCAGCGGGATACCCTTCTCTCCACATGGTTCAGTAATTTTCAGTTCATTTCGGTTTCATGGAACTGCGAGGAAACAAAAAAGAAACTAATTTTTCAACGGGTGTGTCAGCCAATAAAATAAAATACCACATGCAATGAATATTCAGTTACCTTGCAGCATACGGACAGACAGATAGGCGCACAGACGGCCGGACTTATAGACAGACGGATAAAGCCTTAAAACGGACATAGTGAGACAGATAGACAAAGTCGGAGATATAGAGTGAGAACATATTGAAAGAGAGGGAGAGACTTCGAGACACATGGAAACGTATTGTTCAAAAGTTTTGTCAAATAATGGAAATCGTATTCAAATAATGAAATTCGCTTTTTATTTTGTGTCGTGGTTTCCTATCGCCGAACGTGTCCGGGCCGAGCAAATATGAAAGCCCGCTAGTTAAATCAGAACGTTTAGCACACTTTAGCGCAGGCCGCTCAGACAGACAGACGGCCGCACAGACAGACACACAGGCAGTGACTCGTTGGCAGCTGGCCGATCGACTGAATGGCCAGTGGGCTCAATGGCCGATGGACGTAGGAGCCAGTTGTTCGACTTACTGACCGTTCGTCTGTCCGTCTGTCGGTCTATCCGTCTGTCAGTCTATCTGTCCGTCCATCCATCTGTATGAATGGTTGTCTATGCAAACAACAACAAGAACGACTACGACAACTACTGCCAAGCAACCGACAAAATAGTAGTGAGAAAACAGGCGCATTATTTAGTTTATCTAATGCACTCTTCGACAGTTTAGTATTGAAGTCAGAGCTAGAGCTAGAGTTAGATTTTCTTCTTTATCTTCGCTTCGTTTCGAGTGATTCTCTGTGATTGTTTTGTTTTTCTTTTTGTTTCTATTTTGTACTTTTGTCACATGTTTTTTCTGTTGCCGTTTTATCTATTGCATAAATTAACTACATGTTGTTGCTAGGTTCAGTTGCTAGTTATTGATGTAGTTTTTGTTGTTGTCGCTTAGACTCGGACTGATGTTTAAAGGCCCGGTTCGGCTAGCTGGCCATCTGAGCCGAGTTGTTTGCAGTTGTTTCTACCGCGTTGTTGTTGTCGTTTTTGTTGTTTGTCGCCATATGAATTGAGCTGCTAACCTCGTTGCAAAGTTGTTCACTAGTCTTTTTTTCACTACGATGACGACAACGACGACGACTGCTGCTATTTCATTTTGTTGTTGCATTAGTTCTTGTTGTAAATTTTTGTATCTCGCGGTGCTCAAGTGTAATTTAGTTGTTAGCTGCTAGCAGTCTAGCATGCTCCTCTCTACTCTCTACTGTCTCTGCATCTATCTCTGACTCTTGAAGGCGAGCATTTTTATTGCAACTTCTCTTCTTCACTTCTCATTCTCTCGCTCTCTCTCACTCTATCTCTCTGTAGTTTTTCAGTCACACATCTATCGACGATATTGCAGTTGGTGGCGGGGATGTTGGTTGTTTTTGCTGTGCTATTGACATCGCGTTGACACGTACAAATTGAAACTTTACTCGTAAATTTACTTAGAAACCTATCGTCATTGTAATCAATATCATCATCATGTTCTCCTTCATCAACAACAACATCGTCATCATTGCCACCATCATCATCATGACGACATGCATCGACAGCATGATCGTGGTCCGAGCCCCGCAGGATCATTTGGAACTCTGTCTCCGATAAACTCGGGTTCAACGGGTGGTTTAACGAGTTGCGCAATGAAATAAAAAAACATCGTTATTTAAATGGTAATTACGCGAGTTATCTGCTTCTCCTCCAGCTATAGCAAGATCGGCGACACCAACGAAACACCACCAACTAGATCGCAATTGAGTTGTCGCCGTCGAGATGTTGGCGAACAGATGTTTCACATGGAACTCAAGAAGTTGTGGTTTTCGGTTTGGTTTTAGGCTTCGACTCGGATTCGGTTGTTTTGGTCGGCTGTGACACCTCTGAGATAGAAGATATCGTTGATAGAAACACGGATATTTCCCACACTAAAAGGGGAGGAAGGGTTTTCTCTAATTGAGGAATTCTCATCCCCAGAATTAGTGTATTTCTCATTTTTCCTACTAACTAGCGGCCTCTGCTCGCAAAAGACAGAGTGATAAATTCGGACACGTTTTATCAGCTGTTTTCAAATTCAAACAAGGAAGACAAACAAACTGTTGTGTTCTCTATTTCATTCTTCGTCTATTGACACGAAGTCGTTAACCTTCTTTGTGGCAACCACATCTACAATGACAACATCACCAACACCGAACGTGATCAACGAAAACGTAAGAGACAGTCGTCTTAGACCGGCGATCATCTTGATCGATGATGATGTTATGGTAAACACGAATGGGGTTCTCATCCTCATCAATGACATCCTCGTGATCCGTAGTAAGGTTGTGGTATTCATCATCGTCCGGCACATCCTCGTCACAACCATCAACGTCACGATCTCAAATATCATCGTCCACGCCATGCTATATATCGGCGAATACACAGTATTTACCTTCATAGTATTAATTACCGTCCTGCCCAACGTCAAGGAATTCATCATCACGACAATCATAACCAACATCAATGTCATAATCCCAGTCAATGGCATGATTGCGTTTGGTTCGTTAGCTACGCAGCATCGCTGACACAATCTGTTCCAGCATCGTCCCCACCGCAGACAAGGAAGAACGGAAGTGCTTTGTAGAGGTTTCGTTCAGCATCCCGGGCGCTCCGTATGCATCGTGGTCTAAGCTGGTGTGAGTCAGTATTTGGAGGGTCCGGGGCCTCCACCAACGCATCTTCGCTCCAAACAAATAAATAAACAATTGCCAAAGCAAATAACAACTAAGCCAACTGCAGACCCGCGGGGGAAACAGATACAGCGACAAAACATAGAAGGAGGAAAGCGAAGGAACTACGAGAACCAAGAGATGCCGACAGACAGACGGACAGACAATTCGACCGGGCGAAGAGCCAATATATCAAAAGGAATTTACGCTTTGTGTGAAAGAACCACAAAGTCACGCTCGAGACAAGAAACAGACATATGAAAAACAGCGAGAGAAGAGGAGAGAGAGAGAGAGTTCACTGCGAAGATAAAGAGAGGTAAGAACAACGAAAGAACAGAATCCAAAGAACACGAAGACAAAGCCTTCGGGATGCGGGTACCAGGGATCGTCCGTGAATGGCTTATAGGGAGGTGCCGCCATCAGACCCAGACCCAGACAGGCAGACACGAAGCAAAATCATTTTTTGAAGGTTTAAACAACAAGTTAACACTTTCGGTGTTTGGGGGTCTGAAATTGTTTGTTTATTTACCCAAGGAACAGGGCGGCGTCGGACGATGTCGGCGGAATATTAATCTCGAGGAAGTCGATCGTTGAAGCAATCACTTGCGAGTCAACAATGAGAGGAGGATAGAAATCCGATCGAGGAGATGGCGTCGAGAATAGTTCATGAAATTCTAGGCGGACAAATAAGGAATAGACAACAGAAGACAACCCAGAGATATCCGGGAGATCAAAATAATTATTATTCAGTTGATGGAAGGTTCCTCGAGGAGCTGTCAGGGGATATCAACAAGGATCTCGAAGGGATCGTTTGATATAGAACGAGCACAATGAGGAAGAAACACTCCTCTCAATGGAGGATGAAACCGGAATTCTCTTACCGCAACCATTTACCGGTAGGAATTTCTCAGCACTCGGCGGCACCCTTCGTTCCGATCGCAAAACCATTAACCTCGACCCTCGTTCTGCCGTCCCTCGTCGGTCTGTCGCTGGGTCTTCCTGTCAGATCGCTTGGGAGCAGCGATCATTTAAATTCCTACTCGCGGTAACTTCCGCAATTAAACGCCGCAAACTGGTGAAACTAATTTTCCACTTTCAGAACATATGATTTCAGACTAACCGTCCGTCCATCCGTCGTACCGTCCAGCCAGCCATCCCATCCATCCATCCATCCAGTTCAGCAACTCCGCGATCGCGATCTTGAGACCAACAACAAAACCAACGGCCTCCTCCGTCAGCCCTTTCATCGTCCACGACGTAGCTCTTCGTCGTCCTCCTAATGAAGCAATTTCATTGAACCAAGTGACGTCAAGGAGGAGGTTCCGAGGAGAACCAACAACAAAAGGGACGGCAGAAAGAGCGGGCAGAGGAGGGTGAATGAGGGTAAAACAAAGCAAAAGCCAACTGCGGGCTTCGGCAATTGTTGTCATCGATCTTCGGCTTCCTCGGCCATGGTTTACATTTTCTCGCCAACGACGTCACAGCCGTCGCGTCGGTTCGTCAGGCCGTCGGCGTCACCACTGTCAGAAGCACGCGGCGTGCTTCCCGGACAACGACGTCCCATCTGTCCGTCCGTCGATCCATCCGTCTAGTCACCAGTCATTCAGTCAGCCGACAGGGCGGCCGGTTGGTCGCTTGCGTTGTTTGTTTTTGGCAAACATCTGCTTCCTGGATTGTTTTTATCTTCTCGCCTTTGTTTTGGCCTCTGCCTTCGTTTTTACCTTTGGCTTTGTTTTAGTTCTGCATATTGTTGTAGCTGGTCTTCTTATTCTTATTATTGTTGTTGTTGTTCATTAAACGGACGAACGCGCAGTCTAGAATTTTAGATGAGACCATGGACCTGGAGTCCGTCCTCCATCCCCTCCCCCATCGTCATCACCTGGAATGCAACGGTTCGAAAGTGATGCGATCGCTGCCGATGCTGCCCCGCTGATGATGATGGAGGATCATGCGGCACATCTTGTTGGCGATAATGATGCCGATAGTAATGAAGACGAGGTTGGGTTCTTTGTTATGGTTATTGTGGGCAGGTAGGAGGTACCACAACAGCACCAAATGTTTGGCATGCGCTCCACATGAGGTCAATCGACTCCAGGGAGTCGATGAAAGGCGTTCACAAACCGTTGCGCAGGCGTGTCTCGATTTCAATACATTGTTTTTAATGCAGTATTATTTGTTGTTGCTCCAATGATTTTGTTTGTATTCGCTGTTCACGGATCACACAGATCAAAGGCAATCGATCTTTTGGTGAAAATGAATTTCGCTTCCATTAGAAAGCTTCTGGAACCACTCTACACATCCTACTTTTCCTCCTCCGCCTGAGTTTGAGTCTGACGAGCGTTTTCAATTAAAGCCTCTTATCTCACTTGACCAGCTCCGGCGGCGGGGCCTTCGACAGCAACCTCCGGCAGCTGCATTGCCTCGGATCCCATCCCATCGCTTCGCATTGGATCGGATCGCATCGCATCGCACTCGATCCATAATTAATCTAATAAATGTGGCGTATAAATAAAATGGAAATGTTCCGCATTTTGCACTCCCGGTCGCTTGAAGTGCGATCGGCCGCTATGAGTTGTTCGCATTGAGTGTAATGCACCGAACAGGGTTGCCACATGACGCACGAAAGTTCTAGGAAATTGGAAATATCCATGATATTTATGGAGATTCTCATTTCACGTTGGAATCGATGTCTCATACAAATGTTTGCATTTGTAAGTGAAATGAGATAAGAACAAAATCCGCTAGAATAATCTGATATATTCCGTCCCTTTGGAAACCCTGAAACTCCATGGACCTAACCTAACTCAATAGTGGGCACTCGGAAATGCAACAACAACAAACGAAGCCCCGACTCCAACAAAAACAAGTACAACAACAACAACAACAACAACAGGAAAAAAAAGAACCCGCAGAAACCGAATAGAGGAACAAACTGCAAACATGCAAGGCCGACCAAAGAACCGAGGAGGGGGCGGACGCGGCGACGGACAGATCGCCGATCGATCGAGTCAGCGAAGGCGATCGCCTCTGTTAGTCATGATGATCGCCCTCGACGTCTGTGCGTCCGTCTCTGCTTCCGTCCGTCCGTCCGCCCATCCATCCATCCATCCGTTCGTCGAGCTCGGCCACCCTCCTCGGCTCCAACGGCCACAACGTCCCGATCGTCCGGGCAACCGCGAAATAATTATTTTTACAAAATGCTCTTGCGATACGCTCTGTTTGCCGAGAACAACAACTGCAACAACTACAACAAGAACAAACAACCATAACCACAACAACGGACACTACTACGATGACGGTGGCGACGACGACGTTGATGTTGGATACGATAGCGGGGGGGAGGGAATAGATTAGGGAGCTGCCATGAATAGAAAACCCACAGCGATCTCACTTTGTTCGACGCCGATCGCTGACCAAACGCTATTTGTTTACAGAAATTTGCTCTGTGTATGTGTGTGTAGGAGTACATGTCGATGAGAACGATCTTCGTTCATATGATGTGGAAATTTTTACATCGCAAATTTGAAAAAAGTCTCGCGTTCGTCGTTCTTGGGTGGAAAGTTTAATTGAAGAAGAGAGTTTGATCATCAGAGACATATTTACTCCCGTTGATGATCGTTGTCTTGATCATTACGATCTTTGATAATTACGTTTTCAGTGATGACGATAATGATGATGATGGTCGGATGGACGCGCAGTTGTCTTGGTTGGCGCAGACTAGCTGGCGATCGAACCGAAAGATAATGGTTATGGTTGGCTGGGCTCAGAGGAAACGCCAGAGACAATCAACGGGAGAGACAGACAGGCCACCGACGCCCGGATAGACAGACAGACGTAGCTTGTTTATAGAAGTTTCCAACGCAAGAAGAAAACATCAGCTGAATAAAAGTGAAGCCAGATGAAGAAGCGAAAAATGAGTATAAAATATTGGAAAAACAAAACCACCCACAAGGGGACGAAGAGAAAGAACGATCAATTCCACCTTCTGTTTACCCCGAGAGCAAAAACTCAGTTTTGGATAACATGAATTTTTCAAATGTCAAAAGAAAAGAAAGATATACATACATAAGTGATTCAATTTGAGTCACTCAAAGACCAAAACATAAGTCGTGGGCAGACATCTACCTAGTGAAATATATATTGACATATATTGAAACTTTTGGCAATAGTTCAAGGATGACACATTCTGAAACGAAAACATTGAAGAAGAAGACCTATTGTTTACGTCGAACGTAAACAAATGAGTAGACATCTGCTGCTGTACGTATATTTGTGAATATTTCGTGGCCTCACGTTATTTATTCCACTTAAGTTTACGATTTATTTACAGGAATATATGCGTCCTTCCTTAGAAACCAATTTCTAATTATTTCATTGAAAACGATCCTATTCGAAGAATGCTTTATGCAGATCGATAGTTCGCAAGATTTATTGTGTCGTTAATTACAGATTTGATTCAAGGAAGTATAAATATGTTCAGACATCTTATCATAGAGCTAGGAAAATAAAACGCGATTTGTGAGCTGATATTTTGCGAAAGATATAAATATAGAATGAAACTTGTCAATAAATACAGCATGAATTATAGAAGTCCTAACGATCCAATGGCAAACCCTTTTCTTCTCTAGCATCGGATAGAACGCTAACGAAATTGATTGGGAAATTCGGTCGAAAGATCCTCCCACTCAAGGCGCGACGTGGGGATCGAGGCGAACCCATTTCGTAAACCTGCATTCGCTCCGCTTCGAAGTCATCGGCCGACCGAACGCCTTCCTATCATCAACGGACCATAAATAAAACTTATCGTAGTCATAGTTGTTGTCGCCGCAGCCTGTCGACATCGTCATCATCAGCAGCAGCAGCAGCAACAGCAACAGCGGCAGCCACGAGATGACGACGGGTCAGCAGCTGGGGAGGAAGTTATCAGCGCGAGGCGAAAGAATCTCCAGTAATCGCCTTGATTAGATTGAAATGTTGCTCCGGTTTCTGTTTCTTTTCTATTTCTTGATGGGTTGTTCCACGCACAAATCGGCTTTCGGCATTCGGATTTCGAAGGCAGATTCAAATACGAATTCGAAGTTGTAGCATTTCCAGCCTCTGTCCGATTACGTAGGCAGCACGGAGATGTCATTATACAGGAGACGGAGAGCACATGGACCGAACTCCTCGATCCGATTCGAGCAGCAGCAGAAGCAATTGAAATGCATGCGTTAGAATTTCCAACAACTCGTCAGATCAACACGAACAGACAGAGGCGACATTAGATGGATGAATGAATGAGTGAGTGAGCGAGACAGCAACTACGGTTCATAACATTCCACAGATGGTGGGACAAGTTTTGTGCTCTCGATATTGTCAATGTTCCAGTTGTTTTTGTTGGTGCTGTTCGAGCCGCATCTCACTTAAGAATCGCTACGACATGTTGACAGTGAGGAAAATTAGGGAAAGAGAGAAAGGAATACAACTTGGGGTCTGAGGAAACGTTAGAATCTGAGAACAGGGAGACCAGAGTGAAAAACGTGAGAGAAAACGGGAATGAAGTAAAAGCGATGAGACAAACGAGAAACTGGAGTAACTCCCGATTCCATTGTTAGCAAGGGTTCCGTATGTAGTTGAAGGAGGAGTCGGCTTTCTGAAAGTGGCTGCCCCTGAGAATATTCTCTGCGCATTGACCTCTGGCCTCCGCTGACGAATAGTTCTATTCAACAACTCTTCAACTTTGCGCTAATGAAATTCATAATTCGGTACATACACATACATAAATATGAATAATAAAATACCACAATTTGTTGTGCTCGATGTTATTTATGAACTGTTTGACACGGCAAATACCAACGATAAACATAAATAATTGGATTTTGTAATTTGAATGCTCGATCATATGTTCGTTCGATCGGTCGTGAATTTTAACAACATTTCAATAGCATTAATTGCCAATAACGACAACAATAACAACACAGGGACTGACAGTGGCAAATTCGATCGACCATAGACGATCGCATGCCAAGAGGTCTGTCTACTCGCACTGCGACCCGCATCGCCCCCCATCACCCCATCGACGCACCGAACGGGCCGGTTACTAATTAAGACTTGTCTTCCATTGAGTCTGGGATTCTAATGGCTTGGCTAATACAGCACTGTATAATGTGTGAGCGTATGAGTGAATTGGTGAGTGTGTATTGGAGATTATGTCGCAATGATATGCGTTCATTTAAATAGTACAACAACAAAAATTATAGAAAAATAAAACAAAACTTGTTCTACAACAAAATGAGCATGTGTTGTGCCGACCGATCACGTCGATGACGATCGCCGCGACGATGATGTGAATGATGATAATGAAGATTGTATAATGGTATGGAATGATGTGCGTGTATGTATGTATTCGAGTAACCGATAGTCGGTACGCGGTATGATGTAACAGTGGAGGAATGCGAGCAGTTGAAGCGGCCGCAAAAGGCAATTAGTAAAAATTTCGTCTCAAATGTTTTCAAGTTGTTATGTTTGTTTTTTTACCAAAAGCATATACACATTTTAATGCAATAGAAATAGTTATCTGTTAATCTGCTAATAGCTGTTGTTGTCGTAGCGAAGTAAGAGTTGTTGTTGCCTAAAGGTGAACGTGAGAATGTTTCAAATATCATGTTGTATTACCCGAAAACATGGTCGGAAATAAAAATGCAGATTTATCATGAGTAGAAATGATCGTTTCCACGACAATATTTCTAACTCTGATGAAAGCCCGTACCCTAACGCTGAAAACACATAACTCCAAGATAATTTACAGAAATCATTAAATCTTTACGATCTACGATGGATCGTATAAATAAGTCTGTATATAAAACCCAAGCTGAAAAGCTCTAATGGCACAGATTAACCCAGCGCTTCAGTGCAATGAAAACTTTAAGTGAAGTACAAAAGCACTCTTAATCTCCAAGAATTACGATCTGAACTATGGTATTTTTGTTTTATATCGCTCTTGACCCTACAGCATGATCCCATCGCTCTCTGTGGAATGTAGTGTCATCGATAAACCTCCACTTTACACACCATTCGATTTAGTTTCATTCTTATTATCATTCTAGAACTAAATTATAACATCAAGGTTTAGGTTTCTTCATTACTTTCGCAAAATTATTTCGATGACTATTCTGTGAAATCTTCTAAAAAGTGTGGAGAAATTTAATTACACTTTGAATAATATTTTACATAGTTTGATAACATTGCATTTGACCTACAATGCTCAATACAATTATAAAGTGATTCACCAACAATTCTGAGGACATTTAACTATTCAATAGAACTATGACCAATCGAATAGTTCTGTAGAAGATTTCCAATCATTCTCTCCATAATTACGCGATTCCCGGTATGGTATGTTTCCTAATCGTAAACTATTCCTCATAACTACCATGAGTCGCCCTGTGGTCTATAGTCGATCCCATCCATGTCTACCCTTTGAGTGCAGAAAGCTGCAATCGTCCTTCATTCGAAAGTTCAGCTGTCCCCATAGTCGATGTTTTTTCTTCAATATTTTCTTATTGCAATCGTTGCTATTCGTCGTCATTTCCGTGCTTATCGCATTTTCCGCACACGCACACACGCATCACTGCGCTTTTCTCTCTCGGCTTTGTTTTTGTAATCACAGTGGTTTTTATCATTTTTACAAACGGACAGATGTCGGAGGCGTTATCGCGAACGATTCGTCCCACAGAGGGCGCTCAACTCGCTGCAGTCGTTCGCTTTACAGCTGCTTTTGATTGATTTATTCGAGCAATTCGAGATGAAGATGATATTGAGAGACAGAGAGAGAGAAAGAGGGAGAGAGTAAGATAGAGAAAAATAGGCAAGAAAATAGAACAATCAATGCGTGTTTGTTTAATGAGCAAGAGAAGAGAATCGCGAAGTGCGATAACGAACGGAACGAAAGGAACGAAAAGAAAAGTTGCAGTTCTCTGAAGATGCATTCGACAGACAGCCAGACAGATCGACAGATAAACAGCGAGACATACATATGTATGTATGTAAGTATATGTAGAGTGGATGGGAGAGACAGACTATGGTTCGACATTGCGGCGCACCCGCATATTTTTTGATGTTAATTGCGTCGACATGAGGGACAAAGAGGGAGCGAGAGAGAGATGGACAGAAGTAGATAGTGTGGGAGTGGGAGCGGATGAGATGAACCGGCTAAAATAAAGCGGAATATAATATGGTAAGAACAATACGACAAAAGAAACAATAATAAATGCAGCAGCAGCAACAACAATAAAACAATAACAACAAAAAGATAGTAACAAAAATAACAAACAACATAAAGACAGTAACAACAACAAAAAGACAGTAACAACAAGACATGAACAAAATCAACTACAATAATAACAAAAGAAAAGATGAAGAACAGCGGCAATACTTTTGACGTGTACGCGTTAAAACATTCTTAATGGACTCCGCCGCAGTCCATAACCTGACAAAACTGACAGCGATTGTGACTCGCCCCGTCTCCATCTCCATCTGCAGCCCATTCACCAGCTCAATCTCCATCCCGCCCGAGTCGTCGTCACCGGCCCCGTCACCATCACTATTACCATCAACGTCGCCATTCAATTCGATTTCAAGACGCAACGAAACGAGACGAGACGAGGGCAGACCCGACGTTTCGATACGATATGGAATTCCGTGGAAAAACAAGGCTACTCTGTCTGTCTGTCTGTCTGCAACAAAAGTAGCCGTTCTCGAGGTTCTTGACTCGGCTGCATGACTAATAACGATCTTTACGATGTCAAATCGTACGGAATCGAAGATATATCCACTCTCTCCTTCCCAACAGCATATGACGTTATCGGCATGGGGCCCGGGTTTGGGTTGATTTTTCTGAAGAATTTCCATAATCGTATCGTATCGATATTTACCTATGGAAATTTCAAGTCAAACACACCACCCAAGACAGAGAGAGAGAGAGTGAGAAGGAGACCCTTTCCTGTGAAAGTTCTGAGATGATGATTAAAGTTTTTAAAGGTTCTTTGGATCGTTCACACTGTCTTTTGTCATTAGAGATCGAACGGTAAGGTCGGCAATCAATATTTCGATAGTGTTGGAAGGAAATGTTGAATCTACGGAATCGACATTGAACGGAGAATTCGATATCGATTGAGCGAATATTACAGTACACATATACATCTAGCGTTTATCGATATCTAGGAAAGGTTTTTATAATTTATGTAAAAATAAACCTTCCGATACTAATGATGCTTCAACAGAAAGTCAACCAAGCAATAAAACACACAAACGAGATTCCACGTATTTACGATTCTAATGCGTAGTGTTCGTGACATCATTATTGACAACAACAACAACAACTACAGGGACAACCACAACAACAACGAAAAATGGCAATGATGTTAACGAATAATTTCAGCAAAGCATGAGAGTTCTATTAAATATTGACACTCTTGGAAAATGAATTATGCAAACTCTGGCGAGCAGTCTAGCGATGAAGCGAAGCAAAAAACCATTTGAACGTAACGTCATCTCCTCCACGAGCAGCAAAAGTAGGCAACAACAACATCAGAAATATGTCTGTCCCATGGTGACCCAATGACAACTGAACCGACTGGCGATAACAATTGTTGCCAAAATGCACGTTTGTCGTTCGACTACAGTCATTATTGTTAATGCATTACAAAGTTCAAGACATTGTAATCAATTAGTTGTTTCTGTGGCTGTTGTTGTTGCTGGTCTTTGGAAAATTATTTATTTTCTGAACAACTAGGCGGCGCCATCTTTCGAAATTGAAAAACAAAAAGTTATTAATTTTTACAGTCATGCAGTGCTCAAGGTGAGACATGGGAGGGCAAGCAGATAATTGTAATCTACAACACACACCAGCACGAGGAAAATGAGTCAAGCCAGACGCCACTCCAGCGATGTCAATTGCGACCGCTGGGTTCAAATGAAATAAACAATTGAGGTATTCTCGTCATGGGTTTGTATGGAAGGCGGTGAGTGACTGGAGACTGGAGTACAGCGTGTGGATTAAAGGTCACCGAAGGGAGAGAACTATATTGTTAAGCAGAAAATTTAGTGTGTAGTCAAGAGATGAGGGTTGGATTGCAGTAAACGAAAACAATCTTAGTCCAAGTATTGAATTCAATAACTGATCGCGATAATTAAACGCTAAAATGTTGCTGAACTGCGCCATCGAGAAGGAGACTTTGTAATTCTACATTCAAATCGTGTGTTTATAACTGTTATAAATTACATTACTCTTGCACGACTCGTTAATTGAGCGCAGAAGGCACGGCCGACAAAACTGGCCTGAAATGCAGCCCGCCACCCACTCACAAGCCGACATCACAAATGTATGGTGTAGCAAAAACAACCAGCAATAAGTTATTTATCCATAATGAATTGAAGAGAATTTAATTGAAAAATTGTTGACGCGATTGGGAGAACTGGAATCGAACCAGAACTGAGCAACGAATGCATTTCTATCGATATCTATATAGATATCGATGGCTCCAAGACTCTTTACCACCACTTGGATTATTCGTAGGTATCGCAGTCGTGAGTACAACGTACTCTGGAGGAAACTTGTGCCAACGAACTAATGACAATTTATACGATCCACGGTAGACGGCAATCGACGACGGTATCCGAAGACCTTGTACGCTGGCTGCCTACACAAATAGAAGACGGACGGCAGTGCTGCCGGATCACTTCAGCTCGTATCGGATATACGATTTGCATATGAAATAAGTTATAAAAGAGCAATAAAAAATTAAAAAATATGCCGTACCATAATCGACCGTTTGAGTGAAGTCCGTCGAAGTTGAAGTCGGGGGAGCTGAAGTCGAAGCTAAAGTCAATGATCATGTAAAAGTCGAAAATAAACTAAAAATGCAGCAATCGAAGAAACAAACAAACAAACCTATTATAAAAAACTTAACACGGCAACGAAATTAAAATTCAAGAGAAGCAGCGCACCGGAGCGCTGCAGCAAATCTAACCATAAAATAAATAAATTCCATAAAATAATGGAAAATTAGCTTCCAGTTGGAAGTCAACAAATGCAAACACTCGGCGCAGGCGGACGAACGGAAGGAAAAGGAGACAGACAGACAGACAGATTTATTCCATGCGAAATGAGATTCCGTTTCAACAGCAGGCAATTGCATTTACTTTGTTGTTGTGTTCATGCCTATTGTTTTTATGGATTTCATGATAAAATTATGGTTTATTGTGAAAATAAAATAGAAAATAATGGCCAATAATAATAATGGTCAAAATCCGAAGAGCCGGAGTTGATTTTACGGACACGATCGTCGAAATGAACGGCAATCGAGAAAAGTTCAAACAAAAAGTCCGAAAACCATATTCCTCAACGGCGAAATTCGCTATAATTCCGCCCGATGTGGAGTGCCACAATTATGGCACCTGCTTTGCTTTTTTGCTCAGCCAACAGCCCAAAGCGCCGCAAATGTCTGTCTTTCGAATGTCTTTTCCACTTGTACATAGCCGTGGAGATACGATTTGGCTATGGGGCTACAAGTTTAATTTCCGGTGCGCGCTTTAATTGAGTTTAATTGCAATTTGTGCATCCGCCCAACTGTGTGTCCGTCGCCATGTGAGCTTGTCTCCATCCATCGGCGGGTTCGACGAAAACGAAAATACCAGCAATCGAAGTTAATTTGCGTTCAATTTGACGGCACATTAGGTGTAGTTTTAGCTATCATTTGGCAGCGACGTCAACGAAGCCAACAGCCGTGATTAGAGCCAACTCTGCGGCGTATTTGGAGCTGGCAGGAAGTTCAAAGTAACTGTTGTGTCGCATGGCGGGCGCTTGTTATGGGCCGCCGGGCATGGGGGCGTGGATTGTCGACAAAACGAGCAGCTCCAAACGATTCTACTGGCGCCCCTGGGACGCCCTTCGCATCGACAGCGAATTCAAACATTTTTGGATTTGGATTTTTGAGGATTTCAATGCTGTCGAAACAAGGCAATTTCTCATTGACTTGATTTATCGCGGTCGACAGACAGACAGGCAGACAGATAGTTGTCTGAAGTCTAGGGCTTGGCTCGGCGAAATGAGGGCCGCCAAAACAACAATAACAAGCGATATGTTTTCAAGAGACTTGTTTTGCGATCAAGTGTTTGGTCAACAGCCGATCCTCCATGACGCAAAATATTCACTTCGATCGTAAATCACATCGACGAGCAGAAGGAAGGACGGACGGACAAGGAGACAGACACACAGATGGACAGACAGACAGGCAGATGGACAGACAGACAGACAGACACAGATAAGCTGTGTGTGTTCGTGGGTTTTGATTGATGTTGTTGTGCAAAGAAATTAACGGTGTTTGAGGCGAGGAACCCCTTCGCCATACGAATTTGGTGTGCGAAATTCGTCAAGATTATCGCTCGGATGGGAGTGATAATCGCGAAGTGGGGGATCGGATAAGAATCAGTCGTCCGAGGAAAGGTGGGTGAAAACTGCAAAAGTGAGGATGGTGAGAGAAGTAGAAAATAGAAATTTTGTGCTCGATTGATAGGTCAGTGGTCAACTTCCATGGGAATCGTCAAGTTGATGTTTGGTGGGAATCAACAAATTTGCCACGAAGCCAATTCAAAGTACAAAACAATGCATTTATAAAATTGTCACTCGACGCATTCACCAATCAACAATTTGGTTCGCTTATCTTATCTTCCACCAAAAAAGTGGTAAATTTCAGGTTTGCCAAATAAATGATCGAGACGAGAAAATTCTGTCGATGACACGATACACATGGAATTCTGAGTCATGAAATTCGCAAGCAATAAAAATATTATTCGAAAAATACATACATTAGGAATCGACAACGAAAACCCTGTTTCGATCGTGCTACAGCAAGCAATACAACAATAACAACAACAACAATGAATACTATCTTATAAATAAATGAAATCAAATCAAATACGAAACGTCGAAGTAAACGTCAATTAGTCATCGAGCGATATGTATGACCGCCAGCCGTCTACGTTTTTGTTGTTGTTTATTTTACCACATTTCTAAACAAATAAATAAACAAACAAACAAGCCCGCGAACAAGCAACAAATGGACAAACCACAACAACAACATGAACAATGAGAATGAATGACAGCAACAATAACAGGAACAACGATTGTATTTAATTACATTGCAAAAGGTTAATTATGCAGAAAGGGAATTTTTCCCAATGCATTTTTCTCTCATTACTTTTTCAAATATTCTACAACTATAGATGGGAGTGTGTGGTGGTTGTGTAAAGAGTTGTGTTGTTGTCGTTGTAGTTAGCAATGCATGGAAAGCGTGTTGGTTTAAAACTTGTCAAAACACTGCAATGACAGCCGTCCGACGACTGACAGCGATTGACGACTCGAAAAAATGGACAACGACGACGAATTTTCGTGGTCATCGTCGCCGTCGTCGTCGTCGCAAGTGAAAACGAAGGGAAACTGAAATTATGCACTTCCCCAGCCGCTGAGAGAACGGTTGTTGGGTGAAAAGGTGGAGTTGAAGGGTGAGGAGAAGTCAGAAAAAAGTGCAAGTAAAAAATGTTGGCGCATGAGGCATGTGGCGAGACGACTCAGTTTCACAGATACGGCGCATTTGTGGGAAAAACAAAAGAGGTTAATTAAATAGAAAATATTATTTTTATGGATGTTTTGGTTGTTTTTGTTTTTATTGATATTTTTGGGGAAAAATAAGTGAAATGATGTGCGAAGAATTTTATGACAGGCTGGACATGACAAGCAGAGAATTTATCAGAGATTCGACCTCAGAATTCGAAGAAAGACATTGACCGATGAACGGATGGAATTTTCCTGGAACATCATGAGCCATACTCGAAGTCAGACGTCTATGGGATATTTATTGGAAAATAACTGAAATACTCACATCTGTATTTATTTCACTGGTCGCAGAAGTTAATCCAAAAAGTTCAAAGTCTCCGAAAATCCGTCCTTCGACACATGCCACGATTTCGAATATCAATCCTCGATATCGTTTTGCTTTCTCGTTCTTGTTTGTATTCCTGTTATTATTGATCTATTCGCGTTTCGAGTCGAATCGAAAACCACTTGAAACACTCGATTTTAGATGCGTTAGAAAAACCACTTGAATGATTTTATAATTTTATTTATAAAGTAAATTTTCTTTCTTCTGAATGAAACAACTCCGCGTGGATATTTGCACTTTTTCGTAAAATTTTTCTTTTGATTCTTTTTTATATATATTTATTCAAGATTCCATGAGAACTTCTGAAATAATTTCTACAGATTCTCCTTCTGTACTCACACGCGATCTTCACAACCGCCAAGACTGGGAAATGATCTAAAAAGAAATAATAAGAAATTGTATTTAATAAATTGATATTCAAAAGATTGCATAAAAACAAAACAGACAAAAATTCCGCGCGCTCCAACATGCGGCGAGTGAGATAGACAGCGATGTGAAGGAGAAGGAAGAAAAAATATATGCAGGAATGCGGATACGCGGCAGCACGTTGTTGGAGACGGCTTAATTGCAGGGTTTCCAGAGTTTTCATTTTCGCCGAACGTTGTTTACGTCGACGACGAAAATTTATAACTACGAAAAAACTGTTATTTGCACAATGAACAGAGTGGACTAGAGTCGAGTGAAGTGAAGTGAAATGAAATGAAGTGAGGGGTGGGTGGAAAACTCCGAGCAAACTCAATGAATTCCAGAATCAATGAACCGTTCGCCACGCCACAGAAGGCCGAGCAGAGAGCGAGGAAAAGTGGAATAGAAGGAGTTCATAGGTGGAGCAGAGTGGAGTGGAGGAAAGAGCGAACGAGTTGGAAGCATAAATAGAGCCAGGACAGCGAGCAGGCAAAAAGGTAGTCGTAGTAAGTAGTAGAAGCAGTTGCAAGATTAGGACCAGCCGGCATGAAGGCAGACCGGCTGGACGGATGGGAGGATAGTCGGCTGGCTGTTTGTCTGTCCGTCTGTCTGGCTGGATAGATGGATGGTCTGGAGGTGCAATAGTACAAATGTTACAGTTGATTTCGTTCGCTGTTTTGAGGTTAAGCAGAGCATGAATGGCAAGGAAACCATAAAAATCTTGCCTACGAAGCAAACTACCATGCGGTCGATTGAGGTTTGAGCTGTTAGTCGTCGGAGATCGGAGGTGTCAAAGAGCCGGAGTCTTTTCCGTCGCAACGACTAGGCGTGGAGAACTTTGTTTTTCCAATTCTAAGAGGCGAAAGTCGGAAAGTTGTCTCTTAGAGAAATATGAAATTCGCAGAAGACATTGCAAAGGCTTCATGAGCTGCTTTCCGGAAGCGATTAATGTAATGTGTTTACATATAATAAGCAAAAAGAAGAAATCAAATAAAATGAGTCATATTGAGAAGTAGAACTGGGGATAAGTGGGAATGCTCTTGCAAAGAGTTTATCGCAAATCTAAAATAAATTCCGAAGGAGGCTACATAAAATCGACCTCTATATAGTGAACATTATTCTCAATGTTTTACACATGTTTTCAATTAATCGCTATTCTGACGATCGATCAGGATAGACATGTAGTGATTTATTACTTTATTGCTTTGCCATATATGGTTAGATATTGCGCTATGATCGTTTTCCAAAAATGTGGAAATTCCTATGGAGCACAGAATTCAATGAGAAACATTTGAAAACAATTCAAGTTGGAATGTACAAAAAAAAAAAACAACGAAATCAACAACAAACATTCCGATGAAATGAAGATCACCCAGAACGGATGGACAGACGGACGGACGGACGGACGGACAGTTGGACATATGTTTGTATGTATTGACTGGGACATGATAATCATAGATAGATGCTAGTATGTAAGGCATTGTAAGTAGTTCTACAACAAAAACAACTGAGAGCTACAGCAACAAAAGACATTGCAACAAACCACACGGGAAGCATTCAAAACGCAATGGAAAAACAAGAGAATAGCAATGATAGAGTGGATAGAAAAAGAAAGAGAAAGAGATGAAAAGAGCAAAAAACATACAGAAAAAGGCTGAAGAGAAAAAACATGAAAAAAAATACAAAATTAAGGAAATATGTGAAAAAAATGAAGGAAAAGAACGAAATAAAAATGCAATGGAAAAACCATATTAGAAACATATGTGTTTGCTGCTGCTGCTGTGGCTCCATGCGTTTCAAAATAACCCAACAACAACAAGAACAACCACCACCAGCAGGCAGTTACAACAACAACACCATGAACAAATGTTGTTGCCGTGGCATGCCATGAATATGTGTTATTGTTGTTCTCATTGCTGTTGTTGTTGTTGCTCTGTAGAATTTTTTTTTTTTTTTCTCTATTCTCTCACTCTATCGCCGTCTCGTTCTTTCTCTCTTTCTCGCTAGCTATTTCGCTCTCTCTATGAGTGTGTGTATTTGTATTTGTTATTATAAAAATAGTTGCTGCCCTCCCTCCAGAGCAATTACGTCGGCCCACAGCGGCAGCAAATTGACGAGACGACAGCAACAACAAAAATAACAAGAACAAAGCTAATCCTTCAGATCGGTTTTGTTCCCCATATCGATCGCGACGATCTTTGCGATCTTTGAAATTGCGTTCGAAAAATTTGTTATTCCAATTTCTCATCTCGGGGTTTCATTTTTATTGTGTAAATTTCGTTCTCTTTTTCTTTGGTTGAAGAAATTTTAACCGAAAATAGCAGCTTGTGTGGCAACAATGGTCGTAGGTTATAAAGGGATTTTTAAGTTCTGTGTATTCATTTTTAGTCCCTAACGCACATTTTTTGGCTTATTTTGCTCTTGAACCTTCAGTAAAATATTTTAAGAAATTTATATTTTTGTGGAAAATGCTTTTCAAGCCATCAAGTTGAATAATGATTTTAATTGGCGCCCTACAGCACACGATGGAGATAACGAAAAATCGAGAGAAATTAAAATTTCACAGATGAGTTCGATTTGCAAAAATATTGATTACAGCGAAATTATTGAAAAATTCGCAATAAATCAACTATTGCAATTAATGAATTACGGAAACATGCGAATTTAAACGAGAGAAGAATAATATTTCCTGAACAAAATGTGGGGACAAAAACAAAGAGAGAAATATGTATACAATAACGATTCAAACACATGATCTGTCTGACAATCCATCAAATTCTCTCTGGCTAATGCATTTCTGTTCGAGCGAGAATAATGAATTTACTGAGCAATTGATGGGTTGGCAGGAGGGGACTGAGGGGAGGTTGGCGTAGCAACTGGCATGAGTCACGGGGGAGCCGAACCGGCGAAAGGAACCCGAGGAACTACGAAATTCAATTGAATTTAAGGCGAAATTTTCAAGACAGACACGATTTGTAAACAATGCATGTTGTTGTGCTCGTTATTGTTTTTTATTATTGTCGACGCGATTTATATGCACGAATGGTGTGGATAAAATAATTGCAAGTTCAGCAAAATATTGCACTGTCATAAAGTCATTAAACAAAAAATCCACTGCATAAAATAAAGACAAGTGAACATGAACAAACTGTGAGAGGGGGAGGAGAAGAAGAAACAACAAGTAAAATAACAACAATTAACAATTAAAATAAAATATGTAAATTTACAAGTTTACACAGAAAACAACCAAACAACAGAAACAATAACCACAAAACAAAAACAACAACAACGATGGGCAAAAAAATATTAATGAAAGAGCATAAAAAGAAAAAAACAAGAGGAAATTAAAAGAAAACAAATATTGAAGTATAAGAGACTCGGCAACAAGAAGCCATTACAACAACATGAATAATCGTAAAATTTATTTATAAAACGGAGTGAGCGAGAGAGAGAGAGTGAACGAGGGACAGGGACGGAGGGATGGAGAACGTGATGAACGAGGAAGCGAGCGAGCGAAGAATCATTCA
This sequence comes from Coelopa frigida, assembly GCA_017309665.1. Taxonomy (NCBI): domain Eukaryota; kingdom Metazoa; phylum Arthropoda; class Insecta; order Diptera; family Coelopidae; genus Coelopa; species Coelopa frigida. Next base: position 14,294,175 of record CM029561.1, on the reverse strand, counting down.
TATTTCTTCACGAAAGCGAAGGTGTCGAGGCCACGAGGTGATGGAGAGGAAGCAGAGGACAATGAGAGGAAACACGAGAGAAAACTCACGACAATAAATTTTAAAATTCTAAAATAAACATATGCGACAACAGGGAAATAAAGAGGTGTATTAACAGAATTTTATTCTATTTTTATATTCATTAATACTATTTATTTATACATTTGTCTCTATTTAGTTTTAATTCAACGAGAATCTATTGAAACTCAACTAATTTTTATCTGTTTCAGTAATGAAAACTTGAGTCAAAAACTTCTCGGAAGCACAGGAGAACAACAACAAGTATTAACAGCATTGTCAACACGATTAAACTTCACCACTGGCGAGGGAGAGAGAGAGAGAGAGGGAGGGAGATAGGGAGCACAACCCCATGAAGGGAGATCGCGAGAAGGAGCCAGCAATGGAATGATAATCGAGATTCTCCTCCGCACTATTTGGGTTATCGAGTTATCAGCGAGAGCTCTGAACTCCGCGCTTGGGGCGAAGTGGAGAAGGCCGAGCGGTGGGGGAAGATAACGGGAGACACCCGATGGGGCAGAGGGGGGAGTTGGAGGAGTTGGGGTTCGGGTCGGGGTGACGCCGGCGAAGACGTCGAGAAACGCTTTTGGAGGCAAACAAAAGATAAGAAGAAGAAGAAGTGGGGAAGAACAGAACACATGCACCGAGGGGGTGGGGGAGGAGGGGATGATTGAAATTAATGGAGTTGAAGCGAAAAATCATTGATCGCGAATAATTACCGTTGCGTTTTATCGATTCACAACTGGCGAACGATGTTCGTTGGAGGTGGTTGTTTTCGATTCTCTCTCTCTTTCCACGATTCCCACTTAGTTTCGTGATCTTCTTCACTTGTATCGCACTCTATTATTTAACAATATTCGGAATTTTCACTGAACCTTATTCGATTTCGTTTCTTCTTCACTCATTCACCACGCGGTCTTTTACGATTTTGTTTTTCTCGTTTCGCCGTTTCTCTTCCTTTCTTTTGATTCGTTTTGTTTTGTTTTGTTTTCGTACAGATCGCTTCGATCTCTTCTCTCTTCTCGTTTGCTTCCTATTTTGGCTTTGTTTCTCGCGTCGTTCTTTCTTCTTCTTCTCTCGTGTCGTTCGTTCGCGCGCGCGTCACACGTTTTCACCGTTTTTTTTGTGTTTTCGTTGCCTTCTTCCAACTCTTTCGACTCGGTGACTATTCTGAAACAACAACAACAACAAAGACAATAAGAAAAACACCGTCGTCGTCTCGCTGTTAATAATGAATTTCTTTCCGGCTCTCTCTTTCGCGCAGCCGCTTCGTTCTACCCGTCGTCGTCGACGTCGTCGTCGTCGTCGCTTTTCATTCACACACACGGCTTTTCATTTTCCACAACTTCTTCTTCGTCGCGCTCTCTTTCAACGCCACTCACTCACTCTATCTATCTTTCACTCCTTTCCTTATTTCTTTCTTCTTTCACTCATTCACTCGCTCTCCCTCTCCCATTCTCGGCGCGATCGTTTCTTGCGTTTTGCTGGTGTTCGTTGAAAATTCTACGATTCCGAACAATTAATTCGTTTGTTTTCACGCGAAACACAACAACAACAACAGCACGTCCACACCAAATTCTTCGTGTCTCGTTCGACAAACAATCGTCGTTTTGTCACATATTCTTTTTGTTGTTGCCTTTCCAAACGCGTCGCGAAATTAATAATTTCTTACCACGAACAGAAAGAAATCAACAAACAACCTGAAACAGACTTCGGGTTTCCACGAGACGTTCTCGTCGCACGACGTCGCTCGCGTTCGTTCGCTCGCGGTTAAACTTCACTGTCCTGTACTCGCTGGCAATCGGCTGCCGACTGAACTGCGAGATCGCTCTGCGCCGTCGACTGCGAGCGCACTCGTTGGTCGCTCGTTCGCTCGCTCAAGTGTTCATCGGATGAACCGAAACGAGTGAATTTCCCACTCAGTCGCATGTTCGAAGCGAGCGAAGTTCGAGTGGAGTTCACGAGGCGACTTGTTCGCTGCTCCCTATTGTTGTTGTAGGCACTGCTGTTTCTTTGTGTGGTTGTTGGCTGCGGTTGTTTTGTACCGCTTGAGTTCAACTCGTTGCCCCGTTTTCGCGAATGCGGGAATCAAAACAAAAAATGTGAAAACATGTTCGTGTTGTTAATTTTGCTTTGGTAACAAAAATGAACGAAGAATGAACTGTGAGTGGAGTCTCTTTGTGGATGTGTGCGTGTTGTTAATGTTGTTGTTGCTGTCGGGGCAGTGATAAGAGTGAACTTCAGGAAATGAACCGCTGGGTTTTGGAGGCGAGCGAGCCGAGATCCTTCGAAGCAACATGCAATAACTTTTAATTTTAATGCTTTTTTAATTGTAATTCTGTCGTTTCAAGATCCTTCACCCTGGTCGCAATGATCTTTAAATCCATTTCAATTAAATGGTTCATTAGTATGTAAAGAGTTGAAGATATTCGAAAAAATCGATAACGAGTGTAAATCCTTGAAGGTTCAAAAGCATTTCATTGACGAAGATGAAAATAAAATTGTATTTCTTTTCTATGATTGTTCCCAAAATATCAAAATTTGGATTCATTTCTAATCAACCCCGGAAGATCGTGTCTCTTGTTTATCGCTTTATCAGCAAATTCGGGACGCATGTCATAAAACAACAACGATGACGACGACGACGACGACAACCACCAACGATCAGCAGCAACTCTTGGTTCCACGAACAGCATCCATTTTTCACCTGTTGCAACATATCGCCAGACGTTGGGACAGACAGACAGATGGACAGACGGGTCGAGGCATGGAACAAATATTTAAAAAGCAAACATTCGGACGGACATTCGAGGCAAAAGGTCCAAACAGCGTGGTCGAAGGAGAGACGTTGAGAATCGGGGCAGAACTGGGTGAAGATATGTTTCAATGATGTGACAACAACAACAATAATAACACTACAACAACAACAAGAATAATATAATTACAACAACAACAATATAATCACAATCCCCACAAACAACAACGACGACATTAGTTTGGAATTTTTACGACTGAATTTTTTTGTACGGCTGAGTTTTTGTTCAAATTTTCAGTTTGCTATTGTTTTAAAGATTTTCTTGTAATTGTTTTTGTAGTATGTAGTTACATATGTTAGTTGTTGCTGTTGTGGCTTGTGTTATCAGACGACGATGGTTGCAGCCGCAAAGATCTCCCTTATCAGCTAGTTTGTTTGCGGCCTTGTTTGCTCGCGACTTAGCGGTTGCATCAGGTGTGGTTTGGATTGACGACGGTGGAATTTCCCTTGGGCAACCAAGCACGAATCTCGCCGTCCCAAGACGAGGCAGGAATCGTGATGTGGACCCTTCCACAAGAGCTGCTGCAGGTGTCTGCAGGACTCTCCATCATCGCTCCGTGAACCCAGAAATCGATCAGGATTAGGCGGCCTTTTGTGTGCTTCTTATCGCCGATCGGCGGCCATCGATCGCGACCCTCGGGCTCCTTTGAAATCGAGACCTCGAGCGGCGGACAAAGGGCCGATGATCGATGGCGGGATCATCGGAAAACGAAAGAGTCGAAGGATGAACAAAGGCTCAAAGGAAAAATCGGTCTATAAGACTAGGAGCAAACATCGATCGCAGGATGTTTGAAAGTGAAATTTGAGGAAAGTGAACGAAGCGATTTTTCTTCAATTCTTCGGATCGTAAAATTTGTATTATGTTGTTAAAGAAACGCTTTCACTGCGGAGTGCAGGAAAATTTACTCGTTTCAGGAGCCGCATTGATTTTATGTCCTTTCCGAGTGCCGAATCAATTAATAGAAAGAAATTTTTCACCAAAATTTGCAACTACAGCTACAATGGCAATAGTAACAACAAAAACCCAAAGCCAACAACAAATTGTGAAGGTCTTTTACAGCTCGTGGCTCGTAAAATGGCAATCGTAAAAATCGCTGCTGCTGCTGCTGTTGCTGCCTCTGTTGCCATTGCTGACAACTGACATGTTGTGCAATGGCATGAAATGCGCTGCGTGTCCAGCAACAAGTGCAAGTGCCCGAGGTGAAAAACCGTTCGAATCTGTGAAAATTTCTCCGGAAAAACGTCCACCGTTTCGAAGTTCGTTTCGCAATCCTTTTGTTGGCCCAGCCAAAGCCGTCGTAATCCTTTATTACTGCAATGGCAAATGGGTTTCACGACACCAAAATGTTATGACAATAAAATTAAATATTACTTTTAAACACTTCGCTTGTCTTGCCAAAAAAAAAACACAAAAATATTATGCATTATACTCCCCTCTTGATGTGTCAAATTATAGGCAATTATGACTGTTGTTGTTGTCATCATCAACAACTCCGCCTGATGACTGTCCGCCATCAAAACAATCGCCATAGCAACAAAGTCCGGGGGAAAACTGGGAAAATTTCGCTGAAAAGCGATTGGAAAAATGATGCTTGCGTGCAAAGTTGAAACATTTTCGCTAATTGAACATGAACAGCGTTTATCACTCGGCCAATCAACAGAGTCGTCAACAGCGACAGCAACCACTACAACAAATTCAACAATAACAACACTGGCGACAGCAACATACGCGTTTTATCATCGCCATCATCATCGCCGACGTCATCATCATTAATAAAATTAAGCTTGTGATTTTCAGCATCATAATTTTTAACACCCACTCGCACACACACGGGCGCTCGGTCAGACATGGATTTGTCTTGTTGTTGTTGCTCCTGCTGATGTTGCCGTTGCTGCTGCTGCAACAACAGGCGATGGCAAAAGAAAGTTTCATGCGCCGAGGCATTGTTAGACAAGCGGCGTCCTCCGTAGGAGACTCATTTGTTAATCGCCGTGGCGCACGTTTACAGGGTGTTGACGTTGACGGAAAGTGTGGCCAATGCAATCTAGTTTCGTTTTTCGCCATCAACTACACTGCAATTTGCACACGGTTGAGTGAAAAGGTTTTATCACAGAGAGAGAACTGGGAGGAAACCTTTTCAAATTCAGTCCACGGATTCACGTTCGGTTCCTAAGTCTTTTGTTTACTTACTTTTACAATATTTCCACACAAGTAATCGTAAATTTAAATGCGAAATTTTGCATTGTAAATATAAATGCGTAAATTTACATCGTCAATTTCAACGCGTAAATTTACATCGTAAGTTTAAATGTAATTTAAAAGAAAAATTGAGCCTGCAAGACGTTTGTGTCTTAAGTCTTTTGTTTTCGCATTCATTTCAAGCTATCGTGTTCTTTTCTATGTTTTCGCATTTGTTCCTATAACTTCCTAACTATTCCCGCCGACCTCTCTTCATCCTCTCCACATCGACCGAACTCCCACAATCCTGTAATTGACGCAAATTATGAAACTTCCTGATAGTCTTTCGTTCGTTCACTTCGGTCTTCTCGTTTTTTGTTTCATGTTCAGTGATTAAAATAGGTCACCCACTGTATGTTGATGTTGTTGTAGTTTTTGTTGTTGCTGTTGTTGTTGTTGTGAAGTCATTCACTCCTCGCTGAGGCTGAGATCAATCGACACAAAAGGCTAAGCATTAACTTAACGGTAAATCTCAATAAAGATCATGAGTTGCAACCAAACTCGCAATTGGATCGAATTTGCAGCCAGGACGTTCAGCCTATGTTATGGTGACTGTGTGTGTGTGTGTGTGTCCAGCCGTGTGTGGGATGCTGTCAGCCCGTGTCCCAATCGTGTGTGTGTGTGTGTGAGTGTGAGTGTGTCATGTGCTGTCATTATTAAACGGCTTATATTTCAGCTTATTAAATGGATGACTCGGCGCAGCTCGCGTTGGAGGCGGCCAGGAAGAAAATTTATTGCCGACAACCATAAGCGACAACAAACAACAAGATGCCCGTGATTAAGATAATCATACTCATGCTGATGATGTTGATGATGCTCATGATGATGATGAGGGCGATGAAGAAAGTCTTATGCAAGCTCGCTGCTAGGAAATAATTAGCCGTAAAGTCGGACGACGACCCGACCCGTGGAGGGGGCGGAAAATGATCGGCCATTAAAATACTGTTCGAAAAGAAATTAGAAAAAGAGAGAAACATGTAGCTTTCATTAGCTGTAGCTGTTGTTGTTGTTTCTATTGTTGTTGTTGTTTCTGTGAAATTTTCCAATCATTGCCTAGTCGTAAATTTCAACCCAAGTTGACGACACGGCGGTAGTCGATGAACTGCAAATGCGTTTGTTTATGAATTTTTGCATCTCTTAAAAACGTAGTTTTCGAAACGTTTTAATTTGTTTTTGTTGTTGTTATTACTATTGCCCGTGTTGTTGTGGCTACAGACAAATACTGATAACTTTCGATGGTCGACAGATGCATAAAAATGCGAATTTATTTTCCACTCGCCATTGGGCGAGGAGGACTCGGGGCATTTTCGTAATTTTCCATTAAAAACCGAAAGCAAACGCATTTCGATTCGTAATCTTCGTGTTCGAAAAAAAGTTGCGGAACGAGAGCGGCGCCTGTGAGGATTTTCGTTGCGGGAAAAATATTTCGAATAAATACGCACCATTGGCAGCTCCCGCCTCGCCTCGCCTCCCTCTCAACAACTTCGTCTCGTTTTGCTTTTGTTTTTCAGTTTTTCGTGTCTCAGCCTCCGGCGCGAAGATTCGCCGGGCCATCGAGATAGAGGTGGCGGCGATGACGTCGTGTAGTAGGAAAATGTGATCTGCTTCTGGAGGAAAGGAAAATTTCATATCAGCAATTGAAGAAGCAACAACAACAACAAAAGAACAACAATCACGTCAAGAGCAACACGTGGAAATCGCAACGACTTTCATTCCTTCCATGCGTCGACGTCGCCACCGGGCGGACGGACGTTTCCACGACGAGGCGTCCTCGAAAGAGCGACAACGAAAATAAAATATAATTTCTATTCTTTTAATTGCTGCGATTGTGATTGCTGGCAAGAGTCGAGGCAGCAGCAACAGAAGCGACAACGACGTTGACAACGACGACGACGACAGCGAGAAAGTTGTTTTCGCTCCCTGCAACTGGCATTAGTTGACGGCTCATCGCTGCCTCGATATGGGAGCAACTGGGCGCATTTCTGCGACAACAACAGCAATAGCAACAACAGCAATATCAACAACAACAATTGCAACAACAACAATATCAACAACAGCAATAACAAATTTAACAACAAAAGCAACAATTACCAAACAAAGAGAGCAACACAAATAGAATCACAGCGATGCAATCAAAATGCGACAGCAATGAAAGTGAACCGTCGCACGGCATGACAACAACAAAATCGATGGAAACACCATCAGAAGTAACAACAACAACAACAACAACGAGCCACACCACTGACTGACGATTGTCACTCGCTGCAGCAGCAGCAGCAACTGTTGCTCTACTTGTTGTAGCTGTCGCTTGTGTTCGCTTCATGTCCATTGCATTTGCTGCCGTTCGAGAAGTTTGCGTTGATTTGTTGGTGACAATTTTTGTTGTTGTTGTTTTTGTTGCTGCTTCGATACTTTGTGTGGGTTTCGCACTGAGTTACGAGAAACCGAAAAAGCACAAATAACAACAAAAACTTCAGATTGTGTTATAAATAAATTGTTGAGAAAAATAAAAGGAAAACGTCTAGTGGAAACTCTTTTCAATGCGAAACGGAAGCGATGAAATTTTATTGTGGTTGTTGTCGAGGAGTTGTTGTTTTTTCATTTATTGTTCGTTCACTCTGTGAATTTTCGCCTTTTTCCCCAGTTTCCATCCGACATTGACTTTCTTTGAAGGAGCGAAGAAAATCGCAATTAAGATTCGGACAGAAAAAATCGTGTTTTTCAGATCGGAAAATGCATTAAAAGGTAATAAAATGCTTTTCAAACACTCCAACAGCAACAACCAAAACAACAACAGCAACAACAACCATCAGTACCATCGTCTTGCAAATGTTACTGCTGCATCTTCGTTGTTGCTGTACCCAAAGCTACAACAGCAACAATAACCACAACAACAACCAAACATCAGTTGTTGGCAGCTCAACTTCAATGACCTTCGTCATAATTCACAAGCATTGTTTTTGTGCGATGTAAGCTGTTGTTGTTGCCTTTCTTGTGGTTGGCGATGGTCATTAACGTGGAGCTCCCTCGTTAGTTCATGTTGTTGCTATTGTTGTTGTTGCTATTCTTGTTTCTGTAGCTGTTGTTGGGGGCGTGTCACAACTGCATTTTCTACGGCCTCCAAACGTCGTCAACAACGGTCTCCACCATTTATCCATTCGTCCTCGTACCCGTTCCTCCGTTATCCTTCGTGAGGTTCACCATCATCATCATCACTATCATTGGGTTCTCAGGGTGTTGAAAGCTTCCACCGACCCATAGTCGATTTAATTAAAAATTATTCCGAAGACTCTTGAATCGTCTATTCATTGAAGCCGTTCGAAATTGAAACCAATGCTCTTTGATTGAAACATAAAATTGTTTTTGTCTTATTTTTTGGTTTGTTTTATTTTTTATTGACAACGCTTTCTCCGATCGTTAATGTTTACTTTACTGCGTAGTTTAGAGTTTTAGGAGCTTTTCTTGATTATTTTTTAAAATTTGAATCTCTTCGAGAAGATGACAAATTTTATTGTTCATAAAACTGCGTTAATCTCCGGATAGCAGCGGGCTCTGCATTCAACTTCCTCCTTAATCGCAGCATTAAATATTCCATTCCCAGAGTCTCAAAACGTAATGGACCGATCGATATATCGCGGTGATAACAACGATTGTAATCGCTTCAATCGTTGTTATCACCGGATGCCGGATTTTCTTTAAGTTTTATCGCTCTTCAAGGTTTCGATATCGTCTCGTTTCGTTTCGCACTCGTATCGAAATTGAATTTATCTCTTTATTAGGAGTTTCTCGCTTTCGTCTCAGTTTTGTGAATGAATTCGAACTTTCTATGAAATCGAGATTTTCGGTGCTTTATGCTGACATCTGTGAGCAGTTAAAAAGTTATTGCTGTACGAGATGACGAAATTAGAGTTATTGGGAGATAAAATCGGCTCAAATTGTCAATAAAAATGCTAAATAAAAACGAAATTAAATAAACCCCTTTGAATTGTGGAGAGAAAATAAAAATAATGGGGTGAAAAAATGGAGTGAAAATAAACCCTATAGAGTGACGATAATAAACACTCTTATATAAAGAATGCAAATCTAGGTCTAGTAGAAAACTTTAAAAAGTAAAATCTAAATTTAAATAACAATACAAATTGTAATAATATCAAACTTCCTACGACAAACCTCAGCTGATCTTTTAGAGAACATAGAGAACATTATCGAGAAACTCCCCCCCACAGTTAATGAGAAATGCGAAAATCTCGGGTCGATTGTTTAAATAAACAAATTCTAAATGAATGCAAAACATCATTAATTCACAAGATTTTCTAATCAAGACGCGCATTAATCTTCGGCAGCTCCTCCGATCGACGACCATGAGGTGTGTCTGTGAAATGCAGTTGTTGTTGTTATTGTTGTTCTAGTTGTGGTTGTTGTTGTATTGGTTAGTATTGGTTATTTGTTGTTGCATCTTATCAAATGTGTTTCGCTTAAATTCTCGCCACAGCCCACATTTGATTAATGATTCTGTGAGGACCAACTGTGGCATGTGTTGCAGATGGTGTTGTTGTTGTAACTATTGATCTATGTTGTTATTGTACTTTTTGTTCTTGTTATAGATTTTGTTGCTTTTTGGTATATTTTCTAGTTGTTGATATTTGTTTTTGCATTTGTAGTTGTTGTTGCTTCCTTTGAGGCAGTAGCAATATTTGTTCTTGCATTTGATAATCAATGGAATTTTTTACTGTCGCCGTTGTTTGTTGTTGTTGCAGTTGCTGACGATGTTGTTGTTGATGCAGTTGCTGCTGCTGTTGCTGCTTCTGCTGCTGTTGTTGTTGCAATTTTTCGCCAGACATCGTCGAGCCAGAGACAGAACTGAAGCTGGAGCCTAGGCCAAGTTAAGACAACTGGCAGCCCGGTTGCTGTCAGAGCGGCGCGAATGGCGGATGAAGTGCGCGTGTGATGGGAAGCTGCGAATGGGCGCAACGAGTTCTTCGCCTTGGTTCTCTCCTCGCACCCTCCACCTTCCCTCCTCCCCTCCATCTTCGACATAGCTTGTATTTTTCTTATTTCCATTTTTCACTTCACTTTTATTCTTCTATCTTGTGTTGTCTTTGTGTTGGTTGTCGTGCTTGTTTGCGCTGCTGCTCTTTTTGTTGTTGCTTTTATTGTTTTTGTTGTTGATTTTATTGTTATTGTTGTTATTATTATTGTTTTTGTTGTTATTGTTTTTGTTCTTGTTATTATTATTATTATTGTATTTGTTGTTATTTTTGTAACCAGGTTAATTGTGTTTCAATTTGAAGAGCATCAGGTTAAGCGAGATGGCACAAGTGCGATTGTTGTTGTTGTTGTTGTTATTATTGTTATTGTTATTGTTGTTATTACTATGATGGCTGTTCTTCTTCTTGTCGTTGATGCAGTCGCTTTTATGTTGTTGTTGGTACTGCTGTTGCTGCTTTGCATCCGGTCGGCAATTAACAATTCTTGACACCTGCCTCGCGAGTTCCTCTGCGCAGACATCTTGAGGTCTCTCTCGAGTGAGTCATCAAAGGTGCTTTTAAATTGTTATTGTTGTTTTTGTTGCCATTGCTGTTATTTTCGATGTTGTTGTTTTCATTGTTTGTTATTCTAAATGGTGAGTTGACACACTTTTGACCATCTCCACATTTGGCCTTGCTGAACCTCGACGTCGTGGCAAGTTTTGCGTTTACTCGCGAACTTCGCGACGTCTTTGTTTTGGTGTAGTTCTTGTTGTTATTGTTTGAAAGAAGTTTGCAATTCTGCACCATGAGCATCATTGGAAATCTTTAAGATACTTCTGCATCTGGGAAATATTTTTGAATTTTAAAATTACTTTCGAATTAGATGAAAATTATTCTTTTGAAATATTAATTAATTTATCGAATTAAACAATGAAATATGTTGACATAAATTCAGTTTGGTTATTGAATTCCAAATATTTTTCTATTTTTTATTTATTCTTCCTCAAATATTTCTTTTTTTGTTTATTCTTCCACAAATATTTTTCGATATTTTTATTTGTTTTTCTACCTACTTTGAATATCGTTACGAAGGTTTTTTCTCCATCTTCCAGATGCAATAGAAAATATCTCTAACACGAATTCCACTTCTCACGTCATGCTTTGTTGCTGCTGCTAACGCTGATGCTGTCAGTCTCAAGGTCAAGTCTGGCTGCTGCTGCGGCTGTGGCTGCCCTGGTTTTTCTACGCCTCCGGTATTAAGGCTCCGTTCGCGCTTCGTTCGACGTGCCGATCGTGATTAATTTCCCGTTTTCCCCCCGACCGCCGTCGCTTTCGTAACGCATGCAACGGCCGACCTGTTGTTGCAACAAACTATGTTCCATATTTCGGAATTTCATTTCGTTCCACTTCACGTAGAGTTTGCGATTTAGGAAACCACTCGGAACCATTCACAATCAGTCAGCTGGGGGGGTGGGGAGTGGGGAGGCCCAAACCCAAATGGCTGTGTCACTTGTGGCCCACTGACTGAGACGGAGCGGAATAGTTTCGACGGATTAAACATATTATTATGAAATTATAAGACATGAAATTACTTCCTCAACGATCGTGGAAATTACGGGGGCCCAGGAAATCATAATCATTAAGTTAATGAGTTCACAAATTAAAGAAGTGGAAGTGATCGAAAATAACCTCGACCAACTGCAATTAGATCGAGAGGAGTATATCGAGAATGTGCAGGAAGTATTGTCAATGAATTATTTAATCACTGTGTGTGGATGTAGAACTAGATTTGCAAGTCTTCCGCAAGCATGAGAACAAGATGAACGAAACGATTTCATAAAGTATTGGATTGTTTGCAAAAGAACATAATCATCGACTTCTGGAGGTTCCCAGAGGGTGCGACAAGCGACGTTCACACGCTCAATTGAAACTAATTAAGATGTGAGGCGCAATGGTTTCCGAATCGCGAATGATGGAAAACCAAGAGAAGCGAAACTTTGTATCTCTGATGAGTGAAAAAGTTGACACAAAAACATAAATTAAAAAATACATGCCTCAGGGGAGAAGAGATGGGAGAAGAGATGGAGAGGGAGGGAAAAAAGACAATTTGCAATGATCGACGTTCGGCGGATTCATCAACGGACGCTGCGACCGACAGTCGAAACGCATAACAAATTAGTGCATCACATGCGATGGCAACAAATAAAACATCAACAAGCATTACAATAACAACCACTACAACAACCTGTTGCTGTTCAATTGCCCCTTCTCCATCTCCTCATCCCCCGGAAAACTTTGTACCCAACCCACCGTTGGCGATTTTCCTCACTTTCCGGAAGACGACACGATTTTTCATCCTCTCCGACCATCAACGCGAATCGCGATGGACCGCATGTGGCGCTAACGTGTCTCTAATCGATCTCACCGATTTCGCTGAGTGAGCGAGACGACGCGAGTGGGTGAATGAGTGAGAGACAGACGATCGATTGAAGCTCGCCATCGATCGCGAGCTCAAGTCAAAATATTAGAAAGTATCTCATGTGGCCAACAATTAGGAACACGCGCCACAATAACAACAATGACTGCAACCACCGACCGACTAGACAACAACAACAGCACCATCACAACAACAAGAACAATACAACCACCTACCGAACAACAACAAAAAAAACATAGCACAAGGAAATCGCAACAAAATTACAAAATGACCAAAGTCTTGGGAAATTTTGATAAATTATCGTAACCTAGAAACGACACGACGATTTTTCAAAAACTTGCAATTTCCGATAACGTCTGGAATGACATCATGATCTTCGACAACCTCACCCTCTCTCACACACACTCCCTATGTCTCTCTCTATCTCTCTGTCTCTGTCCGCCTGATTCGCCCTCTATTTTGCAGTGAGAATTCTTGGAAGTAAGTCGTTACAGCGATTGTAGACGAAACGTTCATGTGGTCGTGTGTCCAGAGAAGTCGCAAACAATTTGCTGACAAATCAATCATTCGCATTTATTTATGGTTCTCCTCCGGTTGGAGTTCTTTCTTCTTCTTCTGCCTCCCCTCTGGCCACGACCATTGGAGCGACGGACACGAGCCGACATACGTGCAGTCGATCGATGTAAATGGACAAATGTTAGCAATTTGACATGTTTTGACAGTCGATCGATACCCGTGACAGGACGATACTGTCGGCCAGTGATCCTGTTGGGAGGTTCAATGCGGCCCACTGTGCAAAAGGATTAATCACGATGTGGGATTGACATCATCCATTTTTGACATGATTCATGTGGGGGAAGGTAAAATAAATGAGGGTTCATTAAAAAACATATGAATATAAAATCATATATAATCATAATAGTTAACTTAAATGTTTGGTGTCTTTTCATACTCATATATACTTATAATGCAAACACCTAGAATTTTAATATTTTTATCAGTTCATATTTTAAATAAGTCTAAAGAGTAAAATAGAATTTATAAAAGTATAAATTTCCCACCTCAAAAAAAAATTAAACCACAATTTACTCTTATCTAATGGATCCTGTCAACTCATTGTCAAAAAAATCTCATTGGGGTTAAAAATCTTCCAACTTTCTGGTCAACCGAAGCATGGAGCCGATTGTCTTCCGAACAGCAGCATCTAATCTAATCCCCATTAGTTATCGCATTTAAACTTCATAATGATTGATAGAGACAGACCGTAACCGTAAGCTCGACGACCCTTTTTTTCGTTGAAAGAGGCCTAGTTTCAGAAAAATAACGTTTTCTGAAGGTCACTCAAGTTGGCAAGAGGTAAAAATATGATGAATTTTAAGCAGGTTACCAGCACCATATCCCGCTTTTCCCTCGGGGTCCCTTCGGCCCCTGATCTTATGTGGCAGACGCATGAAAATAAACCAAAACACAACCTGCAGCCGCATTTGGTCGAATTTGGTTACGAAAGTTTACAGAAATCATTAACGTGGCCAAAACGTATGTATAACGTCAGCATGACGTAAGAGTTAATTACGCTATTGTTAGTAGGAAACGAAAAAAAGCCCCGTCGACGTCGAGTCGAGGCGTAAATGATTTATTGGTAACGTTTATCATACGCTCACAGTCGGCGATGATAATGAAGAAGCAGACGACACGGTTGATGATGAAGAAGGAGACGAAGCAGTTGTTGATGATGATGAAGAAGAAGCAAACGACCGAGTCGATGATGACGACGACGATGGTGTCAAGCTTTGTTGCTGATGAGTTCATTAGGTTGAGAGTCAACAGCGCGGTGACAGTCGATAGAAGCCATGGGCAGACGACGAGTTTAGAGGAAGGAGGAAGTCGTTTGGATGGAAAATTTACGGTGATCGTCGGCGGCGACTTCCGAAGAAGTCGGCAATATTTTCCCGATGGAAGATTCTATTGGCGATGTTGCTGTCTGGCCATATTTCACGATCGATGACAGGCAACGATGACGACGACTAGAGTTTAATGACAGTTGGTAACGGCAGCAATTTGGCCGATAGACGACCGATGACAACAACAGCAGCAGCAAGAAATGCCGCCAATGTCGACGATTACGGATGGTGAAATACCCGTGTTGACCTCAAATAAAATATACTGTCCCTAACAACATATTATAAAAAGTTGAACATGTGAAATTTGTTCTAACTCTCCTTGGTGACTAATTAGTCTTCTTTAGATAATTTAGGAATTTTGGCTTTCAGTATAGTTTCGTAGATTCTCATTGAGGTCATTTATGAGAAAAGTTTGGCTAATTATTTCGCATTCTTTTTTGTTGATTATTCTGAGCATTCCATGAACCTGAAATCACTCCCCTATATCTCATTTAACATGATCTCACTGGACAGATCTCTTTCTTTGCCTTTCACTCAGCTTTCCCTACGACTGGCGCCTCCTGATCTCTCATCACTCAAGCTAAGACCTTTAAGCTTCTCATGGTTCGCTCAACTTTCGACCCTGAATGGAGTCAAATTCGAGTGATGGGGATTTGAAGGAATTGGAACGGGGAGCGAATGCAGTCAGTCGACATTTCCTTGAACCCATCATCAGAGCGATGGTGCTGCTGCTGCTGTGACCACATGTGGCCGCAGATGGAATTCTAATTTTAATCCTCACCCCGCCCATTACAGATATCGGGACCATATGGTTTGCACCGGGGACGGAGATCGTCGGCGGGAGGGAGGGAGGGACAGAGGATGATGACTGGGAGCTAGAACTAATGGTGGACATGGCGATGACGTTACCCCGAACGGAGACAGAGTCAACGCTGTTTGTTTGCTTAACACAGTTACGTCAAGAAGTCACAGAAAGAAAGAAGAGCCAGAGAAAGAGAGAAAAAAAGAAGTCAAACAAACAGGCGACACATGAATTCGCGACTGTGATCGTGTCGGGGAGGATCTCGAGAGGGGAGACGAGATGGAGAAATTGTTTTGACAGCCCGTTGAACTCATTGGTGAGCATTGGGAAAATCGAGAAATCTCGGGATTATTTCTGGATCTCTGTCCCCTATCATATTGCATCGGATCGAGAGAGACGAAATGGGGTTCATGAACGTGTATGTGGCCGGATCGGGAGATAGAAAATCATTTGTCAACGAGTCGGGCGCATTGGCCCACTTCATGCTGAGGAGTGAGAAAAATATTGTCTTGTTTTTGTCATTGTTGTTTTTGTTGTTGCAACGCTGTCATTATTGTTATTATTTATGTTGTTGCCATTTGTGTGATTTTTGTTTTTGCCATTGTTATAATGATTTATGTTTTTGCTAGGACGATTTTTGTTTTTTTTTGTTGCTATTGTCATGACGACTATTATTTCTGTTGCTATCGTTATGACGACTGTTGTTTTTGTTGCTGCTGTCATCGCTGTTATTGTTCACTTCAGTTGCAGTTCTGACCCTTTTGCCCTGCAGGGGTCGCCCCAATTGGCGTCGATTGAGTTGCCAAATCGAGGTGTTTGGCAACGCTGCATTTACAATGGGCAACACCAACCGAACTGTTCGAGACACGCCCCGATAATTGATTCAATTGTTGTGAATTCAGATGCTCCGTTATGGGTGGAGATCGACAGAGTGGGGATCGTGAAAATGAGGTTGGTTTGTAGGACGATGATCGAATGCCGACGATGTAGATGAGGATAATCATGGTGGAGAGAACTTGTGGATAGATTGATGGATAGATGGAATAAATTTGAAATAAGTTTCGTATGCAATGAAATCGATAGAAAAAAGGCCCGATTTAAAGTACGTTATTCATCCTCTTTTGCTTCTTGCACTTAGCCTCTTGTATCTTTCCTAAATCATTATATCTATATTATATTTCCCCTAATATAGTCCTTTCTTGCGATTCACCTCTGACCTACTTAATGGCCTTTAACATCATCACGATCTGCATATGATAAAATCCTTTGTCTCGTCATGCTCTGCTTGAAAGCCTTATATAGCCAGACAAGACTGTTAACTGGTTCCATATCAATCTCTTTCTCTTTCTATAGCCTTCTTTTTATCACTTCTCTCCTCGCTGCAGACATATCATCCTTGGATCTTCGGCTATGCAACATACATAATAAATCATGTTAATATGTCATATTTACATAACATGATTTCCTCTCGTTTCTTACATCGTTCATCTCTTTCGTCACACAACAACTAATATGGCAACAACAATAGCAGTTACAACAATAACAATAATAACATGTGCAACAACAACAAGGAAAAAAATGAATGCAAAGCTTTCACAGAAGAAAACTCTTCAGCGAAAACTTGACTAATTTTTAAATCCAAACTTTGAGTGAGTGGTAAAGCGAGGGAAAGGGAGAGGGAGAGGGGGGAGAGATGACCAGAAAGTGAGGAAGAAGGGGCAAGAGCAAGATGGTCCATCAAGACGTTGCGTCGACATCGCGTCGTTGTGGTCAACATTAATCAACTAATCAAGGAAATCTTGGCTTTTCGTTCGCAAAAATCAAGGCTCACAACAAATGCTCACATAATCACAACAACAATAACAACAACAATAACATCTACAACAACAGGAACAACATTGACAGTGACAACAACATCAACCACAAACACAAAACGCCTAAAATGAAATGTTCACGTCGAAATCTAAATATTAGCAAAAATGAGAAAAAATAGGAGTAGAGTGACAGAGAGCGAGAGAGAGAGAAAGAAGTAAAAGAATTGATTGAAATGTTGTCGAAATGTGGTTCGTGCTCGTTCGTGTTCCCCGAAACTCCCCTCCTCCACAAGGGATCTCCATCGGCAGGCTCGCGAGGCTCGTTGGGAGGCTTTGCAGATTTCGATTCGTTCCGTCGAAGCCTCAGAGATTTGTTGGTGACTTGGAAGGCTCCAGTGTTTCATTCCTCCCCGGCTCCCAGCTCTAGCTCTAGCTATGGCTCTGACTCTGACTTCGACTCTAAGCCGACAACATGTTTAAGCTTGCGAATTATTGCAACAGATTTAATTTAATGATGGTTTTGCTCTATTGACTCGATTCGGACCCGTCAAACACTCGAACTCGCTCTTGGACTCCGTCGAAGACTCGACTTGACTTCGACTCGACTCGAATCCAGCCCTGGCCGGAGTCAAGTCGAGTGGAGCCGTCGACAGGCTTGCGTGTCAATGAGAGTTACGCCCGAGCCTTGCTCAACATTTAATCTTTCCTTCCTTCAGTTGTTCGTGTTGTTTCATGTTTTATATTTCGTCAATATTTTCCACCGAATATTTTTGTTTTTTCCCCTGTCTGTATGTGATTGCCGTAAATTAAAGTTAATTTAGTTTTTCAGCGACCACAGATGGGGTTTTTCTTGCGGCGGTAACTTAATTAATGGCGGATGACGCCTTTTGGTAAAATGGTCCACGATTGAGACGTCACTCGAGACACGAAATACAAATAAATATATATCACTGGTGGGTTCAGTAATTACCGCTGATCTTTAAGGTCTGAGATATTAACTTATACTTTAATAAATCGATCTGATCCTCTCTCTCTCTTACAAATACATTCGAAATTCTACTACGCTTCAGTTCAAGGAAGATAGTTTAGGAGAGGTGAGGCCGGAGAGAAGAGAAGACGAGTAAGGCTTATTGAGAAAGGCTTCTTCGAGAAGGAGGCCCAGAGTTTCGTGTGTTACGTAAGATCGTCAAGTCTTTACCTTTTGGTCCCTTGCATGCCTTCGTCATAGTCGTCGTTGTCGTTGTCGTCTTCTGCGCTGTCTCTTTTCGTCATCTGCGAAATTACAGGGGCGTAGCTGGCAATTAATGAACGCGGGATAAGGACAGGGAAGCGATGCAATGCAATGGCTGAAGGTGGAGGGCTGAGGTGAGGTGAGGTGGGGCGAAGTGAAGGAAGAGAGCCTCCGGGCCAATTAAACACGCCCCACGGACATAAAACGTGTCTATCAACGTCTTTCGATCGCTGAATGCGGAAAAGTCAACTGTTATCAAATACAACAACAACTACAACAATAACAACAACAATCAATAACAACAATAAAAATAACCAAAACTACAATAACATGAACGAAAATTACTCAATCACATAATGTTTTGTTTTTTTTGAAAACAACACAAAATTTGTTTTCTATTATTTTCTTATTTTGAAAATTTCAAATTTGTTTTTAAGTTAAAAAGTTAAAAAGTGGATGTGGTTTTTGTTGTTGGGCATTGCGTTAACTTGGCTTGAAATTTGTCGGCCACGAGCCGCTCCCCCATGAATGCAGTTTTAGCCTATTTTCTGTGCTAGTTGTTGTTGTTGTTGTTCGGTTGTCATAGTTTTTGCTGTTGGGAATTTTTTTAGTTTTTGGATAATTGATGGATTTGCATGCAAATGTGTTTTGTTTATATTTAATGGTAGTCGTTCTTGTTGTTGCTTCTATTGTGCTGTTTGTTGTTGTTGTTGTCACTGTGAATTTGTTTACTCACTTGTTGTTGTAAATATTTGTTTTTCGCCTCCATTTGTTGTTGTTGTTGTCTTTCACGGAAGACAATCAGCGAAGGTGTGAGAGAGAAAGAGAAAAGTTTTATTAATGAATTCAAACAAAATGCATGGCAGTTGCCATGGTTCTTCGTTATTGTTGTTGTTGTTGTTTTTGTTGTTGGCACTGGCGTTGCTGCAAGGCGTCGCATTTCTTCGGCTTTCGTTTAAACGCTTGTCGTACTCACCGATAACTCCAAAACCCTGGCGCAGACTCAAGCGGAGGTGGCCCAATCGACTGATGAGCGGGGTGGGGGTGGTTGCGATAGCTAGGATGAAGTAAAAGTGGGTTGGGTTGGGCTGGATTCGATTGCGTGTGCGCGTCGGCTGCGCATGCGTCGTAAATTGTCTTTGGAAAGTTGTCACTCGCCATATGGATGGCTCCGACAACAACAACAAAAGCCAGGCCGACCGCAACAAAACCAAAGACAACAAGAAGTTAATTGAGCGATTAGATGTCGTGTAGAAGTCCCTGGTTCGAGTGTGGCCTGGTTGCTGGAGCTGGGGAAACTTCTCAAATATGCCAAAAAACTTTCCTTGTTCCTTGATATGGAGAGATAGATTGGTTATTTATAGCCAATTATGCTTTTAATTGAACCCATAAAAATTTTAAAATGGAAAATTATCGATATATTTGATTAAAAAATAATGAACAAATTAATCGATATTTATACAGTATTTTATCAATCAAATTTTGAAAATTGTATTTTTATTTTGAATAGAAAAATTTAAAATTTTTCAAATATATAAATGTTTAAAATTTATATTTTTACTATTTAATTGATTTGCATTTAATCATCTGAGTCGATGAAATTTCGCCCACTTTACCTTCCTATTTCCAGCAATTTATAGCTCAAGTCGTAAACAACTAAATTATTATTGTAAATTAATTTCCCTGCATTTCGGAAAATTTCCCCACAAATTGCCAACAAATGCCTGTGGGACATTTTCCACCCACAACAACAATAAAATCGACAACAACAAACACACGCCGAACTGTGGCCCACAAACGGTGAAGAAATTGCAATTTTGCGGCAAATTGACAATTGTTGCTGCAGGCAACACCAGCGACGGCAGCAGCAGCAGCAGCGATTGCAGTACCAACAACTCCAACAATGGAAGCATTAGAGGATATAATAACAACAACATCATGAATGAAGTGGAGTGGATTTGCATTTCCTCATAATTATAATAATTTCCCATTTCATTTGTCCAAATACAGCGAGAAAGAGAGGGTGAGAGAGAGTGAGAGAAAAAGCATCAGGGATGGAGACAAAGACATGGACAGGGCGACAGTGGCGCCATCCACACAATGGTCGAAATTTCGTTGTAGCGACTTCGCAAACCGGCGGACTCCATTTTCCCACCGACATCTCGCTCTCGTTTGGAGATCCAGGCGAACGGACGGACATCGGTTGCACAATCGGCCGCGCGCCATTTGCGAAAACGCGCGCTCAGGCAATAAAATTTCCCAAATCGTTTCGTATTTGGCGGTGGAAACAATAAATTAATTTCGCAATTGTAAATTTCCTCCCAGGCGAAATTCGCTTTCATTTCGCTGAGTGTAACAAAAAAGCGCTTTTTATCTATATTCGGGTTCGTTTTGGTTTTGGTTTTGCATTCGATTTTTCGTGGCAATCAAATTATAGTAAATTATGTGATTGTATTAATCATAGCGTTTAAGATCCATAAAGAAAAAAATTAAACGTTTCTCTATATTTAACGAATTCTAATTAGATCCAAATATTTGTTATGAGGTTTAAAGATTCGAAAGTCATATTTTATATCAACCAAACAAATTTGATTTTATCAAATTAACACAATTATTTTTTTATCATCTATATTAGATATTATTATCGACATTTTTTTGATTAATTTTTTCGATTATTTTCTCAATATTGTTGAGATTTTTTCTATCGATGAATACTTCATCAATAAACATCGATACTTTATCAACAATAATCGATAACTTTGAATTCTTTTTATTTTGATCCATTGGAAAATACCGAAATATCATGGGTTTTGTTTTTAATGCATTCTTGTGAAAAATAACACAAGGCAAATCGAATTAACAATATCGAAAATGAACTTGTTTTCGCACATTTTTCTTTTTCTTCTCTAGAAGAAACAAGAAATAAATCCCAATTCCCACAACGGACGACGATTTCCAAACGACGATAAAAACGCGTTCAAAACCAATACCGATGGCCATTTACAAGAAACGGCAACAACAAGATTTGGAGACCAGATAGAAATGGGCAGCTAGCTTTGAAAAATTCCCAACACGCTTCGTGGACCACCCCAAAATGAGAAGTCTCGCCACCTCGATTTGGAACTGGGAAACTTCGTTGTTGTTGCTGCTTTTTAACGAAGTATATTACACTGAAATGCTTCAGTGCACAAGCGCAGCTGCAACGCACACAAAGCAGGGCACACACACACACACCCAAGCAATCTGAATGAACGAAAAAAAAAATATATATATCGATGGTCGCTAATCAAAAGCAACGGCAACAATAATCGAACAAATGACAAGCGTTGCAACACATTCAACGAGAACGAGAAGGTTGAGAGAAGGAAGAGAGAGAGAGAGAGAGAGGGAGGGACAATGCGAAAAAGAGACAAAAGCTTGCTAATCGATTTTAACCATTTTCGATGCAATAAATGGGGAATTAGATTCCCATAATGATGCAGCGGCAACAACAACAACATAGCGGCTATTAACAACAACAATGGTGACCAAAAAATCATCACCTTGTTAAGCGCGGGAAACTTAAGCAGCGAACTTTAAAGCGATTGTCGCAGTAATAACAAGAACAACAACAAAAGCAACAACAACTAATGCGACAACAACAACCAACGGACCAACAACAAACCGACGAATTACAAACCAAACAACAAGAAACCGACCAACAACAAACATTTGAGAGTTTCAACAACTAAAATTCGACAACTAAACAACAACAATCGAAGTAACAACAAATTTCATTCTTTCCTCTCCAACTAGCTTCAGGCGATTCGCGTCGCTACTTCGTCAGCCTCAGCCACATTTCGACAACAGTCGACGACGGCTGCCGCTGCATTCGAAGCCAAATTGCTGTGCATTTGTACAACAATAACACCAGTGATAAAAACAAAATAAGGTATCGACAGCATGTTTAACCCAATTTAGGTGTCAGTCGAATCGCCGTCGTCGTCACCGCCCGCAGTTGCTGGGGTTACGCGAGGGTGCCTGGAAATGCGTTTGCCTGAGGCAGGGGGTGGGGTTACAACAGCTGGTGGCCGGGGGGAGGCGCCGCTGTCTTCAAGGGAGGAGAACTGGGTGGCCACTAGGAGTAGAATCCCCATATCACGACTTCGGCATCGGAGTCTATGCAATAAAAGTGGAAGACAAAGAGGCGAATGGTGAAGAAGGATTCGAAGGAGACGGCGAAGCAATCGACAAGGTGAACTATTCAAGGAAGGAGGGGTATTATTCGAAGGAAGAGGGGAAGGAGAATGAGGATGACATGTTTTTCTCAAGATTTCCTTGTTTTTATTCCATTTTCTATTGGCGTACTCTTCACCTTCCCGCATTAGACAATCGATGTCATCTGGCGATCGTTCGTTTCTCAAGCCATGATCGAGCGTTCCTCGATCAAGGGGAGGGAACGAAGAGAAGAAGGAGGAAGGCACTGATTGTGTGATGTGTTTGCCCTTTGTGCGACAACCACATCGGCAACGAGACAATTTTTTTTACTCGTGCACTTTAAGGAGAGGAAAATGCTGGTTGCCTGCTTGTCGAAGTGACCTCAAAATGCGTTTCTGATGTCGCCACCGCTCAACCCGCCGCCTTCTCTTCTTTCAATCTCCCAGTCGCTTGGGGTCAAAGTTCATCACAATGAAGTGACATCAACAGCAACAACATCCTAAACGGCATCTGTTGGCAACATTGTTAACTGTGGCAACGCCGTCTCAGTGGTTCGCATCTTGGGACAACGAGCCGAAAGACGGTTTGTCTTCGATTTTAAACTTATAACTTGTCCGTGTTTTGTTGTTATTGTTGGTTGGTTGATTGCAGACGTTGTTGCTGTTGGTGTTGTTGTCCTGTTGTTGTGGCCCACATGAACTTGGCCCGAACATGGCCAATGTCCGCTTTAAGCCATACTCATTGCAGTCAAGCATAATTTATTGGCCCAAAGAAGGGAGGAGAAGGAAAATTGAAAAAGAAAGACATACAAAAATTGAGAAAAGTCCCGAGTGAAGAAGAAGAGAGATGAGAAGCAACTCAAAATCCAAAGATGAATGTGTTTGTATGAAATTCTTTCACTACCACGAATGGCACATAGTTTTGGCCGTGAATGATTTTGGCCAACTGAGGGGGAGGAAAGGACCAGGCTGCCTTTGGCTTCCATGACGATGCAGAGCGTGAGAAATGCTGCAACACGTTTCTGGGGGCCATAAAGTGCTCCCATCATGTTGCTGTTGTTTTACCAATTGTTGTTGCAGTAGTTATTTTTGTTGTTCCCAGCTGATACATGTCTTGTGAACCCTTAGGGCATTCGATGGTGTCGGCCGTGCACGTTATTTGCATGTAACATGACCGAAGGGTACCAACAACAACAACAAAACCAGCGTCTACTACAAAAACATCTTGGTCATTAAGACAGACTTTTCTATTAGCACTATTTGCAGCTGTAGCGACTGGAGGAAAAGAGGAAATGTTAGTGAAAAGTCGTTACTCAATGGCTTCGCGTCCTTAAACATTTCGGGACATTCATCATACAACAACAATCGTTGAGTAACAGCCACAACAACTATAAAAACAATATGTACCATGTCAGTCTATTGAGCTCAAGCACTCGAGGCGAAAAGTCGAGGTGATTCTCATGAAATTGAACCCTAATTGTCTCCACTGTGTGTGTATTAACTTGTTTTCCTTCCCTCAGCACTTTAGACTGAACCAGAATCTGCATCTCACCTAAGTTTCTGCAGGTAATAAACAAGGAAAGCTTGTGTTAATATAAATGTTCTAGTATTATAATTCATAACCAGAATTCAGTTGTATTAAATTGGCATAACAAGACCAAGGTTTATATGATAAATGTTGTACAAGAAAAACGAATTGTACTAACTAAGGTATCGTTTCAAATGAAAAATGTAGTTGAAATATAAATATTCTAAAAAATATAATATTTGTGATTGTGATAGTGATTATAGTGTTGTAATAGAAATTAGTTTAAGATGAAATAGCTCAACTGAATCAAGTTCACAAAACTGGAAAAAAGAAACCGTTGCTATCCAATGTCAAAAGGGAGACTACCACAACATGGATATTGGTAAAACGCATGCTTCAGTAACAACAGGAGCAACAACAACAATGAAAATACTATATTCATGCCGTTTTTCAACAGCATCCTCCCCTCACCGAACGTGTTCAAAATTTCACATGTCTGTGCGAGAAGTAAAAGTGTTTTTTTTGTTTCTTCATATATTTGTATTTGAGAGCAAGGTTTTATTTTTTATTTTGTCATAAATGTAAAAATTAAATGTTACCAAAGTAAATAATAAATAATTGAGTAAATAATAAATAATTGAGTAAATAATAAATAATTGAGTAAGTAATAAATAAATAAATAAATGCTTGTAAGCGGATTACAAAACGACGCATGGAGCGATCGGAGCGCCACGAATCATTGGGTTCGATTTTGGAGCCGATCTTCGTGAATTGGCTGCAAATTGATTCGAAATGCCAGCCAATCGAACAGCTGTTGTTGCTGCCACTCATCTTGTTGTAGTTGGTTGTTGTTAGTATTGTTGGTAGTGTTCTCAATGTTGTTGTTGTTGTTGCTATTGACGCGATCGCGTGGCTGGTAAAACATCTGCTACGAAGCATTATGCAATATTTCACAAGTGAAGAACGATCAGGGTTTGTGGGTCGCAAGTGTCGATGGGGCGGGGGACCGATCGAGCCGTGCTGGAGCAACGAGGTGGATGTGTAGATGAGAGATGTAATAGAAAGAAGGTCAAATCAGAGGATTAGTTAATTTGGAGATTACACCAAAGATCTTTCTGTGTAATGTTTAAATTAAATTATCTTCTGGTCAAAACCTCCACCAAAAGAGATTCGCTAAAAAACCACATTCAACCAATTTGCGGATAACGATGACTCAGTTATCGATAAAAAAAAAGCCACATTTTGCTATCCGTAAAGATTATGCATCGCGTCCAAATAAGTTGTCATCACTCTGGCATTTGGCCAAAATTAAAATTTGTTTTATTTTTTTTCCAATTGACATCAAAACATTTAGGCCTGCTTGTGCTGTGCGGGTGACTCTTTGCGTCTGTCATTCGTTTGCGAATTGACACAAAATTTGGCATCAATGCGGACGTTGGTCGATGAAGGAATTTGGTGCAACATTGTAATTGATTTGCACAACAATTTTCTGGTGTGTTCCGACTCAAAAACTTTCGGTTTCAAAATTAATAGACTTCTGGTAATGAGTTCAGAGACTTTCGTATTTAAATTTAGAGATTCTTTGATGCTGGGTATTCGGTACAATAACAAGATTTATTTCAATACCGAACTCTGATCCCCTAAAGAATCGCGGTACAAGAGAACCCGTATGTTCTACACCCTTGATATACAGTCGGTTGCAGATGGGGCCACGATACGCAGTTCAATAAATTACATGGGAACACTTATACTGCGCATTACATCGTGTAATTAGTCATGCGAATGTCGAGAATGGCGAGAAAGGACGGAAGGAAAATCGTACTAAATTCGCAGAACTGTTTGCCGAAAATGGACCGTCGTAAGGAATATTTTATTTTTACAAAATCTCTTGGATATGGTGGTCTGGAAGATGAAACTCGAAGCGTTGACAACTGTGAAGAAACCATACCATGCCCAGATGCTGTTCTCCCGCTTACATCAGCCGAGGGCGAGATCGTCTTCGGATGTGTCTTTTAGTTAAATCACAACGATTACTCAGTGTAATCGTTTCGGTTATCGGATGATAAATACGTTTACATTTGATTTACTCGCATGCAGAATGGAATGCAGACGTGTAAACAAATGAGAGAGTCAAGAAATGAACAGGGGTCTTTCAATAGATTGTGCTTCCGGCATGGAGGCAAACTTACTTTGGTCACCGCCGGCGAAGAATGACGTAGAGAACTTATCTCCTCCTCGGAGTTGAGAGTGGCGGGGACAGATAAATATTTAAATTCTCCAAGGAGAGGTGAAGATGGTTAATTGCGATCAGTTCCAAAGAAGAAACAGCTAATTTTAGTCGACTTAAAATCGTTCAGTCGATTTTTCATTCAGTTTTCGTTTTTTCCATTATTAATTCTTGTCTCTGAGGTCAATGACTGCAACAACAACGCTGGAATCTTAAGGTCAACGACTCCTTCAGCACGGGATACTCAGTATTGGATCCTCATCATGATGATCATATCGTCTTTAAAATATGATCCATCACGTGATCTCGAACGTTAAGTTGACCCAAAAACGTCTCCTCACCACGTTTTAAACCTAAGTTAAACATCGTTAACCAAAAAAGCCGTCACTTTGACCGCTCCTTTTGTTGTTGTCGCAATGTAAAGTTTACATAAGTTGCTCAACGAAATATGATCCAAAGATGTTGTAATCTTTTAGTTTCCATCCACTCTTTGCTCCACTTTTTTTGTATGCTAAAATTCTTGCATAATTTTGCAAGCATAAATTTTTGTGTTTTGTTGCCGTTTCTTTGCAGATTATCAAATTTCAACTTGATCTTGCTCGTGTTTTTATTCATTTTGAGTTTTACTTGTAATATCTCAATTTTTTTATATTGGTTAAAGGGTAATTTTTTATAATTAATACAAGTGGTCGTAATGCAATGGGTGAAACCTTGAACTCACTATCTGTAAAACATTTAATTGTTATTCTTGTATATGCAAAAATTATTAAACACAGCAATTAAAACAAGTTAAAAAAGGAATTGAAAGGAAGAGGCGTGTTTATTTAATTAACAATTATCTGCTCAAATAATTACAGTTATCTATAGCAGTGTACAGCAAAAAGTCGACCTCCCGCCAAGTTTAGTTTTTTCTTTTAAATACACACTACAACAATGTAGGGAAAAAGTGATAAAAGGTAAAGGCCAAGAAATAAAGTCAATTCACCAATGGAAAGGGGTGATCAAGGATTTCGAGTGTTTGGTAGCGAACAAAAATATCCAAAATACATTTTTTAAAACTCGTAATTTTATGATAAATTTAAAATTATAAAATAAAGTTTATAAATCTTTAATTTTATTTATATTTCTCGCAGTGCAATTATTTGCATTATTATGCAATTCCTCGTCTTTAAGCTCTCTTCAAGGTTATCTGAAAGGCAGCAGCACCAATCTCAACTACAACAACAACAATCACCATGGTGAAAAAACAAAACAAAATACAAACAATTACAGCAACAAGGAGCAGCCGTCAAAACAAAACTTCATTTTGGCTTATTTTTTTGTTGGCATTGTTGGTTGGCCCCATTGTTGTTGTTGATACCACAGTCGTTGATACCACAGTCGTTGATACCACAGATGCTGTTGTTGTTGCCGGCTGTCGGTTGTACAATAAATTGTCGCTGATGGCGACCACATGATGGCGACTCAGGCCAAGCTCAACCTAAGCTCGGAACGGCACCGACAACAATTGACACAACTTGAGCGATCGCCCAAAATAATCGGCTCTTGATAAACGGTATCAAAACCCGACCGTTCAACTAAATTGTGGAAAGGGCTGCCCACGAATGACTCACGGCCGGCAGAAGGTCACAGGAACCGCCGCAAGGGGTGAGTGTGGCGAAGGCAAGAGCAACGATGGAATGAAAGGAAAGGAGACGAAACGTAGAAAGGTGAACTCCAGATGGATGCTTACTTTGGCAGAGAAGGTCATACGACGAGAGGATAAGTAGACGTTATTATTGCTAAGTAGCTTATACTATAAAAAAACTATAAAAAAACGACAGACAATGAGAAGATTTCAATAATTGAAATGTACTTTTATTACTTTCATCTTACCAATGCGAATTACATATAGCAGAGTTTTCAAGAAATATTTTGAAAATTTATAAATTTACTAAAAAAAAAATATTGTTCCTACATAATTAAAATTTTTTGTATGATATTCACCCATCAATTATCAATTGAAAACCTCTCCGCAACCAACAAGTGCTAACATCAAAGGTTAGCGCGAGAAACATTTATATTTTGAGAAGAAAATTGGCCTGAGTAGAATTTTTAAAAAATTGACTAAAACCACGTTAATGCCAAAACCATTCACCAGCAACGATTGAAGAAAATTCCAAGGCGATCGCGCGGTGTTGAAGGCTTAAAACAAACAACGGACTACAATCAAATATGATTACTCTGCGATTCCGTGAATGAGGAGCCGCCACTCGGGCTGCTGTTGGGGATTCTGTTGCTGCTGCTGCTCCTCGTGTTCTATTCTTTAAGCAGTGGCGAGGTGTTTCGTCGTTGTTGTAGCCGCAGAATAATTGGAAGCTCGTCGCGGCAAGCATGGTCAGAAGCCTTGTTAAAACAATTATTTGCGCTTGCTAAGAGCTTCGTTCGAGGAGGAGCAGCACGGGAGCTACCAGAATCTGCCACTCGAAGAATGTTCAAGATTGCGTTTTCTTCGGCACAGAATATTTCGAGAGGGGTCTGCTGCACAGAGGAGCGATTGACTGGAGACTTTGTTTTGGGATTCGGCCGGGAAAATAATGCTGACTTTGGGAATTTAAATGAATATCGCTTTATCGATTTATCTCCTGAACAGAAACAAACAGAGAGAGAGAGAGAGAGACAGAGAGAGCGACATGGGATAGAAAGTTAATCTTCGGAAGGCATTTTAATTGAAATTGAGAGAATTAGGCTCCTGAAAAGGCAAACTAGGCGAACGTTTTCTAATCTCATTCCGAACCAAGAGAAGGAGTAGCTACCGAAGATTGTGATGTGGTTAAAGGGGCACCGAAAGGCTTCTTAGGCAAACATATAGCCGTAAAGACATGATAAGAAAACACAATGACAGAGTCATTTGTAAAGAACCCTCGAAGGTTCTCCATTTCACAGCACCCTCTCCCTCCCTTCTGGTGTGAATCGGCAGCTGTTTCAAAATCCTGTATTTGTGTAAAATATTGATTTAATTCATTCACTCAGAACGACATCGCCGAACACCTTCGACGCAGTGTTTGGTTTCACTTCGGAACCGCTGTGAGTCTAGCGGTTCCCTCCACAGTGTTTGCACTGGAAGCAGTTGCCGACGGAAGCGAAAGAAGGAAGGAGGAATTGAATGCACTTCGAATACTTTGTGCCGCCTGCAGTTGTTCGGCTGAGTGTGCGTGTGGCATTTGACTTATTGACCACTTGACACGAGGTGTTTGCATTTTTCGTGAATGCGGAAGCAGCTGTTTATCCTCATGAGGCATATGTGTAGAGTTCCGAAGAAGCATTTCCTGCAGGGCTTTGCTTCTTTTTAACTTTGTTGATATGTATGTACATTTGAATAGAAAGAGCCAAGCAACGATCATTAGAACTATTCAGCAGTTTAGTCAGAGAGTTCCATCTTCTCTTTAAATCCTTCCAATCTCTGCCCACTCGAGGTTCCTAACACCAACGCCGGGAGGAGCTCTTCCTGGCAAACCCACACCTTTTGCCCTTGCTCCCAAATCAAAAGACTTAAGAAACAAGCCCGCTGTTTAACGTCAAAAGTGAAAAATGCCCAACTGTCGCCTTTGCTCCGCAAACAACCAACATCAACGGAAGATCTTCTTACACTACAACAACATCGACTAAATCCCCCATCCAAATGCTACCAATTCCTTGTTTGTCTCCCTCTCTCTCTCTGTCTCGCCAAGAATATGCTTTCATTTTCACAGGCAAAACGCACAATAACCATTTATTACGGCTTCTGGAGCTGCTACTTTGTGTTGATGGCCGCCTCGCTTTATGACGCAAATCCTCTTTCTGTTTATTTTCGTGCACTTTTTCAACATTCTCACTAAATAGAAGCCGACCGACCGATCTCCAGTAAATCGTTCAGCGATCTTCACTACAGAAATAAAAGCAGCCAACGTCGTAAACAAGCATTTTCGAAATGCGCAGGCGCACGTGGGCCGAGCGGAGCATCGAAAGAGACCGAACCAGTCTGAATTGAAACTTCATTTGAAAATGAAATGAAAATGAAAACGAATGCGTTTTTAAATCCATTGTCGGCAGGCACGAGTTGCACGAGCCGCGGCCGGCAGAGCGAGAGTTCGTGCGAGCGCTGGGGCAGGTCAAGGTTTTCGTAGCACGCACTCGGCGGGGTGGGGGGAGAGAGGACAACAAAGGCGCGTCCCCGACTCGAAATCCTACCCCTTTTCGAACAGATTTCCTTTCATTTCACGGGAATTGTTCGACTCACAAAAGACCCCTTTACGTGCTCGGTAGTTCCCGTCTTGGTGACACATCTCGATGTGTTTTTCTCCGGAGGATTTCAATTGAGGATTCCGGATTCCAAGGGAGCGGAAGAGCCACTCAGAGGACACGCGTATGGAATTAATTGAGTTGTTGTTCGACGAAGAGAAACATTAATCAAAATATCAGTATTTTGGTTTCCAAAAGTAAGAGTGAGGCGGTGTTCTTTAGTCGTTTGCATTTCGGGGAAACTATTATAATTTTATTACTCGTTTCTGTGAGAATTCAGGAAGTCACCAGAGTTCTTGAAGTACCAAGTGGTTTTATTCAAGAGAATTGTTTTAATTTATTTAGGAAGACCTCTTAATTTTGAAGGTAATCGGAGGATTCAAAGAGTCATATTTTATTTCTAACAAGTGTTGTTTTTTTTTATCAAACATTGGTCAAAATCCCAAAAACGTTGGTCTGGAAAAAGCATAGTGCAAAAACAAGACATAATTTCGCATAGAAAACGATCTTCAAATTTTCTAATACTCCACCAAAAAACTCAACTTTCGCCCGCTGATCACATCCTACCTCACGCCGTCCCTTCAATCATGAATAATTGATTGAACTTTGTATCAAATTTAAACTCAATTGTGGTTACAGTAACAACAATGTTCGTACAACAACAAAAGCAGAAACAAAAAATAAGGTATAAAATAAAAGGTTGAAACCTTTCGACCGCAAAACAAAAAATCACGATGAGCCCAGTCGATTTTTTATTTAAAAAAAATTAATGTACTTCATTATTTTGTTTGTTGTGTTTGCATTTTGTTGTTTTTGCATTATGTTGTTTGTTGTTTTTGCATTTTGTTGTTGCTAAATGAATAAGTACTTGCTGAATTCAATACATTTTCTGCGGTATTCCTCAGTTATCATGTTAACATATTTACATGCATGAGTAAGTGTCTTAATTATTAGTTAAGACTGCGGCACCTCAACAACAACAGACACACACACACATACACTCACACATAGATTATATGTTTTTGTAAATGGGTGATTATATATCGTGGTCGCTTGGCGAACTGTAATTTCATGAATTTCATTTATTTTTCACTTTCGCTCGACTTGACTTCGACTTCCATCCACAGCACAAGAAACATGCGCTTGTACTTGAGCCTTGATCTCTACTTAGCTGTAACATTGATGAGGGTCTTTTGCAAAAAAAAAAATAAAATACAAAGAAATAAAATCAGACGTTGCTGATGTTGTTGTTGCTGTTTCTGCGGTATCTCTTACCGCTTTCATACATGTCTTC
The DNA here is from genome assembly GCA_017309665.1 of Coelopa frigida. Classification (NCBI taxonomy): domain Eukaryota; kingdom Metazoa; phylum Arthropoda; class Insecta; order Diptera; family Coelopidae; genus Coelopa; species Coelopa frigida. Next base: position 14,262,404 of record CM029561.1, on the reverse strand, counting down.
ATTTAATTTTATTAAAAATTTCGCATTGACAGTTGATTGAGACGTTGTTGCTCTCATTGTTTTTGTTGTTGTTTGATATTGTTTCAGCTTATGGATTTCGCAAAGAAGTGTCTCAGGTCCTCATCGGCAACAAATGTGCATAATTTCGGTGCTGACAATTTGACATCGATGATGCTTCTTGGCCGCCAATGGGCGAAGTTAACGGTATATGCTAAGGGTTTAATAACTGGGCACGGGCATGGATTTGAATAACGGTATTAACCTAGTTACGTCCGAAGGCGCACTTGGCGACAGGTCAGAATGGCAGCGTAGCTCCAGCTGACGAACCCGCCAACTACCCTTGAACCTTCGTTGCGCCGAAACGAAAGACTCAAGCGGCGAACTTGTGCTTCTCTCCTTGCCATTCAATTAACATTCCCTTTTGCGACGTTCGCTCGGGTTGAGATTTCCCTCATCTTTTGTACAACGCATTATTTACACGCCAAATGACACCGCAAACTGTTGCCATCGATATTTACTTAACGTGGCTCCGAGGAGAGCGAGTGTGCCGTGGAAAGCGAGCCTCCGAAGAAAGAGCTTGTGATAGAGCCCCGAGGCCTACGCGAAGTCCGAGGTCGACCGTCCACTGGTCCGCAATCACTGTCGTAATTTTGGCCATCTGATAAAACATTCTCTACAGCCAGCGCTAATAAATGGCCCAATCGATGGATCGACAGATCCCAGTCATATCGTTGGCCAGAAACGGCGCTCGCTATGGCCGAAAACGAAATCGAAATTTATGCAGCCAAGTCGCAGTGGGATTCCCGCCGTTGCCGTTATTTTCTGTCGCTTCGAACTGTGAGAATTGTGGTAATTATTTATGAAGTTTCGAAGGTACCATTGAATATCCGTTTTGGAAGCGCACGCGATGCTCCCATTGATAAGCGGCCAGTCTGCGTCTGCGCCTCACCGTATGCAATTATATTTGTCGTTACGTGCTTATCGCGCGCTTTTCATTTTCAATTGCGTTTTCACTCTCTGTGCGTTCGTCTCTCAGCCAGTGCTTCCTTGTGTCGTACTGTCTCCTAACTCCTTGTTTGGTAGTCCTTCGTCTTCGTTTTATTTGCCTTTCCTCCCACGGGTTTTCGCTCTTCCTTCAGTCTGCGAACGAATGGGCAGCGACATCCATTCGCCTGTCCACCTCTTCAATTCTCCCAAAATCTTTCCTTCCTGCCTGCCTGTCTGTCTGTCTGTCCGCCGTTACTTCATCGTCGTATTTCTCATCTCCACTCCCCTATCCGAGTCGTCTACATCTTCGCCGTGCATGTCATGTCCACCGTCTGTTGTCGCTCGACTCGACTCGATCCACTTCGATTTCTTCGATCACCGGAATTTTTATCCATTTCTTCGTGTTCGGTCGCTCAGTTTATCCACATTTATACGCATATTTACGCTATTTGATAAATCTCTGCTTGCGATCAATCGATGCTTTGGGATCTCAATAATTTCCTTCCTTCCCTCGATCGTTTGTCCGATCGGTTGACATTTCTCTACCTTTTGTTCCGTCAGCAAGTGCAGACGATATGGGAAATGCAGAATACAACAACTAAGCAAACAACAACAACAGCAACAATATCAACATTCAGATCAACGAAAAAAGTGAAACTTTTTCATGAGTCTTTTTTTACTCAAATAAATAACAGCATCGCATTGTTTGTTGTTGTGGGTTGTGGCGATCACCACTCTCCGGTTGCTGGAATTTTTATATTTATTTATTAACGAAAATTATTGCACGCTTTGTGCAGCGAAGCGCAGTTATATTTATTTACTTGGAATTTATGGTGCGAAGTGAATTAATTGAAAACTTACTTGTTTTGGAGATTTTTCCTGGAGCATATTTTATATTTTTTGTTTTATAAGTTTTTGTAATCTCACATTTATCGGGTTGTGAATTTTCTTTAAATTATCCGCACCTCAAGACGCCTTCATAGCTAAAATGTTTCGTTTTAAGTGAATTGTTCATTGATGAATTATTTACTGTTTGCCGCATATTTGCTCACCTTCAATCGAGTTTGTTGTCTAAGTCTTTTGTTTTTCTCCAAAATCGCATTAAATGAATTTCGTAAACACCATTTTAAAAGCAAATGCGCGGCTTGCATTCACTTTCGCACCTAAGTGCAGTTTGGCGCGCCACTCTGTCTGTCCGTCCTTTCAACCGCCTGTCTGACTGTCCGGCTGGCTGTCTGTCTGTCCGTCAGCTTGTCTGTCTCTCCAGCCGCACGTCGAACTCCAACGATCGAGGGGTGTCTGCGCCGCGCCACGTATGCAACGCTCGCCCGCCTCAATTGATTAATTGCCTGATTTTGTGTGTCGAAGACTTCGGCGAAGGCTTGACTCATGCGCGCCCGCCCCCCGGCCATCCCACTTGCCTTCGCTGCAAAGGCTGTCGATTTAATTTCGTTTCTTGCAGACATCATGTCGCTGCCGAGGTTGTTTTGTTGTTTTAAATGTTTTGCCCGTTGTTATTGTTGCTTGCTATTGCAGTTGTTTTATTTACGTTTGTTAAGTAAGATTTCCGCTGCAACGCAAATTGATGACTTTTTGATCGACATGGTAATTTTTCGGGTTAATTGTATTTCAATTTGCATTTTAATTTCTTTCGGCAGCGCGCTCGCTGCGACGACCGTCAGAAGCGAGGCGGCTGTCAGTGGCGATAATGACGATGCGGCCGATGATGATGATGAGGTTGCACTTTTTGCAGTTGTTCGTTTTGTTTTTCCGACTATTTAGTGTTGTGCCTTTTGCGAATGAAGGCTGGTTAGTTGGGAACACTCCCATTTCTAGACTTCCGCCTCCACGCCTCGAGAGAGGCGAGAGAGAGACAGACCTGCCTGCCTGCATTCGAGTGATTGCTTAATAACTGTTTGCTGTCGAGTTTCTGTTGACTCACGTTTTTAGCCCTTTTCTTTGCCCACCCTTTTGCAGGCTTTCCGTGCTCTTGCCGACTTCATGTCGTGTTTGCCTGCTAATTAATGAATCTGATCCGTTGCTATCCAATCCGATGGGATGTGTTTCTAGGATCCAGTTCTCTCGCGGAGTAGTTTATTTTTATCGGACCTGCTCCGAGTCGCTTGGTTTTATCTTGCGAACGACCTTGATGCAAATAAATATAATTTATTCCACCGTGTTAACTGTTTCTTTGTATTTTTAAGCACTTGCTTACATTTTTAAGACCACAGATCACTTCGTGTTTTGTTGCAATCTTTCTGTTGTTGTTGTTGTTGTTGCGAAGCCCTGCTCATAGTCTTCGTGTGGGTTTTGTTAATGGCCGAATCCTGCTGTAGTTCTTTGCCATCAAGTAGTTTTATTTTTGATAAGTGGCAATTATCCGTTCGTTGCTTTAACATGACTTCTCTCATTCTCTCTGCCCATTTCAGCAATTTTGTAAGCCATACATTACATTTCTCGTCCTTTTTTTTAATTTTTAAGCTGATGTTAACTCACAATTGAATTTTAATATGCTGCGTTCGTTTCATTACAAACATATAAGAAAATAAATATATAATCTTCTATTTTCATTCGGAACACCCTGCTCGAGAAACAGTTTTTTACATTGGTAACATTTCTGTTATTGACTATTAGTAACATACATTTTAGCATTCTGTTAATTAACATTTTCTGTTAATAACTGAATTTTTAAAGATAAAAACTAATTATAACTAATTGAATTACCGCCTAATTCTTTCAAATTCTGAAAATAAGACAAGTTTGAAAAAATATAATACTTACATACTTTTCAAAATATTATTTTGTTCTTGTATTTTGAATGTTTCTGTTACAATAGCACTACTGCACTGATATTTAGCATCGTTCTCTACCTCCGATGCAAAAGCAATGTTATTCATGTGTTCATCACCGTCCTCGATAGTATAGTGGTTAGTATCCCCGCCTGTCACGCGGGAGACCGGGGTTCAATTCCCCGTCGGGGAGATTTGTAAGAATCAATTTTTTTTTAATTGTCTTCATAGAATTTTTTTTAAATTTTGTTAAAAATATGATTTATTTTTTTTGTCTATTTTTCAATGCACAATATGGTAACTTTACAAAGTGACGATACATGAAATAAATATATTATACATTATTTTAGGGGTCTTCAGGAACGATAGTGATTTTGAACTGTTTCAACCCACGATAAATAGTTATGTCCAAGCTCTTGCTGTCCATCAACGCTTCATAAACGTCAGCGGAGTTCTTGATTGCCTTTTGATTGATGTGTGTGACAATGTCACCTGGAACGAGTCCTCCTCTGCAAATGCCAAATGAGTTTTTAAATATATTGTGAATTACAGTATTATTGTTCAAATGTGGGACTTACGTATGAGCTGGTGATCCGACTATGACCTTCCACACTAATACTCCGTGGCTAACCTGGTCCGGAATGTTTTGGCTACGGCTCTTCAGCTCACACAAAATATCGGGTGTAAGTGTTAGCATTGTGATGCCCATGTACCTTCTGCTCGGGTAGCCAGACTTCCCTGTTGATCCTTTACTTCGTTTATCCGAAGCACGTTGTAGAAAGATCTTGACGTAGTCGATGGGTATCGCAAAACTGATACCCGCCGTCACCTTCATACTATTTACACCTATTGCCTCACCATCCAGGTTGACTAGGGGGCCGCCTGAATTGCCGAATGTGATGGCAGCATCGGTTTGAATGTAGTTTATATCACGATGGCGCAGTCCCAACTCCTGCGATGGGCGCTGCGTTGAGCTGACTACTCCTGCTGTCACAGTATTGCTTAGCGCCAATGGGCTTCCCAGCGCTACAACCCATTCCCCGGAACGCAAGGTCGACGATTGTCCCAGTTTCATGACCGGGAGATTATCACATTGTATTCGCACAGTGGCCAAGTCCGAAGTCTGGTCGACATCCTCGACTATGCCGGGGAAGGTGCGTCCATCGGAGAGTTTCACCTGCACCATGGTATGGGGTTTGTTTATCACCACATGAGCATTTGTCAGAATCAGCCCGTTGGAATCGATTATGAATCCCGATCCATTGGAGGCAGTTACCGGCTGGCCGGTGTAGTAATCGAAATGCCGGGTGTCTTTGATTTCAATGTAGACCACGGATGAAGCGCACACATCGACGACGTCCGCAATGAAGTTGTACTGTTTCCGGCGCCCACTCAACGAGGTCAAAGTCTTGGCAGCTACACTAGGTACCAGCTCCTCGCGGTACTTGTACAGCGCGTAGCTACAGAGGGTAGCGATGGTCAGCCCAGGCAGAAACCGGTGAGACCTTTTTCCTCCGCCCGATTCGTGCCGCTGCTGTTTCTCCGATTGTCCAGAAATTTGGTTGCTGTGGAGCGCTTCGAGATGACGCAAAAGCGAGCCATTTCGTCTTTGTATATTTAGCAACAAATTCAACTTGTTTATGTTTCTTAAGGCCATGTTTTATTCCAGAAAAAAGTCGGAAAAGTCTACCGGAATTGTGCAATAATAAAACTAATTGAAAACAACAAGTCAACAACTTAAACAGGGAAGGCTTCAAATAACGAGTTTTTGACAGTTCGACGATTGCTGTCAGATTTCTTCAAACAGCTGTTGTTGAACTGAGTTGGCAATGCCTTCGGGCTCTCTCTGCGTCTCTCCATTTGACAATTCTCATGGAAATTCAATTTATTTAGAAAATGTCAGTCGTTCTGTGAAGTTGTGCTTGCGTTTTGTGAGGATACGCGGATAGAAAACTTTTAATTGCTGCTTTGTCCCCCAATATTAACAAAAATATAATCTTTCTGCAACAGCCCCGAGCCGAGGCTCGCGTGAACAATATTATTGGGCGTCATGGAGGTGTTTCAGACGGATAATTATTACATATTCGTGAAGCGCGAGAAGAGCCTCTGGTGGCATCGCACAACGGCGGAATTCACACTGAAAGCAGGTAAATAAACAATAATCGGAACGAAAGCAAAACAAAGACTACCATAAACCATTAGATAATATCGTGTTGCGCAAAAACAAAGCCTCACAAGGAAATCGACCGAAAGTCACATGAATCACACATTGGTAGACGGGTTAATTCGTTCCAATGAATCGGTCACTGCCCCGCTCATGGGTCCTAAATTCGGTTGCCCAATTCTTTCAATACATGTAAAATTATTTGAGGGGAGTTCTCATTTTCATTTGCTCGCTCGTATGCCATTCACACTTTCAGTTGTTTATTTGCAGTATACATGCTTTTTTGTTGAACGTGCTACCAAAGTTCCTTATCTTGACTGGAGTTCCAAGCAACTTGCTGCCGTGCTCACTACACATACATACATACATACATAATGACCACCTACTTTCGTAGGTTACCCAGTTTCTGGACAGGAAACAACCCACTCTGTCCAATGTCAAGGGTGTTGCCTGGGGACGTTCTTGCAAACGGAATGCGTTGTCGTGCTGTGTAATATTTGAGTCCATATTTTAGTTGTGATATAATTTCTGCCACTGCTGTAATTGCAAAACATATCCGCCTCTATTATGTTTCTGGCTTCCTTGATTTTGCTTTTCCGCATATGGTTTTTCAATGACTCTGTGCTTTTCGCCACTGGCGTTTGTTTACAAATGACTGTGTTCACTTTCCCTCTATAATAATCTGCATTCCTCTTAATTAACGAAACGACTTAATGATACAGAATATTCAATATAGTATGTAGATTAAATCGAGAAAATGCGATAATCATTACATTATCAGTGTCCGAATTGAATGTTCATTGATGTTTATTCCTTTCTGAACTTAATTGTGCCTCCCCATCGATAATTAATTAGTAAAATAAACGAATTTATTATCCCTATTATTTTTTCTGGTGACGACATAAATTAATCTAAACTCGATACGAAAAAAATGTCTTCTATGTTTTATTAATACTCCGAGAAGAAGAAGATTTCTTCAACAATCTTCTAGTCACATTCAAGACATTAGAAAAATATTTGTTGAACATTGGTATTTATACATACAAATTCAGCAAAAAAGGTCTACTTCAACAGTAACAACAGTTTTAGATTTCATAACTTTCAAGAAAAATCAAATCGTATTTACACCTCAAGAGGCACGAAAAGAAGGAGGGAAATATGAGTTGTATTATTAATGAGTAGGATAAGTTTCTGCCGTCCTGCACTGACTGTAAATGTGTAAACAACAAAATCAAACACAACTGCTATCGGAAGGTTGAGGCAAAGTTTTTCTGATTTTCTGTTGAAACAGTCAGGACACGTTTCGCTTAGTAAGCGATAGACTTTTTATATCTCATCTGAATAATGAGATATAAAACTGATATTTTTCCAGGGAAATATGATTGGCATTTGCTTGCTCTTTTTCCAGGAGCTTACTGTAAAAGTAAAACGTGTTCCTTTGAACCTTTGAATAAATAATGTAATAATTTGTTGACACTCACGCATGAAATACAAACAAAGAATGCTATACAAATCCCAAGCTTGTTCCTTATAAATTCTGAAATTCGCCTTTTGAAATATTTGATTATGCTTCATTGACAAATTCGCTCATTACTTCGACGTCTGGTGATACATTCCTATTCAGAATTACATGGGTCGAGAAAAAGGAAGAATCCTTCATTCCAATTTTCATTTGAATGAAAACTTACAAATTACAATTACAAACGGCGAGTGAGACGTCACAATCTAATTTTTCGAATTGCTCAATGAAAGCGTAATTTTCTATTCATTGTTCATACATTACGTTTTATTTATAGATATCACCCTTGTCCGCACGCTAACCTACGATTTCTCGAAAAGTCTGGAAAGGATAATCGTGTTTGTGACCCACACTCGTAGCCTATGGGTAACCTTCAATGCTTTCAATAGATTGGTTTCTGTTAAATATGGTTCCCTTATTGCTGGAAAAGTTTTCTATTTTTGAACTATATTTCTTTGTCACTCTGGACACACACTTTATTTTTATATTTCTAATAACTGTTGATAGTATTTGGTAATTATTGTTGTGTCAATGTTGTGATAATTTCTGTTGCCTTCCGTTAATTTTTATTAATCTTTGATGATAGCCGGCACGCGAGGTTCATTTATATTTGATGTACACTTTTATAGTAAATATTAACTAGAGTAAACTTTTACTTTTAATAAAAGGAAGAATTACGTATCTATAAATGAACAATATTACATTTCTTTAATCGTCTATGGTCTATCCAAGATCTCTGATAAAGTCTCCAAAGATAAGATAAAATGTATGTTTGATTTTCTCGCGAAGTCACTAAACTTGAGTGGAACCCTGGTTGAGTCACGGCAACGAAACTTGCTCATAAATTACGCATAACGACCTTAGCTTCTGACTTTCCTATAATAGAAATCAAGGCATAGGTCAATGGAGGCAAACAATTCTTGGCTCCACTCCAAATCAAGACCAAACTTTATCCCTTCAATTCTTTAAAGTATAGTGTAGAGTCAAAATATAATCAATATAACAACAATGTAAAAAACTGGCTGAAACAAAACAAATCAAGGACATGTTAGATCCACGGTGGAAACATGTGTCAACACTTGCAAATAGCTGGTTGTCAAAAGTCAAGATTTATTAGTAGTGCCCATAAATCAACCTTAGATCTGGTAGCGATATCCTACCAGGCACTTAATAAAGGAAACGCTTGTGTAGGTCAGCGTCATGACTGTGGTAATTTTGTGATTTTATTTCAAATTGGATAACTATCAGAAACCTATCCAACCTCAAGGTTCTACATCACATAGTTCAGACAAACACACACTAACGTATCATGAGGAGCCACTCCAGGTAGTCATGAAAGCTTCTCTAATTGCCACACTTTACTGTGTTCAACCCCCGTTATTGAGTTATTTCCGTTGCATTATTCATGGTTATTGTCACGTGTTAAAAGGATTTTCCTTTATTCGCATTTGGATTGAATTTAATAGATCAATTTGGAGAAAGCACTTTTTTTATACTTTTGAAATCTATTTCCGAAATGCATTTATTCTTTTTTAAAGCATCACCTTCTGTAGAATGAAATGGGGACTTTTTTCTAGTTCTTTAACTACGATTGGTCTTGATATAGCAACATTTTATACTTCATCCCTAATAGAGACACTTGAAATTATCCCCATTCTTTATGTTATGTGTATACCACTCCAGGGATTTCGGATTGTCTTCACGTGTTTAAATGTAAATTTTATTCTCTCTGCTACTACGGAAACGATTCCTTCTCTATCGTTCGTCACTTTGAATCCTCGCGCACAAATAGCTGAAGCTCTATGTTTTTCTCATTCAGCTCTCCCTCCCTTTTGGGGGTTTCCTAGAGCTCCTCAAGTAGTTTGTGGAAATCTCTAACTGTCGGAATGTCGACGAAATGTCCTTTTAAACAAATGAGATAGGATTGTTGTTTTTTCCGTATGCATTGTTTTTTAAGTTGGAGCAATCGTTGTGAGGTGAGAGAAAATCGATGCATACATAACGTGCTGTCTGTCATTAGTCTCTAAATATTTGATCAAACGTGCATTTATTTTCGCCGAGTCACTTTGCCATATCTTCTGACACCCGGCAAGTGTTTCGCAAGAAACTGTTAAATGATACGGACTTGGACACGGAAGCGGAAGCAGATGTGCGATGGATCGAGGATGTTACATTGCAAAAATATATTTCTCAGTTCGATGTCTTAAAATAGTATTTAAGACCAAAAGTAACTCTAACTTTAATGGCGAAAGTTAATATTCAAATCTCCCCCCATTAAGCAGCATTTCCCCGATATATTTATCGTTTAGTCAATGTCGCAGTATTTTCGTGTGTCTGTAACACAGGAGTTCGCTTCCTCCGAGCCAATACCTGCCACATCGACTAGCTAATTGCCGTCATTAGTTGTGTGTTTACCTAGCCCTCCACCTCCAAGACAACCGCTACCATGGTCTCAACAAAAACAAGCACGAAAAGGAACACACTTTCAAAAGTAGGTCTGGATTTAATGGCAAACTGGCAGGGAGGAAGGAGAGGGAGTGGGTCAACGGTCAGCACTAAAGCGATTAACGAAGGACGCAAAAACTAAACCGAGTCAAGTGACCTCTCGGTTTGGTATGACAAGGATATTGGCAAAGTGTGGTTCTTAAAGTAGCGTTCAGGGTACACCAAGTAGCTGTATTTTTTTCGAACCCAACTTGAAATAAAATTGTAATCACTCTCTCTTTTCCTCTTTCATCTTTTAGGATGGGACCTGAGCTCCGTGGATGACATCGAATGCATTGGGATCACACATGGGATTGTGGGCGTCATCTCGCTGCCAAACGTGTACGAGCCGCATCTGGTGATTGTGAAGGAGGCAGTTCCCGTGGGAGTGCTGTATCCGCCTCATCTGGTTTACAAAATCAAATCGATTTGTATTTTGAGCGCGGATGAACCGGACGCTGTGCTAACGCCATGCACTCGACACTCAAGGTGACACGAACAATGCATAATTTCTATACTACAAGGAACTAATTGATTGGCGTTTTGTATTTCTTCGCCCTTGCAGGAGCTCGAACAACACCACCCCGACCCACACCCCGTCGACCAACTCTGCATCCGGGGCGAACAACTCCTCGTCGAGCTCTTCATCGACAACAACGACCAAGTCAAAACTATTTGAGGGAAATCAGCTAATGAATAAAACATGGGGCGCCGTCAAGAGCGCCGGAAACACCATCAAGAACACTACCCAGCAAGCCGCTGCCTTGGCATCGAATCAAGTAAAATCCTCTGTGGGAATTCGTGATCCCAATCGCATCGAGAAGCGTATCACCGAAGAGTTGCATAAAGTTTTCGACGATTCCGATAGTTTTTACTTTTGTTTCGAAAGTGATATCACCAACAACTTGCAGCGTCACACGGATCAGAGCGAGTCGGATGAGAGGTTCTTTTGGAACATGCACATGATCGAGGACATTATCAAAATAAATGTGAGCTTTTGTACATCAAATGAATATTCTTATACTTCTCCTATTACTCTACTATTTTCAGGATAAAACATGGATCTTGCCAATAATTCAAGGATTTGTCCAAGTCGAAGCATGTGTTATAGGAAACGATTGTTTCACCCTAGCGCTGGTTTCGCGTCGATCTCGACATCGGGCGGGTACAAGGTGACTAAACTCAATTCCCATTTCAATTACAATATAAACTACATATTTTTTGTTTTAAAAAGATACAAACGCCGAGGTGTAGACGAGCATGGCAATTGCGCGAATTACGTGGAGACAGAGCAAATCCTTTCGTTTCGCCATCATCAGCTGTCGTTCACACAAGTGCGAGGATCGGTACCGATTTATTGGAGTCAGCCGGGTTACAAATATCGGCCACCACCACGCTTGGATAGAGGTAAAAGTTTTCCACCATTTGCCATGATATATCAATAACTTTCCTCACAATATTTTCAGGTGAACAAGAGACCCACGAGGCTTTCGTGAAGCATTTTACCAAAGAAATCGATCTATACGATGGCGTTTGCATCGTCAACTTAGTAGAACAGAGTGGCAAGGAGAAACTAATTGGCGATACTTATGCCAAACATGTGATGAAATACGACAGTGATCGCGTCGTTTATGTTACCTTTGATTTTCATGATTATTGGTTAGTTTCCTGAGAAGGATTTAGTGTTAAACCGATTTATTGTCTGAATTTACCATTTCAGTCGTGGCATGCGGTTTGAAAATGTCTCCGCTTTGGTGGAGGCCTTGGCTCCAGAGGCAGGTGCCATGGGCTTCCATTGGCGTGACCAACGAGGAGTGATTTGCAATCAGAAGTCTGTGTTCCGCGTGAACTGCATGGACTGTCTAGATCGGACTAATGTAGTGCAAACGGCCGTCGGGAAGGCGGTTTTGGAATCGCAGCTGGTAAAATTGGGTTTGTCGCCGCCGTACACGCCAATACCGGAGCAGTTGAAAGGACCCTTCATGACTCTTTGGGCTAACAATGGCGACATCATAAGTCGCCAATACGCTGGTACTAATGCTCTAAAGGTTTGTAGCTATACCTAGTTATTGTTTCTCGATTTTTTAACCATTTGTTCCTCCATCAGGGTGACTATACGCGTACCGGCGAACGTAAATTCACAGGCATGATGAAGGACGGAATGAATTCTGCGAATCGGTATGTTTTGAATCCATTATTTCTTCATCTGATAGTGTGTGGAATTTTTGCACTTCGATTTCATTATATTTCTAATTGTATATTATTGTTTTCTCACTATCCGGGTGCGTTGGATTAGTTGTTCTTATTATTTAATCATTGCTTTAAAACAAAGAATGTGTTCGAATTTATATTCTGCAATTACGACGATAATCACAACAAACTAGAATCATTAATTTCCCTTGCTTTCTTTTGAAGTTGATTCTCCAATTTAATGTAATTAACTATCTCGACCGTTATATTCATGATGTTTACTTTCTAAAATACTAAATCCGTTAAAAGATTTCTCCAACTCTCTTGTACACACCAATCACCTCGCCTCTCCTGCTCTTCTACTCCTAGTTTCTTCATACAAAATTTTTCGGATTCGTTTCGGCAATGCATAATCGATCTAATGCAGGGAAAGCTCCATGAACCGAATCAATTGAAAGAGGATGAAGTACTAAACACGATGCTGCAAATCCTCTGTTCCATCGACGCCAGCCCCCATACGGGGTTACTATCATGCTGGCGTCCTTGGGCCGGAACTGCAATTGTTGGAGAAGATCATTGAGACAAGGTTCGCGACGAAATCGTTTCGTATGCATGCAGGAAAATCACCTACACGGAGTTGTTTTCAAATTATTTCCGATCCTTTTGTTTCGATTATTTTGCTACTTTCATTTCAAAAGGTATTTCTTTAATTTATATCGTTAGTTTTGTCCTCAAATAGTTTAAACCTAGAAGTATTCCAAGCAATTCTTCAATTGCATGTTTTTGTTTATAATTTATTTTCGTTTTCTTTTTTTTACAATGGCTTCTTAATTTATGTTCCAGCTACTATTTGGCTCGTTTTAAGGATTCCTACCGCCAAGCAACCATCGACCTCATGCTGGGCAATCAAGTGTCCTCAGAATCTTTAAACGCCTTGGGGGGTCAGGCGGCCCCCGACGACAACGATGCTTTGGAAGGTGTCGAGCACGCAAAGTTGCTTGTGGAAGATTGCCGTAGATTGTTGTTGGGCTCATCGCAATACCCGGTTGGCTCGTGGGGACTCATTGATGCGGATCCCAGGTCTGCTTAATCATTTTTATTTGTTGATCAAATTATTAACAACCAAATTCTTTCAGTTCCGGAGATATTAACGAGACAGAGGTGGACAGTATTTTACTACTTACCGATGATTGCTATATCGTGGCCGAGTACGATTCTCATCTGGATAAGATTGTCCGCTTCGAGAAGGTTAAGCTTGCCAATGTGACCATGATTGAGTTGGGGATGTACCAGCAGACGAAGATTTTCCAGGGATCTGTGCCGGCCTTTCTTTGTTTACGCCTGAACTATACGGTTGACGGAGTCGATGGTTATTTCCACATGTTTCGATCTGCAAATATTCGCTTCTTTAACAATGTGACTTACGTCATCAAAACCCAGGAGGAAGTAATGGGTAATTCCTATGAATTTTTTAATTTTATCACAGCAAAACTAAGTAGTAATTCTTCCAGAATCTTTATCAGCTATCGTGGAAATGTTCCGCATAGCTTTAGAAAACGTGGGAAAAACAAATGTTCGCTTTATCACCGGGGGCGTATTGCAACGACGGAAAAGCAAGGTGCCGATGCTGGACGTGCCCAAAGGCATGCCACGGAATCTTTCCGAATCTCAACTGGTGCAAATCAGCTCAAAGGCATTCTCGAATGTGGCTGGTCAATTTTCTAAACTGGGCCAATCACTTAATCCAAATAAAAATAAGACAAGCAATATTTGCCAACCCCACCAAGCTTAACAACACGAATGTCCCAACCAACAATAATGTCTCTACTAAGCGCTCATCACAATCCTCCATTGATGAATGCGTTGAGGCTGAGAAGGCCGTCTTCACGGTGGGGCGTAAGCATCGCGGCTCAGCAACCAGTTCGGACTCCGAGGATAATGACAACAGTATATTCGAACCGGAATTGGATTCCGAGGTGGAATTTGCCATATCTGCAAATACGGGTGCTGATAAATCTGGTTTCAATGAGAACGATTTTCTTCCCTCTGTGGGCATCGTGATGTGCAATAGCAACACACAGGAACAACTTCAGTCGCCGGCTAACGACATGAACCGTTTAGAGGACAAGGACAATATGGCCAAGCATTCAGAAGATGTTTTTACAATCTCCATTACGTCGGTAACGGATCATGTGTCCTTGCCCACAGGCATGTTAGAGCATGCTGTACCAATGCGGTCGATAACGCCCAATCCACAGATCTGTGTGGACGAGGAAAAGGTCATGTCAGCACAAGCAGCAGGGGGAGAGAGTGCCACAAGTTCCACAGAGCAGTCCAGGTCTGTATTTTATTGTTGATGTATTTAGTGGTTGATGGTAGTTTTTAATGGCTCGGTGGAATTTATTTATTTTAAGTTCAGTTCGCTATGAATGAATATGTTATTATATTTACACTCAGGATTATTTCCAAGTATTATATATTTTTAAATATTTTTAAAAGTTCCGTAGCATGTTGCACAATTTGATGCATCGTTATACTCAATGTTATTGTTGTTTGATTTTATTTACACTTCTGGACACAAGTACTTTTGTGTTCCCATCAATTGTATTATTGTAAAATAAAATACGCTCAATAAATAGTTTTGTCCAAACTCTGATATACGTTTTCGTTATGCTTCTCAAATACTATTTTTCACGAATGAAAATTAGGTCAACTTCGCCGAAAGATCTGCATTTGTCTCTTGGTGGTTCTCAGACGGACATTAACAAGTTGAAGCAATTGAAAACGATGACCAGCCCATTGTCGAAATTGGCAAAAGGCATGCAGAACTTCGGACTCAATCTGGATCCACGGAAAATCGCAACGAAAGTGTGTATTATAAATAAAATATCGCTTGACTATCAATATTCATTGAATTCCCATTTTAGACGGGAGTGTTGTCACCTACTAGTAATACAGCTGAGAATTCACCACCCGAAAGGTCGGCTAATAACCGTGCACAGCTGATGGAAATGTGGGAAGTGAATAAATGCAGTACTAAATTGATCGCTTTGTAAAAACCGTTTTCTTGAAGATGTCGATAAATCGGTTCACATATAAGCTATGGGGTGGTTAACGCTCTATTTTGAAATAATAAATTCATGATTCCCCATTACTGACACGAAATATACACAAAGTATTATAAGATACGCTCTTTATATAGCGAAAAAAGACATATTCTTACGCAATTATTGAAAAACGCAAGATATACAATTATAAATTGAAATATTGCCCATAATTATACATACATTCAGTTTGTGATATGCTAAATTTAGTATTTTTAAATTTCTACATGATTTAGCTTTACATTGAGCTTTTAATTTTGTACCATTGAGTATTGTTTTCCAAGCAATTTTTAAATTACAAGTAATGACATAGTTATATAGATCTCCACTAAGTATTTCAACTGTTATCTGTGTTAGAAATATAAGCTACTCGTTCACAATGATTTTATGTGTCTATGACCTTATTGTTCAGAATTTATTTTATATAATTCAGTTCAAAACAATACAAGAACCATATGTTAAATTATTTTCCAAATATACAAAACACGATAATCATAAACATGAATTGGATTTTTTTATACTTAAATTCTTAAAGCCCTGTTGCATTAAATAAATGTTATTTTTTATGTGTAAATTAGACAAGCATGCAAATACAATTGGATATCGCTTTTGTAGATCATACGTTATGGCATTAAAAGCAAAACCCGAAAGCTTATAATATTCACCACGAAATACTCAACAAATGAAGACTAATGACACAATGATATACACTTAAACTTTACAAAATGGCTTATAAATTATAAAACAAAATGTTCTAGTTGTAGAACCTTATCATATACGATATTCTTAGTGCATATTTTAGAAGCACGCATTACTAAGAAATCATTTGTATTGATTAATTGAACTATTGGTGTATATTTTTGAGAAAACAAAAGAAAGCCATTCAAGTGATAAGATAAGTCAGAAGAAATGAATTACTATTCTAGGTATAGACCTATGGATGGTTTTTGAGATCAGTATTGTATGTCTTGGGGGCTTTATTTACCAGAGATTCCTTGAATGGCTTTGCTACAACGAACTAGTGACTTGAAAATCGATAAGCAATATATAATTGGTCGATTACAAAGTTTTAACATTTGAACCACCTACTTTGGCAATAATTTTCAAATATAAAAAGCTAAACAAGGCAAAGAACAAACCAGACACCGACTACAGCAATTATTCTTCATATGCAATCAATTGAGATATATCATGATCATAACATAAAATATGCTTAAATACCCATTCTGTAACTTGTGGCCAAAGAGATAAATCTCAAAGTAATTCAAATACCAGAAAATACTCAAATATACTGAATGCAATAACTTACTTCAAATACTCTCAGCACAAAGTATTAAAACAAAAGCAAATAGTCAATTATAATCCTAATATAGGGAAACAAATAATAATATTGTATTGAATATGTATTAGAAGCAAATTCGAGTTTAATTCAATAAAACATATTTTAAACTTATCCAATTTACAGACACCATATTTGCAAATATGAAAGTGATTTTGTAAGCCATAAAACCATATGGGATGCGATTAAAAGTACTAATGGTTCATTTTACGGACCATTCAACATATCAATCAGAATTCCCACCACATAACAGATTTCCGACTGATATCGGAAATCAAATAAAATTTTTCTCGTGCACAACCGCATGTCTGGGGTGAAGGTCAAACCGTAATGATTGTCTGCACCATTGATTTAACTGAATTGCGCTTGGTTAGGTGCCGTTAGAGTAGGATTATTGCATTTGTGTTGTGTTCAGGCGATAGGTGAACATTTGGATGGGAAAACTATTGTAGATCTGGAAATTTACAACTTGGGTCAAGTGCTTGTAGTTGAATTTTATAAGCAATATTTACCGACTGATTTAAATGTCCTCTATCTGAAATAAGCATCATATCCAGTCTTCTCAGACGGAAAAAATCTGTAATACCGTTTTTTATCCCAATACTGCCCAAGGCTGGGACTCCATCTAAACGTCAATATCAAATGTTACTATTGTTGATTGCTATTTACATAAACAATGAAAATATGCAACCCCCAAAACTCGCATCCAAAAATACTCGAAGAATCAAACCGTGGAAGGACAACGTCGACAACGTGTATGGCGGAGTATCAAAAATCCATTAACTTCCACTGAACGTCGGCATGGACGAGGGAGGAGTGTGACGTTGAGGATGTTTATCAATCAAATACAGTTTTATGGTTTCGGACACAAGTTGCTTCCAGGATAACTTAAAGAATATTGATAGCATTGATTTTTGTTTATTTACAGAACTTAAGTTACTTCTAATGATAATTGAATGACCAATTGTTTTGTCATAAATCGCCAATCGATCTTGTTGCTGTACAGTGGCATATGGTGAAGTCTGCATTGTCAGATGAGGAGGGACGACAGATAAGGAATTTTGCTGAAGGTAATGAGCAAGGGGGCCATAGTTTTCCCACATAGGTTAAAAATCTGGAAAAAGTTTTCTTATTTGCAAAATATGCCTTCATAGTAGAGATTACATAAATGTCCTGCCTTGAAACTATCTCTCTTAAAATACTTCTAATATAATATTTATGCAAATCTCATCTTTTCCCATCCCAACGCCTTCGAAGATTTTACCTCGAAATTTAGAAAACCGTCCACATAAATTGTACAACGAATGAGAAGAAACGTCCGTGGACACAATGGAACCCCTACCACGAAATCACTTCTGGTCTGGCTATGTTTCGGGTGATTGGCTGCTGCTGCTGTTGCTCTGAAGAACTGGCTACGGAGCCACTCCTCGCACACTTCAACTGCTTGTTGACGACTTTCCCTGTCGTCCCGCTGCCGCCATCGCCTGCTCGACTCGATCCTCGAATTTTCGCTCAATGGATGCGTGGCCTAGGAAGGACGGGCGGTCTGAGAGGGCATGAGTGTGTCTGTGTTAAGTCTTGGAAATTGTCTTTTGAATGTTTCAATTACACGCCTTCTTAAGCACAGCATATCCTTCCAAATTGAACGAACCGACATTTGCACAGGAACAAACACACAACCGAACACATCCGACTACACACATATACACGCATACCCAGGGTAGAGACCAATAGTGAACTTTGAAGATTTATACAGCAGAGCATGGTGTGTTTGTTGATATATATCTTTTAGGATATAGGAAACTTAGGCTACACTCCGGCATTCCGAGGACGAGTGAGTCGTCTGAGGCGGCTGAGGAGAAGGGATAATGGTACAAATTGCCAACATAAAAGCTGCATAATTTACTGATGCCTTCCTCCAGCTATCGGCCCTCTGTCTTGTTCTTCCTTCCCCTCCTTCTAAGACTCTTCGGGCCAAGTCTGCTCTGCTAAACACTTTCGACTTAAACCATTAATTTTTGGGACACGCCGAAGGATGGTGAGAAGAAGTAAAATCCCCCAGACCAAGAGACCGATGGAGTGTGTGGAAGGGAAGTCAGTCGAGAATGAACTTAATTTTATTGCTAACAGAGGGTTAAATATTACACACACATACTTCATACATATATATGTATACAAATACCCACACATCTATAGCTGTGTCGAACGATATCGGATAAAATCAAATTCGTTTTATTGAACGTATGGAAATTTAATTTAGTTGTGTTTTCTTATGCATTAGTGTTTATTACTTTCATATCCTAGATTTCACACCACTACACAGTGACTCCTACTCCGCAAAGGCGACTTCACTGCACTTCCTTGTATTACTTGGGGCGAAATTCGTAAGAAATTTCGGAAATCGGAGGACATTTTTGGTACTCAAAGGATTATGGTCAATTTCTTTACGTCATCCCAATGTCTGGAGGGATTTTTTGGACTGGAGTTTAATTCAGTGTGGGTTCGTGATGATGATGAAATAGATTTTATAGCTATTGGACAGGTAGTTTTTATTTTGAAGCTAGAGTAGTCTGGATACCATAGCATAAAATTCCTCCAACTGAACTATAATGCATGCCAAAGGTATAGAATAGGGCAGAATTGAGACTGAATTTTAAATATTCCAATTAAATACTTCATTTGAGTTGTATCGGTTTCCTGCTGATCGACTTGCATTTGTCCGAATTATAAGTGTATTTCCCCTTCATTCAATCTGACAATAACTTGTGGTTGCTTAACAGCAGGCAATTTTCCAATAATAACGAACTAATCAATTGAGAAAACCATAAAATCAAATGGGTGAAATGCAAATAAATTTCGAATTTAAACACGTAGGCAATTTAACATAATGACCTTGAGGTTATCCACCCATGCCAATACAACCATGAAAGACCACCGTCCAGTTGTCATTCGAACACTTGGTCTGTTCGAATAGAAAATTCGGGATTTAAATGATATCCATTGTTATTGTTGTTGTCGCCAGCATTGATGATATTAATCAGATTTCGAAATTTTATACGTAATTGAATTTTGGTTTCCACACACAATCACATGAACACACCTAATGCGGGGTAGACACTAATACACCATTCCTGCGTAATCGAAACCCTCGGATGTCACCATCATCTTCAGTTTCAAATTCAATTATAAAACTCGGTGGACAGTCGTCGCCACATCCCCCACCTTAACGTAGTGCTCGTCCACCGAACGAATTGAATGATGAACTCGATTGCAATCTCCGAATGAAATGTTAACAAATAGTAAAACACGAAAAACAACAACAGCATCGTGCACATCGATAGCAACAACAATAAGAACAACAAGGACTTGTCAAACAAAACCGCAGGGTTGTTTTTGCAGCAGCTTCCTTCGATTGCAGCCAGCCCTCGACGTACCAGCCCGAGTCCGGCTATCGTCATCCATGCGGTGATGGTCGTCGTCGTCGATCGTTGGAGCGCGGGTGGAATCGACGAATCGGTATCGATGCGATTTGTAGGCAAAAATCCCACTTGACCCCAGTCAAACCCCCCTCCCATTGAGTTTCCCCTGGGCGCAGGGCAACTCAACACAACACACAATAATAGATTAGTACCATTTGCTGGATTATATTGCCGACAAATGGAATTTCCAATGTGGTCGAGAAGCTAGTTGGACGCTGCAGGAACTGGTGCTGGAGATGGAGTTGCACATGGAGTGTGTCAGAGATGCGGCAAAAGTGAGTGGGAAATTTTGATTTGTACCGTGAGCTAGGGATGCTTTTAGAAATTAAATTTGATAGGTAGTAGGTTACTATATTATGCTAGTATCGACTTAAATTTTTTTTCAATCGCTGAGAAGTGGAAGTCGGTAATGAGAGGAAAAATAACGGATCGTGAGCAAATAGTTCTAGCGATATTTTACGAACTATGATATTTTTGCATTTCATAACATTTTAATCTATAATCTCGTATTTCAGAAACTCCATAGTAAAGTATAAGAATAAATTTGTGATATGTATTATTAAATGAAAAATATCCAAAGTTGTGGCAAACTAAACAAATATGTGGATTGTTGATGATTCCTTTTGTTTGAATGAATTCAGAATTGTTTATTTTGGTTTTTCTTCGTCTTTATCACATTTGGCATCTTTTACGGTACACCTTCCGAATGTACCCGTCTCGACCGCATCATCCTCCGTAACGCTCCCCCCTGTCATTGTCTCAGCGATCCAATTTGATTTCCTATTAATTCACCCTCTGCTTTATTTGCTCCTGCTGCTGCCGCTGTTTGTGTTCCTCCCGATCCGGCTGCTGTCTTCGAATGTCCTTAAGGGATTTGTCAAAAGCACCGCGCCATATGAGGGGACGAAGTGATGTCGGGCTGGGGGAAATCGCATCCCAACGTTAAGGTGCCAATTAAGGGCTTTTTAGTATCAATTACAAATGGCATTTTTCCACACCTCGGGATGGACCAGAACCAGGACGGACTGCAGGACACCCTGGTGACCGAGGGAGCGAGTTGATGTGTGGAAATCTCCGTGACATGGTCATTTGGGGAGAAAATTGTTTTTCCGTTGTCATGACGTGATTTATTGCGTTGCGGACCAGTGAATCACCGACTAACTGACTGACACTCAGACAGGCAGATATTTCGCAATGGAAAACGATTTTGGCTGATGGATTTGGGATTGATTTTGAGGCAAATCTGTACAACGATAGATTATACGAATTACTATGCCTGGGGCGAGGGCGGGGAATGTTGTCCATCAATAGATCGTAAAATCTGAAAATTTACAGGACAACTCTGCATACGTTTTTGGTTCGGACACCTCTGACATCTCTCTCTACCGTGACGTCATTAGGTCCCTCCTACCCTTCATCGCAACACAATTCTATTCGCCACCACCCTCCTCCACACCTCCATCTCTCGTCAAATGCCCCGGAGGACCCTTTGTAACCAACACCTTCCGCGCATGCCGGCGTGACTAACGTGACAGCCGCCGAGTCGCCGGGTCAGGTTACGAATTCCAATTTCGACTACTTGACAGCCTCCTCTTCTTCTTCGCCTTCGTTATCGTCATCGTCATCGCCAACCTCATCGTCGTCGTGGTTGCCACTGGAGAGCCACGCCCATTTTGTGGGGAACCGACCTGGGGGCGACTTGGCGGTGACGACAGCTCCTCGAACGGCCACCCCTTCAGTTCCGGGTCACTGCATCGAGCTCCGGAGGAAGGCTCGACGGTCAGGTCGGCGGAACATTCAAATTGAAATCGACGCCTTCCGAAAGGATTTCAATTAGTTCGAACTTCGGAGTTATTTCTCGTAGTTGTTGTTGTTACTGGTGTTTTGATGGTACGACTGCAATTGACAGCAGTCGATGATGGATTTCGGACCGTTCCCTACCGTTGTCTTACCTTCGCCTCCTCCTTCGTCCGTCCGACCTCTAGTTCCGGGAAAGTCGGGCGAGCGAGCAAAGCAGCCGAATCCGAGGACTCCGTGTGACATAGGGATGAGAACTAGTAGGGCATCGTGTCGACGGGACATTGATTTCGTATGTAATTTATTTATTTTCGTCGTTGAGTTTTCCAATTTTTAAAATATGACTCCGAGGCGTGCGCTCATTCTGAGCAGTGGTGGCTTTAAAACCAGAGCATGAACGCCGTGGATCCACACATCTCACGCTGGAGGAGGGTTTGCTTTTTTATGATTAATCACTGGCCATTAATTTGATAAATTGCCTAATGAGCTGCTCGGTTGATTTGATATCGGGTCTGTCTGTCGTCCGTCCGTCTGTTCCATTGGCTGTCTGTCTGTCTGCGTGTGTCTGTCGATGTCGTGACCGTAATGCGTTCCAGCGACGAAGTGTGTTTCGGATTAATGCGAGGAATTAAATTAGTCCTGATTTGCCATGGCGATGAATTACATCATGTTTTTTTCCTTTGGTTGGTTGGTTGGTTCGTTTTTGGTGTCATCGGATTCGGTTTCTTGAGCACCTCGTCTTCGCTAGAGCCGGGGATTCTTCTGGATGATGTGTTAATATTACGTCTTAGTGGAAATCAAGCTGTGGCGTTGCAAGGACAAAAATAGATCACCATATTTTTGTCAAGGATAACAAAACGAACGAGATCGGTGTCATGTCATCATCGAAAGACGTCACAATTCACGTTTCTTCGGTGCTTAACTTCGGTGGGGTTAACGGAAAGAGAATCAAATGCTGTCTTCGAAACGAGCTGAGCTATAAATATCTAGAGTCCGTTTAATCGAGTTACCGGAAGACATTCGAAGGGGTTCAAGCAGGATGATAATATCTTCTTCTGGGTTCAGTCAGTGGAAAAATTCGGAGATTCGTACTCAGAGAGAGAGCGAGAGAGTGGAAGTATGATTTTCCGTAGGATATCCATTTCCAGAGTTTATAGTCTTAATAAAATAACTTTAACTCCTCTAGTATCCTTGTACCCGACTTCACAATGGTCCCCATAGACATAAACTTCCCCTAAAACCGCAATGATTTGATTGCCCATCTTGTTATCTCAACGAAATCCTAAAAAATGTGCCCGGCCAATGTTTGAAAACAAAAAATGTATTTTTTTAGAGAAACAAATAAAAAATATACAACACAGATCGTATCAAATTAATTGCTTTCGGAATTCAAACAAAACGTTTCCTGCGTTTTATTTATCTTAAGTCGAAACAAAAGCCAACCGAAAAATGGCAAATGTCCACTTTGTTGAATTAATTACAATTACCCTCACTTAAGGGGCGGCACAAGAGGGCGGCGACGACGGAACACAAGGGCCAAATGTAAGTTAGGATGCCTGGAGAAGAAACCAAATTGCGAAAGCTACCTCAGCGTGAGAGAGAGAGAAGGAGAGGAAGCATTTAATTACATAAAAGTGCCCCTCACCCCCCCCCCCCCACAATTGCCCCCCGCTTATGGGTGTCCCTTCGTTGAGTTGGGTTTCAACAACAATCATAATAATAATAATAATAATTGCTGTTTGTACTTCTGTAGTAGCTGTTGTTGTTGATGTATTTTATGATGCTGGCAATTTCTGCATTTAAAATGGAGAAAATCCCAAAAGACAAAAAATCAAATACAAATACAAACAAACAAGCCCACACACACAAAAACCCATACATTGAGGCAACGACGAATGAATGAATGCACCCTGGTCCCCCGAGAGATTGAGTGGAAAGGAGAGAGAGAGAGACCACGAGAGTGCCAGCAAATTGGAACGTGCCACAAGAAGAGGCCGCCAACCAGCAACAAACAAGAGAACAAGCCACAAAACAATAACAACCAAGTATAACAAAACATCAGCCACCCGCAGCACTAAAGGAGCAGTCAGAGGGTGGCCCGAAAATTACCCGGCGACCGTCAAAGAATCATAACGTCGCATTTTTGCGGTTAATCAAAGAAAATGAAGAAAAAATACATTTCCCCCAGCCTGAAGGTGAAAAAGGTGGTTAAATTAAGTTCCCACTCGTCTTTCCACGATCACCACGAGGGGAGTCTCTCAAAAAATATTGAATAAATTATTATCGTTAAAATTTCTCATAAGGTTTTCTCTAAATAATGGTATAACGATATAAAATCGAAAGTTTCGTGATCCTTCAAATGGCATGCCCTTCGCACTCCTCTTAGTTTAAGTAACATCTACGTCTATTCAGTGTATGCAAAAGTGTTTCAGTGTACCCTTCAAGCACTTGTTCTCCTTCTAACAACCCCTTTTTCCTCACGAATTTCATTCCTCTTTCGCTCAATGTATTTTCTTATTTCGAGTGGGAATATTCTTTTATGATTTCGTTGTGTTTGCTTGTTTGCACTCCTTTGTGCGTGTGCCATATTTTACCCCTCCCCTTTCTTCCCACACATTTTCTCTCTCACTTACCCACTCCTCGATGCACAGGTTATGAGTGATTTGCGAGTGATTGTTGTTGTTTTTATAGGCTTGTTGACTTTTGAAATTAGTTTTGAATTGCGGTAAATATCAGTTGGTTTTGATAATTATTTGCATGGGAACGAAGGACGAATGGTGTGGAAGAAGGGGGAGTAAAAGAAGAGGCGATGAGGAACAGGTAAAATTTATTTGGTACAATGCGATAGAATTCTGAATGCTTCTGAATGTGCTTCTACATCGAATGCTCTGATTCCCCTGAAGCGTCTAACATCCTATTATATATGATATCTTCGATATCTTCCCTATCCCAACTATAGCCAATGCTGCCATATGTGTTTAATTTTAACACACAAAAAACTCCCTCCGCAGACAATTCAAATATTTGTTTGTAAATACTTTAAAACCAGCTCGCAGCTCATATCTCGAAAATCAAAACCGAAAGCAAGCTTGCATAATTTTTGTTTTGTTGGCCGCATGTCGCGAGTAATATAAACAATAAAAACAATAACGGTATAACAACAGCAAAAACAATAACAGCACCAACTACAAAAAGGAGAACAATAAAAAAGGAAATCACTACTCATTGACATCAATTAAGAATGCGTCTCGACTGGCAGCAAACAACGTAATTCAGAATAAATGCGTTTGCAATGGTCTCGACCGCCTCCCCTGCGGCGCTAACAGCACACACACACACGCAGACACCACTGGTCGGGGTGGCAGGACCTTTTTCCCACTTTCCGACCCGAGAAACATCGCTCGATCCGATCCGCCGCGAGAAGGGACCCCTGCCCGAGGCTGCTGGGCGAGTTTGAAAACAATCCAAAGGCTCGGTGTTTTCTGCACGAGGTCGTCGTTT
Source organism: Coelopa frigida (assembly GCA_017309665.1). Classification (NCBI taxonomy): domain Eukaryota; kingdom Metazoa; phylum Arthropoda; class Insecta; order Diptera; family Coelopidae; genus Coelopa; species Coelopa frigida. The sequence continues at coordinate 14,237,051 of CM029561.1, read as the reverse complement.
AGTTGCAAGTGAGAAGAAACATTGGCAAGGCGGCTACACTGCGAGAAAAACCTAGATTACTCGGTTTCTTCAAACAATTTTGATTACTCTGATTTTTCAAAAACGTAGATTACTCTGATTTTTAAAAAAATCGTAGATTACTCTGATTCTTCAATGTAGATTGTAGATTACTCGATTTCAAATCCAAATTGTGAATTATAATCAGAGTTGGGTTGAGAAAATTACAATTAATTCTTTCTGTGAACATTCTCACTTTTCACATTCTCCCAGTGTACTTCCTTTCCAACATCACTATAAAAAAGTATGGTGAAAAAAGGAAATCACCGTCCAACAGTCCTCACCTAAATATGGGCAAATTAGCCAGTGTGTGTCGAATCGTGGTTCATTAGGTCCTTCTGTTTGGCTGCTGGTGGTGCCCGGTCCGTCCCCTGACGATTCAATTGAACAGACCGTTCGTTCGTGCGACCGGGGAGGGAACAAAGAGAACAGGGGCGAAAACAAGGGTGATCATGTCGCCGTCAGCGTCAACATCATGTACTGCGGCTCCGCGTGCGACGGCGGGGTGTCAAATTAGGGCGCTCCGGCTGTGCCCAGGGTGCACCGCGATGCAAGGCATACGAGGTCCAGTCCCGCAGTGAAGGTCGGATCATTTTTCAATTCAATGCAGTAGCGAAGACAGCAACAAAAGATTATTTAAATTGCGGAAGGTACTGTTGCAAGGACGTTGACGACGAGGATGAGGCCGACGAAGGATGCGGAAGGATGAATCGATGTGAAGTGCAGTCAATTGGCGAACTGTCGGCAGAGGGCAATAATTTACAAATCACCCGACAACAACAAAAGCATACTAGCACGATCGCTGGGGAATTCAAATGAGCAGCGATCGCCAGGGATGCGACGCCTGACGACGCCGACAGAAGGGTAGGGATGAGGTCGGGGTCGTCTCCATGTTCGTCTCGTGTGTTGTGAATTTTGTGAAATTTAATGATGTGGCAGAATTCAAATTTTTCAAAAATTTTAAATTTAATTGGTGCATCTAATGGAGGACCGAAATGTGCCTATATATGTGTTTATACGTCAGGCAGCGACTATACACGTATGTATGTATGTGTGAATAAATTAGAGGCAACGATTTGGAAAATTGACAGCAGACACCCTGACACATTGCATGAAAAATTTGTTTATAGACGTATTCACTGTATCGCTGCTAGTTGTTGCTGGGTTGAAAAAAATCAAGAAATTGATTTATTTGAAATTTTGCATGTTTTTGTGACCATTGTTGGTGTGTTGTCACAACAAATTTGTCACGGGTCCAACCCTTTCGGGTCGGCCCACATCTGAATGTCCTTCTGTAGCTCTTGTAATCGCCTTGTTGTCCCTGTTCTCATTGTTGTTGACGCGTCAATGCGATACTTTAAACTGATAAACTGACTGCTGAAGTGCTCGATGCCCGTAAATCCTATTTATTGCCGATAAATGGGATTAAGAGATTCAGTCAATAAGAACTTACTTTCTTTGTTCAATTTCGATTCCGTGTACTTGGGGTTTCAAAATACTCTCTTCAATACCACTCTACTATTGAACTATATGCAGTATCTACTTTCGGCTGATGAAACAGGGTCACAACGTCCTTTTTCTAACGCTTCATTGTCCATCCGAAACCTCCGAATATCATATAGTGAAGCGCACCCAGTAAATACCAGAAAATTTGTTTAAACGCGGATAATTATTTAATTTTTAACAAATGCAGTGTACCCACCTTTCCAAAAAAATAATTAACAAAAAATTTAAAAAAAAATATACCTACGTACTTCTTTCCTTTAAGCTAAACACCATCCCTCTACGACCTCTTAGTCGGATTTGATGGCCAATTTCCTCCAGTAATCTTTAGTCGCGTTTTTTGGCTAAACTAAGCCTCTAATGGAAAAAATAACCGTATTTTCGACTCACTCGGTAAATTCGCAATTTTTAATTTTTCGGATTTTCCATACCCACTTTGCTGGCTCGCTGCGGCTAAACTGATCATCGGATCTGGCCCAACTATACCGCAAATTAAAGAGGAGGAGTACTTCTTACCTTTAAGCCAAACACCAGCCCTCTACGACCTCTTAGTCGGATTTGATGGCCGATTTCCTTCAGAAAACTTTAGTCGCGTTTTCTGGCTAAACTAAACTAAACTATACCGCAAATTAAAGAGGAGGAGTTTTCCTTTAAGCCAAACTCCAACTCTCTCAATCTACGATGATATGAGAATGGTATGAATTGTAAATTGATTTTTATTTTTAATTATGATACAAAAAATATTGTCGTCTATTTCTTATTAGCTGTATCGAATTATTTACCACAGCACAGTGTGAGCATCAATTTTATTAATCCTTTTCTCAAAGAATCGACATATGACTGAAAATTAAGCTGCACGCTACAGAGTGGATATTGATTTCCTTTGTGTCATGTCTCTCAATTCCTATGTTTCTCAATTAGTTTGAAGGCAGTTACTATGGCCCATTTTTAGGCGGATGGGCATTCTTACTGCGGCCACCAGAATAATTGTTCCTGCAGGTTGATAGAAACACGAGGAAAAACTTCAGGTCACCGCGAACTCTAATTTTGCTAGTACACTTCGCGAAATTGGTTTTGCATTTAGAAAAATTGCACCAATCATGGCAAATTTTGGATAATTGTACCAATTGAATTTAATCAATGTGTGATTATTATGTTAACTATTACAGTATACACCTGGAATTTTTGGAATATTTTCATCCATATAATGTCGACATGAAATACCCAATAATTAAAATAATTTCACCTTTGAATAATATAACGGTTAAATATAATTTCACACAATTTTTTGCTTAGTGTAGTCCATGTGGTCAGTGGGGAAACATAAAAAACGAACCTAGTTGAGAGATTTTTTCGCCGCTTCCGTCAAACTATTTTTCCATTTCGCGACATTTTTTGCCGTAACGGTGGCCGCGACCAGGAATATAAATTGTGACGTTATCATAGTTCGCGTCAAATCTCGTTTAAATTAATGAGTTTGGTCATTGTTTTGGGCGACATCGTTCCATCGCCACCCCTTACTGTTCTTGCCATGCCACGCCCCTTTCATAATACCGGAGTAAAAATTTTTACTAAAAATATGTGTTGTTGCCCAGGGCTTAGAAATCGGAATATCGCGTTTTGAATTTTTTTTTTCAAAAGATGTCGGTACCCGGATATAGTACCACCTTCAGCCTAGTCCCTTTCGGAATCACAACGCCCTCCATAATTATGAGACGAGTGCCCGAGGGCCTCGACGAAATTGCGGCGACAACAAAGTTTTGTACTTTATGAGCTGTCGATATTCATCGGAGGGGCGGAGGAAGGGTCGCGCAGGACAGACGAACAATTGGAAGATCGCCTCAGGACGAACGGGACGTGCTAGAGGAGGAGCGACGTGGCAAGGGTGCGGTGGATTCCCGCACGTTGGGGTCCCGCGGCAGCATCTGCTTTAGTTCGCAATAACGTCACGAATTCCCAGAATTGAAGTGTGAAATGAGGAGTTAAGCATCCGGCAACGCCACGCGAGGAGGACTCGTGATGAGAGGCCAGACGAGGCGAGATAGGACGAGTCATGGCATCCGTTTTGTAATGAGTCGATAAGTTAATTAAAATATTTATAGCGCGCCAAAGTGTTGATAACAAGTCTGCCTCCGCACGACGTCGAGGACGACGATTATGGGGTGGGGAGAATAGGAAAGAGAGGGGAGGACGATGATAATGCCTGCTGGGCAATAAACTGGGGGGTGCGTCGTCGCATCATTGACGAAGTTCTTAAAATTATTGTGGCGTGTAATTAGCTGAAAATGCTGTCAACAATACTTAATTTCCATCGCCTCCACTCTTTTCAATCCTCCCGACCATCGCCCGAGGCCTCTCGTCTGGTGCGTTTGTTTGTTTGTTTCATAAATTGGCGGCTTTTAAATCAATCATTGTGGCAGCAGGAAGTTTTCGCGGAATTCACTGGAAACTTGGGGTCGATGACGAGAAGTCAAGGGTATCGCTATAAACGAATCCTCTTAAATGATGCGTTGGAAGGCGCTAATTAAAGTTATGCCTGAGGTTGAGATGGTGTTTTAAGAAATATTCTATAAGATATATTTTACATACTTTATACTAACATTATGATATAAGAAATAATTCGAGATGGACACTGGGAATCTGTTATAACTAATTTCCATGACTGGACCAAAATACTCTCATAAGAATTCTTTGTACACATGTTCCATACGTTCATTCCCAAACACCCAGACCACCAACACTCCTTTTCAATACAGAATGATTACCACGAATGGTGAAACGAATTTTTAGAATTTACTTCTTGTATTCGAAATTCTCCCCAAAACCATATTCAAAATGTTTGGTCAAATCACAGTTGTAACTCGGGGCCACGTGGAATCCGTACCTTGTTACATTAACGCCTTTAAATAGCGTCCTTCGTTACGGTGCAGCGTTACGTTCGTAACATGCACAGCGTATTATGGGAAATTATAACAGCCGTAGCACCACAAAAGAATGATGTTCGCAGACGCCGCAACAACGAACCCGATACGGAGAGTCTGTAATTGTCACCATGCTTAGTAATTAATTTTATGCCTCGCACTCATTTTTCTCACTCCATCCCTGGAGAAAAGTCCTTCTGTTATTGTCTTCTCTTCAGGGCGCCGCCGTCATATCCTTAAAAGTTGTACTCCCACATAGGCGAGTAACATGAGCGGAATGTTGTGCGTCTCTGCTCGGTATGCCGTGAGATAAGACCAGCTCCAGATGTTTCGATAAGGACTGATGGTGTAACGAATTGGGTTGGTAATTAAAATCATTATAGGTTTCGATATCCAATTGTTTGTCTGAAAATCGTTATGAAGAGTTCGAAGTGATGGGAAAAGGACCTATGAACAGGATTCCTTTAACTAGCTGAGAACAATTTCATTAAAACATGTCGAATTTGCCGTTTTCCAAAGTGTAGAGCGATTGGGAAAGAAGAAATCTCACATAACATTCAAAGTTAAAAATAATATCTTGGAGCATTCAAGCCAAAAAATCAGAAGGCTATGAAACTCGACAATTGATAGTTTTTAAAAATTTCTACTCAGTTCTTTATGTGACATGTTTCCATCTGTTCAAAATGTTATGTGTAAAAATTAGTCTCCTTCGTTTGACCGATCCTTTTCGGTATACAGGAAAATCATTTGCAATTAGTACCATAAATGTTTCAATTACTCACCCCGCAGACAAAATCACTTTCGTCCATTAACGAAACTTTTGCAAAAGTTTGCATTTTGTGATGTAAAATTAAATGTCCTTAAAATGTCCGAGGGATCAGTGGGCTGTACTACACTTTGGCCAGAAGGGAAGGGAAGGTGTACGGAGTGGACAGAAAGGATTTGACCAAAACTCCCTCGCAACTTCTTCAAACCCGAATTGATTACAGCAGTGAAATTGTTTTCGAGTTGATGCAAATATTTTGTTGTTGTCATTCTGCTTTGGGTCCATGGTCTTTTTCGTTTAATTCCGGTTTCACACCCACAATTAGTGTGTTTTTTTCATTATTCCTTTCTCACAAGTGATGAATCAGGGAGCATTAGCTTGATTATAATTAACGAAGTAATTATGCGCTTGGTGACCAATTAGACAGACAACCCACCCTCCACTCCACCGCATTCTCCATGGGTCCAGTCTATGGCGCTTTCCTCCTGAAAAATCTCAATTCTGTGTACGTCAACAGCTGTGTCTCCAACACACAAAAAGCCAATAATGGACTAAGGCTACCTTTTAAACCCACAAAAAAACGACTCTCACTGTGAGGTCGATTCTTTCCTACTCTACGGAAAGCTACTTATAGCCTACTTATTAGTTACTCTCGAGGAATTTCGCACTCCCGCAGTCCAAGGACCTGAGACCGAGTCGTCCCTTGCCCTGTCGTGTTGTCAGAGACAGAGCAAAGGACGTCTGTGTCTCAAATAAAAATTCAACCGATTTCAAGAATCACGTACTTTGTTATTCGAGGTTTTTTCTTTCTACCCTTGTTTCTGTTTTTGCTGTGGGGAGGCCTTGCTCGTCTTATGGAGCATCCGTCGCCCTTACGAAACGAGCGTGGTCGGGATTTTCGTTGGCGATTGTTTTTCATGCCGAGACCCACTTAACTTCGATAGGATTAGTGATGGAAACTAAACGGAAGAGAATGGAAACAAGTCGACAGAAATCGAAAATGTTTTGGGGGTGGGCGTACAAAAAAAGCCAACGCCTTCTTAAGAAGCTTGCAAAGAGACCGCCGTGATACCGTTTCTTTTTATATTTCTCCAAAAAGTAAAAGCGTCATTCCATGGTGCGACCACCTCTTCTCCTGGATTCTCCATCGGTTGCACTTAGAGATGTCGTTGGTACTCACTGTTTTTTCAGTTCTCCCTCTTCCCTCTTCGCTCTCGACTCAATTGTATTTTCATAATTTATGTCGCTGAGATATTTGTTTGTTATCGAACCCTCCCTTGTTTCCTTTGCCTGGATGTTGTTGTGTTTTTATTGTGTTTGCCATTTGTGTTTGTTGCTCTTGAGCAGCATTTGTTTGCTCAGTGATTTCATGTTCAATGTTTGAGGGTTAATTTAATGTTGTTGTTTCAAAAGTTGACATTTAATATGTCAACTCGAGTTATAATTATATGATATTTTGGAACTTGATCTCCTCAGGTACCCTGACTGGCGCGCGCTCATGGACCTACTTGTTGTGACAGTTGTCGCAGCGGACCCTGACGACAGACTCAAGTGGCTATTGGATGGCTGTTAGGATTTCGGTATAATTTCGTAACTTAGTGAAAGGGAGAACCTACTTCAAACAGGATGACATTGAAAGTCCTTTCTCTCCTCCCATAGAATTTGCATTTCAAATCAATGCCAATCCTCCACAGTCATCGATCTAATCTTCGAATTCGCTTCAGATTTCTTCGTTTCTCCTCCATCTCCGTTAGCACCTTGATCCATGAACCAAAACCAGCTCTCGATTCTGATTCCGATTCGGTTGTCCGCACTTTTGTTGTTGACTCGTCCCACTTTCATTTCCACTTGGAGAACGCAATTCAATTTCCAACTAACAACTTAATCCTTTATTCAATTTGAAACCCATTAAAAGGACATTGCTTATCCTTTTAAGTGAATGCAAACAGATTTTAATGTAAATAAGAAAATGAGATCGATTTTCATTTGTGGAGATGTCCACAAGGCAAGGCGGATTTTACCCGCAGAGCGAGAACATGGGAGTAGAGAGAGTGGTAAAGGGTTAGTCGACGATTGACATAAGAGACCGCAACGGGGCACCTGACATGTGGATGCAGATCCACATTATTTACATTCGAGCCTGCTGGTGGTGGCCCATGTGGAGAAATCGAACCGCATTTCACCATTTGCTTTGCTCTCCAAATACCGAAGTGGATGAGGTTGCAGATTGATTTTTCACATTTCACAAGTTTCATCCTTGGAATTAATCGACGCTGATTTCGTCACATCTCCTTCCTCCTTCAACCCAACTCCTCCATCCGGAACATTCGTCGCATAGTAAGTAGAGTTTGGGAAACTCAACATGTGTTGACGTATAATTTACCCCAATCCTGTCCCATCTCAAACCAGGCCCGAACACAGTGTCACCGGGAAAAAACAAAAAGTTGGAATCTTTATTTAATGCAACCCAAACCTCGAGCATCCCAATTTACGGGGAAAAGGCCCGGCCACCTCCCAGACTTCTCTCCACAACTGCGGAAAAACCCAAAGTTCTCGCCTGCTTTGGGCGAGGGCACCTTTTTGGAGGAAAGTGACGAAAATAAAAATTAAAACTTTTACTCACCCAAATCTTTTTCTCCACTTTTCATCTCTTGTTCTCCCCATGGCTGCTCTTAAGCACTTGCTCCTTGGCATAGCCCCTAGATACGCCCACTTCGCCATGACGTCCCATAAGTTCAGCTGACGGACTCGTCCCACTCGGTTACTTATTTCTCCATGGTGTCCCTCCCACCTTCGCCCTTATCCTTATCCTCACCGTGCGAGCTCGTCTCCTGCCACTCCGGCGATTGCAGTTCATTTTCAGTCCTGCCCGGTCTGTTGTCATTGTTGATGGCTTTAATCCGCCGGAAAACGTTGTTAGCGCATTACTTCGGGGCGAATTATAATAAGGTAGCTGATGCTCGGTAGCTTCCACTGAGCCGTGTTTTTTTATTTAATACTTCGTTTTTGGGATTTCGCCCTAGTGCATTATATCTGCAATATACGTCGATGGCGTCGTCGGTGGAAAGTTTGTCCACAGACAAAGGTGGGATTTGCATTGACTGACATGCGTAGTTCAGGTGTCTAACGTTTGGGTTCATCGATTGGCCTTTTCGGTGTGTTTCATGGGCTGTGGTTAGTACTGGGTGGGTTTTGAATGAGACTCCTGTGAGTTGGATTATGTAGTTTGATGAAGGTAAGGGAGAATTTAAGAATAAATATGTATGGATGAATAAATGTGTAGATTTTATTAAATTTGTTGAAGAAGCAGAAGGATATATAAATAAAAATAACGATTCTTCAATAATAATTATAAATTCATAATATTCCTTGATATTCCGTGCACATTAACTATCTAATTAATTAAGTAGACTATGAAATACTTGTATATTTGTGAAGCTACAACAAACATGTAACATATATATATAAAATATTTTCCTTCCATTAAATAATGATTGCATTTTTATAAAATATATACTAGCTCCTATAAAAATATTGTATATCCCGAAACATATTGAGACATAAAATTTCTAACTGTAGACAATCAATACAAACCGTGAACTCGAATAATAAAATGTTTAAGATCCGACTTCGACCTTCGCTAAACACATATTTGTTTCTGAAAATTGGATACACCAAGGAAGCAGGGTTCGCGGGCCGATAGGGGCGACGACAGACTCAACTATGCGCGAAACCGTGCAACAATTAATTAACGAACCAACGACCAACAAATTTCAACATTGGCATGGCAATGTGCATTGGCAACACTATTTGCAGTCGGACATGGCCATAATTACGAGTTATGTATGATGTCGTGAACCCCTCGTTCTCTCTCGCTCCGTCATCGCACTCAGAGGGACAAAATTATTTGACAATTATTTTGCACCGACATCACGACAACAACAACAATAACAATATGTGTGGTAGGTTGCCATTTTCGCAGTCGTCCATTGAAATCGGTGGCAAAATCGACGGTAGCGAATTTCGGAAAATCGACAGATGACAATAAAAAAGACACATAATGAGGACGATGATGAGGTTTGTGGTGGTGGCGACATCGATGATGACAATGGAGGGTGCAGACTATGGTAACAACTGTGGTGAGTGCTGCCATGAGAACGGTGACGATCCAGCGAATGGACATAACGATAATGTTGGTCGGTAGTAGGGAGATGGTGGTAGGTAGTATAGTGATGATGATAATGAAGAACACAATGATAATAGGACAATGGAAGCAGAGGGCAGTCGAAACTAAAGCGAGTATAATGGAAGTTGTCTGCAATATTTGATGGGTATAAGCATGTAGCGGAAGATAGAGCATATAAAGAGTTGAACTAGCACTAATGAGGGTGTTTGCGTGAAGGACAATGGGAAGAGGAGGAAGAACACCCGGAGAAGGTGGCTCGACCTTCTGGGCTCGTCGTTCGTTCAGTTGACAGGCATGTTTTTTTTTGCTGTGAGGATATCATTTCGCTTATTATTGTTGTAGTATTACGACGGGGTTCACAACAATTACTTGCCAATTTATATTGTATTCGAATCGATAAAGGCTAGAGGGTGGCCATCGCTACGAGAGATCAGACAGGTTACCACGTTGCCATGGACGACCAACGAGATTACGACAGGCCTGTGAAAGGATAATACATTTCCATTGAATGCTTTTATTTCGTAGGTCCTTTTGTCGCACGATGAAGTTTTCGTCTGCAGGTGTTGCTCGATACTGTCAACCCATGTAGGCTTGGTTATTGTTGCCGCTCATCCTGTCATTATAATTGTTGTGCTTTTCGGGAAACTGGCTGCTCACTTGAGGCGGAAGTCTTTAACGAGCAACTGGATCAATGGGTCATATATGGAACGTATATATGTATGTATAGATGGACGACGATGTCAACTTTTTCATAGTAACCTGAAATAAAGGGCCCTATTATATTTATCGTTTCAAAACGTATCCCTTTCTTGCTAAATAAAGTATTTCTCAATTTTCGCTTTATAGAGAATTGCCTTCAGCTTTACCTTCTCTGCTCCATCACAACAATATCGTTAGATCTCTCTCTGTTGTGAGTCTTTAAGTAATTAAAACGGCTTAGAGACCGATACATTTCCCCCCATCCCAAACAATTACACGATTCCTCGAACGTTCTTCCGAAAGCAACATCCTTACTATTTTCCTCTTACCTTTCGCTCGTTCCTTTGTCTTCTGGTCTTGCCGCTCTAATATAGTCTTTGTTTTGGCAAACCGAAGCAATTTGCAAAACCCTGCCCGACTACTTGAACGAAGGCTCCGCACAGCTCGTTCGGCCATTTTTCAAAATTGCGCCAAAGTCTTTTTCATCTTCAATGGCTTCCAAAAGGATTTGATCACGTTGTTGTTGCTGCTGTGGCAAATGCAATTCCCCTGGGGGCATCTCGAGATGGCAGCCGGCAACTCGTATGAAAACAAAACGAAAACTCTCGCCGAGCCCCAGTAATGAGTACAAATCGGCCGTCTCCTTTCACCGGTGGGTGAATGAGAGGAAACATGACCGAGAGTGAAGGAGATAGAGAACGAATAGTAGCCAAAGAGAAAAGCGAAAGGAAGGAAGTTCTCTAGGAAGAATCATCGTTTCGTTAGACTTGGCGTGGTGGCCACAGCATTTAATGAGAAACTCCACAATATAAATGTATGAGGCGAAGGCAGAGGAGTATGAGATTCTCCTCGATTTTCTGTATTTCAACAGCCAGTGGAGAGAACCATCTCCCAACAGTTCGATTCCATGTTCAAAACAATGGCAACTTTTTGGGATAACAAGATGCTAAGCAGTTTACTACAGCCTGGGATTATATTACTGTTTGAACAGGGATATTAAGCATGTTAGGCATTATTATGCCAGATAACTAGAGGTAAAAATTATCTCCATTTTTTCTATACGGAAATAAGAAAAATTTTGCATTCTATAATTAGGGTACCATATTTAATAGAAGTAGGTTAAAAAAATTAATGATACTAAAAAAAATATAGTGGCGGATGATTAGACTCGCCTCTTACAATGCTCATTGTAAAGTAGGGCCCTGTTTGAACTTTGGTCGTCATCACTCACCGTCGCTTTTAGCCTACCTCCACTTACTTACTCCCCACCCCATCCTTAGTTGCGTCAAACCTCTGCCCTACCACGATAACCATACCTCAAGAGCGGCAATTAATTTATCTTCAACGGTGCATATCCCGGCCTCTCCATCTGGAACAACAAGATCGCCATTCGTAGGAAGGATTTGCGGCGATTGCCAGAGACGGAGCAACTGCCGGTCTGGCGAATTGCGGTAACGGTGGCCACAAAAGAACGTATTAATTGCAAATACGCGGTTGTCGGACCGACAACGTCTTCGGAGCCAGATGAGCGCATACTTTGGAAGGGGCGGGCACGAGGTGATGGAGAAGCGGATAAAACTAGGAGGAGAAGAGTTGTGAAACGAGAGAAAGACTATTTAGAAAGGAATGAAGTCATTTGCCAGGAATGAAGAGAAAAGAGGAAAGAAGCACAATGAACGAATGGATAGATGTCCAGATGGTTGGGAGAACGGACCATTCGGGAGGAGCTTGGTAAAGTTTCAATTTAATTGCCGAGCATCCTTTAACGGAAGCCGGATAATTTGTTTTGGCTCTCGTAATTGAGATTGCGGCTAAGATGTTGTTGTCGTAGTCGATTACAAGCAAAAAGCTTCTGTTTGTGTTCCTCAAATCCGAGAATAATTTCCATCTTCTTGGGAAGTAATGGAATTGAGGGGATGGAAGTGTTTGGGGATTATCAGAGAATTTAAATCGAGAGATTCACGACACAATTTAAATACCATCCATCCATCAATCAATCATTTAATCTCGGCCGCTGATAGTTTTATGCCTGCGGCCGCAGTTCGCGCGCACTTCTCGCACATTACAGTCCTTAAATTGTGTGAGTTGGTTGGAGGGTGGTTTTTAACCCAGTTAATGCGTTTAATTTGCCAACAAGGCCTCCTCGTGAGTCCAAATAACGGCAATGGACTCTAGCCGCAAGTGGGTGGCCACTTGCCATCGAGTAACGATCCTCCACAGTTGTCGGTCGGTCGGTCGTGTGGAAGGCCGACCGGGCGGGCACCCACGCTCCGTGGATAAACAACTCAATTGGAATGCAGTTAACCGCGTAATTGGCGCACGTGTTCCGACGCGTGCGTAAACACCATCGTTCCCCCGATGCCCGCCCTTTTCTGCCGTCCGCCTGCTGCCGCTGCGGTGCGGTGTTTGCGGCTAAAACACGCTCAAAGCGTTGCAAATTGCATTCAAATGAAATTCAACTGGTTACACAATGATAATGCTTTCCATCCCCTTGACGCCCGGGGCATCGCAGCGCTTACCACCGTGGCTGCTTGCCAAATAACAATCGGCCAAACATTTTAATGCGAGCGGAATTCTACTAATTCGCCCGGCGAGTGGCAGCGACGGCGGCTTCCATGGTCCCGAAATTAGTGCGTAAATGTTTTCTCACCAAATAAATCGTCCGTGTTTGCCGGAGGATTCGTCGGCCTCGGCCTCATCTCGCCGCTGGTCATGATCGTCCTCCGACTATTGGCTGCTTTGTGCCTCATTTCGCTACGCTTGCGGAAATTAACTGCAAATTGAGGGGAACAACAGCCCACGGAAGGTCCTTCGGCGCGACGGAAGGTACTCGTGTGCTTTTTGTTGTCCGTTTTGCATGCGTTGTGATTTTTCTGTAGATTTGTGACGCTTCTCAAAAAGTCCTCGCTCTGACAGGTTAAATTTAAAGGGCACGGAGGCGACTAATGCAAGCAATACATCATTTCGTCTTGGTCGGTTGGTTCGCACATAATAAGCACAGTGATTTATGACTTAGCGTTTTCGTAAAACAGGTTAACATTACTAACGATTAAGGGGTTGCCTTTTTCTATCGCCTGTTTAGTATACAAAACACAATTGCTTTTATTTTGACTCCTATTTTAAAAAAATATAATCAAAAATGAACATAATCCTCAATAATCTTATTTGGAAATTTTAACACATATACTTCAAACACATATCCTTCAAAATATTTCTTTGATTATATTGCGACTATATCTCTGATTTATCCACTCTCCTCCAGTAGAAAATCGATTTCGGAATCAGAGGGCGTTATATACCCTCTGATTGCACCATTTGTACCGCGTAAAAGTCAAAAGAATCCTAATCGGCCATAAAAACATCAAACGACAAACAAGAATGAAATGTGTAAAATATAAAACACTGACGATTTTTATTGCAAACTATTAATGAAACCTGTGTACAAAAAACGTTTTAATGACCAGCGGTAGTTGTTAGGAAAAATTACGCTTTAGAGACCAATGTGGATTGGGTTTTCAATATAACACGAGCTCAAATTGTAATTTAATCCACAGATGTCACCATTATGATCAACGTAATCATCGCGCAAAGCACCGAAGGGATACCCCTTGCCAATGGGACCAGAGAGAGAGAGAGAGAGAGAGAGAGAGTGAGACCAGGGACCAGCCGCTGAGGTTATCTCTTTGCCCACACCACCAACAACAGAAACACCACAGACTCGTGAAGACGACACGTGGCATTCCGTGGTCCATGGTCCGGGGTTGCCGGTACCCGGTCCGACCCTCGTCCCTCACCGTGTCAAGTGGTGAAAAATGGTATTAAAGTCACATTCGCAATCATCAAAATCTAATTCAGCGTTCCTTGGACAGGAGTCGACAGCCCGAGGAGGCGAGAGCGAGAGAGTTCAAGGGACGACGAACAGTAGCAACAAAGAGGTTTTCTTTCCTTCCTTTGGTTCCATCCTCCTGGGTACTGAAACTCACCCTCTTTTCGGGGAAGTCAACACATGTGTTCGCGGGGTTTCACTCGTTTCGTTTTTTTCTGCTCTCGTATTTAGGTCCTTTTTCCTGACTTCGTTGGCGTTCTATGCGAGGTCCTCCCTTGTGACACTTTAGTGTGTCGCGGTGCCAAAAGGTCTCTCTCTCTGTTTCTCTACGCTCTTTACATTGTTGCTGTGCCATGGTGCAGCTTCATCAAATACAAATTCAGCGCTTACTGCGACGCGTCCTTGTTCTGTAATCGAGCTGGGAAATCTGTCATAAAAACGGTTTTTCGAGCACTTTCCCCTCGCTTCGCCTCCTTTCCACCATCGACGCTGGGTTGAATATTGCGACACACGAGCGCAAAAGGACTCCTGGGACCTTGTTTATGTCAACTTTTCGTTGATAATTTATATCTACGCGTAACATATGAGAACGTTTAGGGTGTGGGCGGGTCTTTCATCTTCTGCCTTGCGGTTTCGTCTCGCGCCGGGGAGGGTGTTTATTCGAATTCGTTTTTAATTGTGACGATCGAGAATGCGAGCAGGGGACCACGGTGAAGGAATTGGATTCTGGTATACGAAACTATATCTGGAGTATTCAAATATATATACATATCTGCAAGGAAGGCAGGAAGGAACTGAAAATAAAAAGGCCTTTGGCTTTTAACTAACTAGTTTCAGTTTATATTATATGTATCAAATAACTTTAGTAGTCTTCCCTTGTTTTCACTTTCCACCTTGTTACCTTCTCCTAATTAAGCAGGGCGAAGACAAATTCCTTTAATTAGCTTCCTCAATTTTCCAGCTCATCACCCTTTGTTGCCCCAATATCGCCAATATGAGGCGTCATCGCCCTATATATGGTTTTCCTCCGCTTATATCAGGTCTTACAACCCGAACTCCTCACTATTCTGAAACCAGAATAATGTTCGTAAATGAGACCATTAATTTTAAGAACCCCTCTGTAACCGCATCGGTTCTCAAATTGTTCATTTGCACAGTGAAACAAAATTTTCCAACATGTATCAATGAATTTCATTAGGCCCGGAATTCCCTAGGTGAAGGCGCAACTAATGTGGTCTTCAGCGATTTAATAGTGTCAAATTTTTCATAATGAAGGCAGGAAAGGTGGATAATATGGTCTAATGAAGCTCGTCCTCGAGTTACAGACTAATCAAAAGAGGGGATGTAGTTTTCTGGTCAGAAGGTTCGGAGAAAGTTTTAACTTATTTTGGAATTTTTTATTAGATGTATTTTGTGTTATGTCCTTATTTCATTATGGTAACAGCATATTTCCCAGGAATAGATTTAGATTGAATTTCACATTCTTTCACTTTGTTATCCCTGACCCATCAAGTCTAATAGACCGCGGTGATATGCGTCGTCGGGAGTGCAGAATATTCGATAATGTCCTTCCTCTTCATAGATCCAAATCGAGATCCAATCATAGCGAATTCGATTAAATTTACAGACAGACACCACAGCCCATTGAGCCTGGTTATCTCCTGGCGCTTCCATCCCAGATCAGAGAACGGAGCTCTAGGGCACAACTCAATGCGAGTTAAATGTACCAAGATAATCCTCTCTTCTTTCTCGTTTCCACAATTAGTTTGGGATCCAGAAGAACCGGGCTCACGAATTTAGATAATTATTTCGCCAACTTCGCAAGCAACTTAGCAGCACCCTCCGCGATCCTGTAATCTCTTTCAACCTCCCCCATCTCTCTCTCTCTTCGCATGCATGTGCTCGCGTGCTGAAGTTTGTCGCAAGCGTCACAGGCGTCGCTGCCAACAATAAAAATTCAATTAAACAAACACAACAACATGCTTCCGATGAGGAGCACTGATAACGCAACTATTGATAAACACAGGCACACAGACAAGAATACTTCCACACCCGAACACATCCGGAACCATGGCGTGGTATAAATTGAAGAATTACACGGCTCTTTGCACTCATCTGCGCTTCCGTCACCCGGCAGGGGTCCTCTCACCCTCACCTAATACCACCACCCGCCCGTCTTCCCCGTTGTTGCTGTTTTGAACAAAAGTCAATGGTGCAAAAAAAGAAGACCCTCTTCCGGACTTCTCTCATTCCCTGCTCTCGCCTCTCTTCAACTTAATCTGCAGCAATTCAGGCACAAAAAGGTTCCCATAAAAATCTGCGCCAAGAATGGAAGAAGACCGGATCGGTGGGCGGGCGGTCGGTCGGTCGGTTGAACGATTGTTGTTGGTGTTGACGAGGGCCAACTTAATTGTTGTTGCTGCAGGGGTGACAGCCGAGTTCATTTCCGATTCCAATGGATTCCACAACCACGACTGCGACTGATATAGACGTCGCGCGGGCCGTCGAAGTTCTTCGGAAAATCGAAGCCTCGTCGTAGATTTGCAATTTGCATAATTTATGCCGCAGTCCAGGCAATTATTTCCAGGGGTGGGCAACGGATTTCGAATTGAAGGTTTGAAAGCTTAAGTGGGAGCCGATAGTAGGAGGGATTTAACGACGTATGAGTTTAACGACTTGTTCAGTGTTAATTCGACATCACTTCTGCTTTTTCTATTGATCTATATATGTTGATAATATCATTATGTTTTAGGTGAATTGTACTGAAAGAATGCGTGGATTATTAACTTTCCAACTCATTTAAAAATTATGATTTATTTTTTGGAATTCTCATCAGAAAACCTTCGACTTCAAACCTTTGACTAGAAATCCCAATAGAAGTCTCGCATTGATGATTTATTTGACAACAACTTCATTTTATTGCCAAGTTCCCAGGGTTGTTTGGGAAATGTGTCAACGACGACGACTTCTCAGCGACAACAACAAAGTAAATCCACCTCCCCTAAGCCTCTTACGAGCGACTCATTGTAACCCACTCAAGCGACAACTAATGCCGGAAGCGAAAGCTTTTTCCTCCTAATAAAATGCATTTAAATCAAAATTTAAAATTTAAGCAGATCGAAAAATGGAGAGTGATAGAATGAGGAGAATTACCAGAAGGGGATTTCTCGGAGAGAATCATAAGATCGAACTGAAATAATTTCAAAAAAATGGATACAACTAATTGAATTCTCCAGACTCCCACACATAGAGCAAAAGAATAAAAAATAACACATACCACAACCTGCAAACAAGCACTTGCATAGATTGCTCGAGGGACGACAACAAAAGCAAGTCAAGTGTGAAATTTTAAATTTGGTCCCCATTTCGACAACAAAAACATTCAATTATGTGAAAACAAACGAAAATTTCTTAATCCGATTTGTGTCGCATCCGAATACACGCATCCATCCATGAACTCACACAGACACTCACTCACTCACTCACTCACTTACTAACCAACACAAAGGAAGGCTCTCACACCTCGCGAAATTCCCTCTCGCTCGCACTCTCTTCGTCGCGTTGACTCTTTTTATCACTTCATTGTTGGGCATTCGCATCCTTGCACTAGCTCGCACACACCACACACCGTGGTGGGATGGAGGGTGTTGGCTGCATCTTGATGTCCGTGACAGTTTCATCAACTGTCAGCAGACAGTAGCCGAGGCGGACGGACGGCGAGACAGATAAACAAGCGCGTGAGCCACGCAATTGAATTCCGAATTCACGAAATCCTGAAATCCTCGTATCCATTGCTGAATCCCATTTGGAATCCTTTTTATTTACGTTCGCTTCGTGCTTCGGGTTTTGTCTGTGTGCGTGAAGCGGAGAATATCTGTGATTTTATCAGCCAGCGACACGCAGACAGCCATTCATCCAGCAACAACATCAACATCATCGACAACAACAATATTAATGATAACAACAACGAGTTCACCCGAACCGAAAACCAAATCCAACCAGACCGAGAAACACCCAGACCAACCGCTTGAACAACTCATCGACATCAGCGTCGCCGCCTCCCCCCTCCGCCCCATCAGTAGCCCCCTCCATCTATCCCTCTCACTCTCTCTGTCGCATTCATCAGAGCCCCAGCTGCATCCGCATCGTCCACCACGCCCACCTTCTCGTCCCTCGTCCCCCGGTCAGTCGGTTCAAATTGAATTTCCTCGTTGCGGAATTTATTTGCATATTAAAATAAATAATGAACGTCTGTAGTCTGCGAGTGTGCGTGCGATTTCTCCATCAGTGTATGTGTTTGTTTGCGCTAGGAGGCCGCCATGTTTACACACACACACACCCACATTGATATCAGAGGCAATGCCGCTTATTCAGCCATTTTAAATAAATTATGCAAAATGATATTGTTTACACTTGCTGCTAATCTTCACTCCCAATTTACGAAACTTTCTCAATTAGTTGAGCAAATGCCGTCTCGGCCTGTCTGTGTCAACAGAGTAGTAGACCAACAATGTGTGTGGGGTATAGTAACATATCTTCCCAGATCTATGCGATTTACATATGTGCATTATATACACAATCTCTTTATGAAAAATTCAATATTAAAATGAAAAATCACAGTCGTATTGTATCATGTATTTTAATTTTATTTCTTTGGTTTTTGATTCTCCTCTCGCTTAAATCACTAAATAATTCATTTATTTTAATCGTAGCTAAACATAAATATCCATTATATGTACAGTAGTTATTCGTACAAGCATTATTTACAAAACCTATAATAATCGCTTAACGGTATCGATAAATTAATAAATATTTGCTATAACCTCGACTCAGATAATTTTACAAATATTTGAAAAACTTATACTGCGACAATTCGCGGATAGTTCTCAATCTTGAATCTCTGCACCTCGATATCTTTTCGACTTTGGCACCGTCTCTTTGACTCCTTTAATTGACAGATAATTCACCGCAGACTTGACATCGCCACGCACTGCAAGGACCACGACCTTGAAGTCGGCCCAGGATCATCACAATCTTAACTGCCCACAAGGTGTGGATTCTTCTCCAGCAGCTCGGACTTCTGCTGGCGCCTCATCTCGTACAGTTGCAACAGCTTCTGTTGCATTTTGCAATTTTATGAGTGCGAGTGGCCCAGATGGTGGGCGCCGAGGGGGTGGAAGTAGGGTCCGTAGGGCGGGTAGGGGACGGCGTGCGAGTAGAGCAGGCTGCTGGCGTAGGCGCCGGGCCCGAAGGAACCGCCCGACGGCGGCGGCGGGATCGTGGGGCTGTTCACGTCCATGCCGGGGTTCTGCTTCTTCCACTTGGTGCGGCGGTTCTGGAACCAGATCTTCACCTGGAAGAGGAGAGAGGAGAAAACGAAAATTGAATTAGTATTTAAGGAGTCATGTCGAATGAAATCGAAATGGGATTAGAGGTGATGTGATAGATCAGGAATGGGATAGCGATGGAACTGGGAGAGATTTTGGGGTGAATTGGAAATCTTACCTGGGTCTCGGTCAGACTCAAACTCAGGGCCAGGTTGAGGCGCTCGCACACACTCAAATACCGTGTCGTCTTGAACTTGTTCTCGAGCGAAACGAGCTGCTCGTAGGTGAAGGCGGTGCGTGCTCGCCGAGGCTTCGAACCGCCTCCTCCGCCACCACCGCCCCCCTGCGACTTGCTGCCGTCGCCGTTGCGACTGCCGCCCTTCTTGGAGTCCGTTTCGCTGGTCCGGTCGTCGATGTCGCTGCTCATGCCATCGTCGCACATATCGTCCTGGTCCATGTCGTTCAGGTCCTGAGCTGCAATGACGAAACACAAACAGAGACAGAATGAGAATGAGTAAAAACGTAAACCAATAAAAAAAACCAAACAAAAATTAGCATTTTGTCAATAGTTGAGGAAGCAATCAATCAAAACACGTAGACGTGGTCAACAATGGCATGATGGGGCCCCAGGGAGTGGGTGGAATGGGGAAGGAATCAATCATGAGTTCGAGATTCATTTGCACAAATAAATCCAATCAGTGGCGTGGAATTAATTGAAAATACCACATGGACCGAGAGGATTCTGGGAATTGAATGATAGAGATTTTTCCAGGAACGCAAAGGGGAGACGAAGTAATTGTTTTCCGATAATTGCGCTATCAAAATGCAATTAAGAAGCTGTTGTTTGTCTTGAAATTCGGATTGAGAAATCTTTGTATATAGATAGATAATTTCAATTTTTTAATGATAATAAATTTCTGTGTATTTATTTCATATCATTATCCTTTTATATCGATGAACAGTCGCAAAATTAAGGAGTTAAAAGTTATACACAGATTAAAAATAATGCTCTCGCAGGTCATAAGAGGATAAGAAGGAACTGATCAGCTGCAATAAAGCCGACTTCTTCCCATGGTTTTTCACCACTTCGTCGTATTCGCACGATTACCCTCAAACCATCGACTGACCCTTGCCAGCCGTTGTCGCGGCCAAACCCTTGGCCCAACGCAAATTACTCAACTCTTTTTTAGACTCTAATCCCTTTTAAATACCTCGAACAACCTTTTAATACTCTCGTTTTCGGCGGCGTCTCGAGACTCGAAGAAAATTTTCTTGTTACCAAATTAACTACACGACTAAACAATTTCTAACTTCGGAAACACCTTTAGCTACAGAGCATCCCCTTGGGTGCCGAAAAAACCCCTTTTTTGGGTCGATGGGGGTTGGCTACGACCGAACCCGTGAATTCGAGCATGAATCCAACAGGCATACTTAGAGGGGGGAGATAAATTGCCCTCAAACGGAAACGAAAAAGGATACGAGAAAGATTTCGAGAGGGTGCGGCATCTGAAGTTGGTACGAACAACTGTCAACCCTGATCTGAAAAAGGTCGGGAAGACCTGAAGCAGCAAGTGCATTTTCCGTGAAATAAATTCGCAGACACTTGGTTGCGGTCGAGCTACGTCCCGGAGTAAGGTGGTCATGGCGGTGGCAGTGGTGAAACTGGGGCTGATCGCAGGAATTTGTCATAGCTCTATGTAAAGGGTTGTAGCGACGACGCTGGTAACATCGTTTTGGTATCGCACCGTATTAAGTGCCGTCGTTCAATTTTAATGCGATTCGAAGCGAGTCCATCATCATCAATCAGACCAACATTTGTCGCCCAGCCCTGCCCCCAATTAGTTGGGTACGGCTGGAGTCAGGTGGCGGATTTGAGCCAAAACAACAACAATAACGCCTACAACAAGAGAAACAGCAGCAGGGCAAATGCGACAGCGTGCAATTATCTCCATGTTTGCCTATAATTAGCGGTAGGTGTGTCTAAAAGTAGCCTACTTAAAACACACCAACACATCCACGTGTAAATGAGAAAGAGAAAGAGAGAGTGAAGTCGCAGTGGCCGAAAAGCTTTCAGCAACAACATTGCGGTAATTAATCAGGTAATTAACATCAACGCTTCATTTAATATTTAACGATGTTGACCAACGGTCGTCGTCATTGCCATGTCCGCAGTCAGCAACGTCGGCATCCCAGGCAACAGTCGTGCATTCACCGGCGATAAGGCGGTGTTTATAACTCGCCCCACCACCCCCCAGCCCTTAATCAACCCACCCACTTACTTTACCGACCGTAATACTTCAGCCATCCCCCAGGCCTCGCACTCGCTGCACCGCTTCCACCGTGATGAAGCGTATAATGGCGGTTGTAAAATAAACATGGCGGATAAACATCCTTGTCTGCCGTTATGCGTGTGGGTGACTCTGCAGATTAATTACTCTGGATGTGTGTGTGTGTGTTTATTTGTGTTTGCATAGACTGACTGGTGTAGATAAACAGACAGTAGAAGGCTTTTGTAGACCTCCTTTATACTCGCTAGAGCGGTGGTTCAACATGGTTTGGGTGAATCGGATGGTGAGCTGTGATTCTATAGTAAATAAATAACTATAAAAATTCCCTAAAATTCCTTCCTCTTTTTTGTTAAGGTGTATCTCTAACTTCACTCTTTTTATTACATTTATCTTTTTTTACTTTATAAAGTTGGTTGGTAATATCCGAAAAAGTCTCAACAAAAAATATAGAGTCAGCTGTTCAGAGATTTTATTCTATTCAACAATATTCCTCGACATATTCTCTTCTCCTTCTCCTTTATTTCTCGTTAATCGTTCCTAATTTAGGTAACTCATTTTATCTATACACGATTCTCCCACATAAACTAAACCCTTTCGTCGAATAAATCGTAATTACACACTCTTGCTTCCGAGTGCTTTAATCAATTTCATCAAAACCCCAAAGTTCGTGTGAATGAGTCCCCATTGTGAAACAATTAGCTCGGCAGACGACCTGTTAATTTATAGAAAAGCGGTTGCAAATCTCATCGAACACTTGTCTGTGGTTTGACGCTGTCGCTGTCTGGACGCCCCAAGCAAATCCCCACATTTATCAAGCACCCTCTTATTCGCCAATCATCGACCTACTCGGGGTTTCAGTTCGACGGTTCACGATTCCACGATGCAGTGGTCAAGGTTGCTACGCCTGAATTTCCCGCGAATGTTGTTCACACAGCGGTTGCAAACAACACACCAGTCTGGCAACCGCCCCCATCATCCCCTCCGGCATCCTTTCGCGTCTCTCTCAGGACCAGCAGACCACAACCACAGGGAAATCCGACGGAAATCCGTGAGTTTCACGGCGGACATCCGATTCGGCGCCGTCGCATTGGACGCGACAGTGGGTAAACTCTGGCCTGGACGTAGGCAATTTAACACATAATGGAGTGGCACTCAGTCACTCACACCGTCAAGCAGGCACAGACACGGACACATGAACACACTCAGTCGCATTAAACATTCATGGGCGTCATTTGGAGCCCGACTGGAGCGAGTCCATTCGGCGTGCAAATTGTTCCGGTTCAATTCATTCACGTCGACCGCAAAATCAAATTAAATGCGGCTCGAAATTAGTCGACAAATAACGACACCGGGGAGAGGAGGGTGGAGAACCCATACCAGGACCCCCCACGACCGGTGAATTGGAGGTATGGAGTTGGGATGAATCCGAAGTGGACTGAGGCTAGATGAGTGCATGTAATGGAATCAGACCTGGGGCGAATTAGAGGGGAGTTTAATGTCAAAATCAGTTAAAATGAGACGGTGAAAATGGTGCTAATTTGCGTACCGAACCAAAAGCAACTGGGGTAGTCAAAAATTAACTACAATTGCATGAGTGGTAGTAGTAATAATTTGTGATTAAATACACTATACACAATAAACAGAGTAAACAGAATCAGGTGTATTAAAATTAAAATAAAAAATTGATTATATGAATTGTAATATATGCATAATTAATGAAAGTATGAAGGGATGATCGAATCCAGTGGAGCAATAAATCAGAATTAAAAATATGGCAGGAAATCAGAATATGTATTGAATGAAATAAATCGATAACTTATGCGAAATCGGTAAACCAAAAGTTTCGAAACTTATCTCTTGAGCAAAAGTACACTCATTGTGGCACCAATTTCAAAAAGCATTTCCTGAGCACTCCGTGATAATTACCCAGAGACGAAGCCTCCCATTAACACCCGGACCATGTCTGATATCACTTTCCCTCACCTCACATTTACCAAAGCGTGATGCGCTCGATGGAGCTTCATTTACGCAAGCACATAAAACTCCACCGAGACCGACCAACCCGACCCGACCCAACTCAACCCACCCACTCGCATTTATAGTTAAATGGGAGGATCCTCTCGAGTCCAACAGCAGCATTTAAATTATATGTAGCTCACAAACACACGCCCATGCCCACACTCACACAGGGGCGGGAGCGAGATGAACGAACGTTTTGAGTCATAAACTTAATTATGAAACCCGAGTGTTAATTACCAGTTCCATAATAAAACCCCCACACGGCACAGAGTTGCCACCCCGTCCGTGTACGCGGCGAGAGCATTTTATGAGTTGGCTGGTTGAACTGGGCTGGGACTCTGTGTGTGTGTGTGTGTGAGTAAGTGTGGAGCGGTGGAGCCTTGTCGCAATCATTATAATCACATCGCAGAACCCCAATGCCTCCCCGGGGAGCATTTGTCGTCTCATTTTGCCATTTTCATAAAATAATAAATAAATGGCAGCATAATTTTGTCGTATAATAAAATTGCCTCTCGAGTTACCAAGCAATTTGTGTACGTGTTCTGTTCGTCTGTTCAATGTCCGTCACTCTTCCTATGTGTCCGTATCACTGGGTGTGAAATCGAGTTTGTGACAAGGAGCTCGACTGCGACAGGACTAAATGGTTCTGTACACGAGACCTAACCCAGAACTGGTATTCAGAGTGACCTGACCTGAATGAGGCAGGATCGGGGGAAAATGGCGAGAGGAAAGTCATGGTGGAGCGAAATCACTTGGGGAACTGCGGTATATGATATACATATAAAAAGTTATGAAACTGTGCAAAGTTGTGAAAAAATATTCTCATCTTTGTCGTTTTGGCGTTTTTCGATTTTTATTCTCTCTGTCGGTTTCCACCCCAAGCCTCCTGTTGGGGTCGCCTTTAAATAGTCCTGTGTAATAGGGCATGGAATTAAGCGCGAGTGCGAAAGAGACGCCAGCCAGCACATGCAATAGAGTGCTGAAAAGAATAAGAGTTTTGCAGCCATTTTATTTTACCATCCCCCACCGCTCCTCCCCAAGTAACCATCCACGACGCCGATGCCACCCCCTGTTAAGTGTGTGGTGTCGTCTCGAAGGGCGGTTGCGTGGAGAGCGTGAGTGAGACAAAAAGAGAGAATGAGGCAGAAAGAGGGAGAGTGAGATTATGTTGGAGGTGGAGGTGGACGGGGGCGAGGGTTGGGTTTATATTGCATGGTATATAAGACATCCAGCTACTTGTTGGTGGCAGTTCAGAAATTCAGCAATCTACCCTCTGAATGTTTTATTTCGGTATTTTGTTGTTATCGTTGGTTGCGTTGTGTTTTCAAAAGCAGACTGGGGTTCGTTCTCTTCTCCTTGTTCATCACTGGTTTCTGTTGAACATGTCTGAAGTTTTAAAGTTTGGTTGCAGGTTTTAACACAAGAAGGCTGCATTTAATGAAACACAAATAAGTATTGATTCGGCTTTGAATTTAAGGGAGTAGTATTGATCTGATGATAGATGATATTAAAAATACCAACTACTAACAGATACTAACAGATATATAAAGAATCATAGTTAGTAATAGAAAAATATAACTAAAAATGTATTTTCGAAAAGACATTTTCTAAAAATTGTTGATTAGACATGGAAGAATATTGTAAAAAATTTCACTTTTTCAGTAATTGGTCCATAGTAATAGATTTACGAATCGTGACTAAATCGAAGAATATAAGTAAAACAAATATTATGTCCAAATCGATAAAGGGAGAGCAAGTAACTCTCCCTTTCCCCCTCTGTTTCAATACCGGAATCATTGTAAACCGATTCGTGCGAAGCCAACGCACACTCATACACAATTTCATTCGGCTCCACAACTCCTCCACCCAATGAAGCCCTCATTATGGATCCTACCGTAGCGTAAGCATTTAACAACAAAATCATAATTGCTGGCATTTAATCTGTCAAATAATAATTGCAGTCACTGCGCATGCTTATAGAAATCCACCCAGACCGTGATTTCGCCATCGTTCTCTCCACTGCTCTGGCCCATTCCCGCGCCACAAGTTCGGCCCACAAATTGGGGAGACGCTGTTGTTGGTGGGTGGCTGGTGGTTGCCGGCTGCGGACTAATTTACACAAACCATTCGGCAACAAAACTCATTGAGGCGCTTAATAAATGTGCGGTAATTAAGTACCTTGCTAATTAATGAGTCCGGCAACGCCGGAGTTGACGTCGCTCAGAACGACACACAACACAACACGACGATGAGGACGTCGACGGGGCAAAGTGATGCTGAGAGCGACAGAGACGAAGCGTGTCATTGAGTGAGTGAGAGAGATGGAGCAAGCGAGCGCTGGAGAGAGGAGTTTATCATCACCGCAGAACGAGTCCCCGAGGGTTTGTTATGACGGTTGGCAATCAACATCATCATCGCCATCAGCAGAGACGACGCCGGTGATGACGATGGGCGGTGGGCGCGCCCTTCAGAGGCCGTTACCGTTAAGGGGCAATGGGGAAAGGGTTAACTGGCCTCCTCTTGTTGTTGGCGCCATTGTTATTGCTGGTGGCGTCGATGGTGTTGCCATTACAGTTGGTGTCGGCGTTAATGTTGATGATGTTGGAGCCGATGATGGCCGCCATTGATCGAGTTAATTGTGTTTTATTAACACAAACAAAACGAACGAACGACCGGACGCTGCGCGTTACAACGATGTGGAGCTGGGCCGCCATGATGGACGCCATTATGTTTATAAATTTCGACATCAGCGTAAGTGGGGACCAGACTAATCTACGGTGAATGGCGATCGATGCATGGTAATGGTCTTGTGTCCTTCTCGGTTGCGGTTGCGGCGTGGAGGACGATGTAGTTGTTGATGATACAGGGAGCAGTGTGGCTGTGTGCGTGGGGGTTGAGTGAGTGCTTGTGGCGCAGGCGAGAACCATTCAAATATTAATTAAGCCTTCGTGAGGGTCGACCTGAGTTTTATCGATGGGACGTTGTACGGACTGCACCGTGGATGCTGGATCGGGTTTGGAAGTGGAAACCAGTTCGAACCATATTTAGATAAGAACGATATGGGATTAATAATTTTAGTTATTAGAAAATTCCATACCGAATATGATATTCTGGTGGAGTATATCAGGTATGTAAGGCCCAAGAACATTGGGTATGGAATTTGAAGCTTTTATCTGAGTATACAAATCCTCTCTCTGAGCGAAGGGGGCTGGCATTAATGTTGAATTGCTGGCATGGAATCGACAGAAAAGCGTAACTTCCTATTCAAATGTTCGAAACCATTTTTCATCTAACAGAAAAAATGCAGGTCTGCGGAATATGGGGAGAAGAGGAGAAAATTCCTAATTCCATTTCGTTTTCTCGTTCGTAGTTCGCAGTCGCACACAAACAAATCACAAAAATATGAAACGAATTTTTAATTAAAACATCAATCAAACCCGTATTCATTTGAGTGTATCCTGGATGGGAGGGAGCGGACCTGTAAGGGATTGGGGGAGTTTATGTGATCTTTTTGGGGTTTTTTGTGAGAAGTTGTTGTAGGTTTCTATATACGTCGAACGACTACACGAAATGCAGTCGGAAATCCATACATATGTGATGATACCGTACTACGGTGAGATTCCGCCTACCCACTCCACTCACTCACACACAAATACATTCATATAGTACCTTTTACAAATCGATGTGGAGCCATTAAATGGAGAACATACCGTAAAGCTAAAATCTGGCAAACAAAGGCGCCAGACCTCGAAGGAAGGTAAAGGTGGGCCAGTGGTATGCTGTGGACCAGGGGTTTATATATTGCGATTTCTAAAAAACGAAGAATTTCCCCTTCATACAGATACCACGTCGCATTAGAAAGGGCAAACGGTATTCATTACGATAGCTTTTAATTGCAAAAAATGGTTTCCTTCCAACAACCCATTGGATTTAATGCAAAGGAAGCAAAAAGTAAAAATTCTATTCAATTTATTCCAAATCCCATGAAACAAAAGCTCCAAAACCGAACTGAAAAAGTGATCTGAATTTTCACGCCCATTGAATTTGAATGGAATTGCAAATTAATTGAAGGCTAAATCCGTTCGCTGGCCTTTCGACCATTTACGACGATTTGTGGTCGCCAATCGTGCGATTGATTGATTTTTTCACCACCGGTATAGTGAATTTTCTATGGAACTCACCGGACATGTCCTCGCTGTGCTCGTCGTCCATCTGATCGTGCATCTCCTCGTCGCGATCGTAGTTGCTGCTGTTGCAACTCCATTGTCGGGCTGTCGCACTGAAGGTCGGTTGTCGGCCGGTGAACTTGTTGGGATCGAGGATGTTCTCCACCGAGAAGGCCAATCGTTTGGTAGTCTCCTTATCGCCGGGAGTCATCGTGGCCGATGAGGCGGCCGTCGTTGGCACCGATCGAGTCAAATCGACTGGGCAGGCCTGAGAGAGTTAAAGACAAGAAATCGTTAAATAAGTGGTTTCTTTTGCGGATATAATTAATGCAGTCCTGTAAATTAGGATCGTTTGAATATTTACCCTACAACTAAAGATCTGTAGAGTATTAATATTATTTACTTCATTACAATAAATCATGAAAATGATGTACTTCTGAACTCTACATCAGTAGATCAACAAATTATTTACTTCATAACTATAGATATGTAGATCATGAAAATTATTTACTTCAAACCATTATTATACCATCGTAAAATTAACCTACTAACATTTTCTTAAGATATGAAATGATCCCATCAAATCTGAACTCAAATATCAGACATTTTTGCACATTTCTAATATAGAGTTCTCAAAAATTCATTATATTGTAATGTTCATGTAAAGCGACTTCTCGAACCTAACAATTTCTATCATATTCCCCCATAACACTTTCTCAGACCACTTATTCTTGTATTTGTCACTTACCGTCGGTGTTCCGTGGGAGCCGTCGCGGCTGTCCTCGTCGTTGCCGTCGACGTTCAGCTCCTCGCTTGTGTCACTGCGGGCGTAACTCGCTGCGGCGATTTGACGCGACGTGGCTGCCGCGGCGGCAGCAGCAGCCGCCAGACCTCCCAACTGTATCCTAAAGCCGTAGTCGCTGAGTTCGCCGGACCGAGCGTTCGCACTGGACGTGGAGGAGGACGCGGAGGAGGCGGAGAACGAGCTGAGGCTGGAGGCAGCGGGTGCTGAGCTGTTGTTGTTATGGTTATGGCTGTTGGATTCCGCTGGTCCGGATGAAGAAGATGTGGAGCGCTGGGCGACGGCCGCCTGAGCGGCAGCGACGAGTTTAATCCTTTCGATGTCCATGTCGTTCGACGACGAGGGGCTGTTGATGACCGACGAGGAGGGGGCGAGGCCCGGGGCGGACAGGAACATCGTGGCGGGGGGCGCCGACGACAGGAGCTGAGCAACTGGTGGCGGTGGCGGAATCAGCGACGAGGGCGGCGACGTCAGCAGCAGTTGCTGGTTCTGCTCGGCCAGATGCTGCTGGTGCGGATGCTGGAGCAACAGCTGGTGCTGTTGTTGCTGCTGCTGCTGGTACTGGGGCGGCGATGTGGGTGGCGAGAGTGGGGAGTGGGCCGGAGAGGGCGGCGTGTGCGTCGCGCCTATCGGGAGCAGAGTGGTCGCTGTTGCCGTCGGCGGCAGGTGCGGACGCAGATGGAACGCCGTGGCAACGTGTTGCTGATGTTGCTGCTGCTGCTGGTGATGATGGTGCTGGGCGGCGGCCGCGGCCAAGAACTGCGGGTTCTGCAGCAGGTGCGGGTGCTGCTGGAGCAGCGCGGCGTGCGGATGCTGCAGCGGCTCTGGACGCGCCAGTTGCCGGCAGTTGGAGGAGAGCTCGAGGAGCTTCCGCTGCTGAGGGCTGGGGAAGGCGACCGGGGGCGGCGGCGACAGCGAGCGGCGGTTGCTGCTGCTGCCGTTGCCGAACTTGAGCTGCTTCTCGCCATCGAGCTCCTCCGCCGACGGACTGAGGCGCTGCAGCACGCTCTGCTCCGTCATCTGCTTCAGCCGCTCGATGGAGAAGCGAAGGTTCTCCTCGCCCTGTTGGCCGGAGGCCGAGGTCTTCGTCGTGGTGCTGGTGCTCGTGTTGTTGCTGCTGATACTGCTGTTGCTGGTGACGATCGTTGGCGCCGCGGCGGACGAACTCTGGCTGATGATAAACTTTGGAATCTTTGCCGCCGGCGATGGGTTGTTATTGTTATTATTGTTGTTGTTGTTGCTGTTGGGCGACATGTTGCCGCCGATGTTGGTGCCGCTGCCGACCTCCGGGGAGGTGTTCGACTTGGGCGAATCCGGGTTCGAATTGGGGCTCAGCTGGCCGACGGTCGACTGGGTGTCCGCGGCCTTCGCGCTCGTCTGCAGCATGACCATGGTGCAGGGAAGTGACGGAGAGTGCCGGAAGCAAGGGCTTCCCGCAATGAACTCGTATCACGAATCGAAAAGAAGAAACAATTAACACTTGTCGCACTCGGAACCACCGACGAGGTTCTTCACTTGGAGGTCCCTTCAGATGCTTCCGATTCGAAAGTTTCGTTGAATGTCTCTGACGGGTGAGAGGGAGAGAGCGAGATTCGCGACTGACTCGTGACTCGAGCGATTGTGCGATCAGAGGAAGCTGGGATTGCGATAGCGATACCGATTTCGGTTTCAATTAGTCCGCTGTGGCCGAAGGAACGACTTGTCTTTCCGCTGGCAGGCGAACGACTGTTTCTCGCAGCACGTCCTCAGTTCCTCTCGTAGTGTGCCTTGCCATCCGGCGTCGGCTAATCCGTGCGATCCCTCGACATACGCCAGCGATGCTCTGATGCTGTGGTGTCGCATCATCCCCCGAACTCTCACTCGTCGTGACACTCACCCTCTCCTTTTCAACTCTCGCGCTCGCTTTTCACTCGAGTCGGAGTCGGTTTTTTCTCTGCTTCTTCTTGGGATTTCCTGGTGTTTCACGTCCACGTCACGCGTTAATCCAATTGTGCTGACAACCACAACAACAACAACTCAGTGGACTCTCGTCGTCGTCGTCGTCGCCGGCAGCAAGTGATCACCACAATTTGAACCAATTTCCACCACAGACCGGCGGAGGCTTCCATTGCAGATGCTCGGCTGCTGCTGCTGGCGATAGTTGTTGTGTTTGTTGTTGTTGTTCTCCCTCACCCCATCGACCGGTGTCGACGCCCCTTGAGCACAACAGCTGTTGCCTCACTCATTGGACTCCGCTTTGAATCTAGGGGTAAATTGAGTGACTCGGAGCAGGTCGTTATGGAGACTCCGCCCAATGCTATGTACATGCTACGGAATCTCACCCTCTCCCTCTATCGCACACATTGGCGCTATGTTTGTCTCTTTGGCACTCTCGCTCTCTGGCTGTTGGCCGGACGACAATTATCTTGAGAGTCCTTGTTTTTTCAGCCACGCTTTCTCGCAGTTCCTCTTCCTTGGCCACTCTCTTTGGGTTTTACAATGGTGTGTGTGAGCTATATTCATGTTTGGGAGTGTGCGTTCTTTTGTGTGTGTGTTCGTACGTTCCTCAACATACCGTAACTACTTTGGTACTTGTCTAAAGGATCAGCATCAGAATCTAATGATTTAATTTGTTTTCCCCTCGTTAGGAATGTAATGGTCTGTTCCAAGGCGACTTTTCATCCTTCTCCCCCTGCCGCCCGGTGACTTCCACCAACCCACCCACCTACACCCCCAAAACCCCCTATTTCAGCCATGTTTGCTCTGTCGGCCTCCTAACATCATCTCCTTCCGGTCGTTCTCTCTCTCTCTCACTCTCTGTTGTACGCTATTCTTGCTCTCAGCTTCGTCGGATGTTCCCGCTGTCACGGTGTGCGTTGTTGTTACAGTAGTTGTTGTTATTGTTGTTGTATGTGAGTAATTGTCAAATTATTTAGCGAAAAATTTGTTTGCTTATTCGCTTGGTTGGTCGAGAAATGGATCGCTCTGTGTTTTATTTTCCCCTGTTCTCTTGCGGCTCTTGTCGTGCCATTCTCGTGACTGTGTGCGAGTGGGTGCGACTGTGTTGGTGGAGACACAGTGTAGTTGTTGTTATTGTTGCCGTTGGACGTTTTCCGGGCGGTTGGCTGTTAGTTGCATGCGGATGGCTGCGATTTTCTTTGTAGCTCTGCCAATTTCTGTTGCAGATAATTTAGTTACAACGTATTTATTCAGCTCTCCGGCTTCATCTCCTCTTCTCATATACAATTTTGTTGGCGTCTTCTTCGCCATTGTTGTTGTTATTCGGATGTGTCCGCTAATTGATGATGATGTACGAACATTTAATTAGAAATTTAAATTAAGTATTTCCCTTTACAAAACTGCCGATCCCATCCTCAACGAGCCATCACCGAGACGGATCTCATTTGGCAACAGGTTCCTCCACTGAAGCCAAGCGGTATTGAGATGAGATTATCTCGTAATCCACTGTATATAAGAGTTCCATAAGATATTTTTACACACATAGGTATAGCTACCGACTGTCCCAGTAAACTTCGGACTCAATAAGAGAATAACAAATTGATCCTAAACCATGGGGCTCAATTTTCTCTCCTCGATGAAGAAGCATTTCTCACCCCAATCGACGCCCCATCTTCGCCTTCCACCAACAATAAATCAAGCGATTGACTTCGAAATATGAAACGATCCGGCCATTTATTACAACACACTTAATTGGCAACACTGTTGGCTTCCGCAGCCGCAAAACATAATTCATTTCCATTTTGATTTCCGTCCTTGTCGTCCTGCTGACTGCATTTAGCGAATTACTGAAGCTCAACATCAAGCGAGAGAAATTTCCCGTCAGCCTCTCTGTCCTTCACCTCCACGAAACCTCCACAAAAAGAGAAAGAGAGAGAAAAAAAATATGAAAAAACATAAATAAGTTGCGAAAGGAGCGAGAGCGCGAGGGAACTTGAAAAGGAAATAGGAGAAGATGTGAAAAACGCGAACTATATTGGAAAACGTAAGAAAAAACGTGCGGAGCGCCTCCACTCGAAGAAGGAGAGACAAAATGCTAACGAGAGAGAGACAGAGACAGGTGGTTCCCCTATCGAAGTACATAGACGGCATCTCTGTCGCACACAGATTCTGTTCCCCTTCCCTGAACTCACTCTCTCTGTCGGTGGATCCGCATCGTTCGGCTCTCTCTCTCTCTCGCTCGCTCGTGCTCTCGTTGCCGTGTTCCCTCCGCTCTCTCCGGAAAATGTTTAAATTGAACGAATTTATATGCGCTTTGCACAGCCAATTTAATATCGCATCCAATTTGCGGTTTATTTCGTCGTGTCGCCTCGCGTCGCAACCTCCCGAATGGTCGTGGTCGCTGTGCGACCAGGGCTGTCGCATGACTTCGACCGAGGCAAACACTTTTTGCACTGAATTCCAATTTCACTTTCGCTCACTAATATTTTTCACTCATATTTGTTTTTCTCTATAAATAAAAGTACTGAAAGAAATATTTAAAACCTTGTCTCGAGGGACATTTTTAAAACGGCAGCCCTGGCTGTTCGACACGACGGGGAGGAGGAGATAGGGGAGCGCAGAGTGGGCGTGTTGCGTGGCTACCTGTGACGATGGGCTAATGGCGTCACCCGTCTGTCTGTCCATGTGTCCTCCCGTTTGCCCAACTGTTCGTTCGTTCGTCCTTCTCTTCATCCTTCTGTCCGTCCACTCAGACGTTGCCTAATGGACTACAACGCTCGCAGGATGACGACGACAGAGAGTGAGTGAGAGAGAGACTGATAGAGAGAAAGAAAAAGTGAGAAAAAAAAAGAGTGAGAGAGAGAAGGAAAGCGTGAGAGAAATAACGAGTGAGAGAAAGAGAAAAGAAGAGAAGCAAAAAGTTAGATAGGAAGAGGGATATCGTGTGATACCGATGGGTGACCTAGGACTGGAGAAGTAGGTTCTTCATGGAAATGTCTCGAAGAGAGTGCGAAGGAGAAGCTTCAGTCATTTATATAATATTCCCAAGCAATGCGACAGTTGTAATTTTTAATGGATTCCTCTCACCCTCTCATTATCTACCACCAGCACTCAGTCCTTGGATACTCTCGCTCCCCACCATGCTGTACATAGAGAGACAATCTTAAGAAGAATATATGGGGAATCGAGACGGAGGAGTACCAAGCGAGAAAGAGAACGCCGAAGTGATAGAGTAGGGGAGTGAGCGAGAACGAACGGATGGTGTGGGGTGTTGATGTTGTTGGCTTTAATTAAACACTAAACGAAGAGAGACTTTGTTAATGAGAGCTTGTTATGCTTTTTCATTCTAATTGGCTTTGAAATTCGAACATCGTTGCTTCGCACTTCATTTCAACGACAATTGATAAATGGCCGTTGTACTGAGAGAAATTTTATTTGGTAAAAATATTAAATAAAATGTGTATAAGTTTAAATAATTTGATTAAATTAAATAACTGACCTATTTTTTAAAGTTAATACTTTAATACTAAGTTAATACTAAAGACAAATGAAATAGTTCGAAAATATGAGTACAAATTAAGTCTACAAAATTGTACAAATAAATTTTCGTGATTTTCTGCTGGAATCCGAATAATTGAGCATATTTTAAAATTTGTTGAGCATATTTAATTTATGGATTTATTTAAATTTTTACAGTGTATGCGTCATCTCTGTGGTATACAGCCACTTCTATACAAATTAAATGATGCGCACACGCACAATACAGCCCCAATTTGTTTAAATTGCTTGTCTCGTCATTATTTATAATTTTATGACACACACACACTCAGACGAACACGCCTCCATTTACGCTCATAGACACCCGTAGAGCAAGCAGCGCCCACTTTAGTCCTAGAGCAGGGGGCGAGAGGGACGATTTACGATCCATCGCCATGAGCCTGCGTGTGAGGTTCTGTGTTTGTCGGAGTGTGCTGCTCTTTGTAGGTGCAGGAGCGAGACAGATAGAGTGAAAGGATATTTAATTAGGGACGAGTTCACAGAGAGCTCTGATAATATAAATATATAGATATTTCTACAACAACATGTCCCATGGTGTTAATGCATGTGTACATATGTATGCGGCGGCTTGTTGTTGTATGTCACGAGATAATTGCGAAAAACTTCTTAATGAAGTTTATTGTATGGTTGTTTATGTTGTTGTTATCTCTCTGATTGGCAACTAATTAAATAATCACCCACTTAACGCCAATATATCAGACTTCCACAGATTTCGTCGACCTTCTCGTCCTCGAGATAATTAATCATTTTTTAATGAATGATTTTCCTTTTAATCGATTAGCGAATACGCTGTTTGAATTTCAGTGTAATTACGAGCTGTATCGTAAACAAAATTTTAATAAACTCCATTTCTCATACATCATCGTAATATGACAGCAATATGTTACTACCTCAGTTCTCGCCTCACTTAATTATGCTCTTCCACCACACCGATATCCTGTCCCAAGGACCCCACATCATCAGCCGTCCATTGCGTCCATTTTGAATTCCACTCCGGCTGGCGTCCATTTCCGTTGCCCATTGACCGCAACGAGCGCAACGCATTAATTAATTCCTGTTTAATTCATGCAAATGAGCTTAAAAGCTGCTCCGCCATTTTCGTTCATTTAAATCGCATTTTATGCGGTCAACAACACAATTTATTGCTAATTGAATTATTTTAATTTCCCCGACAATGATGCGGTGATGCCTCTCTTTCGCCCACGCACATTTCCTCTTCATCTTCTCCGTTTCTCTCTCTGG
Organism: Coelopa frigida; assembly: GCA_017309665.1. Taxonomy (NCBI): domain Eukaryota; kingdom Metazoa; phylum Arthropoda; class Insecta; order Diptera; family Coelopidae; genus Coelopa; species Coelopa frigida. The sequence goes on along the minus strand of CM029561.1, from coordinate 14,201,753 downwards.
TCAGTGGACTTCGCTATCTGTCGGTCATTCCTTGTCTCGCTCCGAAGCGAGTCCACGTTAATTTGTTAGCTAATTAAACTAATGAGCGACTAAAGTCAATGCGCAATTATTAACGGTTGAACGAATACGAATGCAAATTCCCCCCGTGGCTGTGTATACATGTGAGCAAATACATGACTGTATGTGCATGATTAATTATTGAAATGCAACCAAAATCATTTGGTTTTTTGTTTTGACATTTTTCGCTCATTATTAGATTTGTATCGACAATTAATCACAAACAATTAAACCCAATATGCATTTTTAAAATATTCTCTCAGTTAATAAAATCTTTAATTTAATTATTTGGAAATGTATTTGTGGCATACATATGTAAAATATGTACATTGAATTTCGGAGGGCCAACATTATACTGAGTTTATACTGCAGATGTGGACATAATGAATGAGAGCAAATAGTGGCGATAAAACGCAGAAAATAAATCAAATTCTAAACAAACGTTAATTTTGTTCCATGCATTCCATCCCAACTCCATTTTAGAGTTTTTTGAAACTAGGTGCTAAGATCAAATACCACCATCATCAGAGTAATGTTTGCTAAAACTCGATGGAGGACGCATTAGGAGAGTGAAGAGAGAGGAGGAAATAAGTAGGACCTGTAGAGGTTAAAGAATGGAGCTCTACTTAAAAATTCCATCACATTTCGGGACATTCAAAGGACCATCATCCACACCACACGACGATCCGCCCAACAGCGGACGTCGTTCGGACCGCGGCCAGAGACCTGAGAGAACGGAAACGGCGGGAGACCAACTAATTTTAACCGAATTTAAACAGAAGGACGTGGAGCAAAAACGTGCTAATTGCAATTAATTATGCAGGGTATTGAATTTGGCCAAACAGGGCGACGCCGGAGTGAATTAGAATAGCGAAAGGGAAGGGAGAGAGTGGGCGGGGCGTGTGAGGGAGGTGAGAATAAAAGAGAGAGAGAGAGAAAGAGGGATAAAGGGACACGCGAAGAAATTCGCTGCTGTTCAAATGACCCGCCGGCCAACGACACGAGGATTCGCCTCGGCCCCAAGTTGAGCTCCAGCCTGCTTCCAGTGCCCTCGCGATCCAACTCCCTCGCACACACCGTCACACTCCCAGTCACACGTACATAGGAGCAAACAGCTGAAGTGTTAATTGGCATAAATGGCTGCCATTGTAACGGTAAACGACGTCCGATATTTGCATCATTTGCTGCCACGGAAGAGGCTCCAAGTGATCCGTTGATGCGGCGTCCCTCGTCCACGCGAAGTTCTTCGACTGAAACGCCCGCCACATGCGGACTCTCGCACCTGACTCTCACTCTCTCCTCCCCCCTCCACACTCGCTCACTCAATCACCCCAACTATTTCTCTTCACTCATTTGAGGCGCACGCGTCGTCGCTGATTGCGTGTGGTTGAGTGAAATGCGACGACTCACTCACTCGGGTCGCGCTCGGACCCGCCCTCGGTGTGCAGCCAATCGTGTCGTCGCCGTTGAGTCGGTCTCTCTCTCACTCTCCTCCTCGGTGGCTTTTCCTCGCTCCCGTTTGCTTGCGGGAAATTTATTTCAATTGCGAAATTTCCCCACTTGCGTGTGTGTTTTTCCAATATGGCGGGCGACCTGCGCTGCTCTCGGGGAGCTCTCTCTCTCTTTGTGTGTGGCGAGCGCTCTCTCCGCTAGTTTCTCCTTCCACTGCTGCTGGTGAACGTCGTCGTCGTACACCTTCCTCGTCCTACTCGTTGTCCTGTTGGCGCACATTTGATTTGTGCAATGAATGCATGGTAACGATGTCCCAGAGACGTTCATAACCATATAAAAACCTCCTCTCCGCGAACCTCGCTGGCTTCTCTTTGGCCCAACTTGGAGATCTTCGTCGGGGTCTCGGTGCGCGCCATCCGAGTGCTGCGAACTCAGAGTCCTGCATCTCGTGTCCTCGTCGGGCTCGTCGTCGCTATTAAGTGTCCTCGAGGGTACTCGTTTCGTTGGCAGAAACTTTCGTCCTTTCGCTTCGATTCGTTTTGCTCCCGCTCTGGGAAATATTCCTTATGATCCCTCCCCCTCCCTCACATTCACTCTCTCTGTCTCTCCCCCTCCCTCACATTCACTCCCTCTCTCTCTGTCTAACTATCGCCATGTCTATTTCTCGCACTCCTCTGCTCACTCTCTTTATCACACACTCTTCGTCTTTATCTGGTTGTCATTTTCATAACTGTAAATTGCCAAGGATATTAAGAACATAGGGTGAAGGCGTAGTCAGTCGATCGCTCCAAGGACTTTTCTGTTCTCTTTCTGCTGGCAGCAGTTGAAGGGATTTACCTTAGAATAGATACGAAGGAGTCGAGTCAGCTTCCATTTCTTCGAATTCCTGCCTCACACCCCTGACTACCCAACGATTCATCCTCCAACTCCCAGTCCACAAATTCTCGCAGACCTTTGCCGAGAACATTTCCTATGATCCTTTCTCTGTTTTCTTCCCTACATTCCTCCAAGCTTTACCCCATCCCTCTCCATCACCCTCTGCCTGCCACTAGTTTTAATCACATCCTAACCCGCCATCCCCTCGATCCACGGGACGAGACAGCTTGCCAAGTTCCTGAAGCAATAAACGGTTTTCGCCAAATACGAAATGGAGCAGCTTCAAGTGATGTGGTAATGGTTGGTGAAACCATTAAAACCGGTAGAACACGAGACGGCCGAGTGTGAGGGTGGTTGTGGATGCTCCGAAATGGCTCCGGGACAACTCGAACCGGAGTAGCTCGAATTGGGAATGTGTAGCAGACAGACAGAGAGAGTTGCATATTTTTCCCATTTTTCCTTTGCTTTCCTTTCGAGTCTTCCTTTCGTATTCTCCCGTTCAGCTTCACCGTTTCGGATTTTCATCTTGTCTCCTCCCGTTCGTTTCAACGTAAGAACTCATTAAAATAATGGACGGAAGGACGGGGGAGAAGAAGAGGAGAGGTCGAAAACGAAAGGACTTGTCAAGGATATTGCAAGCAATTTAAAATTGTGTTTACAAATGAAATGATCGCTTTGGGTGAAGCAACTAAATATAGTTGAGAATGGAATGGAAAATGAAGCTGGAGCCAAAAGGGAAAGTCGAGGGAACTGAAAAAGCAAATTGGTTAGGAATGGAAAATTAAAGTAGTGACAAGGGAGGGGGGATAGAAGAGAAATTGAGTGTGGAAATAAAAATGCGGTTGAAGGAAGTTAAGTGGTAACAGTGCAGTGGAAGGGTAGATAATGGTATATATAAGTCAGAGAGAGAGATAGTACTGTATTAATAAAATAATATATCAACCTCATATTTTTAGTTTTTCATGCTAAATCTTCTGAAATACTAAAAATATGCCGAGTCCAAATGATTTGACTCAGACTCAACAAAAAAAACCGCAAAATAATATCAACAATATTCAAGCATATTAAATAATAAATAATGAACAATAAAATAAACGATGAATAATACAAAATCCCGTAAAAGAGTGGTGTCAATCTAATAATCGTTATTTTATGGTTAGCATATGAGAAAAAAAATACTATAATTTATTCTTAAACCGCAGTCTCCTGGTGTTGTCAAAGATTAAAGATCAAAAGATCTAATAATATAATGGTTTTAAAATCTTAATTAATTTCTTTTTAAGCTCCACCAGGGGGTGCGGTTTTCATGAGTGGAACGATTGACGTTCGACAAAAATGTTAATTAGTAATTCACACAAAAATATAAAAAACATATAAAACTACAAAGAACACATTCAAAACAAATTGCGTTTATTTCCAGGCGAGGGGCAAAGAGAGAATGGAGGACGAGGAGGAGGAGAAGAAGATGGAGTATCGTGAGAGCCACGACCACCGCCCACCGCCGTGGGTGGAGAATTAAAAACGTAAAAGAGGAGAAAGAGAGTAAAAGCGATAGGAGATAAAATGAAATGCTCATACTGTGCTGCAGCCTCCACATTTTTTGAGGCATTTTTTTAATTGCGCGCGCAATTTAAATTCAAATTTATGGCCGAGCCACACACACAGTCCCCACAGCCCCACGACGCCAAGAAGACCCAGAGGACCGGGGAGTGGAGCGGATTCGACTGGGTCGTTGGAGCCAACGCAAGTTGACGGGAAAATATTGCGAAATGTGTTAATGTCATCCAATGAAACGCTCGAATGAATTAAACAAAAGCCACAGCATTTAAATTCTTTATTGTTTTCTTTGAGCATTCGAAACACACAAAATCGAAAACAGAAAATACAGACGTACATAAATGTAGAATGAGACCTGAAATATATGAAGAGACCAGTAAAAGCTTATCCGAAGAATACCGAATCACACAATTCATCTTCACTGAAGCGTGCAATTATCATGAGTTTGTTTTCGTGAAATCTCACAAATGGAACAACATTTTCTATGGGATAGAGGATATTTAGGATTCCAGAAAAGTCTGAGATTCTAATATATACTATCAATAGATATAACCGAAAAATCGAACATGAATCCACATTGTATTACCCTCTTTTCCAACGTTATTTTGTCCTTAAACCAAAAATAATAACTCTTCCAGAAACAACCACGCTTTACTGTCGTTATTGTTGATTCCTTCATTTAAAATTTTTACAGCCCAACATACGCGTATCTTAAGAACTACGAGTCCAATCTCCATTCTGGATTTCCATCAATGAAATCCCAAAAAACCAACTGATCTCACTGCAGTGTGAGCTCGGCAATAAATCGAAGAGTCTTTAAAAATAGAATACACAGAAAGAACACTGGTGCTGCTCTTTTATGAGCCATGAAATTAATTTACGAGCCAGAAATTTAGATTTCATTTCCTCCGAGGAAGGGAATCCAGACAAAAAGAAGTGTTAAAAAGTGTTCCTGTTGTAAATCCTCTTGTGGGTTTTTGCTTTTGAAAAGCTCATTGTATTGTGTTGTTGCGGTTGTCATTGTGGTTGCTGTTGTGTTTGTTGTTATTTTGACACATTGTCAAATTGACACATATGATGCGCCAACAACAGCAACGACATCCGACTTGAGAACACGTCAAACAAGCATCACATGTAAATTAACATGCGAAGAAGTCGCTTTTTAGGAGCCGACTTTTAGGACTCGACACCCGGTTATGAAGTGTCGCCCGACATTTATGACCACTTTTATGCTGCTAATCTGGAAAGGGAGTGGATTGAGGGGTCGAGCCATCGGGTTTCAGCTTTCTTAGGTGGGGTGGGAGTGTTGTCAGCAAAGTTGTTCAATAAGAATATTCTCAGAATAAGAAGGTCGGGTGGGAGGTGGCTCAACTCGAAAGATAAGCTTCACTGGAAAATAAACAATATTTGAAAGGATTTTCCCAAAATTCGGCTTTGCCATTGTCTTTTAAATGAACAAGAAAATTGCATACGCATTTAACATTCTCCATTATAGAAAGCAAATTAGTTTTATTTAATCCCATTGAATTTCCACTTAGTTCAGTTTATCGTCCCCTGAATTTGCCACAAATTGTAAATTTTAAACAAACTATATTAAAAGGGATTGTATTTATTTAATATCAATCTCAGCGAAATCCATTGAAAAACTCAGTAACTACTATTTAAAACATGTTTTCAAAATTCGAGTAATGTAAAATAACATTCACCGAATAGAGGTGGAAATATAAATATTTTCCCGACAACGATAAATATCCTAACCCTCAACCCCGCTCCTCCTCACGCCCACCAAAAAGAATGACGATGAAGAAAGAGCACATCAATAAAACCGCCATCATCCGGACACAAATCGAATTCGTCAAAAAATCTGGACAAAAGTCTGATTTGAAATTTATTTATTTATGAGTTTCGTCGAGTTGAGGGGAGTGGCGAGGGTGAAGAGCGGGCGTCGAGCCGGACGTTTCGAGTTGCCATCAAATTCGACAGCGCGAAAAACATCAAATTTTTGTTGCTTCTGGTCGAGTTGTTGATGAAAGCGATGTTTGTTGGGTTGTTGCTACTGTTGTAGTTGTTGTTTGTTATTGCTGTCGGTGGCGAGGGTTATTGGTGGTGTGTTTTGGTTGTTGTTGTTCCGCTGCTGCTGCTCACCGAATCTGTGCGAAATAAAATGATGTATTGACATCATCAACGAGCTCATCACAAATTCTCGTAATACTCGAGCGCCGGCACAAATTGGAAGGTAGCGCCCGGTTTGTGGGATGAACCGACCCATGCCTCGGTTGCCCTCGGTTGTCGAGGCAGGCTCACACGTAAATCCCCCTAAAACCAATTCGCGGATAAAATGTTTTTAGCGCATTTTCATGCCGGCCAACAACACGGCGAGCAGGTTCCGGCTCTCGGTTTTTCGCCCACCTCTCTTCTCGCTCTTATTGTTGCTGCGCGGTTGGTCCGTCCGTCCGTCCATCCGTCGGTCTGTCGAGTCGCATCGCGTCGGTCGCTGCTACACTTTGCGGGGTGGCGCGCTAAAGCTTCGGCATCAAATATTTATTTTGCAATCTAAGCTCGTGTGAGAGCTTCTAAATATTGCATGGCCTAGAATAGAGTTGGCGTCAGGACGACCAGCCCGCGCTGGAGGCGGATTCAGAGGCGGGGGTCATCCGCCGCAGTCGTCGCGTTGCCAACAACATCCGCAGTTGGTGGAACATAATGCGTTGGTTGTTGTTGTATTCTCGTTGTATTTTAGTACTTTGCCATTTACGTGAAAAATTCGCCTGTAAGTGTTGACGTTTGCGTGGGGGCTTTTGGTGATTCACCATCCACCTTCATCCTTTTCACATTTCCATCCCCTCCACACCATCATCATCGACACCCACCTCAAATCGGGGCGATTTCGTTGTTTTTAGAGCTAAAGTAGTTGTTCCTTGTACCTGTTGTTCGAGTGTTCTCCGTATTCTGGATCGATTACTTTTAGGCTGCGGATATTAGAAGGAATACTTTTAGTCTAAACAACTTATAAAAAAATTTAAGCTCGTTTGGAGGGCAAAATAATAATTATTTCATATAAATTTCAGACCGAAGAACCCATGTCGCAAGAATTTCTTGTCGGCGATTCTCTTCACATCCCCGAGGACATCTCCTTAACACCTCGTCCAGCACTTCCTCCATATGCCACGTTCCTCATCACCTCGATGACTCCAATTGCGAAATTTCCTCAAAATTAATTTCCTGACAAACATTATGAAATTAAACGCATTTAAAGACGTCATTTATCGCCGACATTCGACGCATCCGACGAAACCAACCGCCAGATCGAAATAATTCCATCAACACGCGAGAAGTTTGAACAACATTCGAATGCACAACAAATTTCTCGAACACCGCAAAAAAATTTTCTAATTGCGAGCCGAAGGCGCCTGAATTGCGTGCATGTGTTTGTCATTCGGCACATGTGTGCGTGGAGCATAATTGGACGAACAATTTTTTGCTGTTGCAAAATTATTTGTTGCTTTTTAATGTATTTCGAAGCGTAATTTTTAGTGCTTGAACAATTTTTAGAGTTTCGACAAATTGTATTCGAATTTTAAATTCGGAATGAAATTTTATTTCGTGTCAAAAAGAACACTCGTTGACGTATTGGCGTGTCGTCCAGCGGCAGTGGGGGAAGAGGCTCCATCCTCTCTCTCTCCTACCCTTGATCCTCCGTCCCCCAGATCGTGTTATCCCCAAACATGATGAATTAATATGTAAATCGCGACTTGTAAATATGTCACGCGTCGCACTAAATCATCTTCTCTCCATGTTCCCTCTCCTTTCTTCCCCCTGTTCCTCCGCGGCTGGAGGAAGTTATTAGGGGGCGCTGCATGTCACACACCGTGCATTTTTAAGGCGCAGAAAGCAATAAATCCATAAAGAAATATCAAATAGATCCGAAAGGGACCAACAAGAAGCCAACAGGGAAACAGATGGCACGCATCGGCGACGCCGTTTGTGGCTGGAAAAGGCAGAGGAGAAGGAGGAGGGGCGCGGAACACACGCCGACGCCGTCGATCCGTTAAAAACCCACAAAGCGTGCGACCATCTTGAGGGTTCCTTCTCCTCATGCAGGACTCGAGGCGAAGACCACTTGAAAATGAAACCCACTTCAGGAGAGAAAGAACAGGAGCAGAAGGAGGCTGGTGTGAAGAAGAAGAAGAAGTCGATTGTGGGCGAGATCGCGGTTCGCTGCAAAAAGAAGGGTCCCCGAACCTTGTTTGTGGGAGTGGCCGACGATAATCTATGACCGCAAACAGCATTGGATCGTGGGAGGAGAATCGGGGGAGGTCGTTGGTGGTACTTCTGGAGAAAAATGAAAGGATCAAGGGTTGTGTCAAGTGAATTCCCAGGAACGAAGAAAGAAATACCCGACAGGAGGGCGGACCCAATTAGGTGACGAGTTAGCGAAGCGGGGAGAGAGCGGTGAAAGGGATCGTGAGTGTCGAACATGGGAATGCTTCTTTGAATCCTATCTCCTATGGTAAGAGAAAGAAATCGTTGCTGATTTCCCATAAAAGAAAAATAAATGAATTTTCAATGAAATAACTTTTTCGAAAATTGCTTGTCATCCAAACTTCTAATTTTGGCTCACTTTCGGAAGCGTTTCTTCCTTCGGAATTTGTTCAAAGAGCAAAATCAAAAACGAAAAATATGAACAGAAAAATTGACGCCACTTACGACCGCCTGCCACACACACAGATTCGCTGGATAGGAGAGTGCGAGAGAGAGAGCGACGATGTAAGAGAGAGACCGAGGGGAATGCTTGCTAAATCGCCCATTGAAAATGCAAATGCGCGAGCATCTTGAGCGGAACCCGCTTTGATCCTTCAAAGCAGGCGAAAATAAATTGCTCAATTATGAAATATTAACTAGTTGGTGGCTGGTGGCTCCCTCTGGGGACAACCAACCAACATCAACTAATTACTCTCCATAGCATGCACGCTCACACTCGATGGCCGGATGATCGGTATGAATGGATGCAGCCAGAAGCTAATTAGTTTCGAGACAAATGCGCCAGAGCCGTCGGGAAGGAACATGAGAATTGTGACGTGGAAGGACATCCACTCCGTCGCCATATGACGCCCTCTCGCGCCCCTCGCGTCCCCCGACAGCCGCCCAGAATTAATTGAATTTCTGTTGACTGCTCCTTAGTTAGTCCTCTTCTCGTCTCGTCTCGACTCGCATCGTCGTTCCGTCTCATCGCGTGTCGTCGTCGTCTCACTCTCTCCGACCTCGATTTCTTCGGCTACAGCTAAAAATAAATCCTTCCGAAATCGTCATCGGAAGTGCGTTCCAGATGCTCGTTTCGTTCGTCTCCAGCGCCCCTCCTCCCCCAGAGTCCTGGCAGAGCGCGGTAATCACCAATTTATTACCTGCCTCTTGACATTTTGACATAATGTCGTCGTCTTCAGCCATTGTTGTTGTTGGTGGTTGCTACTGGCGGTGGATATTGGTTCGGCTTGTGTTGACGACCATGTCTCCGTCCGTTACACTCGTCGCTTACAGCTAATTAGATTATTTGTCTTTGCGAGTCGTGGGATTTGTTTTCATTTACCGCTTCCGAATGGACATCAACTCATCTCGAACTCATCATTCCAGCCCACATTGCTCCACGTCAAGACGCCCTCCGAGGAGTGAGTGATTAACTCGCGCAATGGTGTTGCTGGTGTTGAGTTGGAGATTTTCTAATATCCGTCTAATTGCCTCCGGCGTTGGGTTTGGGGGGGTTGAGTAATAGCTTGTCAGTTTTCTTATATCATAGTAATTCTTATATCATCGCCATGTTTATTAGGTTTCTTTCCGAGTTATTTTATCTCCCCGACCTATTTTTATCCTTAGCACCATTTAGAAGCCATCCGTCAATTCTGGTACTTGTCTATCGACATTCCATCCTACATTTCCGTTTACACTGGTCTCCTCATTATCTCTTTCTCCCTCTATTCTGCTAATAACGTATCTCTCTGTCTCTCTCGTCACTTGTCGCATTAGTGTTGCTCGAATAATTTCTACTCGAGCATTTTCACGAGTTAATTAAACAAAATTGTTCGCCAAATCTCGTAATCACGTTAACGAGCTCTGTCGACAACAGCAAATGGCCAACACGATCGAGACCTAACGAGTCAAATTTTACGAAAAATTATAAAAATTTTCGATATTTTTCATTATTTTTCTTCTGTTCTTGTGGAGATGTCGTGAAATTATTAAATTTTCCTCGACGTTTAGTTGTTGTGATGCGTTGAGTTTCGCCATTGCAGTCGGGGCAGAACATTTCTGGCAAGCCCCAATGACAACCACGACAAGACGACGCGAGACATCGTCTTAACTCATCACCTGAAAACTCATTAATAATCGCGGTCCAATTGGGACAGCGGTCGATCGCTGAGGGGCACTCGAGGGGAAGGTAGGAAAGGAATTTAAATGGGGCGATTTGAGGGAGGGATTGCTAAGTAGAAGAGAGCTGATTTGGGGGATCTAATTATATCGTTAGTTGAACCATTCACGGTGAAAGGATTTTCTGTATCAGATCACCAGATCAATGTTCGACTACCCCTATCTTCTGGAGCCTCAAATGGCATTTTAATATATCTGAAAATCATCCCGCAAATTTCGTTAAACGAGACTCAATTTCCGGTCGCCACCAACGTCTCCGTCAACAGGTTCGCCACAATCAAAGTCTTCTCCGACACCACCAGAACCTCAGCGAGAATGTCAACAATAAATAGAACAACAATAACAATAACAACATTAATTTACTTAAGCACCTTGCAACCCGCCAACTCCAACGCATTGTCATTTCCATAAAATCTCCGCTCTTATTTAAAAGTCATAAAAACAAACAACTTCCGTTTAGCAACGACGACGCGGCGACTGCCATCTTGAACCTGTTCCAAATTATATGCTGCCGTCTCCCTCACACTCACACTCAGTCTCAGCTCCACTTGCTGCTCCTCCGCTCGGCCCGAGGTGACAATAAAATTTAATTTCCCAATCAAAGCGACATTAAAATGCCTTCTTGTTCGTCTTCTCCTCATTGTTGTCGTTGTCGTGGTGTCGTCTTCGCCGTGTTTTGGTTGCCATCGATGCGGATTCTTCCGTCTAGTGATCTTCCTCCTGCTCTCTCGCTCCCCCTCGTCAATGTCACAATAGAGATAGAGCGAGAGTGAGAGCGAGTGACATACAGATCAGCGCCAAGTGTCATAAATTATGATCGTGCCACTTAATTTGGTGGAAATTTATGTTTATCCCCTTGTCACCCCACAACACACACACACACGCATACACTCTCACACATATGACAACTCTCTCCGCGGCAGACCCATCAATTCGTGGCCCAATGAAGCGTGCCCTCGGGGAGGGCGTGTCCACTGCGGCTCCCATAGGGCCCAAGACCTGAAGTGCTCGTCGGTAGGGCGGGCGATAAATTAATTAAGTCGATCGCCGCATACAGGGTGCAGCCTCCAAGGGACCCAGAGAACATTCAGTCCCTCAGCAATACTTCGATCCAGGGAGAGGGAGAAGTCGAGGATCGGAGTTGGCGGCGGTGTCGCGGGCACCCTTTGGAAATCGGATCGCGTCGGAGACGTCAGCACGACGAATCTCAATTAGTTCACGCTTCAGTTGCGAGTACAAAGCGAAGAGGCCGCCGCCGACATCGCCGTGGATCTCAACTGATCTGTGGGGAATTCGAATGATCCATAGGACCATCATCTGGACAGACGGACAGACTGAGAGACAGACAGACTGAGGGACAGACAGACTCACAGACAGAGAGACAGACTGTCGGCGGACGAATGCAAGGAAAAGCGAGGCCGAGACTCGACGAGGCGCAGCAAGAGAAATGTGCAGCGACGACGAAGTCGGGTGCATCGTGTCGACGGGGCAGAGATGAAGAAGAATAAGGCGAAAGACTAACAAGTTGTCATGGGGCGCATGTTGGTTGGGGAGCGGGTCTGAATTTGACAGGAGGGCGGTCTATGACGGAGAGGACACAATTACGACGAGATGCATAATTAATTGGCAACAAATTGTGAACGTTAATTGAGATTTTGATTCTTCCTATTGCGGAGTGGAAGACAACAAAGTGTGTGTGGTGGCAAGGGAAAGTAATTCTAGGTGATGCGAAATGGAAGTTATGTGAATGATGAAGAGCAGCATTTACTATTCCGTAATATGGGTTGCAATTATGATTCCGTATGGTTCAATTATTGGGGTCATGAATCCAACCTATCTTCGGTCCAGTTGGCATCAGCATAACCGATTAAAATATTTGGTTTGATTTTTGAATCACTCAATTGTAGTTAATAAATGTTTTTTCTTGCTAACTATAAAAGTGATTCAATAAGTCGCTGATAATTCGTATTATGTTAATATATTTGATTCTGTGTTTCCATGAATTAGACTTGATCGCTTCGTTATACGTCTTGGGTTCTTTGTTTCCTCAGCCCTATATCCTAAAATCTAAATAAAATCTATAATATAAATTATGTATATAATTTTTTCGATTTTTCAGGTAAATTTTCATGGTGCAAAACCATTTTTTCCTAGTTTTAGCCTATCTTCGAGCCTCTCGAATTTCTCCTATTTTTCCGTCTGTTCACAACAAATCCGAATCCGAATTTCGTTACCTTAAATTAATCCACAAACCATTTTGAGAACAATTGCTTAAGCATATTGTACTCACAAACCATATGGTGAACAAAAGTTGCAATTCACAATTGCCTCAATTGGGTATTCGATCCTCTCCAAAAACCTTGGTGAGACTTCCACATTCTCTGCTATGTGCCGCCAGAGGGCAAGGTTCAAATTGTTCGCATGCGGAATCTGTTTACTTTTGACAAATCGTCAATTCACAATTGTCTCAAGAGTTTTCAAACCATTTTCAATGTAAAATTTAGCCCATACTGAAACCATGTTGTGGAAATACGCGGCTTTAACTACCGAACACCAGAGGCATGACGAACACTTTACTCTGCTCTCGCCGCTGGACGACACGGTTGCATTTTCAACTTTTTTTTTTTCTGTACCAAAATGTTGGAAAAATGTACAAAAATTAAAAAATTTACCAATTTTTCTTATTAACAGATTTATTAGAAAAAAAGCATTTCCTTCAAAAAAAAGTTAACTTAACAAGAATCACATTTAATGGTTTAAACAATATCATACTTCTATATATATTTGTACTTCAAAAGTATTAGAAATAGTTCTTATAACTATTATGTATGCTTATAATAAAAGTTTGTAAATATTTGTATTTAAGTATGTATCTATTGCCGACCAAATATAATGAAGATCTTCTACATACAGCTCTTTAGATAACATTATGTTATTTAGACTTGGAAGTTCGACTCATTTCTCAACTTCGTTTTTATTAAACAAATCAAAAATTGTTCTCTAAGCAGCTGCTGAGTTATGAGGAACAGAATAGGTTATTCACAAATTTAGTTAATTCATTAAAAGTATTTTCTCCCAAACCATTTTTCAAATTGTCCACTCTTTCTCAGAATTACAGAATTACATCTGAACAGTTTTCTGTCCAAATATTAGAAAGCTGCAAAAGTTTAAATTATGTTATGATAATATCGGGATCACATTCGATTAGATTAATGAAATTATTTATCAATTGTAATATTGAAATATTTGGTTTTGATAAAATTTGAGAAGGTCTTCCAAAATCAAATCTCATTTGAACTTTTTTCAATAATTCCAAATAAAAATTTAGAATATTTAATTTTATATTTATTCTCTGTGACTGAGATTGTGATTTGTCTTGATTTGTCGTTAACAAAGTAAATTTACAATTGTACATCTTCAAAACAGCTATTCTTCAAACACTAGTGTTGCCAATTTCTATGGAGTTTTCATGGACGGTTGGAAATTCAATTGTCATTTAAACAGGATTTTTTCAACAAAACATTTTCCAAAAATGTACCAAACGAAAAAAAATGTACCAATTTGGTACAAATGTACCAACAGTGGCAACTGTGCTGGACGACGTCATTTGTCGAACGAAAGGAAATTCCATCCGATATTTTGGAACAGGCGCCCAGAAAACACAGCCAGCGTCGACCGTGGATTCCACAGTGCCGGCGACGGTGGTGGCGATGCATGGAATTTGTGGAATTCGACTGGAGGAGAGCATATTTGTGTAAGTGTGTATGAGCGAGACAACGCGCGGGGTGTGCTTGCGTGCGAGTGAATGTGTGCGGAGAGGGCGCGGTTAGCATTCCTTCGTTGGGTGGTGGTGGGACGTGCTCAAAACGGATTCCATTTAATTACTCCAGATGTGGGCGATTTAAACAAAACAGCAAGTGAGAGAGAGAGAAAGAATGGTATAATTTTGATGAAAGAGCGGCGTCCACGCTTGACAGGACTTTTTGTGGTTCTTGAGAGTGTTAAGTGCCGCCTTCCACGCCCTCCTTCGCCAGCCCGCCCCAACCGACCGAGAAGGGATCCCTTCTCCGTCGTCTTCGGCTACAGCTGCGTCTTCGACGGCGCCGGCCGAAGAATCTGCAGACCGTCAGGATATTAAAACAGACACGTGTCCATCAGTTGTTTAACCCTTCTCAAGGTAACGCCCAAGGATGACCAGGCACCCAGAAACGAGCAGGAGGCCGAGCAGCCTACTTTCTGAAGCTACAGCAAAAAGTGGGCGGTGGGCGGATGGGGCGCGGCCAGTGGGAGGGAGTTGGGGTGCGATTGAGTTGCTCATTTCACCACGCTTTCTTCCTTCCGACCGACCGACGGCGCAGGCTTCTTTTTCCCAGTGCCGAGGATAATAACTTCTTTCGCATTTCACATCCATGGATTGTTGTTGTTGCTGTTGCGTGTGTTGTTCTTGCTGCTGCGTCTGTTGCGTTTGTGGTAATTGGCGTTACGTAACGCTTACGTATTGGGGGCCCGTTGCACGTGAGGAGCGTGACGTGCGATGTAAGCACTCCCGTGCCCTCCTTTAAGTAAGCGCTGCAGTTACGTCGTAACTCAAATCAACCTTTGCGTAGCAGGCGCCCAGCATCCGCAGCCCGTCGCACGTTACTACGTAGTTACATTGTCTGCGACAAACCCTCCACCTCGATGTCCTCTCCCTCTCTCTACCGACGGCCACACCCGGCACTCACCCCAGCCTCGTTGGTCCTGCGCATGACTCCTGTGTGTTCGAACTGCGAAGGGCGTTTGCTTTGAGGGCGGGACGAGCGTCCTTCGGCGGGTCGGTGGGGGCAGTTAGACGGGGGGTGGTTCCATTGTTGTTATTGTTGTGGAACGTGGTAGTGGTCGTGCCGGTCGCCACGCTTGTGTTTGTCACAGGTTGATGCTGAGGAAAAAAACAACGAAATTCTATTCATAAATTAAGGGACAAATCTAATGTAATCTAATTTGGTTTAGTGTTTACTTTATTATTTCGTTAAATTATTTAAATTATTTTGGGAAAAAAATTCATTAAAAACATTCGATGAAATTAAAACTATTCTATTTTAACTTTAATTTAAAAAAATAATAATTATTTTTCTGAATTTATTTTTTATTTATAATTATGTTTTTGAAAATATATATGTACATATTTTTCATTATTCATTCCTGCTGGGTTTTCGAGGACACGGACAGAACTCACACGTTGAAATTATGTAAATTTCAGTGAGTTTAAACGAAACGCACACAAACATGAGGGCGTCGAATTGTGCAGGGCGCGAAGGATAAATGGCAAATAACAACAAACAAACAGCGCCAGTAGGAACGACACATTGACAACTACGAAAACAGCGCGAATTATAAGACACGAAGAATACACCCAAACAATTGGGTTCGCACACAAAGCAAATCTGACGACGTAAACGATGAAAAGGTGCGAGTGTGTGACCGAGAGTCGAGTCATCAGAGGGTGGATGAAGGATGGCGAGCACAAGGACGACGACGGCGGTTATGCTTCGCGAACAAACACAACATAATTCCGTGTTCATGTTCACACACACACGCTGTGGTAGTGAGGCGCGGACCCGGCCAACAGAACCGCCAGCAGTCGGCGCGCACACACACACGCGCTCCCGAAAGTCCTTTCGCGTCGGCACATAAACTCACACGCACGCACGCTCACTCACTCACCCACACACACTCGTCGTCACTCACTCATACGTCGTCTGACAATGCGCCGTCGTCGCGAAGTTCGAAGAAGCGCACGCAATACGGCGTCAACAACGAGGAACACAACAAGAGGACGCACGCACACTTTCAAACATTCCGACGGGACATGTGGATGTGTGTGGCTCGTAAAAATCACCGAAACAGGATGCGTTCATTTGTTTGCTGGAGGATTTTTCCATTTGCGATTTCGGCTCCGTATCCTTTGGTCGGGTGGTGGGTGGCGAGCTTTCAACGCGAATTCTGGTTGTTGTCCTTGGTAAAAAGAGCTTTCGTCGTGGAGTCCTTACTAAAAGCTCGATTTTGAATATATTTCGGTTCCATCCGTTTTATCTATCAAACTTTTAGAGAATTTAAATAAAATTGCAAAAATCTTGAAAACTGTCTCTCTTAGATTAGAAAATTGAACTTGAACTCTTGAATAATTGAATTGAACTATTTTGAAAATAAAATCAGAATATAAAATCGATTCTCTGATTTAGAAATATTTTTATGTTTAAGTGAAGGATTAATAATTCCTATTGTTGCAGAATTTTCTTCTGCTACTACAATGAAAACAAAAAAAAAACTCCAAAGTAAACAGACAAGAAATTATTATGGGGTGGATAAAATAATCAAACCCCTAGCGTTGAGATGATGAGGAAATTGTGACTCTTAACGTATATACATATATCCTCGTTATTTTACTATGATGGTGAATATGTTACGTACATTATTCATCTGTGAAAATTACTCCAATTGATACAATGCCAAAATGATACAATGCCTTACCATGTGCATGTATATTCGAAGGAGATTGAAAGAGGTTTATCTATGAGTCAATTGTACATGATGAATACTCCACAACATCTTCTCCCATTGTTCACCATGAAAGCACTTAAATGTTAATCAAACCCTGGAAGTTGGTCATCCCACTCTTCACGGCCCGCACCACTCGCCCTGGAGTTCGAAACTCAGAAACGGCAGACCTTAAAGAGCCGCGTATCAAGATCAACGCTCTGTTGTCGGTCCACTTGGAGCATCAGATATCAAAATCAGAAACTAAAAGAACGAAAGCACGTCCATTGATAAGCGACAACACATCCCTCGAACGGAACGATGCCAAGGATATCGCATTCGAATCTTTTGTTATTACTTGCAATTGTCGACGATAACAACAACGATGACAACAACAGCCAATTCATTGACAACAACTTGTTGTTTGCGTGTTTGCGACAAACTCCCGATTCATTATCTAGGATGAAGACGCAAGCCCGGCGCCCATTGGGTGGCGCAGGACAGAGGACACGGTGGACTTGTGATTGAGACACACAGCGGATCACTTGAGGTCCTCGACCAGCTGTCGCTGTAAATTGACGAAATTCATTTGCCCTCGCGAGGTCGTCATCGTCGTCTCAGGTCGGTCGCAATTGGCAGACAACACATTAGAGGCCGTCGCATGCTCGCCTAGTGAAGTGCTAATTTTAAACTAAGCGATTAGTTAACTCCGCTTGTGTGATGTCCTTTGCACTATCGCACAATAGAAACAAACCACCCCACCTACTTTTCCCCCTTTCTTTTCGCACACATTCTCATAAATTTTATTGTCGTTTCGTTTGATGTTCGCCATATCAGTGCTTCAGCGAGTTCTTCTTCTCTCTCACTTTCTCCTTCGTAGACCTTCTAAAAGTTCCTCAACCGCTCTCGTGTCCTTATCTAAAGTCAGAGCAATTTCCATATATATAGTTTCCAATGCGCTCCGACGTCGCTCATTGTCGCGGGACACGCCAGCGGGCAATTAGTGCCTACAAACTAATTTGCGCTACGGGACGCCTCTCCCTTTGGTCACTTCCACCTCTGGGTTCTCTCTCGCTCCCTCTCTTTCTCTATCCAATCCACCATAAGTTGCATTTTATTTACTCGGAGCAGTTATGGTAATGCGTTAAGTTTTGAAGTAGAATCGGTAAAGGGAAGTGGGAGGTTGTTGTTGTGGGCGTGGTCGTCGCTCTTCCCTTCGTTCTTCTTCCCGCCCACCTCTCCTCTAATTATAATTCCACGTCCACAATTTTAATGCATATTTAAGTATTTTTATTACCGAATTCCCCTCCCACTTCACTCTCTATCCGTTTCACTTTTCTTTGTGCTTTCCCCCTCTTCCTTTGCCTCTCTCTGGCTGCTCGCCATCGCCCATAAATTCCGCCATTTTCCACTCTGCGAGC
Source organism: Coelopa frigida (assembly GCA_017309665.1). Classification (NCBI taxonomy): domain Eukaryota; kingdom Metazoa; phylum Arthropoda; class Insecta; order Diptera; family Coelopidae; genus Coelopa; species Coelopa frigida. Next base: position 14,183,454 of record CM029561.1, on the reverse strand, counting down.
AATTAAGTCGGCCGCCATTTAATTATTCTAATTCGCTCGCTTGTCGAGTCTCCTCGAGGACCCCTCGTGACCATCCGTCATTCACGGTGTCTGTCTGTCTATTCATGTGCCTGTCATTGAGGCATTGCTTCGGTGTAGAGAAATTAGCTAAATGTCTATCTGTCTGTTGCCTTATCATCTATTTTCCGCCAGTCCTTGTTCTATCCCCGACTCTCTCTCACTCTCAGTCTGTTTTTCTGTCTGTCTGTCTATCTGTCTGGTTGTCGGACTGACTTTGGCTAGCGGTCTTGCTAACAGTACGATAGGCCACACCTTGTGGGACTTTCCTTGGTTCTTTGCGGTATTTATCATGGTTGTTATTATTTCCTCGGCTGGCGATGGACAGCGGCGAAGGTTCGGATTGAAGGATTTTTGTTTGTCCAACGTTAAATGCGAAAATAAAAATTATAGTCTGTGACGCTCACGTTATCAGTGTTGTTTGACACTCTGGCATTAATTTGCTGGGAGTGTTTGCTCGTTCTAAAGTAATCGGTAATTGGGTGAGTGAGTAATCAGTTCACGCACACGCAGCTGTCTTTCGGTGAGGTGGAGAAGGACAAATTGACTTTCAAGCAGAGAGGATGTCTAAGGAATTAACACCCGCATGCATGAATACTTGAAACGATATCTCAGAATAGAATAATTCAAGCACCAAAAACATGAATTTGAATTCCTTGACCGATATCTGATTAAACTTCATCCTCCAGACGGAGGAAATCAGAAGAAACGAAACGGAAACTTTTCAAATTGGAATTCAAATTTCAAAATTGAAAGATGGAAAATTCAGGATCACGTGGAAGCAAGTTTCGAGGAAATACGAAACCCTGAATAATGCATGCAAAAGGGACGGCAAATGAGCGGTGGTGGCAACGGGTAAGCGAGAAACTGAGCGAGACGGCGAATAAGAGACAACCGTGTCTTTCTTTTCAACTCATTTGCCTCTCAGACATTCCGCAAATGCCAGCAAGAAATAAAATAATAAATATGCTAATATTTCCGTGGTCCCTTTGTCTTCGAGGCAATCCAGTCATTCGTCCTTAGGTCTTATATGCGCAGGACGAAAACCAACCCCCGCAGACCTCCATCGCTCACACATATACACAAACATTACACGACCGCAGGATGGAGGCAAACATAAAAAGCCAATCATAATTTTTATGAAGTGGAAGGCACGAAATTGCCGTCCACCTCCATCGTTCCCGAGAACTTCATCCTCGTCATCTTCGTTATGTCCTGCGTCAGGAGGAGACTGTCACTGATTCGTTGTGACATCCCCTCTATCTCTCTCTCTCTGTGTTGCTGTGCGAGAAAATGAGAAAATTAAAAGCCTCAAAGAAAACAGAACAAAAATGTGTGTAGGAAAAACGCCTTAGAACAAAAAGACATCAAATGGCGCCGCTCGACGCCAGCCACAAAGTTGCAGCAGTCACAACTTCAGTTCCAGTTGATTACGATGCTGATCCTTTCATGTCCTTCCATTCGTGTCATCTCTCTTTCACTCTCTTTGACTGCTTTCCCTCGGCTCTTCGACGGCAATTCGTTTTGATGCCATTTGCACCAACAGCAAAATTGCTTTGCTGTCAACAGGATGCCGCACGCCCACCCTCGGCCCGCCCACTTTGCTGCTAGCCGAGGCAGAAGAGACAAATTTAAAGAAAATAAAAGAAAATACGAAAAGTTGTGGATGATTTTGATATTTTCCGTGACGAGAAATTCTTCAGAGAATTTTAACATTCCACATAAATATTTTTATATGCAATCCACACCTACACATATACACACACACACCAACACATGTTCTGCTCCTCTCTATTTCACAAACGATTCCCTCCGCTGTCAGGAGTCGTCGTCGGCTGCCAGATATCCTTGAGCGACAAGTCATTTTTTCTTGCAAATAAAATTCGCCAAGTTATTATTTTCCTTATTTCTGTATTCCTCTGGCCCAACTCTGCGAATTTATTCACCTCTCATGTATCTCGTCCTCACTACTGTGCCTCTCATTCTATGCCTTTGTGCTGCTTTGTATTTTGTAGGTTCGTTTGGCCAATTTTCATTCCGTTTTCTCTCTGCTTCTCTCGCTCGTTTTCCTTATTTTCCATATGAATGTTTATATATTGTTATTGTTGGTGTGGCTGTGTTGTTGTGGTTCTGATATCGTGAATAGCCCTTTAGGTAGAGATTGAGATCACGCCAAATTAATTTGAAGAAATTGTGTATTTTTTTTTTTTTTTTAAAGAGTGAACACAATTAAAAATTAATTTAAGGAATCACAAGTTAAGAAAAAAAAGATAAAGTGAAATAATAATCTGTTTTCATGTGATAAAAAAAAACTTTAAAAGTTCTCTCCCATCATTCTGATCTGTTGAAATCACCTAGTGATCATACATTTTTCCTATTGGGGTTCAACGCAATACAATATTGAATCATTTTGTCATACGAAATTGAGCAAAACTTATAATGGAATAAAATCTACAAAATTCACAAAAAGAAACGAGAAAAATATAACAGAGAAATAAATATAAATCGAAATAAGAAATCAATGCATGGATGTTGGGTCCATTGTGCGGAATACCATTTGTCTGTCCCAAGGTCTCTTGGTACAGAGGAAATACTACATGCAAATAATGGTATGTTAAAATTTGCTACAGAATTCAAATATTTCGAAATTATAGAGTGATTGGCAGGAAAATTACAATAGAATGATTAATAATTAATTAAGTGCAAAATTGAAAATTAAAAAAAGAAAATGTTTATGGTAAATACCTTTTACTCAAGAATTAGTTGGTTTTAAAAAAATAATATAAAAATAATAAAAAATTACATATATTTTCCACTGTGCCAGATCCCACACACATGTGCTTGTGTGTGTATGCCACAAAATGAAATTTAAACATATTTCCATTTGGACGGCACAGCCACGATGACAATAACAACGACAACGAATCGAGTCGCAGCGGAAAGTAGAAAAATTCAAATGCAAAATTTGTCGTCCTGTCAGGATGGTGTTCTCGGTATCCTGAATGACAAAACAAACTACCAAGAAATCCCTAAATGCTAACGAAGGAGGGCCGAAGGAGGGAGGCAGAAGCAGAAGACGAGCAGACTCCACTCGACAGAAGAAGATGGAGTCAACAATAAAGCCGCAAGAATACAAATTATCCAACAGAGCCGAAGAATAAAAGCAAAGCCATCGAGGGGGCTCCAAGGAGAAAGAAAGAAATAAACGGAAAATGGGGATGAAGCAACCAGATGTGGGGGAGATGGGGAACAAGGGGAGGGGCGGGTTGGTGAATTTGAATTTTTAAATTAGTTTTGTTAACTTTGGCGGCAAGAAATGTTTAACGACTTGTGAGGAAATTGCAAAGTTGCTCCGTGTCGTCCCCCAAGAGGTCGCCCTCAACCACCGCAACCACTCAGCATGCGTGTGGTGGTGTGTCTGCGTCTGTGTGAGTGTGGCGAGAATAAAAGAAAATGGCTGCGAGAGGCGCGCGTTTGCGGCGGCGGGCGTCACCAGTGGGTGAAACTTTCCGGCGAGGAGGACGAGCTCGAGGGTGGCGACAGATGGAAGATGGTGGAAAGAAAGGACAAGAAAGAGTCTCTGGAGAAATGCGGGAAACGCTTGCAAAGGAAAGTAATTCAACGCACACACACCCAGAAGGAGAGAGAACGAGAGAGAGAGTGGCTTCCGCAAGGATGTGTCTGTCATTCGCATTTATCGTGGGCGCCTCCCACCTCAGTGGGTGGGTGGGCGTAGTCAGGGTGTTGAGGGTACTTTTCAAGGTGTTTATGTCTCTATTTCTTGGTCATTTGCAATGCAAACCAGGAGAACGAGAGTGAACGAGTGGTGTGAGAGAGACATTGTTATTGCATATAAAACCCACTCAGCCAGAGCAACCAAATGAACACATCCTTTGAGTGTCCTTTTTGCGTTTTGTGAAAAAACAACCTGCGCCTCCCTCGCTCTCGTTACCGCGAGAGCTAAACTTCCGCTGACAGCTTTGAAATGCATGCTTTGCATTTTAGAAATGAAGCTCTTTAGCTGCGGTCTTATTCCACACACCCATCACACACACACACACACACACACCCACACACGCATACCTCTGCGTTTGCATTATGAAGTTGTGACATTCGCTCGGCTTTCACGGATGCGGGGAATGGAAATTTTCCACAAGACGGGCACCGGATTTCTTTTAATGTAATACGTGTGGAGATTGCAAATGGGGCGCGAATAATTATATTTTCGCTGATATACCAACGTCTTTTTAATACATCTTTTCATCATCTGACACAACGGCCTGAATGATCGGAATATCAAGAATTACATATTCCATCTCCTGATCACTTCCTGGAATATAATTCTGAGGATTATCGAGTTCAACATCGCATGGAAAATTTAATAGTAGTCTATAGTCGGAAAACCGGGATTAACAAAATCGAAACCCGAAAATAATATTTAAAATTGCATTTACGAATAATGAACACCGTCATAACAATACAAGAACTTGACATATTTAGAACAAAAAATAAAAACACACGACTTTCGACATGGAAATGAAATGACAGTGAATTAAATTGATTGATTACGAAACGAGAACCCGCAGGATCCTCGGCGCTGTCAAGTTTGACAGATTGGTCGAAGATGTCGCTGCTGGGTGTCGAGGCAGGGCAGATCGGGGAAAGGGGAGGGGTGAAGGCCCGAAAGACAACAGCTGGCGAAGTGTCAGAGCGGCAGGACTCGCAGGACTCAAGCGGCGAAGCGAAGCCTCGCACAACGAGGAGTCCGCTAAATGAAAACAAATGAAAGGACCTGCTGCGGGGCAGGGGTGGCAACCATCGCGGAAGGGGTGAGCGAGACGGGGAGATCGGGCCGAGTAGAGGCGCCGCGGAAGCACTCGAGCGGTATTTTGATTTCGCCCAGGAAATGTTTATGATATCATTGTCATTGTCGGATGGTGATGCCCTTGTTGTTGCTGCGGCTGATGATGATGTTGTTTATGGGCTATTGTTGTATCGTGGCTTATTGACATTAATGTAACAATTGTCAAAGGATTTATTAATGTCATTCCAACCCCTTCTCAAATCGTGCCGAACAGCCGAGGGTGGATCCGATCCGAATTAGCTGTTGTTGTTATTACTCTCGGATTCGGCAAGTGACATCCTTCTGTTTCATTGTCCTGATTGATATTGATGAAGGAAATTCGCACGCGTTCGCGGTCGACGGGTGGCGGGAGAGCTGGTGAGGAGGACACACAGACAGACAGTCAGAGCGACAGACAGATAAACGAATCGACCCGTTGACGATCGTTTGCATAATTTCAAGGATAATTAAGAATCGAGCGTAATTTGCATGAAACACGATTTTCACTTATTGGCAAAATTATTTATGGCCCTTTGCGTTGTCTCCCTGCGCGCCACCCTTGAGCAGGGAGACCGCGGTTCGCATCTGGTTGGTCATAGACGACATAATGGCGACCTGCGTTTATCCGTTGATAACTTCATTTCATGTGGCGGCAATTATTATTTCATTTGAAGGAAAAGACTCAGAATGCAGAACCATTCGTAGGGCAATTTTCAGGACAATTCACAGGACAATTTGCATTCGAGTCGACTTTTTTCAGGACATTTGGCCTGACGATTCGCAGAATTGTTCGCAATAAATTAAAAGCCAATTAAAGCCGGAGGTCAACGGCATCTCGCCCGACGTCGAGGACAAAGGATGACGGACTCATCAAGTGGTCGCTCGGAGGACGTGGTCATGCACCAGGATACGGCGAATGTGTGCAATTATCAAATTAGGAAACTCAACATGTCGCTCACGAGTCGCAAACAAACCAGCCAGACAGACAGATAGGAAAACACACAAACAGATAGGAAGGAAGACAGACAGACGCAGCGACAACAGGCCTACACACGGAGCCTATAATTAAAAGAACATCGCCAACAAGATCCTACCCGACGAACGGGCAGTCGACCGATGGCTCGTGAGTGAAACGTAAACAATTTTGACAGCAAATTAATATGCGGACATTTGGGACTGAGTTCGGGGTTCGGCTCGAGGTCATGGGGGCGGGGTGAAGTGACCGAAGTTCGAGGATCAGCAGACGCGCGGCGGTGGCGGCACGAGCCGACGAGCAACTTCGTTTAATTGCCGGCGATAAGCGCGATCTTGCTTCTGTTGTTGTTGCTGTAGCATTCGTCATAGACTGTTAAACACATCCCCAACATAATCAGCAATAGAATCCCCGGACGACGGATCCCTACCTTGTGTCCTGCATTCAGTGTTTTTGGTTTCTCTCTCTCTCTCACCCTCTCTGTCCTACACTGTATAATTTAATTAGAAGCCCATCTCTGCGACAGACAGCGTGGAGTCCTTCGAACACATTCGAAAATCGTCTTCGCCGTCGTTTCTCTCTATTGCCCTTGTCCTTCTTCACCTCCATCGGCTTCGATTTGGATGGAAGCGACCTCGAGGGTTGAGGTGAATATCTGTTCTCGTGATACGATATAATTTTCCTTTAAATCATTCTCATGCATATATTCTCTATCCATATCTATCTCTGTCTCTCTCTCTTTCTCCTCCATACATATTCATGTCCTTCGACGCGTCCTTCGGCTGCCTCCGCAACCCCTCTCCGAGCTCCCTTCGTTATTTCGATCGCTCCCCGCCGCGTATCTAAAGTTGTTTCGTTCTTTCTAATGACTCCGTTTCCCGTTATGAAAATGTGTTTTTTTTTCGATTCTTCTCCTTGTTCTTCTCTTTGGTCACTGTGGGTCGTCGTATTAGGCCATTAGTCGATGGTCGTGCATTAATTCATTAGTGGCCCCGATCCCTCCCTTCAGATGTCCTTTTGGTCGTCCTTTATCTGCCGAATTAACATTTAAAATGCTTGCTTTTAATTTATGTACAAATGCGTGTGTTTTATTATTTCCCGTGAATCATTTTAATCGCTTGTTCTTCTTCCATGTCGTGTTGACCGATGGCTCAAAGAAGAAGGTTTAGTTCAGACCTCCGATTTTAGATTTTTGCTATTGAATATTTTTATTTTCAAGATTTTGCTCTACCTACTCCTTCAAATTAAACTTTTGGCTTCACTTCACTGTACTATAGTACAATTTTACTCCATCTCGATTTATCCCACTCTCTCTTTCCACCATCTTTGCTACCTTTTTCTCCGCCTTTGTTTATTCATTTGTAAATTTGCGAACGCTTTCAATCATTGATCTCTTTTTTATTCCCATTCAGTCATTCGTTTGAACATCACAGTTTTCCATTTTCATTTCCCAACCATTCCATTTCCATCTTCTTGTTCGTGTTTTCTTTATTTTCGTCGTTTGCTTCAACTTGTTTGCCAGCGTTGGAAAAAAGTAATCATGGCTTGTTCTCACTCCGTCGCTCCCAGTATCGTCTCTCCCGCTCCCTCTCCCACAGTCTCCCTGTCTCCATCTGTCGCTGGAGTATCACTTTGTGATGATTATGATTCGTTTCATATCACAAACACACTCAAAACTCACTCCACTCTACGTCACTCCTCTGCCCGACGCTCCCTTTTTCAGTGGTCGTTGCGCCTGTTTTTATATATCAGCGCCCTCTGCATTTTTCTACGTGAATTACTGACAATTTCTTCTTTTGTTCTTTGTCATTTTGCCCCTCCTCCTCCTCCTACTTTCTCCTCACACCACTCCATACGTTTGTGATTTTCTACTACTTTTTGTGTCTGCGTCTCTTGTGCTTCGATTGGCGCGTCATCGTTTGTTTCTCGTTTCCATCTTTTTTCCCCTCCTTGGTTTTGTTGTTGTTCAAGCAGTTGCTCCCTTTCGTGCAATATACGAAATTGATTATTTCTGCTACCTTTTCACATCCCCAAACCTACTCCCCTCCCATGGTGCGGACTTTTGCTCGTTGTACTTTAACTACTTTGATCATCACTTCACTCGCTTTTCTTCTTCTCGGCCGTTTTTTTCGAAACCCCTTTAGTCAGTTTTTCCTCTCACCAGTCTCACCTTCAAACTTCGGTATTATTTCCATGCGGCATAGAGTTTCGCTACAATTTTTTTTAGCGTCTGCTACTAATTGATTAACATGCCCGTTAGCCGCGGAAGGAGTGGAATTTTTATCCTACCAGATGGATGTCTACCCCAACCCCCAACGGTTTTTATACTCCTCACCAAATAAAATAAAAATTCCATATTAAATTTGGAAAATTAGAAAAAGTAGTAGCCATTATTTATGTTTTTCGTTTTTCGAGCTTTATGGGCCTACAAATCGCATCGGCGAACCACTGAGTTATGACCGGCAAATGCTTATCGTGGTCTCGTTAATTGAGTGGTTCGACTCGAGAACTTCATTAGCGTCGACTGGCGGGACCTCTCAACGCGAGTCGAACGAATTATCCACGGCACGCCCCGTCCACCCTCTCCCGCCGCACTCAAGACAAACACGGTTTAACAAAGTTAACCGAAAGCCTCATAATTTATGCATTGGCGCACCATTTCGGAAACACGTCCATCCTCCTCGGCCCCGCCCCCCGGGCACCGCCCATGGTCGGCGCTCGGCTGCGGCCGACATTTGGCCCGACCACGCGATGCCTTTTCGATGTTCCTTTCGACGTCTTTCGCGAGTTTTTATGCGTTTTTTCTGTTTCGGCGATGTTTTATTTATTTATGCGTAGACACACACACACACATAGACACGGGTGCATGTTGCAGACCCTAATGTGGCATGTTAAGGCCAATTGAAGGCGTTACGAGTTCCGGCCGGATGGCGGTCGGAGGAGTTTTAATTGAAAAACGAGCCCGAGCGGGGGAGACTTGTCGACAATGTTGTTCGAAATGCGGCGGGATAGTCGAAAGGAAGAATCGGAGAAATTCCGAGACTTCCACAAAAAGTGCGAGCAGCATTTCTTTGTTTTAGAGTAGAACCCCGTAATAGATCGGTGCTACCCGCACCCTCAGCCAAGCTCATTAACGAACCCGCGACTCGCTGTTGAAATGTGCGTTTTGTAATTTTGCACATTTATCAACAGCGAACCACAGAATGTCGTCCTGGAACACGACTCAAAGCCGTATCTTCACCACAAACAACAAGGACAACAACGACGATCGGCCGAGACGACTTCGCATGTTGGCCAAAAGAGAAATATGTTGTTGACCTAGAAGAAAAAACACGGACTTCATTAGGCTTTCGCTGTTGCCACATTTTTCACTTATCCTCGGCGTCATCGATGCCAGCGAGGGGTGCGTTTTTTGCCAGGTTCCCTACCTGACCCTGGCCCCTCGCCCTTGTTAGCGGCCTGTCGAAAGGATCGTCGTTATTTGGCCAAGCGCTGGTTCGGTGTATGAAGAAAAATTGCATTTTAATGGGGCGAATTACGAAGTGCGAAACGATTTTGTTTTTTCTCTCAGTGTTGACAGGTCCGAATGCAAATTTATGCAAGCATGCGAAGAGGGAGGCGGTGGGGCAGGAGAAGGAATCCCATTGAGGAGGTCAGGTACTTTTTAACGGTCGACTGTAAAATTTTATTAGTCTCTAATTTTGAGCAATTACGGTACATTGTTCAATTGGAGCGAATGAGGAGGGGGTTGAGAGGTGTGGAATGGTGTTAATAGGGTTTTCAGATTCAAAAATGTAACCACTTGATACATTTTAATGAACTGTATTGAATAAATTGAAGAAAAATATCACTGAATATAGCTAAAATATCAATTTACACTCATGGGTCAGATTTAAATATAATACGATTAAAAAAATGTTATAGTAGTGTACATATTTTTTTTACCATAAATGTATATCATTTCCATTCTCCACCCAACATAATTGTCTGTGATTATACTATAAAACAAAATAATCTTTATCGAGAACGATTCCGTCAGCCCGAAAATGAACCAAAATCCTAAAAACACTTTGCAAATAAAGCGAAAATTAAAAAGTAGAGAACTCGTAAAAGAAAACAACAATAACTCACAACAGACTATCAACTTTAAGAGCCACTTTTTGCTTATCTCTATAACAACAACAACAATAATAATTACAACGAAAAAGACGATAATAGGACCAACAACAACAACAACAACCACAACGGCCGAAAAGGACGAGCAAAACGAAACATTTTGGACTCTGACCGACCGCTAATGAACCGCGTGTGTCCACGCACGTGGTAACAAATTAAGAGGAGGGGCGCGGCGAGAGGGGGGAGGGGGGAGAAGAAGAGAGCGAACGAAGGGTGGGATATAAAGGATAATTAGTCCCTTGTAGAATGTAGTTAATTCAAACTATTTGACTGCTTAACGGTTTCATTAAAATAAGTGGTCGAAAAGTGTCCTCATCAAGGCCAAAAACAACAAGAACAACCACTTTCATCTAACAACAACAACAGCCATTTCCATCTAACAACAACAGCAATACTCGCCGCCCACGACTGACCGTCTGACCAGCCGACGAAATTAGTTCACATGCGGCGCGAAGGTTAAAAAGCCGCCAATGAAATATTTATTAATTCCCCCAGCCATTCGACGTCCGTCCTGTCGGCTGGCCGGCTGACCATCGCATATCTTTACTGTTCACACCCTTAATTAAGTGTGCTCGTATTGGTACGGCACACACACACACACGAACGCCCACACTCCGACCACAGGGTCCGACATTTGCGTGTTGGCCGAATTAAAAAATAAACAAAAATTAAAACGCAGTCACGAGGAGCGAAAAGAAATTGGCGTGAAAAGCTTGTTTCCGCCGGATGTGTTGGTTTTCTCTCTCCTTCTCTTGCACTGTTTCTTTCACTTCCTCAGCCGTTTGTCTGTCTGTCTTTCTTGCTGTCTGGCTAGCTTTGATAGTCTCCGTCGTTATCTGTCGTTTGAAAATTCCGGCACGAGATTCGTTTGTGGATTCGGTGGAAGTTGAGCACGTCCTAAACTAGGGGACGATGGTAGTAAAAGGACGTCAAAAGCTAAGGCGTGTTTACTGGGAAATGGGAAATGATTTGTGTAAGTTTTAAAATAATTTATGATTCCATTCAGTTGGGGTTTTTGGAATCGAATTGAGGAGAAAGAGATTTTCGTGGGTCAGACGATCGAAGGATTCCTTCCTTCCATTCCATAATTCAAGCCGGTTTCGAAATCAGGTTCCAACTATTTCCGGAACAAGATAATTGGCGAAGGTGTGGTAATCAGTGGTGGGAAAAGGAGTCGGTGGGGTGAAGGAACATTTCGAAATCGTGTGGATAGCGTGGAAGGCGAACTCAATTAAAATGAAAATGCGCGAATTCCATGGAATGAAGCATAACGAGTCACAGCCAAGAATTCATACAACTCGCTTCCACTTTATATTTCCGCCTTCGCATCCGGATCCGAGCGCACCCTGATACGCCCAGCTACAACAACACTCAGAAATGTCCTTTGTTTTTCTCCGTGTTTTACATTTCGTTGCATTTTTATTTTTTCCTTTTCACTCCCTTCGTCATACCCGATGATGATGTTTTTTCTCTTCTCCCATGTTTAATGGATCCACGACGTGGGTCGCTTCTCGTCTGCGGCCGTCCTCTTTGGCTCCAGAGTGAAAAATTCGCACTCCGTCGCCGCCGCTGCCGCGACGGACAGACAGGCGGAAAGACAGGCAAATGGATGGAGGACGGACCTCGATGACGAGGGGCGACCAAAAGGACAATAAAAGGAGTTCGCGATTCTTGCGACGATGTTTTCTTCGCTTTTTTTAAGCCCCATGGCATTTTCTATTTATTGTTGAGGTTCTTGTTGTTGTTGTTTTTGTTGCAATCGTGGTTATTGTTCATCAACTTTTTGTTGCAGTTGTTGTCTTCACCGCTCATGGTTTTTGTTGTCAATTTGGCCAAAGTGGTTTTTCACTTGCTTTGCCGCGAAAAACAGGTAACAACATCATGTATTGTAGAAACAACAAAAGCAACAATAACAATACCAACACCAACGAGAGCAAAAATTACAACATTGCCTCCAACAAAGACCATTGGCTTAGTAGGACGTCCACTCGGAGTCCTTTTGTGACGCTGAAAATGAGCGTGAGCTACCATTAGTCGCCCCTCGCATCACTCTCTCTCTCTCTCCACATACCTCCCTCCCCTAATAGCTTTGCATATGAAAGTGAGGGCGCAGACGAAAGCTTTCGTCGTCGTGGTCGATTCAAATACGCGGAAAAACTTTTAGAAATGCGGGAATAATTTTAATCACCGTCGAGATGCGTTTTCTCTTCTGGCACTGTCTATCTCTCTCTTTATCTCTCGCTCTCGGTCTCTCTCTTCCTATTCCTTATCCTTCTGTCTGTCTCTAATATTATTTTCATTCCTTCCATCTGCCCTCTTACACTTTTATCCATTCTTTGCTCATTTGGTCACCATTATATTTATTAAAATGACTGCAAAAGAAAGAACCAGAGGTGGAGGGGAGACAGCATTGGTCCAGTGTTGCCAAAGCATTCTTTTTGAGATTTACATTTGAAATAGTATTTTAATATTTCATAATTTCAAAAGATATAAACTTATGTTTTCAATGTTATTTTCTACAGTTCACTTAAATATTAAATACAACACTCAAAACTTTTTTTAAGAATAGGATTTCATGTCAAAGACGTCAATAAAATATGGATTAGATTCAGGTTGAGATTACAATTTTTATTTCAGCAAAATTCTGGCAACCCTACCCGACCATTTCATCAAAAGGCTGGCAACTCTGGCGGCATCTTGCGGCACGTTGCAGCATCTGAATTCCACGCGTTTCCACACGAGTGCCAGCACTTAAGTTGCACTCCTTGCAAGTTCGTGTCACGCCATTGTTGTTGCCGTGTCATGACATTTCCCCTCGCCCCCTGCGTGGGGTTGCGGCGAGGATGACGGCGGGAAACGGTTTCTTCCATGCGGTTTACTTGAGAAAATGGCTCTGCGGCTGAGGCTGCGAATGACCTTTGAGAATAGCGACTGGGCAGAAGTGACTAAAATGGCTTTTAACGTAATTGACTCGTTGAGAAGCGGGCGCGAGGACGAAAGATTCTTCTCGATGCGAGTGCATCGGGGACACAACTATGAAATATGAGTAGAATTTAAATGCGAATGTAGTAATTAGGATTTCGTTCTGATTTCTGAAGGCCATTTGGGTCACAGCTTTGTTATATTTTCGTGAAGATTTCTTCTTATAACATTATCCTTTGACTTTCTCCCTCCCTATTCTGTAATCGGATCTTCCCAATTTACCATCCAATGACTATTATATTCATTTCATTATCATCGCCCCATGACTATTCTATACATTTCATAATGTGTTAGCCTTAACATGATTTAAAGATTCCTTCTATACTCCTGTCTTTCAAAGCATTCGTCGGCGAATGACTCTTTGGATTCACCCTCCAAAAATATCCCCTCTCCACCAAGCACCCGGCATCCACAGCTGCCTTCTGATGATGGTCCTTGTTTGCGATTTTCAATTCTAAAAACGAGAATGCAAAGTGCGCAAAAGTTTATACAAAAAACGAGTCCAATAGAAAGGAATCACAATGGAGCAGCGCAAATTGAACGCACGCAATCCTCGAATCAATCAAAGAGAACGAATTCATAAAGGCCTCGCTCTTTGCCTTCACTTCCCGCGATTATTTTTATATTTCCTTCAATGAAATCTTCAATTGTTGCCCTGGCGTCTCCTCAGCCCTCGCCCGCGCTTAAACGGAGCAATCCTTGCTTTTGTACATCACAGGACTCGCGATTTTCTTGTAAATTGAAAAGGAAATTGTAGAGTGAAAGGACGAGGACGGCACCTTTTGTCCTTCCCCAAGCAAACAACAACACGACTGCCGAACCCCTCGGTTGGTCACATGTGCGCCCATTGAAGAACGGCATCGGCACCAGTTGCTGCCGTTGCCTTTATTGTCCTCAATTGGGACAGCGACGGTGGCTGCGATGATGACGACGACGGCGGCAGAGAGTGAGATTGAGAGTGAAGCGGTGCCACCTTTTGTGAAAAAGACGCGTGTCCTTGCGACTGCCAGCCATGGTGGCGGAGGAGGAGGAGGAAATTAAAAGCCTCACTTCAATCGCCGAACACATATGGCGCCTTTAAATGCTCGAACCACACCCTCAGACACACGCACACATTCACATCATACCACAGACATTTTTAGCAAATTGTTTTGCGGCAATTGTTTGTGGCGATTGTTCACCGAAGAACCGAAGATAATTACGGTCCTTCTAGATCATTGTTTAAAGTACTTAAACGAGCAGGGGAAGAAGATAAATGGCTATCCAAAAGAGAGGTCTGGAAGATAGACTTTCAAAATTTTAAATATATTAATATTGAAATTAATTCAGAACTAAAACCTTATCAAATGAACTAAGCTCCATTTAATTTTTTGTTTTTTAATTTTCATATGTAAATGAGAGATAATGCGAAAAAATAAGAATCAGAAAAATCTGAAAATCTGTTTGAATCTCAATTACCGGACAGAAGGACACAAATGGACTCATTAAAAGTACCAAAGCAAACGCATGAAATGGGACATGTTTGTTTTTCTGTTTGATTTCATATCATGACTTTGAGCTATGGATCCCGTAATTGAATATTCTGTGCCGAGTTATCGTTGAATCATTAGGGAAATGCACAAAATATAAATAAAGACCTCTAACACACACACACACATACATTCGCGTGGATGGACCCTCACATGGACAGATTGGAACCGAAGAATAAATTGAAACCGACGGCCAAAGGTAAGCTACAAATAGAAACTGAAAAAATAAGGAACGAAAAGAGAAGCAGAAAACAGGAGCAGAACTTAATTAAATTTCATGGCAAAGATATTAGAAAAAAATCACATGGAGAAAACCTTTGCATATGCATGGAGCTCTCTCGCTATCTCTATCTGCCTCTATACATCTCACTTTTTCGCTCCGACGGGTTTTCTATGGGTTCCATTCACAGCTTTACAACGAAAAATTCAACTCATTAAAATTGATGAATGCTAAAAATGACATCAAACCGCAAACGTAAAAATGGGGCCCAAGAGGGACGACAGAAGGCGCAGAATGGAAAAGGAAATGAATTTAAAAAGAAAAGAAGCATACAAATTGCAATCAAATCTGCATTTTTTGACAATCATGATGGTGATGAATGAGAATGGCGGAATGGGCGAGGCGAGGAAGAGGCAGTGAATGAGCAAATGGTACCTCAGAGTCATCCATCCAACCAACCAGCCAACCGTCCACACATTACAACAATTCTCTCGCGGACGTACCGAAGCCGCCAACAACCACCGACAGGACGACGACGACTCCACCAACTGACGATGATCCATCCCGGGAACCAACGGCGGCGGCAGCCTATCCACCAAATGAATATGAATCATTATTGGTCAGTCAACCGAACGTCTAAAAAATGCTCCCCACGTTACAACAACACGAAAAAAAGAAACTATCGTGCTGCAAAAAGGCTCCACCTCCCGCCATCGGCATGGAAAATGCGAACTAAAAAACCGCTGCACCACGAAAAAAGCCCAAATTAATAACGAGCTTTCGTCAGCGCAACAAAACAAAACCCCGAAAAAACTGGAAGCTACCTTCACGAGAGATTGAGTGAGAGAGATAGACTTTTAAGTAACCACACAGACGGGCGACGGATGGGATGCTTCCGAGTACCCTACATCGAGATGGAGAAAGTGTTTCGTGTGATCGAGGATCGTTTAAAAAGTCTTCCAATTGCAGATCAGATGTGGTAAATAATAAATCCAATGGGCCGTATATCCAAACAAACCTATATCAAATTTCTATATGTTGATCTATATGTCGATCGCACTAGATGAATATGTATCTTCGAAAAAATTCTATATGTGCAGGGTAACATCCCAAGTCGGTGAGATACGTCCGTTGTTGCCTAAACCATCCAAAAACCATATAAATCAAATTCACATCCTTTTGCCATGCGATGATATTCCCGGTTTGTGTGGGACTCGTATCCCATTTTTTCCTACCTCTCCACCTGTGGTCTTGTGTTTGAGTACACCGTTTTTTTTTTTGAAATGGCCAAATGCCAACGTTACTGAAAAGGCAGTCGATGTCGTTCCGTCCCACCCCTAGGTGGTGTATTAAGTATTAAGAGTGTCAGCTCACAATATGCCAAAGCGAAAACTCGTGTAGAATTTTTTCTGTGTCCGCCTCGTGGAATTGAAACGAAAAAACGAAATTCCAGGAAAGTCGTAACTGCGATTTTTCATTTACGTTTTTATAGATTTGTTGCTTTGCCACCAGGATCTAGAAAATACATGGGCCATACATGTTGAATGCCGTCCAAAGGTTCATCGTTATATATTGGAAAATGAGAACAAAAGGAGATACCTTCTCTTCAAGTTAGTAGATTTTTTCAAATCTTCTGGTTAGTAGATTGCTGTAAATTCTTCGCTCTTAGACTAATTGCAGGGTTTTGCACTGTGTTGTCTTCGGTTGTCAAAGTGTTGTGAGATTATTCAACGACTACCATTATATTGCTTCACTTCACCATTATAGTGCTTCACTTCCAGATAATTCTCACCGATTTCGGTTTCCCAACGGAAAACATAATGACTATGATTACCTCGACCTGTATTCGATTTATTCCTTAATTTTCGAAAATTACAGTAATAACCAAAAATACACACAGCTACTCACCTCAAACCTATAATTATGCCCACACGCCCCTTTAAGACCACAAGTACTTCCCATCGTTCAATCGAACGCTCTCTCAACGATCATCGACATTTCAAGTGTCATCGACTTGTTTGTAAAGAGATAACAGGAACAGGAGAGGAGGGTAGAGGGAGAGCAGACAAACACTCGGCGCCTAAACAAACCTCGATCAGAGGCCAATTAAAGGATTACCACGGTTCGAGGCGAGGCAACAATGCGAGAAGGATCAGAAACACCAGGGCAAACAATATAATCATCGGCTTCTTGACGACGACCAACAACGGGAACAGCGAGGGGAAAAGCAACAAGAGGAAACGACGAGGCCGCAAGGCATGGAGAAGTCGGGCGATCGAACGACGGCCAGGACGGATGCGTGCCGACGACATTGTTACTAATTTCCCAATGTTTACGTCAATAATTATGGATACTTATATCGCCGTCGTTCGCCTCGATGGCAACGAGGCTGCTCTTGTTGAGTGGTGGTAACAACATATTTGATTATCGGCACACGACCTACCGTCATCCCGCCCTGTCGTCGAGACTCTGAGCAAATGATTCCGCTCAAAAGGAGCATCGGACGCTGCACTTTTTCGCCATTCTCTTCGAGTCCTTTCGCCCTCCCTCGCCTGATCGCCCTCTCCCTCGTCGTCGTGTCTTGTGCCGTTTACTGAAGGTTCGCGCTCGCGTCGAACTTGAAGTGGAAAATTGCTGCATTCACGAGAGAAGGGTTCGTTATTGTTGTTGCCCTATCACCAAACGCATCATCATCAGCTCCGAGGTAACAACTTGGACGATGTTTGCGTGCACGCGTCCATCGACTCGACTCGGCTCACCTCGCCGCCCTCTCACTCTCCGTTTCTATGTATAAGGTTCCTTGAATCTTCGGTCTTCTCCTCCTCCTCCAGGATCCAGCCGACCGTGTGATAATTATTTCCCATTCAATCCGGAGACACGTGCGCGGCGACTGAGGTGCGTAACGGTACAAGGATCCGTTTCCGCTTTTGTTTCACTTGGCTCGGTTCGGCTTCTCTCGATTGTTGATCGTGGATTTGTTACAATATGTATTTAACCTCGCTTTCGGCAGCAACAGGACGCTGGTGGTGGGAAGGTGAGAAGGGTAGAGGTGAATTGAGTTGTATTGGATCGAGCGGAGGTGCTTCATCAGTGAAAATATGCTTCGCCATTGACGATGGTGCAATTGTTGTGGCTCAAGTGCACACTTTGAGCTCGAGAGGCCGTCGAGGAGTTCCAAGCGACGGGCGTGTTTGTTGTCGTGAGGTTGTTTTAGCCTCATGTTTGGAGAAATACATACGCTTCTTGTTCGGAGGAAAACACACTCTGATTTAATTGAATTAATGGACGCCTTAATGGACGGTGATGGTGAAGTGCGGTGGAGTGTGATGAAGAGATGTTGAAGGGATTCGCGCAACAGTCGCTAATTGTGGGAAAACAGTGAACAGTATGCGATGAGAAACTGATCCTTCGAAAGAGGTTGAAAGGAAAATTCTTTAGAACGAGATTTGCTAGGTGACTCTTTGGTCTGAGTCTGATCAACAAGAACATTTCATCATTAGGCGGACTCGCAATCATTGTTTACTATCCATTCTGATCCGATTCCACTCCCCACACTCACCTGCAGTTAATTATTCGCTTGAAACACAACTTGCAAAAACAACAATAATCGTTGCTTCGATCCAATGTGCAACGCAAAGGACCAACCGATTGCTTGTCGACAACACAATGGCAATGCGTTGGCTGCAATTTGTCGCCGACAACATTGCGACGTTGTCTACGGAGACGAAACATTGGTGAAGAGGGGAGGAGAAGACAGCATTGAGTGACGAAGTCTCAGGAGTGCATTGAACGACAAATTGCAAGCGATTCTCGGTGACAATGACAACAACAAGAACAACAACAATAACAATTGTTGCTGCTGTCGCTACTGACGATGTCTGAGCGAACATCAAGCAATGCAGAGAACGATGTCGAATAGAAGAAAGTTGATTGCAATTTGCGCAGCCAATCTATTCAGCGTCTTGTCATTGTTTTTGCTGTGGTAGTTGTTTTTGTTCTGAGGTTACAACATCAATGGTGAAGACTTTCTTTCAATGCAAAATTGCTTTTCGCCCCCTTCGTCTGTCAACAAGGACACCACCCCACCCCCTTCGCCGGGATGTCTGGAAAGTCAATTGCAGTTTCCTTGCTGATGCTCCTTTGGTTGCTGCAACGTGGTCGCTGTTGTTGCGTCCCCCTTGACTCCGTCTTCGTCTGCAACTCCACCGAGTATGTGGCGAATTTTTAAACGTTTCTCCGGCTTCGCTTCTTCCGCCCCACCCCCTCTGCCGTTGCCGTCGCTTATGAATCGGGTGCTGCACGATTTTCGCTCGCCTTTGTTCCGTTGCGTTGTGAGCGATAAATTTTCCATTTTCTTACCAAAGCGTTTCCAGCGCCCTCTCGTATCCTTGTTCTTCTTCTTCTTGCTGTGGTTGTTGTTCTTGTTATTGTTTTTGTTCGGTTTCTGACGTTCGGTTGTCGTCGCAATCGGCTCTGTTGTTGCCTCTCCTATTGGCGTTGCTGTTGCTCCTGCTCCAAAGGATTTTGTGCTGCAAGCGTCGATTGTTTCTTGATTGCGTGCTGTACACATCTGCTTCATTTTCTCTCTCCCTCTCTCTCTCTCTTTCGCTATCTCTCTATCCTCCATTGTCTCGATCCCTTCTTCGTTCTCCGATCGCCCCTCGCAGCTCGTTGCATTTCAGTTCTTTTCGCAAATTGAAATCGCACAAAAGTTCTCCCGAGTGGAAATTTTATAGAATTCAAATCAGAATTAATTCGAAGCCAAGCATGCGAATCAGAGTCGGAGAAAGGACGAGAGAGAGAGAGCGTCGGGAGTCAAGTATTCTGGAAAACTGCAGTCCTTTTCGATGTGGCTGCGTATGTGCAAATATTTGTACATATATCCATCTATCTATCTTTCGGTGAGTGTGAGCGACGACCCAGTTAGTGATGGACGAGGCGATTGGAGCAAAGAGAACACTTTGGTGTGGCATAGTTTTCGGAGTCTATTTTGGACAATTTCAGAGCATAGATTCAAGCTTTTCACCTCTTCATTGCTGCCAGAACTCTTTTGTGTACTGTTGGGAGTTTAAGAAATATTTGACTCGAATAGTAGAGTTTGTTGCATGAGACTGACCTAAATTGACGCCAACGAAAATTTTAAAAATTTGTGATCTAACTATAAATTTGCATTCTATTAATAGATTAGATCCACCACCCTAATTTTATTGTAGTTGGCTCTTTTGAAAGAGAATACGATTTCATTAAATTATTATTAAAAAATGTATTTCATAATTGTTGGCGTTTCAAATTTATAAAGTAATTACAATGAGATTCGACAGCTTTTCTCGAATTTCCTACAAAAACAAACAAACAAACACACTTTCTAATCTACCACCCCAACGGGTTCATTAATTATAGTAATTTTGCAAACATTTTTAGGCAACAATTATTTTGGTTTCGCCCCTCCGCATCCGTGGTCGCGCTCATCTATTAATTATTATCATTTGCATTTCATAATCATTCACATCAAACTGATGTCGGTCCCTTCTCGAACCCGGCATTTTCACCCTCCGATCAGCGGTCTCTATACCCTTAATGGACCCAAATGTTCACCATGATTGCGAAAGTTCCGACATTTAACATTGTTTTATCCACTTGCCAATGGGTCGACCCATCAACGGATAAGCAATCAGATTTTCTAACAGCTGACCCGACCAACGAACAGTCCAACCGTCGAGACTTCTAATCCGGTCGTGTATTTATTGAAATCTCGTCCTGGTCACTCCCAGGAGACAGATGAATCCGCACTCGGTTTCATCTGGCGAGACGTCCGATGTGACCAGTAATCGATGTTTCGACTGGCTTTTATATTTTTTCTCTATTTTTTCCTATTTTCGTTTGCAATTCAGCTCCTTCAACTGTCTCTTGCTCATTGTGCTTGGCCACATCCTGCGAAAATCCTGAGGTCTCGACTGGTGGACGCTTGAGCTTTCGATTGGACACGTCGCCTCGCTCACTTCCAGTGGTCGAGGGAGGGTGCAAGGGGACCAGATTGTGGTCAATGTCAGTTCAATTCGGAGATTTGTTGGCTCCGAATTGAGAGTTGTGAGGTTGCCATATTGCAGCATATGAGCTAGAGTTCCATTTGAGTGGTTCTTCAGGAGATGTGCGAATGTCATAAACTCGTCATAAAAGCGATTCCGTCCTTAACACGTTTCCCATTGTTCTCCTCCCACCCCTGACACATGTCCTGTGGCTTTTGTTTTCGCATCGCACAGGCGGGAGGTTGTAGTCAATGTTGTTGTTTTTGTTGTTGTCCTCTCAGCTGGCTGCAAATGTAATTACGATTATAGTGCGATTTTACAACTCATTGGGTACAGAAACCACCACAAGGATCAGACTCAAGGGTGAGGAGAGTTCAAAACAGAAGAGGGGGAAACACAAAAAAGGATTCAGTCTATAGATGTCTTATAATAACAGTTTCATAACATCCAATCTTAACAGAAATTCTACTACTATAATATTGTATATTCATCTTCAGTCTTCTCTTCCATCCTCACCTCGTTCCACCACGCAGCATATCCTTCTCAATAAATCTGATCTCTCCAACTGTCACATCCATGATTATGATGCGGGAAATAAATCAAGTGAATGGCTTTTTTCGGAAAGAGTAAAGGAACGTTAAAAAGCTGACATTTTCATGCAAACCCAACTAAAGACAAAACAAATAAAACAACATCATACCCTCATTGTCCTCGAATAAATGAGGGAAAACCCCTCGAAAATTCACTCAATTTTGAACCCATTCTAGTTGGCTGAACCCTTGCATGGCAACAATTACAACAACAAGAACAGCAAAGGACCACTGAAAGCCAGAAACAACCAGAACTATAAAAGCGTAAAGAGGACGAGCAACACAACTTCATTACGAAACTTGTTCCACCATGCGAGGGTAAACGAGAAGTTAATAAATAATTATTACACCTTTGAAAAGCACGAACAAATAAAACAATTATACACACTGCTCATTATCCTCTTTAACCCTCTCCCGAGGAGAGGAGAAAACAAAACGAACAAAAACGACAACAATGTTCGTTTAACCCTTTCCAACAACCGCTGAAACAACTCGTTCACCTCCTCCTCCCCTGGTTGGACAGTAATAAAGACATTCGTCGCTCGTTACTCGACCGAGTCGACTCACGAAAAACCTGACGGATTGCGGATGTAATTACTTCAATTAAACCATCTGTGACAATTGCCAACCCACCGAACAGAACCGAACCGCACTTTGAACCCATCCACCGTCGTTCCGGCCAATGACATCAACCTGAAGATGGAGATGAACCTCGACCGACGACCGGGATGAACACGAAATTCAACTTTACTCTCGCAATTCCCTCCAGACCTCGGGCATTATCCTTGCCGTCGCTGCCTCCGTCTCCCGTGCGATCTCTTTTACCCTCCGCCACTGGGTTGTGTCGGGAGCGGGAGGGGGTTTTAAAGTTAATAGGGCGACATTATTGCGCCTCATCACAAGTCATCACAACAGTCGGCATTATCTCTCTTTCGTTCTCGCCTCGAGGTGTCTCAATAAGCTCCCAAATCCGCTGGCAAATCATGAAATTGCAACGCGATAAAAATAAGAAATATTTTAAAATGCTCTCAAGGACCGGGAGGAACATTAAGTGGTCTGGGCATCTTCCTCTAACATCCCATATCTCTCTCTCTCTCTCTTTCCATCTCCGTTGCCATTATGAAAACCGACCTGGCAGACCCTGCGGAAAAGGTATTAAAATTTCCACAGCTGAAGAACTTGTAGCGAAGCATTAGGCAAATGTTTCCTTGGGGATTGTCTTATGCCGCTCACCCTCTATTTCTACCATCACTCTCTCTCTCTCTCTCTCTCTTGTTCTTCACCTTCATCCTTCTCGATGTGTTTCGTAGAATTTGAGCAGATTTTGCGTACTTTGCATTATGATGGATTGCTCCGATAAGTGGCAGCATTAAAATGTCATTTTAAATGAAACTGAAGACGTATTTATGAGATAATTGAGCAGATTTTTGAATTATTAATCCCGAATTCCTCACTTCTTCGATGTTTTCTCGTCTTACTTCCCTCTTTGTCGTTGTCGTCGACGTCATTCAAATCGCTTGTGAAGACTTTGGTCAATTGTGCGCAATTCTGATATTTGATGCTTCTTGTCTGGGCCTCTGAAGGTCGTTAAATTGTGGCGTCAAGTTCATCAATTGGTGGAATCTCAAAATTACGTCTACGGAATTTCAGAACTCCATCGATCCAATTGATTCGTGGTATTGGTTTCACAGCCGATAAGGATCTAAATGCCAACATCCTGTTTAAAATCGAAAATTGTTAAAATGAATATTCTAGACTGGAAGTGTACATGATTTTTAATATATCAAATATTAATTTATTATATTGCACTGATTTAGATCGCACTCTATTAAACCTTCCAAATCATCTTCTACCTCATGCTACTGACCGTCCCACCTGCAGGAGGTGGATCCTTGAAACAATTACTTAATTAGTCCAATCGACACATCATCGCAAGCCGTCAACGCAAGCAGTAAATCTTAATGCAAAGTGTAATTAATTTGTTGCTGACAACGCTATTGTTGTTGTCAATGCTGTTTTTGTTGTGAATGTTATTGTTGTTGTCAATGGTATTGTTGCTATTTGTTTTACTAAGGTTATTGGACTACTTGTTGGTCTTTGTGCTGTGGTTATTATTGATGTCGTCGATTGCATTACAACGTTATCCTCAACCACATGTCCAATTAGCAAAATGAATTGACCAAATACCGCACACGATTCAAAACACACACACACCCTAGCTCCAACCTCCCAAGAAAGAACGAACCGAGAACACATCATTCTCGGTACCACGAAGTCTCCTTCTCTTATCTCATCTCCACACCTTCGATTTTTACCACCCATCCATTTCTTCCCCACCACCTCAACAACCATAGAAGCCATAAAAGGATGCTCGCTGAAATTTTAAAATGAAATTTATTGCGCTTCGGAGGCGATGGAGTTGTCACTGCTCGTGGCCAGGGTGGCGAAGGGACGAGGGTGTGTGTGTCCTCAGGTAGAGAGCGTTCGCGGACCTCGAGGGGCGCTGGCAACCGCAGGAATTATGGCAATTTTACACGTTATTGTGGCGTAAGTCATGATGTCAATGGAACGCCAGGAACAACATCAACAGCAGCACCAACAACAACATCAAAAACATCTGAAACAACAACAAGACGAGCGATTGCATGTTGCAACATATGTCGCCAGTGTCGCTCGCTTGCTCCCTTCGTTCCGGCACAAAGGGATGAATCCTGCAAGCCCTCAGGAACAATGGAAGCGCGCGCACTCAATTCAATTCAATCCGTGCCAATCCAATCCCAGATCCATGCGCTCCGACCCCCGCATCGACCCCCTCCTTCGACGACCCAATCTCTGCCCCAGCAGGCAACCGCCGCCCACACAATCGCAATCAAATGATTCTGAGTCATTAGTTTGTTGTCATTGTTATTGTTGTTGTCATTGTCATTGTTGTTGCTGTTGTTGTTGGTACCCCTGACGGGCTCTTTTTCTACAACGTGAACACGAGAGGTGAAGTCGGTTTGCATCCATTCGAAGTTGCCGCTCACGATTCCCTCGGGCTCTTCTAACAACTAGGATGAGTAGAACGAAAAGGACGAAGGGAAGGACGAAGAAGACGAGTTCGACGAGGGAATGGGGTGACAGGGTGGCGAGGTGCTTTAAATGCACTTTTAATCCTCCTCCTGTTCAATTTTCATTTTCACCCTCAAATGGCGATTATCACCCTTAAATGGTGTTTATTGCTTTGAATGGAAAGGCGCAGTGGGTTTCAACGGCACGTACACACGTCCTTCTGCCGGGGGTCGGCTTCTGGTTCTGGTTCTGTGCCCCTGGTTGTGGCACGTCTCGCGGCGGTTCGGATTGAAAGGTACTGAACTGCAACGAGCGGTACGGAATCTGGTCGGTCGGATGTATTGGCTTGTGTTGTGTCGACGTGGTGTGGTCGGATCGGGGCGAATCGAAGGGTGGTGAGATGGATGCGCCTAGGACGGCGTGTTGTTGGGAGCGTATCGCCAACCACTCGAGAGCTCTGAATAAGTCTACGAGCACTCTGCATGTTTTATCTGTTTAACTTCTGTGATGTTGGCTTTGTTTGTGTTCCGTGGAAATCATAAAAAATATACACATTGCCACAGTGGGACGAATGAGACTGAGGTGTTTGCCGGGTTCCTATGATTTATTTGATAAAATATAGGAATAATAGAAAATATTTATAATGATTTCAACTTATCAAAAATGATCAAGTGACACAGTGGAACGAATAAGTCGAGATGGAGACATTTATTACCGCGCTGGTTGTATTTGTTTAAAAAAGAATTAAGTATAAGTTTTTTCTTAAACAGTTTTAAACATTATAAATTATTGAAGTATAGATTAATTAAATAATGAAGAATTATTTTTCCCCTTTTCATCATGATGATCTTCGACCACACCCCACTGTGCGACGAGGAACAAAGTCGGCCAGCAGACCACATCGTGATGTGTATCGAGTCGATTCCTTCCTTGCTGTTGTCGTGGCGCAGCATTAGCAACTCCTGTAGCGTTTTCTATACCGCACACAAACACACACCACCATAGACGACTCACATAAACACTCATACACACTACTCGACTCGATAAATGTTGCTCTTTGTTTTGATATCAAAAAGATTTTTGCTATTAAATTGAACACAGTGGTGTCTATTAAATGAATCCACCACCACCACCACGACCAGCACCAGTCAGCCGACTCATACTGTGCCGATTCGACCGACCGTCTGTCCGTCCCCCGGAACGTCTGTCTGTCCACGGAGGAGTTTCCTTATCGTAGATGACGACTAATGGAAGCAACTCAATTATTTTGATGCTGCTTCAAAGAGCCACCAGCTTCGGGCGGGGCGAAACAAGCGAACACCGACCGAGCGAGTGAGCGAAAGAGAGACAGACAGAGAGATAGATAGAGATAGAGGCAGAGCAGTCAGAGTGCAAGCGTAGTGGACAAGGATCAGAAGGGAGCGGGGCACATCATTGAACTGTTGGCAACCCTTAAAGAGCGCATAATTGGTCTCTAATCTATTTTTTGACAGATTGAATTTCGCTCTTTATCTTGATTTTGTTTTGACTGTCTTTGGTTTTCGGCGTCCGCCCCGAGGGGTGGTGGCTGGGCGAGTGGAGAGGGAGGGCGTCCATAAGGAAGTGGGCTAATGTGGGAGGAGGGTGGCGCAGGTGGTGGTGGGCAGTGGAGCGCAGGGGAGGATGTGACGAAGTGACGTGGACTGAAGTGATTGCGCCGAAAGTGGAAAATGTGAAAACGACATGATTTGATTGTCAGTCTATTAGATCGGTCCGTGGATCCGTGGGTGGGGCGGAAGGCCATGGAAGTAGATCTATCATCGGTAATTCAATACGACTACCAACAACAACAACAACACCACCACCACCATCGTCATCTCCTTTTCCGCTTTGTTCGTCGTCTCATCTGGCTGATGGAGGATGTTTAAAATCGTTAAGGTTAACCTCAGAATTCCTCGGGGACCTGGTATAATTTGCCACATTGTGATTTGCCGAAATGTTCTCCCCCTAATCCCACAAAAAATATTGAAAGCGAAAAAAACGGGGGGATTGGGTAACTAAAGAATGAATGACATTTGGCGAAAGCCTTCAAAATTATGCGATTATCATTTCATCTTCACGTCCGCTAATCTTCAATTTCACAGCCCGTCGCCCATCGTCGGATTTCCCATCTATCTCTGTTTCCCTCCGCCGTTTCCGTGTCGGCTTCGGCTCTAAATCTGTCAGGTTTGGTGGCTGCCAGTGGGTGTCCTCTGTTTCCTCCGCCGGTAATCACTCTAATCTCAGTGGCTGCCAGATGACGACAAGATTTCCGTCGTATTCCGCCTTACCTCACTAACTTCGCTACCTCATCTTCTGGTCCATTGTTTTCTTATAGTCCTAAGTATGTACAAGAAATAATTTTGTATAGTGTTATACATATATAGTTATGTATGCCCACAGTTGTACAGGATGGCCGTTCACTTCCGGTAATTACAGTGTAGCGCGTAATTTTCACACCATTTCCGCACTCCCCTGGTTCCGGGGTGTCCACACCCCGTAGACGAAAGGGGGGCGTGGCTTTCGGAAATATTTTTCAGTCATTTTTTCCATTGTACTCGCTCTGTTGTTATTGTTGTTGTCTCAGTTGTGTTTGTCGCCGAATTATCGCCCTCTGGCGACAATTTGTGAATATGTTTTTAAACCTTTAATTTCTCTGCATCGCCAATAGGAGTGAGAATGCATGTGTCCTATGCTATGATATCCACTTCATTGAAACCAACAACAAGAACAATACTTAACATCGTGACGAATTTCAATTAAACTTTTTCAATTGCAATTTTTCACTCGTTTGATGTGTTTATTATTATTGTTGTTGATTGGATGTTGGGCATTCATTGTTGTTGTGGCTAGTACCATGTACCAAGGCTCTATTGTCGTTGTCGTTCTCGTTGTCCGACAACACCCCGTTTACAACCCCTGCACTTACATTAATCGCATCGAAGGATCCCCGGTGTCGAGATCCCTTTTAAACATGTGAATCTGACACCATCGATTGTGCCTCGTTTAATGCCGAACGAGTTGTAATTCTACTGAAAGGACCTTCTGATGGGACCATTGTGCGATACGGTACATACAGAGAGTTGGACATCACTGGGTTGGGATAGCAAATCAAGATATAGTTAGGCAGAGTGGGGTGAGTTGATTTCTTCACAGTGGAATATCGGTATGAAGACGGATTTTTATAAAGAAAGATTTCCAAAGTAAATATTTTCACCATATTTTCGTTCACTTTTTTGAGCACGTTTTAAAATCAGTAGTAGAGAGACTCGGGAATATTGATCTCGTCTGCCACTAAGGATTTTATTAAAAACTTGGACACCGGTACAGGCGTACTTAGTTTGCCAGGCTACCCTGAATACGCTAAACTTTTAAAAGCTCTGGATTCCTGGAGTTTCTTTACGTTTTTCGGAACTTTGTTAAAATTTCAAATATAAATAAAAATATAAAATCAAAAAAATTTATATCAAATATATTTAAAATTTTGTTTAAAATTAAATTTGTTTTCCCGAAATTTATTGGAAATTTTCAATTTTATTGGAATTGAATTTGAATTTCATTGAAAATGTTTTATTTCCCTGAAAATGAAGAATTTCATTGAAAATGTAGAATTTCCTTGAAAAAAAAGAATTTCATTAAAAAGTTAAAATTTTTTGAAAATTTTGATTTTAGTTGAAAATGTAAAGTTTATTCGAAATTTTGAATTTGATTTGAAATTTTGAATTTTATTGGAAATTTTGAATTTTATTGAAAACGTTTTATTTCATTGAAAATGTAGAATTTCATTGAAAATGTAGAATTTCATTGAAAAAAAAGAAGTTCATTAAAAAGTTTAAATTTTTTGAAAATTTTGATTTTAGTTGAAAATTTAAATTTTATTCGAAATTTTGAATTTGATTTGAAATTTTGAATTTTATTGGAAATTTTGAATTTTATTGAAAACGTTTTATTTCCTTGAAAATGTAGAATTTCATTAAAAAAATAAAAAATTTAATTAAAAAGTTAGAATCTTTTGAAAATTTTGATTTTAGTTGAACAATTTCAATTTTATTGGAAATTTTGAATTTGACTTGAAATTTTTAATTTTATTGGAGATTTTAAATTTTATAGGCATTTTTAAAATTTTTTAAAAATTTTTATTGAGTGGAAGATTTCAGTGTGGCTAAAGTTATTAAATTATATAATTTGTTAAAAAATCTTGATCCAGTCAGGAATATTCTGTACAAACGGACAAACGGTTTGGCAGCCTATTCGGAACACATAGTATTTCAGTTTCATTTTTATATAAATTTTTATATAAATTTATATAAAAAGGTAAGTACAAATCTATTGTGCAAACAGGAATGGATCGCTACATCCAGGTAAAAAGGAAGTTGAGCCCGGAAAAAGGTAATAGTGGTAATATTCCAAAAAAGCCTCAAACCACTAATCCGCTTAGTAATAACCGTTTTTCTATTCTAAGCGACAGCGTCCAGTCCCAACCAGGAACAAGTACTACTGAGAACGTCCTTGGTGTTAAAAACACTAAACCTCCACCAATCTACCTG
The DNA here is from genome assembly GCA_017309665.1 of Coelopa frigida. Classification (NCBI taxonomy): domain Eukaryota; kingdom Metazoa; phylum Arthropoda; class Insecta; order Diptera; family Coelopidae; genus Coelopa; species Coelopa frigida. The sequence continues at coordinate 14,154,442 of CM029561.1, read as the reverse complement.
CGCGAACGTAGCTCCAATGATTTGGTAAAAAGTCTAACAAGTCTCATAGGTCTCAATACCTTCCATATTGTTCCAATATCCACGAGACAAAAATTCAGATTTACTCCGAACCTAACTACCGTGAAGTAGCAAAATTCCTGAACGACCATGGTAAAAACTACTACACATACCAACTCAAAAGTAGTAAAGGGCTAGTTGTTGTACTCAAGGGCATAGAAGCTGATGTAGACACGAAAGAAATTGTGGAGGCACTACAAGCAAATGGCTTTAACGCCAAGATAGTAATAAACATCAAAAACAAAAACAAAATCCCACAACCAATGTTCAAGGTTGAACTATCTCCAGACCAGCTCAAACTGAAAAAAAATGAAACCCATCCCATCTATGGACTGCAATACCTGCTCCACCGCAGGATATCAGTTGAGGAGCCCCACAAACGGAATGGCCCAGTACAATGCACTAATTGCCAAGAATATGGTCACACTAAGTCTTACTGCACCCTACGAACAGTATGTGTAGCTTGTGGCGAACTCCATCATTCTTCAACGTGCACCTCTAATCGAGAAGATACCTCAACGAAAAAGTGCAGCAACTGTGGTGGTAATCACACTGCAAACTATCGAGGATGTCCAGTCTATAAAGACTTGAAAGAAAGACTAGGTCAACGCAAGGATTCCGCTCAAAGCAAGTCGAGAAATACAGCCCCACTTTACACCAATATTAAACCTCCAAGCGCTCCACATACAATAACCCCACACATTTCTTACGCAAGTGCATTAACATCAGGTTCAGCTCCTACTGATCAATCTACATCCCAAAAAGAGGGTGGGCTCGAAACCATGATCCTAGCACTGACACAATGCATGACACAATTCATGACCACCATGCAAAACATGATTCAAGACCTGGTCAAAACCCAAAACCAGGTACTACAAGTCCTCCTGACTAAGAAATGAATAGCATAAAAATTTGTCTGTGGAATGCAAACGGTATCAACCAACACAAAGAAGAACTCAAACACTATATGTCTGAAAAGGACATTGATGTGATGCTCCTTGTCGAAACTCATCTTACAAACAAACATAACTTTGGAATTTCAGGCTATAGATTCTACAAAACAGATCATCCTGATGGCAAAGCACATGGAGGAACTGGGATCCTCATCAGAACTCGTATGAAACACTACTCCCTAGAGCCATATGCAAAGAACATCCTTCAAGCTACCTCCTTATGCTTGCAAAGCAACAACAAAAACCTGACACTCTCCGCAGTGTACTGTCCGCCGCGCTTTACAATTCCTGAAAAGCAATTCCAAGACTTCTTCGATACTCTAGGAGGCAGATTCCTAGCTGCCGGCGATTATAACGCCAAGCACACGCACTGGGGCTCTCGCCTTATTAATCCAAAAGGCAGGCAACTGTACAACACAATCATCAATCTCCGCAACAAGCTAAACTTTGTCTCTCCAAGACAACCCACCTACTGGCCAACAGACCCTAGAAAAGTTCCTGATCTAATTGACTTCGCTATTACCAGGCACATAGACAGCAACACGATATTAGCTGAAACATGTCTCGAATTATCATCTGACCACTCACCCGTAATATTCCGCTTACTTGAACATCCAAAACAAATTGAACATCCATTCAGACTGACTTCTCCGCGAACAAACTGGCTGAAGTACAAAAAATACATAAGTAGTCACATCCACACGAATCCAGAGCTGGAGTGTGAGGAGGATATAGAAGACTTTGTCTATATTTTCAATGAAATGGTTACCTCAGCAGCGGAATTATCAACCCCTATTGCTGGTAAAGTCTCAAAAAAAATTAAAATTGTAACCAACAGTTATATTGAAAGACTGGTTATAAATAAACGCCGCCTTAGAAGAGAATGGCAGGCCTGCAGATCCCCGGCGTCGAAAGAACGACTCAACGATGCAATAAGGAAACTAAGGGAGGTCCTTAGGCTGCAGCAGGAAAGTGAGCAACACAAATATATAGAAAAACTAACTCCTAATGGTTCCAATAAACGCTCTCTATGGGGAGCAAATAAATCCATAAAGACACCAGTAGAAGGTGAATCTCCAATTAGAGATAATCGTGGTAACTGGGCACGCAGCGAAGGGGAGAAGGCCAATGCATTCGCTCGTCATCTAAGTTCGGTATTTCAACCAAATCCTCCTACTAATGGATTCCAAATCCCTTACCTTAATTGCATCTCTCAAGAAGGTATGACTCCTATCACTAGCACTGAGATCGAAATCAAAACCGTTATACAAACGCAGCTGAATCCCAAAAAAGCCCCTGGCTACGATCACATAACCCCCAAAATGCTAACTGAACTTCCTAATTCTGCAATAACTTTTATTAGTAGCTTATTCAACGCTATCTTTCGAACTGGCCACTTTCCAACACCATGGAAGAAATCTTTAATAATAATGATTCCAAAACCAGGAAAGGAGAAGACACTACCATCCTCCTACAGACCTATAAGCTTGCTTCCGTGCTTGTCGAAACTATTTGAAAAGCTGCTACTGTCAAAGCTTTCTCCATATCTCCGCGAAAGGAATATCATACCCTTCCACCAATTCGGTTTTCGTGAAAAACACGGTACAATAGAACAAGTAAATCGCATAACCAATGAAATAAGAAATGCATTTGAAACCCGAAAATACTGCTCCGCTGTTTTTCTCGATGTAGCTCAAGCTTTTGACAGAGTGTGGCACGAAGGTCTTATGTACAAAATAAGATGCTTACTTCCAGAAAACTACCATCATATCTTAAAATCGTATCTCTCACATAGAATGTTCCGGGTGAAATATAAGGAATATATAACAAATGACTTCGAAATAAACGCGGGAGTTCCACAGGGAAGCGTACTTGGTCCAATCCTGTACATTATATTCACGTCAGACTTACCAACAAATAGTAAGCTAGTCACATCAACATTTGCTGATGACACAGCAATACTAAGCACCGACAAGTGTCCCACAAAAGCGTCAACTGAACTAGGAAACCATTTAAAAGTAGTAGAAAAATGGCTATCGAATTGGCGCATAAAAGTTAATGAGCAAAAGAGTAAACATGTGACATTCACACTAAGGCCAAATACATGCCCAACAATAACCCTAAACAATATCCCTATTCCACAAGGATCTCATGTCACATACCTTGGGATTCATCTAGATCGGCGCCTAACCTGGCGAAAACACCTTGAGGCAAAGAGAACTCACATCAAGTTAAAAGCCGCTTCCATACACTGGCTCATTAACCATAGATCTCCACTAAGCCTAGAAAACAAGGTACTCCTATACAATAGCATCATAAAACCTATTTGGACATATGGTATCCAACTATGGGGAAACGCATGTGTAACTAATATCGAACTCATACAGAGAGCGCAAACAAAGATACTAAGAACCATGACGGGTGCTCCTTGGTACATCCGAAATATAAATATCCACAGAGACCTGAACATTCCCTTGGTGAAGGACGTAATTCCACACATTACAGCAAGATATCTGGAAAAGCTACAAATCCATCCAAACCCATTAGCGAACGCACTGACGTACACAAGCAGCACATCCCGTCTACGTAGGAACGACCTACCATCCCTGTGATAAGGAGGATCACGTAACAACAGTACTCCCCCAATGAAGGAGTAGATTATAAGTAGATATAAGATTTGATACAATTATTGTTAGTCTCTAGAAGAGAAGATCCAATAAATAAAGAACTATATTAAAAAAAAAAAAAAAAAAAATTTTTATATTTTAGATTATAATTGAATAACGAAAATTTTCCCTTATATTAATTAAATAAAAATATGTTCTCTTTATATTAATCCCAAGACTTACATTTATTGCAAGTTAATTTAATTCAAAAACATTAACAAATTAATTTGTAGAAGAAATTTCCTCGTAATCAACAATAAAACCAACTACAATTATAAAAACAACAATAATCGAAAAAAATACAAAATGAATAATCCAATTTAACAAATTGCACCGTTAGAGGCTCAACAATGGACGCCATGATATTTTTAAAGGAGCTTCCGGTGTGCGACGACGACCGAGAAGGAACGAAGGAAGAATTAAAAAGGACGTTTATTTGGCCGCAGGCGCAATGACGTTAAATTACACAACAACAACAAAAACAAGATCGACACGAACAACAACAATGTGCTATTTGACGCCGCAGTTTACAACAAATTACAGCGAGTATCCTGTGAACTGGCAAACAATACTCTTTCCCTGAATAATCCAGCAAGCGTCCCTTGAATTGTTCGGTCATAATTTGTAGGTACACGAAGAGGGAGGGAAGGTGAGAGATTGAGGGGCGGTCGGGATAACAACAACAATAACAACAACTACAATACGACGAAGCTGCGCAATCCGATAAGAGGCGAATGCAAAGGACACCAGGATCGCAAGTGAAGAGGATCAGAGTATCACGGGATCACTCCGAATGCTCGAAGGAGTCGAATGACGAACTGTCCATGTGTTTGTTGTAAGAGACAGAGAGAGAGAGAGAGAAATAGAGAGAGAGAAGGAGAAGAGCGCCTTTTTATTGTCATTCAATTGGATTCGACAACGATTACAGAGCCAAGCAAGCAGGAAGCCCAGATTCGACGCTGACGTTAATATGGTTGTTGTTCTCGTCCTTTGTGAAATTCGACGCTGGAGAAAATTAGCCTCGACCTGAACCCGAGCCTCGACGAGATCTGGCTCGCGATTGCTGGGAGTGAACGATTCCTATTTCGATTCCCAATCCGAAGGACGTTCGTCATAAGCGCATCCACCCAGCGCGCGGATGCGAGCAGAGAATCCGGATTCCGGCAGCATTGAAATTCGAGCGAGCTGTTTGTTGCCATAATTGCACACAATACGGCGCGTAATGAGTTCGAGTTCGATTACGTTGGCGAGTAATTGTGCATTAATTACGCCGAGCCGGTTCAAAGGACCCAGCTGAGCAGAGGTCGGGCAGCGGATGGTTGAATCGCATTTGATTCCATCAACTTATTGTTGTAATTGCGAACTTCGCGAAACAATGTGAAATATCGAAATTATGCAAATTATCACAAAAGGCACCCACGCCGCCACGGTCGATCTCAGGTCCATTCAATCATGGAGGCGGCATCCAAGGGGTTGTGGGTGAAGGAGACAACAACACCAATATTGTATATCTATCTCATCACAAAATGTCGATCTCATAACAAGAGGCCATCAATCGTGATTTCTTAATTAAATGAGTGCCTGACAGTTGATGTGCGTAGAATTGCCAACTATAGACAACAACAAATGAATATATAACGAAGTGAAACGCATAAAAAACGTTGCCGAAAAGGACACAAAAAAATGAACAACAACAATCAGACTAAACTAAATGACTACAACAATGGAGACTGAGAGAGAGGAAAATGACACTCCAATTGCAATAAATGGACAGTGCGGCAATGAACGTGGTCTGGCGTTGATTAATGGCCATCAGGATAACACTAACATCGGGTACAACAACTTGGACTTAAATACAATTTAGAGCACCACCACCAGCAACAACAACAGCTAGTGTGTATTTGTGCTCGTCGAGTGGTTGGTAATTGAAGCCATTGAGTCAATAGAGAAAATCGCTTGTCCGCAGCAATTGCAATAATAATAAAAAACCGCAACTCCAACAGCAACCATCAACAACGTCATAGAAAGCCGACAATGAACATGTGACCACATAAAGAACGAGACAGAATGTGAGTCAGTCCGAGAGAAAGAGAGTGAGACAGACACACAGAGGGCTGGAGACAATAAAAAAACTCAAAATAAATGGATGATAAAACATGTCATAGAAACGACGGAACGATGGAGGGAGGGAGGGATGGTCGGTCGGTCGGTCGAGTGTGCGAGGGGAGGACGAGCGGACGATGGACGGCGACTAGGGATGCAGCCGATCGTAAAAAACACGGAGCCTCAATTAAATTGTTGTTGCCGCGACATCCACCACGGACATCCTTCTGGCCCACATGAACACATTTCGACCTACTCCTACTCCTTCGCCTTCTCCCCTCCATGCGTCGAGCGATGTGTCATTTGTGACACCTCGAGGCCCTCGTTATCGATGCGTTCGATGTTGTTTTTGTTGTTGATGTCTTCCTGCTCGCCAAAATGTCAATTACGAGAATTGCAAAAAAAAATGGACAATCGTAAAAAACCACAAACGACAACAATGAACATCGTAAAAAGGACCTCGGCGAGGTGCGACAGGATGCGCCTGGATGCACGTTGCACGAAAATCACATCAAAACAAACGAAAATATCGCATTACGACAGAAGACAGTGAAGGACAGGATGCAGCAATAAATAAAGGAAATGGACAATGGGATATTTCACTTCATTAACACGTCCTTTAGGGCAACAAAAAACGCATCTTTTTCAATTTTAGGACGTGTTTCGGATTGAATGAATGAGGAGCAGGATCCATTGTTATCGCACGAGGAGGCCTCAGAATGATGAGTATTTTAGGAGACGAATGAACACCCGCCCCCATTTCTTCGAAGGCGAAGAGTCCCGGAATATCCCACAAATGTATTTCTCCACTCCACCTCCCTTCTTTGCGGCTGTCCATCTTCGAGTCGTAGAATTTTAATGTCCTTCGAAATTCAAACAGACATTTCGAGAAAAATTGCACAAGTTCCCATTCAATTTACAGCTGTCCATCAACCACCGCCGTCATCGTCCTTCGCTAATTAGCCTCACGGCAGTTTAATTCGTCAGCAGAAGAGATTTTGATGGCTCTGTCATGTTGATGGCGATGGTATCCCACTTTTGAAAATGCCATAAATTATCATTCGTCAACGTGACACACTCTCTGCAAGTACAGTAATTAATGCTGTCACATCTGTTAAAAATTCCAATCAAATTTACTTATTGTGAATTTTAATAGTTGATAGAATCAGTAAAATAATGATGAAATTGTGAAATAAAAAATCCGCGACCATTACAATGGAGACCATTTATTTAAATTCCAATAGGAAGTTATCCATTTAAAGCACTCCCATTTCAATTTCATCATTCCTCCATTGTCGGTCTCTCTTCTACTCAAGCTCTGGCTGCCTGGATAGATTGATGGAAGCGAGGTGGATACAGTTGGCTGGATAACTGCAATGGTTGCGATCAAAATTTGGCTTCTTTCCATAATCATTCACTTAACGTAATAAGAAATTTCCGTCGAAAATAAAAAAAATATCCTTGTTGTCATTGTATTTGTATTTGTTGTACCCATTTGAGTTTTTAATTTTTATTGTAAGCCGTTTGGTTTCAGTTCTAAATGAATTTCCATTCTCGGAGAATATTTTTATATTTTTGCCAATGTCTTGTTGTTTCTTTGGTTGTGTTTTATAAAAGGGTTTTTATATTTCGTTCGTTTGTCTTCATCTCTTCCCCTTCCTTCTGTGGGGTTTTTTTTATTTTTGGGCCCATTTTCTATGGATGCAGTCAAGTGCTCGAGCATTTTATTTAAGCGCACGAAAGCTTTTCATCAGTGCTGGAGTCTGGAACCGGGAGCCGGAAGTCTGGATGCAGCCACCGTCCTCATTTGGCGAACCCGCGAAAAAGTTACAAAAATCACATAATCCTACCTTTTTCCAAATGAGCTCAGCTCAAGGTAAAGTAGAAGTTTTGGGTGGTGGGGTCAGGTTTCGGGTTTCGTCCTTTGGTGCCGGGACTCTCAATTCAAGCCACTTAATGTCTGTGCATGTGTGTATATATGTGCTCCGTATGTGGAATCCTTTCTGTGTCGTTTTTCGTTTCCTTTTTTGGGAAGTTGAGATTTCACCAACGATGGAACTTTTTACGTTCTTTTGTTGCCTGAAAACATCTCTTAATTAGCTTCATTCTATTTCTGAATTCAACTCTCCCTCTTTACTTATTTTTCCCTTTCGACTATCCGCCCAAGGATACCAAATAAGAAGAGCAGGGGGTCCCAATTGTTTCACTTGGCTCGTATTCATTTAAAAATACGTTGGATCCTTTTTCCAAATGAAAGTTAAAGCACTTAAGAATTTCTGCAGAAATTATTTACAAACGTAGGCAGTAGTAATAATATAGGTGTTTTATAATGTAATTTCCATAATTCCCATAACTTCAGTGAGTAATTCCTCAGAATTGATTCAATATCAATGCAATTCAATATCCTCTGTTCTCATATCTTGTACACAATCTATTTACATTAATAAAAGTTCATGGTGACAAAGATAATTTAAAATATAGGTGTTTGTGTAGTATTTAATGTCCTGAAAAAATGATCTGCAATAGACCTATGCTCCATATCACTACGGATCCTGCCCAGGTTTACCCTTTAATCTGACCGATTAACCTTTCATTAAATTTCAACTGTGTCAAATATTACAATTGAACTGAAACCTATCGATTGCCTCTTTTCCTAGTATTAATACTACTGAAAAAAATTAAACTGGCGCGAGAAAAACAATGAAAAATTCGAATTCATGAACGATTCGATCAGGTTCAACAACCTTCAACTTAAAACCTCAATTACCGTCTCGCCTCTCTTCGGTGAATATAACCAAACAATCAATAAGCAATATTTTCGCCCCAACAACGAACAATTCACCAATCAATCTGAGCGCAAAGAGATGTGTTGTTGTTGTGGTTGTAAATTGGTACCATAGAATGCTGCCGGTTATTGTTAGACGCCATTTTGTAATAAATACGAGCAAACGAGGGTGCGCTGAGCAATTGTTTTGAATAATTGCACTGCGCCGCAAATGCAGCGAGTCAATCAACGCAAATTACAGGGCTCTAACTTGGCTCGAACCACTTCCACCATTCTTTTTCGCACCCGCAACTGGATATAAAATAATAACAACAACTACAATAATAACAACAACACTACTAACAACAATAAACAATAAAGAACAACAACAAAAACGAATGACAACTAAAGTTACAATAAAAATAAAAAACCAAAGCATTAAAAAATGCAAGCATTTGTCTTGTTCCAATTGTTGTTGTTGTTTGGTATATCTATTATTGTTGTTAAATCTATTGTTGTTGGTATATCTATTGTTGTTAGTATATCAATTGTCTTTGTTATTGTTTGATACTTCCATTGTTGTTGCAGCTATTAACACTGGCGGTGAAATGTCGGCAACTGCGCTTTATTTACGTTAATTGCGAACGCAAATATTCATGAAACGTTGTTGCAATTGCACTTCGTCGTGTTTCAGATGTGTATGTTGTTTTTATTGTTTATGTTGTTATTGTTCATGTTGTTATTGTTTATCTTGTTGTTGTTCCTGAGTAAAGTTTTATGCCTACGCCTTCCACCACAACCCAACTCATTGTTGAAGTTCTACGCTGTTGGCGTGTTGAAATGCGAAATCAGCGCAATTTGCCATCGCAATCGCCATCCGCAACAACAACAACGCAACAACAATAACAGAAAGAACAGCACTTAAAAAGAATACATTTGCAACGATGGTGATGGTGGAAAAAATCGTTGGCAACGCCACAGGGTACGCATCGTGTTGCTGCCGCTTGGTGTCCTGTTAATTGTTGCTGACGATGTCGTGTTTGTTGCCATTCCATGGGTTGTTGTTGCTTAAGTTGTTGTTGTTACTATTGTATTGTTGTTGGTGTTGTAGTACAACGTGTTAACTGCGCATTGCGACATATTTTATTGCCAGCAATATTTTCCCCGCCTTTTATCCCATTTTGTTTATATTGCTTTCGTATATTTTTCAGTTTCGATACTATAGAAATTCAGCAATTATCTTCAGGTATATCAGTATATCCCCCAATTGCTATTGTGGCCAAATCTATGCTTCCTACATTTATTGTTCCACAGGCTGTATCGACTCATACAAATGCAGAAAATATCTATGCTTCAATGAACATTTGAATTGTATATTTTCCATTAATTTAAAATTCCTTTCCCTTGTTTCAAGAAAATTTGAACCTCCACTAAAGTCACCTGAATTAAAACAATCTGTATTTTAAATATTTAAATGCATAACTAAAGCGATTTTATTTCATTCTCTTTTTGTATTTTTTTTTTAATTTTTGTATTTTTGTTTGATGAAATCAACTTATAATATTCAATATACAATTATGTTTACTTTTTTATTTTTTATACTTAAATTAAATGTTTTAAATTTTTTTAATTACACAATTTAACTACTGATTTGTTGATGGTATTTTGTATTTTATAATAATACTTCTGTTATAAATATTTGGCTTTTGTTGTTTTAATAATACAATTAATATCTTAGCGTTAATTGAAGATAACCTACGAATAAAAATTCTGTCAATATTAAAAAGTAAAGACTTAAGGAATACGATATGGGGAATATACGTTTGTTTTTGTTTTTGTTGTTATATTACAAGAGCAAGGTGCTGAAGAAGCAAGATTGATATCGTATGCATATGTTAATAATTTAAATATAGGATATACATATAATACAGAAAATGTTGGGAAACTAAATATATTATCAATAAACAAATAAAATTATTTACATGAGCAGCTTTGAGAAATTTCGAGAGCTATATCGAAATATTTTATATCGAAATTTAGTCAAATAATTTGTTTCTACATAATTCAGATTAGAGTCAAAATTTGTATGCAATGTACATAGGTGGTTATCAAAGTGATTTTGCCATCGAGTATTTACAGTGAAGGTGCAACAACAAATATATTTACCTCATTGTTTAGCGGTCCACCTATCTGTCCATTGATCAGTCTGTCTGTCTATCTATCTGTCTGTTAGTATGTACTTGGGCTGACTTAGAGCTAAATATACATAACTTTGTATGTGTGTGTGTACATGAAATACATACATGTACATTTGTATGTGAAACCAAATTGAGTTTTTGTAGTTCTGTTTGTTTTTGTATTTTTTTTTTGTATTCGATCCAATACAAATTTACAACGCCTGCGGGACAGCAACAACGACTACAAACAAATCACGAGCGACGAGTGGGGGAGGGGGAGGGCGCTTCCACATCCACGGCTCAGTAAGCTTTCGACTGATTTATCGACTTCTCGATAACCAATCGATTCGCCGGCTCGCAGCCGCCGCTCCCCGAGCTGGGCGTCGGCGTCGCTGCTGCCGTCAACGCCATCGACACCGATGTCGCCGCCTGCTCCCCGCAGCTGCTCGGCGACTGCTTCGTGAGCAACTCGTACGTCGCCACCGCAGCGAACGTCGCTGCCGACGTCGGCGGCGTGTGCGTCGCTGCTGCCGCTGGTGGGCGATCAACGCCGTTCTCGTTCAGCGACTGCATGCGTCGCGCCGCGTCCATCGGCACGCCGTCGTCCTCACCGTCGTCGGCCGCCTCGACGTCGATGGCGGCGTCCTCGTCGTCGCCATCAGCGGGCGCCGCCTGGTCGTCGTCGGAGTCCATGTCGGAGCCGGCGGGGCGGCGGTGCATCTCCAAGCCGACGGCTGATGTCGCCGTCACCACCGCCGCCGCCAGGCACCCCACGCCCTATACGAGCGACGAGAGCGGCGGCCGCGGGGGGCTGGTGTTGCGCGCCGCCGCCGCCGCGTAGTACTGCATGGCGCCCGGGTGGTGGTGCGGCGGCGGCGGCGGCACGAAGCCCGCCCCCGAGCCGTCGTGGTAGAGGACGGGGACGCGCACCAGCCGCTGAGCCGCATGCGCCATGTTCGCCATGTTCGCGGCCTCCAGCTCGGCCGCCAGCTGGCGCTTCCATTTGTTGCGCCGGTTCTGGAACCAGATCTTCACCTGCGTCTCGGTCAGCCGCAGCGAGGCCGCCAGCCCCGCCCGCTCCGAGGAGCTCAGGTAGCGCTTCAGGTCGAACGTCGACTCCAGCTGGAAGACCTGCGCCCGCGAGAACACCGTGCGCGTCTTCTTCTTGCGCTTCGTCTGGTTCGAGCCGTCGCCGTGCGGCGAGGATCCGTCCGAGGGGCCGTCGGTGCCGTCGTCCTCCTCGATGATTTCGTCGCCGTCGTCGTCGGAGTCGTTGGAGCCGCCGCCCCCTCCGCCTCCGCCGCCACCGTTGCCCCCGCCACTGTGCAGCATGTAGCTGCCGGAGCTGTTCGGGTGCAGGTGGGAGCCGCCGGAGGACGAGGAGAGGTGCGTCATGACGCCGCCGCCGCCCCCGCCGCTGCTGGTGGGCGTGGTGGGCTGGTGCGGATGCTGCAGCAGCGGGTGCTGCGAGTGCGGCTGCTGAGCGTGGTGGAGGTGATGGTGGTGCAGGTGGTGGTAGCTGCCGCCGTGGTGGGGCGAGGGCGACTTGTTCGAGCCATTGTTGTTGTTGCCACTGCTGCTGCTGCCGTTGTTGCCGCCGGAACCGTGATTCGTGGCGCCGGGCACCGGACTCACCGAGGGCGACGACGGGTTCTCGGTCGTGTTCGTCGAGGAGCTGTCTGCAAAACGAGAGAGAGAGAGAGAGAGCGAGATTAGTGAGAGCAAGAAAATGGCGCATAGTTTGCTCAACTCAATCGAGGAGAGCGAAGAATAGTTGAGAGCGAGAGAGTGGGAAGCGATGGAGAGAGATTGAGATGGAGAAGATGAGCAGGAGAGGGATAGTGATGGAGAGAGTGAGATGGAGAGCGTGGGGAAGTTGACCGAACCCTGATGGTCGACGACGTCAGGCGCAGAATCCGTGAGTGGCTGCAAAGGACGACTTCCTTCAACCACCGCCTGTCGCCACCCCTCCCTCGCCCGTCCCATTGGGTGTCGACGGCAACAATGGAGGAAAATGCAATTAATTTGCTGAGTGTTTGTGGGCGTTTGTTTGCCGCTCGTCCACTCCAGTTCCGCTTGTCCCTGTCTGCCGTCTGTCTGCGTGTTCGCTTGTCCGCCCTATTGTCTGAGCTCTTTAGAGCATACCTATAAATCTATTATGTATGTATGTATCTGTGTATTCCGATGGTCAAGTTTTAGTTTAAAATGGCGTTCGTCTGATTCTTTCCTTCGTGTGTTAAAAGCTTTCTAATTGTCGCGATGTTGTTCGACGGTGCAGAATCCTCACTAAAATTGGATCTTTGGAGTTTAGCTTATCAAGTTCTAAAGACAACCTAAATCGAAGTTGGGAATATCCTGATCACTTTTCCTTACTCTTCTAGCAGCTTCTTGCTTCTCAAGCGAAATCTCTTCTCAACTTAAACCGGTTCTTGAACGATTTCACCCTTATAAGATTCACCGTCTCCCTTATTCAATCTGTCGTTGAACCTCCGCCATTTTTCTAGCTTACTACGACTTCCCTATGAACAACCACTTACTAACAACTAGCACTATGAACAATAATAAGCATTAAACAACTCAAAACATTCCATGGTTTCTCAAGTATTTCCTCAAGTTTCCTTTCGTTCGTCGCTCACTCTCCGACACGCTTTACTCATTATCAATAAGAGGTATTTCTTAGACACATACACATCCAAAGACTTGGGCATTTATAAGCAAATGGCACTTTGATGTCTTTAATCACCGCCTCGAAGGAGGATACATTAAGCTTTTGCAGCTCATTAAGATTTCTGTGTTGTTGTAATTAAAGTTGTCGCTAATGCTAGAACGAAGTAGGCCGCAGAAGACCACAAAACGAATAAGAAGGGTTAGTAATTTGTATTAATTAAAATACTGGAAGAACTGTTGGATTTTCGGGATATTTCCGTTTAAATTATGGTAGTAATAGTAGTCGACAAAGCAGATAAAAAAAGGCAAACAGATAAAGAACACTTAAAGAAATGTAGGCTAACAAGCGTAAGCCATGTTTAGAGCCTTGGCACGAATAGCGGCCAACTGAGAAATTCCTCTCTACTGGCCTTCCACTAACCGTAGATCTCTTTCAGTCAAATAGTTTAGATTCCTCACTATGCGAGTCTTTCGTAAGTCGCTAAGCCGAAGACGCATTAATTTAGCCACTTCTAAGCAAATTCCTTTCTTCACTCATTCTCGGGCTTACAATTCTTGAAATTCCTCCCGACATTCTCGAGCACTTCACCCGTTCCTTCGCCTCCACCTCCTCTACCACCGTGTGTGGCTTTCTTGTGTTCACACAACTGCAGTGTCTTGACCCATACTCAACCGATCCATTCTTGTCGAAGACCGTTTGCCTCCGATGCCCTCGATTGCCCCCACTAACATTTCCACTAATTGCAATTTGTACCGCTTTCGTCCCTCTGAGCTCCGCCGCACCTACGCCTCCTCTCGCCACGCCCCGCGAATTAAGGGGCCATTTAAGCCTCTTTAATTGGTCGTCCGCATTAAGTCGCTGCCGGTGCAATTGAATTTGTTCATGTAAATTGCCCCAAGTTCGCACGTCACGACAAGGCTTCGCCTGAGGCGAGACGAGGAAGGACGGAGGTGAGGCAAGGAATTCGCTGAGGTATCGCGTTTCGATGGGGGGCTTCATCGGAGATTAAAGGGATCGGTTATCGCGGGAAGGCGACAAGGTGGGTTGAGATAAGTATTCGTAGATGATAATAAAGGATCTCGCACATGTTTAGTTACTGGCAAAAATTAATTGAGTCGGAGAGTTCATAACGAGAAAAAGTCTATTCGAAATCCCTATCGTATGTCTGCCTATGGCTCACTCAATCGTCAAGTAAAGCTATCTGTCTCCGAGATTTTATCATAGATAGATAGAAAATAGAATGGAGAGAAAGTAGAATTTGGGAGTGGGGGAAGATAATGGGCAGATGGATGCGGATGGTCTCTACTTACCATGTGTGGGACTGTGAAAAGGCATACGTTGTGGCGCCCAGGGCCAGCCGGGCGGGCAGAGGGCCGCATAGCGTCCGGCCAAGGCTCCCCACTGCGAGATGAAACCCAATCTGCAATTAAAAGGAGAAGAAGGAACGAAAAATGATTAAAATAATTGATTAATTGCTTAACATGTTGTCCGTCACAACAATGACTACAACAAGAGGATAGAGAAAAAAGAAGAGAAACCAACAAGAATGAACTTTGCCATAAAAGCATGAGCACTTTCAGAGATGGCGACGGGGTGGACCAACGAAATTAACCTTGTTCAATTAAGGATATGAAAGTTCTATATACACACGCACAGACTTAGACATACATACGTGATGACATCTGAGTGAGAGATGAAGTAGATACTAGCCGTTGGCATACTTTTTCAATGTGTAGAAGAGCTCCCTTCAACAAAAACAACTACTACTTTTACTATTAGCACCACCAGTCATGGCTTATCAGCTCGAATAGCAGCTGACAGGAATTTTCACCCTCCTGTCCGCACTTTTCTGAACCCTCAATATATTCCTTTAGGTCTGTAGACCTCCTTCTTTCCTCTCTTCTCCCTTTATACGCATCTCTCACTTATTCGACTTTCTCTACCATTCTGATTTCCATCGTTCTGAACTCCTTCGACTCCCACATATTTCCTGACTTTCGCCATTTCCTTCCTTGATATACCCCTTGACTTTCTTTTTCCCCAAGAAGTCGTTTTCTTCTTTGAGAGAGCGTTTCATACCAACAACAAGAATGTTCCTGAGCAACAAATACAACAAACCCCAGACTCCCATCTAAAAGCTTCCTAATAAATACATTCATTTATTTACTTACTTACTTATATAATGTGCGAAATCAAACATTCAACTCGAATCATCACTCAAGTGTGCAAAAGACCTCCCCCCATCTCTGTCCCTTTTCCTCCTCCTCTGCCGCTCCATTTCCTTCTCCCGGAATACCGTCTGCTAGTTCGACTCGGTAATCGGGCCACGTCTTCGATTCCAAGCGAGCAGGTAATTGGGGGTTGGTTTATTTGCTCTTCCCGAAGCGAATAAAGCCGAGTGAGAGGTCGGGGGTTTTCTTGGGGTTGTGTGCTTGAAGATTGAAGGTTTTTCTCATGAATCACTTAAGTGAGTTTGTTAAACTTCCCCCGACGTCTTTACGCAGACAGGTTGGTTTAATAATACAGAAGGGTTGTTATGGTTAATAAGCAGGACGAAGAGAGGGTCCGGATCTTATAAATAGTCGATTTCATAACAGGAAAGTAGAGACTATGAAAAACCATCTCGCATCTATCGTCCTTACCAAGAAGAAGCTAATCGAGAAAATGATTGGAAAATCAATCCCAGTGGTCCATTATTTATTCCAGAAACTGCACATTAACTCCAACAACGACCCCTAGCATTAAAGAGCAATATTAACGGAAAATTCCCATAGGTTTTGGATTCCTTGACCAAAGCCATACGAGACACGAACTTCGATCCACATTAACACTCGGGCCACTCACTGAACCCTGTAAGCCTCCGGCAGTAGGCGTTATTTTCAGTTATTCACGTGTTGTCGTTGCCAATTGATATTTCCCACAAATATAGAATTTAAATGCCAAACCGTTGGAACTCGATTTTGCGAATCCCACTCAAAGCCTCAACCTTCATATCTTGCAGTTGCAATGTTTTCTACATTTTTCAGTCGTATTCCACATTTTAGCCACGATACCACCTCCGTTAACCTCTGTTGACCGGACCGAGTGGGGGCTGTGGCTGTGGCGACCCTTGTTTAGTCTGGCTCTGGGAATGTGATTTTTGCGACTGAGGTTTCAGGGTTGGTGTGGCCAGTGTTTTTGGGGGTGGTGTCAGGTGGTCAGTTGCATGTAGTGAAACACCTTCGTAGTAGCATATAGTTGCACAAGGTTGTTGTTGTTGTTGATGTCTACGGCTGCGACATTCGCACTACCCTGACCTCTTTTGCATCGACCACGATTCAGTCGAGCATTGATTTCCACGGTTTCAAATTCACAGACTTGATGGGTCGATAATCGGTTTCCGTTTCCATTGAGTGTGGGAACGAGTCGCATTCGGGTAATATTTTTGTTTTCTGTTGAAATATTAATTTAAAACGGATGTAGCAGTCAATACATTATACTAAATTTCAAGTTATATAATGTTAAGGTCCGATTTGCTGCTCCTGGCAAATAAATTTCCGTTTCAACTAATGACACAAATAGCCTTCTACGGTCTTTTGATGCCTTTTCTATGGTTTCTCGACGTTTTTCATTTTTAGTCTCCGCTGAATTGTTTAAAGTTAAGTGATTTCTTCTTTAAGTGGCGGATTTTCCACATTTGTAGGGTTTCGTAGACGGTTTACCTTTTGAATGCATGGCGTGTTTGTATCGTCAATTGGATGAAACACTTCAAGCGAATGTATTTTTAAACATTATCCACAGTTCACTAAATATTAAATTGTTTCTCAATAAATTCATTTGCCCCTTATGATTTGTAGATGGCTAAATAATTCCCCATACTACACATAAGACAAATATTATGAGTAGAAAGAATCATACATATTTCTGAATTTCTAAACTCAGTTTACAAACTTCCTTCAGATCTTATTTCAACTTTTACTGAGTTTGAACCATTCCTCACTACCCTATCGATGCCCATTCCCTCAAGACAGGTGCAACCACGTCCTTTGGACAAGTTCGCCCATTTAACAAATTACTACAATGCGGCAGCAACAACAACCGGTACAACAAATCAAAATCATCAAACGCATTCTTAATGTGAAATTCAATATCATTGTGAATGCAGAGCATATTTTTTCCCAAATACACCCAAAGCACCCGAGCGAATCCAGCAACAATTCCAGAAGGGTGTCCTTTGTATTGTCCTTTTTTTCTCACTCTCTCGCTCTCACTCTCTGCCTCTCATTCCCTCCTCTTGCTCTTTGAACCGAGTGCTCGTATGGCGCGCAATACAATTGAAATTACATAATAATTACAATCCAATTGCTATCCGTCTGTCGGTCTATCGCTGCTGCATTCGTCCACCCATTCAACCGTATGTCTGTCTGTCTATAGAGTGGATGTTTGTGTGTGCGTTCGCAATAATCTTATCTATCAAAAGGGATTTAACGCGCGTCGCTTAGTGGAAAATTACTTTCGATCGCATTGGCTTTTCATTGGGTTTTATCTCTCTCTCTCTCCCTCTCTCCCTCTCTCACACTCTGTTGCCTTCCAGTAGCTTTTATATCTCTTTCTCTTCTGTGTATTCCTCCGTCCTCCCCTCGATATTCTTTCGTCGACAGCACTTATCTTGATATTCTCTGCAACGTGTAGGGATTCAGGGACCCGGGGACTCGGGGACGATTGGGAATTGACTTGCGATTCTTATCGAGTTGGTGGTAATGGTCCACACTGCTTGTTGCTATTGTGCTCTGTTTTTGTTGTTGCAATTGTGTTCGTTGCCACCGCAGGATTTCAATTTTATAGCGCAAATTTACTGAAACAACAAATTTGCGGCCTCGATAAAAATCTCTGGAAACGCGTGGCTTTAAATGTCACATGCCCTGTTATTTGGACAATGGACGCTGATCAAGGATATGCAGAGGATGCACCGAGTGTAGACTGCGAACTAATTGTGAGAACCGCGGGGTTTTTTACTATACCACAATGAATTGTATCATTATACTTTATTACTAACGTGATTGGATAGCGGATATCGCAGTAGAACGCCGAGCAGAGGTTTCCCCAGGAGGTTTATACAAGATCTATCACAGAAGTGGTGTTAATTTCATGGGAAAATACTCTGTATACAAAATTACGAAGAAATGTTTAACAGACCATTCTCTGACTCCCTACTTCAGAACTCTATAATTAACCTTCTCGACTCCTCCTCAGCATCCTCTGAAGACCCCACCATTACCCGAGGAAAAACGTTCTCCTGTAGTAGATGTTCTCCAAAGAAACTCCTGTCCTGATGTCAGACAATTTGTAGATATTTACGATGCTAATTACTTAAATCAAAGCAATATTTTTCCAACCACCACTCGCCCTCCAGCCTCAACCGGCCCCCATCAACAAAGTCGTTGTCGTTGGAACAAGCTACGGGCCATTCGAAAGCGGCTCGAAATGTAATAAATACTCAAGTACTCGTCCGCCGGCGATATGTTGCCCAGCATTTTCATTGGTGTCATTTGTGGCGGAACTTGGCGACCGACCGGATGGGGGCCGTGGGCGGCAGGCCGTTGACAAGCTGAGTGGTGGTTGGTACACCGTCATCAGATCCACCCTCGTTGGCTCTTGGCCCCCGGCGGAAAGTGAATTTTTAATGAAACGTTTGTGCGAATTTGCGGTTAATGAGGGTTTTCGAAACATAAATACCGAGATTAGGGTCCACGACTCCGGGTGGGGCCAGAGTGGGGGAAACTAAAGGTGGGAAGACTAAATGGGTCGTAGTTTGTACAACATGGACGTTGGTAATGGGTCTAATGGAAGGGACATCGTGGACTAATTAATCACTTCCTCCAAGACTGAGTGATTCATGTGATTCACTGGGCGAACAATTTGAATAGATGCTGATGATGTTAATTCTAATGGTATTGGTAATCGTAATCTAATGGAATTAAATACCTCTCGTTTGTCAATTCGATTGTGGCCGCAAATTGAAGCATTTTCATATATTTAAATTCATTCTCGCAATCGGGATTCTACCTTCAGGGCAGATCATGATCCCTCTCATGCGATCGCTCATGCGGAAACATTTAAATCTTTAATTTGCTTCCAATTTCGATTCGCTCGACCCTCACCGCTCGTCCCGCTCGTAGTTTTGACATTTTCGCTCGAAGTGTCAACATGCTGTTGCGCACAACGATAGCTTGCATTCCCATTACCTCTCCCTCCCTCGATCCGCTCTCACTCTCCCGCTCTGGTGCGCCGTGGGACCCTTGAGGAGGGCTGCGGGTCGACCGCAAGTAGGCAAATATTAGCGAAATCTCTGCTGTGCGCACTTCCGCTCGACTGCTTCCGGTAGAGTGCGCCATTAACCGGGATTAGTTTCATAAATATAACAGTTATTTGACAAGCCGAGTATGAGCGTGTAAGAGTGAGAGGGCGACGACAGATCTTGGCTGCTCTGCTCAACAAGGTGTGCTTAAGCCGTTGCGAGCATTTGTCAAACATTTGGCAACATTTCTCCAGGATTCCCGAGAGTCCTTGTGTCCTTGCCGCAAATGACGGTCTCTCAAGAGGTTGTAGCAAAAGGGTTTTCACGTTCACCGTTGGGGGGTTTTATTAAAATTTTGCAATTATGAAAAGAGCTTCGTTGAAAGATGTTTTAAAAATATGAAAAAAAGTCCCACTGAAACTGTTCACATGATTATTCGCGATCAGTTAAATAACTCGTTACGAAGCTGATAATCCATAAAATTATCCCGCTTCAAGGTGAAATTCCAAAATAAAATTGCCATGAAAATATTTTTAATTAAACGGTTACACGACATCCTCCCGAAAACCCATGACCTAAAACCACAGTGATCTTCATCACCATCCACGAGGAAAGTAAAGTTATGTAAAAACCACCGATGATCAGTGATAAAAGTAAAAGGAGCATGGAAATACTTCATCCCCTCTCATCCGAGACTTCAACACAACTGCTAACTGTCAAAATACTGAGCCCATCTTTCCATCAGACGATCAGATATATAATTTATGAATGCGTTTTCATCCTTTTTCGTATTGTCTCCAGCTCAAATTAAACGATCATTCATCAAGTTAAATACGCTCGAGTGCGGAAATTTCGTGAGGAACCAAACTGTGGATATACTATACAGATAACACGGCACAAACCAAACCGATATAAATATTTAATTTGAGCTTATCACACGAACCCGCCGCTGACCGAAACGCCTACTCTTCCCAAGTCCTCCTCTTTCGTAGTCCTCACTGTCTGTCCTCGGCCAGTCTGTCTGTCTCCGATCGCTTGTGCAGGGCGATGATCGTGCGATAAACATTTCGAAAACGCAGCCAGACGACAGATCAAGCGCCAACTGCGGCACGAAGCGAGCAGCACGAGGTCTTGGCCTCTAATTAAACCTCTCGCGTGGGGGAAGGAGAACGATAGGGGATAGCAAGAGACCGGACAGACGCGGAAGTCCTGGACGTGTGGCGCGAGCGGCACTCGACAGGCTCGATCGATCGTTATCTGCCCCATCGCTAAAACGAAGAAGCGTCCCTTCCTGCGGTTGTGATCGGACACGTCGCGAAGGGTCCTTTTCGGTTGCTCTTGTTGGTTTTACCGTGGTATTCGTTGTTATTGCCAAAGGAGCGAGTGATGGCCGATAATTTAAGTGCAACATTTTTTTAATTCAACACATTCGTTAATCGCTTGACGTAATTTGATCTCTGATTAAATTCCCAACTCAAACCCGCCGACTCCTCGTCCAACCAACTCCATGTCCTGAGTCGCTAGAAAGAGCGAGCTGGAGTCGGAGTAGAAGGTCGGGTTTCGAAATGAATATGTTTGGAATTTATTAACGAACCTCTGTTGTTACGAGAGTCGAGTGATTAATCCATTACTTAGGGTGAGTGGATCGCGTTGTCTATCGGGCATATGCAAAGGACACACTCACTCTCTCTTGGGTTCTCCCTCTAAGTATCTGGGTTGCTCCTCGCGATATGCGCCTATATAGTATTTCGATCAGATGTTCCATTTGCGAGGATATTCAATACGCCCGGCAAGTGGCGGCTCTTTTTCTGCACATTTGAACAATTACGCGCAGGGCCTTTAATTGAGCGAGGTTCAGACTATGCAGGTTCCTATTTCGCAACGGTCAGAGGTCAAGACAGAGGTCACGACTATCGCAGTGCTCTCATTAGCCTTTCCAACTATTGCCCAAACTCTACTCGAGTTTCGTCCTACTTCCATCATCATCCATACAGCAATCTCGCAATCATGCAATCAATTTATGCAACGTCCTCGAAACGGCTTCTACTTCTCTGGAACTTCTTCCCGATACTCGTCTACATTATAATCTTCCACTCTGCTAAGGGCCCATCACGATCGGCCATCTAAAGCTGTTCGAGCATCCTTTCGACGACCCACGACCCAGATCCCGACGAAGGATCCTTTCCGAGGATTCCTTTCATTCCGTTCACCTAATAAGCTGATTCTGTCACCTCTACCCATCTCTCTTCGCCCATCTCTTACCACGGCTCATCGTGCTCATTCCCAAGGTTACTCTGTAAGATCTTCGTTTACGAAAAACAGGTGAATCCGATCCTCTTTCCATTCTTCTCGAACAATTGTTCCGAAGAAGCTCTTGTTTTCGACAACACTTGACTTTTCGGTTTGAAGCAGACGGACAAACGGACGGATGGCGGCGGAAAGATTTGGGTCATTGAGATTTGATCCAGGAGGTACCTGCTACAACTACAAACTACACGAAAGAGAAAGAAAGACTGCGAAAGATGGATTAGGAGTGGTTTCTATCGGAAACCTCAGTCTTAAGAGAGACTGGTATTTTCTTGAGGAGCTGAATGACGGCTCCAATCTCATCGTAGTGAAATCGCTATGGATAAATCATAATTGGAATACTCTATTTCGTATGCTTCAGATCTGGAGAGGTAGTAATATAATCACGATAATAAATTTAAACCTTCGAACCTAAGTTCGAGGACCCTTTGGAACTGTTCACTGGACGTCCCTTCGGATGACTTACCTTGATAGCATTGCGGCGTCCTGGGGGCCGCCAACGCCGGGCTGTGGCAGCTGCGGGATCGGCGTCACCAGCATCGATCCGTTGCCGTTGCTCGTGCCGTTCTTCTTCGAGGGCTCGCTGCGGCTCAGGATGCTCGAGATGGAGAAGCTCGTGTAGCCGTTGCCCGTGGTGGCCTTGTTGCCGGCGCCTCCGCCGTTGCCGCCGGAGTTTATGTTGTTGCTGCCGTTGCTGTCGTTGTGATTGCTGCTGCTGTTGTTGTATTGGCCATTGCTGTTTTCATTGTGATTGTTGTTCATCAATTTCGTGTTATTGTTGTTGTTCGGCTCATCGCCTCGCTGCTCGGGCGACCGGGCCGGCGTCAGCGTCAACGCCGTCGGGCTGAGGCGCTCGGCGATCGCCGTCGGTTGCGACGCCGCGACGGCCGCCTGGTGCAGCAGCTGCTGGTGGGCCGGGTGGCCCGGGTGCAGGTGGCTGTGGAAGCTGTGGAGGGCGTGGTGCAGGGCCACCGGGTGCCCGCTGAGGCTGCTCAGGTGGTGCTGCAGATGGTGGTGCAGCACCGTCGGCGGCACCGAGCTCAGCGCCGACGCTGCGGCCGCCGCGGCCGCTGTGGTGGGGCTGTGGAAGTGGCTGGAGCCGGAGGTCGGGGTGCCGCCGGCGGAGATGGCGCCGGGTGTGCCGGCCGAGTGCGGGGTGCTGCGGCCGCCGTTGGTCAGGGGCGGCGACGTGGCTCGCATGGGGCTGTCGCGTCCCTGGCCGCAGCCCTGCGGACTCGGCTCTGGGCTGGAAACGACGCTTATGTCGACCTCGGCATCGGATGAGGACATAATGATGATGTCGCAGTGGTCGTCGTCGTTATCGATGGGCGGTGGTTCGTGGGCGTGTTGCGGGCTCGTGGTGTCCAGGAAGATCGCCTTCGAAAGGGTCTCCTCGATGTTGAAACTTGTTTAAACTTTTCTTGTGTTTCAGAATTTGTTATCTTAAACTTTCACTCGATTTCACTTTTCGGATCAGCTCATATTTTCGCGATCGGCACTCGAAATAGTATCCAATGTTATTGTGAGTTTTTTTAGTATTATTGTTGTTGTTATTGTGATTTCACTGTTCACTATTGCCGTAGCATCACTTCGTGTTTTACCGTTATTCGGGAGTCGGGACGCTGCACGTCTTCACCGTTGCGTCGACGTTTCGCATTTAAATCTGAAAGTTCGTCGCGTCCTCGGCTCGACTTGAGTCCTTCAAGCGGCGATCGATCCGTGTCCTTCGTCGACTATTTTTCTCTCCTCCTCTCGTTCACTCTTGCGCGCTCTCTCTCTCTCTTCCTTTATTTTGCTCTCGCTCTGTCCGTGCGTCGCTCGCCGCTGCAGAACTAGAACTGAGGTGGTTGGCTGGCATTCTTTCGGTCTGCGGCTCAAACGCTTTTCGCCTTTTTCCACCAAACACAAACACAGCCATATATTCACACAGAGACAATAGTCACCCCTCACAGGGGTGCACGACGAACGACGAACGAACCCTCTAAGCGCTCTACCTGTCCAACCCCTCGGTCGGCCTCTCGTTTCGTTTCGCCGGTGGGACGAGCTCGACCCGCTGTACCCGAAGTCGCCTGCATCAGAGCGAGGCCGCAACATGGGTGCCGGTCTCGCTCCTTCCCCTCTCTCTCTCTTCCACTCTCTCGTCCGTTCATTCGTTTACTTCTTTCTCGTTCTTCCTGCCGCTCACTGAGGGTTGCTTCTAAGACTCGGAATGTTCTGCAAACCGCACTCGAAACACTTTACAAATGTGCGACGCTCGAGTCTGAAAGCGCGAAATCAAATCAAATGCTTTTTCCGCCCTCCAACCTCCCTATCGCCTTCACCCAAAACTCAAATCCGGCCGCATCCGCCCTCCTCCATTGGAGGCATCCGCTCGTTAGAACGCCGTGGCAGAGAAACGACTCTGTCTCTCTCTCGTTTGGCTCTCTCAATTCGCCGCAAACAGAATCTGGTGCTGGAGACTGAATCGCAGAGGGCGGTAGTGGGTGTTGAGTTGAGGGTCCTTTGAAGATGGTGGAGCTGCTTCGAGGGCGCATTATTTCCATCAATGTCCGCCACAACGAAAGGTCAAGTGTTGCACTCTGTCTCTCTTACTTTCGCTCTCTCTGTCTCGGTTTCTCTGGAGGTTACTTTGGTCGGTCCCGACAGACCGATCCGACGGACAATGCACTACAATCGTCGCCCCTCAATTAACTCAGTACTGAGGTAGGGTGTGGGGCCAAGGGGGGTCGTACAATGGGGGATCCTCTCACTGCACGCAAACTCTCTACGGTGTGAGGGTATGTGTGTTTGTTTTTCGATGAAAAGTTTCCTTGATTATGTCGGTTTCTGAGGAAGATTTTCACTATTGATTTCATCTCTGATTTCATTGCTGATTGTTGAATAATATATGTAAATATTTCTGATGAATGAAAACAGGTATATTTATTGCGTTTAATCAATGAGTGGTCAATTAATCAATCTGCAGTAATTAATAATGATCATTATTAGGGCACAGTAGTAGAAATATATAATTATTAATTTTTAATCGATATTATATTGATAGAAAGACCGAAAGTAGTGAATTTGTACATAATTATTCATGATTGTTTATTTTTTTATTTAATTATAATTGTTATAATTTATTAGTTTTTAACTTTTTATACAAGAAATTTACTTATATAAAAAAAGTATATTTATGTAAATTTTCTAATTTTACCATTTTTAAAAACGTTTTTATTTTAATTATTTTTATATTTTCATTATTTGAAATATTTCTGGAAATTGTTTTTCATTGCATAAAGTAATTTTTTATTTTTTATCTTTTAGTTGGAATTCAAATTATCAAAAGAAATTCTTATCAGAATTTGTGCAAGAGAAACAAGCCAGGCGAATTGAATTCGCCGCTTGAACACGTGTCCTTCAGAGACTCTCATCTTTTCCATTCCATTCCATTCGTTCCTCGTTGTTCAGCCATTTTTAACACATGCCAAGAGAGAAAACAGGAGAGCAAACAGAGGAGTGGAAAGAGAGTGAAAGAGGAGGAGAGGGTGGGGATAGTGGAAAACACCCCTGTGCAGAATAGTGCAAAAACAACAACTACAAATACCACAACTCCGCTGTTCAATCACGATATACAGTAAGAGATAGAGAAAGAGAGAGAGAGACGCAGCATAAGCAGAAAGCCGAGAAAGAGTGAGGAGAGGATGGGAAAGGTAGTCAAGGTTTGGAGAAAATGCAAATTTTAAATGTTTTCGCTTTTATTTGAGTTCAAAGAGAGCGCCGCGCAGACAATTGAATCAAAACAAAGGCCAGAGAATACAGAAAGAGGGAGAGAGAAGAGGCAGAGGGGGTGAGAGCGATTGGGTCGAGGGACAGACAGACGGAGAGAGAGAACGAACTCGTCTGCAAACAGACACAGTAGGCGTGGCCAACATCCGCAGAGCGACCAATCGGCGACGAGCGGCAGCTGAGGACTCACCAGGACTCGGCCAAGAGAGAAGAAGGAGAAGAAGCAGACCGAGCGACAGGAGAAAAGGAGCAGCAAGAATGAGAAGAATCGCGAGGCGCTCGTTGCAAATGGCACCGACCGACGGAGGATACGGATCCGACGCGCCGCTGCCGTGATTGAGGCACTCGTTGGTGTGAGTGTGTGTGTGAGTGTGTGTGTGAGTGTGCGCGAGGGGGGCAGGAAAAAATTCCTCTGCACACATATTCATGCGCAATTACATTTATCCCGTTTAGGATATCGTCCTGCCAAGTGCGTTCCAAGGGTCACCAGCGCGGGGCGAGCGGTCGGGCTGCCGAAGATGGGGGGCGGCATCACTTCGATCCTTGCGGTACCTGGAGGAATTCCTCCTCGCCCCACCACCCAACCGAACGATCGTCTCTCCTGCTTTCTCGCTCAGTCCTCACCCCAGTCATCTTTGCAGTCTGTCTCTCTCTCTCTGTGTGCTTATGATGTTGCTTTCTCCTCGGCTCTTTGAAGGTGTCAAATAGGCGTTGCCACATTTTATTTTGCGTCGCTCAAATTGCGAACTAGAACTTTGTTCTCGTTCCCTTTCTGTCTTACTGTTTATTCTTTCTTTATTTTCTGGTTCTTTTTTTGTTTCTTTCTCCTATTCGTTTACTTTTTCTCCTTTCGACTGCTAGTGCTTTTATTATTGTAATTGCTTGGTTTTTTGCGCATGTTGGTGTTTTTTCTATGCTGTTTTGTTGTTGTTGTGATAGTTGTTTTTCCTACCTCGTGTGCAAAGCAATTTAATTTGATTTCTTGTGTAGCTCGAGCAGAAAAGCAATTTTCACCAACCTCATTTTCTTCTTCCTCCTCCTCCGCCTCGTTTTCATCCCTCTGTCTCTTTCTACTTTTCCTTTCTTCTCCTTCACCATTCGCCTTCCTTCTTCTTCTTCACCACTCCCCACCACATCCGGCATATCAGGAGCTGCTGTTTATGAATTGGCTCCGACTCCGGTTTCTGTGTTTGGCTCTTAATAGATGTGCTTTATTCGTTGGAAACATTTCTTCAGCTTAATGGCATTATAACAATAAAAACAACAACCAAAATAAGAACAAAAATTATAACAACAACTCAAACATCATCAAAAATTACATACTTCATTCCAATATATACAAACTTTGTAGTTATATGTAAAGCAATGCTGTCAGAGTTGCCAACTGGATTGAACACGACTTCCAGGAAATTATTTATATTTTACATTTATTCTACTTTATTTATATACTGGAGTTCCAAGGAACATAAGTCAAGAAATATAGAGAAAGAGATATCAATATAGCGAAGAAATATATATTTGTAATCCTGTTGAAAGGAATCAGTACTAAATTAAATGATACTTTTTCATACTTTTTCCAAAAATAGATAAAAATACATCTTCAAAAATTAAAAGCTTCGAATTCAGATTACATGTATTATAAACTTAAATATCATATTTTAAGATTTATGACAAAATAAAATAAGAACAAAAACTACAGAGAAACTCCAAGTGAAATTGGCAACCCTGACGCATTTTAGGGAAATGGACTTGAATGCGAAATACATGCCCAGGGAGTCCAAAGCGTTCGGAGCGGAATCGTCGGACAAATTTGTTGAGTGTCCAGGACCACGACCTTCTCCTCGTTCTCCCTCCAACCACTACGAAGCCCCTTCACCCTCCACGAACCCCTTCCTCCTCCCCACGACGACCACAACCGAACGAACGAACGACCGCTCACCACCCGCTACCGACGAGGCGAGCAATGAACGCAGGACGATTCTCCGACAAATTGCGTTGCAATAAAGCGACGAGGACGAAGCACAAAGGAGGCGACCGGACCGAGACCAGTCCAAATCAGAGAGCGGTGAATAGCAAACAGATGGGGGTCGAAGAGGTGAGGGACGAAGAGGTTGATGTGTGTGCGTGTGGGTAGGGAGAGTTTGGTTCTGCAAAGCACAAGAATAAAAGGAAAAATCGAAAAACAGTCAGAGATCGGGAATACAAAGAGAGAGCAAGATGGGCTGTACTAGGAACGAAAGAGAGGGGAATGAAATGTGAAAGTTCGGTGTGGGTTGAGGTAAATGAAAGGAGCCTAATTGACGTACGAGTGTTCGGGGAGTTGCGACTTTCATCGACTCCACTTTATGCTCAACTACGCTCGAAAGGATTTTAATTCCGTTGCTTTGAGTTCTTGTTCTTGTTGTTGTATCCATTGTAGTTATTGTTGGTTTTGGTGTGGTTGTTATTTTAGTTTCAATAGTAAAATTTGTTTTCGTTGGTTGGCTCATTGTTGGTTTATTGTTTTTGCTGCGTCGAGTTTTTGGGGTTTTAGAGTCAATGGAAGGAAATCGAGAGAAACAAAAATACAAATAAAAATGTGGAAAGTACTTGGAAGCACTTATGTAGTTGTTGTAGAAGTTGTTGGTTCTATACTGTTGATGATGATGATGAAGAAGATGGTGTTGCTTTTTTGTTGTAGTTTGTCGATACATCACATACGACTTAACTCCAATTAGTCCGCAATTTAAGTTAGAAGATCAGAACCATTAGCAGTAACCACAGAATAATAAAAAGAGAAGATAGAAAAGAAGAGAAGATAGTAGACGAGAGACGCAGTGTACGATTTTCAGATAATGTTCTAAAAAAATGATGCCGAATTTTCGAACAGAAATAAAATGAGAACGAGTAATGTACCCTCCCCTCTAGTATCATCATTTTCGTTTTCCACACTTTCGCATTTTCTCTCTAATTCTGTGAAGAAAATTCTTCTTGAATACATATACATATCGAGTGTTCTCCTTCCCATGTCCACCTTCCCTCCTTGGTCCCTCCTGGTACTCCATGTTATTTGGGGATCATAAAAGCACAGAATCAATTCTATTTTATTTCCAGCGACGTGTCAGGAGCAGACGTCGTGGACCATTTTATGTTCGAATTATTTGCCACCTCCTGATAGAGCAGTGCGAACGCTGTGCTTTGTTCTTCATGTTCTTGTGGTACATACTTCTGTGTGCTATTTCAGCGAAACAATAAAAGATTTTGTTGTAATGCTATATAGCTATTTATGCACACATATATTTACTGAACTTTCTATGCTATGCAGGGTGTAGATGATTTGATTTTGAAGGAGATGATTTAAAATTTGAACATTGGACCATTTTAAGAATGTTAATCGTTTCTTCAAAGATATACGAATCAATATTTTCTGTCATGTTTAAACTTAAGAATCATTTTATACTTTTTTCAAGCGCATATTTAGTTGGGTTAAATTTAATGCTTTCATATAAAATTGTAAAATTAAGCCGACTTGCAATTTTTCTCTTCTTTCATAATTCTGCTCACTCTATCCATAATTCTCGAATTACAATTAATTTCACCAATAAATTCCGCAATCAAATTAAATTGATGTGATTTACTATCACGTTTTAAATAACCTATGTACATTGTACAACAATTACAGTAGCTACATAAAAACTTTCACCACAGAATTACGTCTCCAACACACACGTAATTACACGATAGAAATTCCTTGCAATGCACAAGTGAAAACTTTAATTAATCCTTGGAAGATCATCCGCAAACCGTATTGAGTTCTCTTCTTTGATAGTCGGTAACTTTTCTAAACAAAAGCCGCAAACTCACACACGACCACACAAATACGAATACACCGACAACACACACGCATGCACGACAGACATTTACCGCTTTAATTCGAACAATTATCAGTGGTTGTAGGACGGTTGTTTCTGATGGTGTTGTTGTTTGTTTGGCAAACAAATGGAGAAATCGCCAAGGATATAAAATTTCCAATTTGTAATAAAAGGACATGGGCACGGAGTTGGAGACAGAGGCTTGGGGGAAGGAAAAGGAAGCGAAGCCGAACTACGATGGGAAGGACAAAGAAGAGAGAAAGATGAGACAGAGGGTTGAGAAAGGGATGGACAAAGGAACCACGGAAGAGGACGACGATAGAAGGAATCAAATGGAGGAAGATGGAGGTCTTTACTGTATGGCAAATGTGGAGAACGGTGGAACTGTGGACAATATTGATAGAGAGAATAAGATAGCGAAACGAAGAAAATTAGGCAGCAGGAGATGTAACAATTGCTCTTAACGAACACAAAGGACGAACGGACACAAGGACAATCGTTGGAAACGCAGCTAGGGCGAATCCTTTTCTTCGAGATTCGCCTGGTTTCTTGATTTCTAAGGTGATGACGGAACATGACCGAAACAACAATAAACGACACAACAAGAACAACTCACGATGAAAGTGAAGCAACAGAAGCAGCGGCTAATAAATTCGATAGCGTTGAGAGAATCCAACGAGCCGCCCACTGTCTGTCTGCCCGACGAACAGTGACAGACTGAAATACGGCTATTTCCGGGGTTTCTTCAAAGTGCTCGGTTTGTCTCGGCCATTGTGATTGTGTGCGTGGCGAGGCGACGAATCCTTTGTGAACCGCTATAAAGTTTCTTCCCGCCAATGGGCTTTGTTGTAGCTTCGGTTTCTCTGTGATTACAGGTGATGAGAGGACGCAGGAGAAGAAGACAAGATGCGATGACCATCGACAATTGCATGTCCAGGGTTACCAATGCTATTTGAAATATTTTTCTCTTTTATGTATGCGTGGAGAAAGTGAACTGGAGAATGTTTTTATTTTGGAAACTGTCCCACGCTTGCCTTTGTCTAAAAAGGGAATAGTTGGCAACCTTATCTACACCACTACGGTCAACATCCGTCGACCAAAGAATCGGCGTCGTGGGTCGCCGATGAAAGGAATCAACGAATTAAATGAAACACAAGTACTTAATCCCTTGTAACGATTATTCTTTTAGCGATTTCCAACGCGATCAATGGCGGCGCATTTCTTCTTCTTCGGCACGCCTTTGTGCTATCCTTGTTGTTGTAATATATTTATTTAATTTTCCAGTTGACTTCAAAGGAGGAAAAGACGAGAAGCAAAAGTTTCGAATTCGCGATTTTCCGGCAAAATGGACATGTTCATTCAGCAAGAATGACGGTAGCAACAACAATAACGGCAACAAACAACAACCAACAGCGAAGTAAAAGGATAACTCTCGCGCACGGCAACAACAATAGGATTTGATACACAGCCGTCAATGGCGATTAAAATGGCGCGCACCGCCCTCAGGTACGCGAACCGATCGCAGGACAACACAGGACGAGCATAATTGAATTTTCTCAATTGCGTTGAAAAATAATATTTTCCTGAGAGCAGCACCTCGCCTCATCAATGATGATGATCATTGTGATCATCCTCGTCGTCGTCATTCATGACAAGGATAACGACGGCGAGACGCACCCAAAGGCAGGCAGGACAATAGGCAGACACATCGCCAATCGAAGCCAACATCACAGGAAGAGGCCGCCCATGGCCGAACAACAGCTCCGCAGGATCTTGTGGATGGCGCGGGAACCCCCGCGGTGCTCGTGGCTCAGCCCCTCGACCCCTCCCGTGGCGGATTCCACTTGTGCGAATCTCGTTTCACTCACAAGAACAAGGACGAACACACAAACAGAAGTTCTGATGCCGAGCAGGATCGATCATAAGGACGACATCTAGGGTTCATACCTGAAGCTGTACCACATCGCAATTGGGGCGGTCAATTGGCTGGGCGTGTCGTTTGCCCATCTCTTGTGGTTCGCAATAAAACGCTTGACGAAAATTGATCTCAATCAGGATCAGAGGGCTTCCTCTCTTCTAGACACCCTTATGTCCCTGTCGACATACCGGGCTTTAATCTGTTTATTGATGTTGATGTGTTCATAAATTAGTCCAGTAGACTACGAAAGGGTTGATTGAGGACTTTGCCATATAATGATCTTATTGGAGGCTCCGGTCATATAGTGAGGAACAAGGGTGCGAAATGATGGCGGTTCATTTTACGCGCACAATATCAGATTAAATGATATACACAGTGGATTTATGTATCTAACCAACATGAGGTAATTTCAAAACATATTTTTAAATAAGGGAAGACATATTGTAAACAAACTTATTCCTTTGAAATATGTACAGTTATTCACAAGAATATAAATTTTAACTAATACAAACATTGCTTTCACTACACCATTTTCAAGCAGACGAAGGTTATTTTAAATAGTAAAACTTATTACTTATATTTAAAGTATTCTAAAAAAAAATATAAAGAATATGCAAACAATATTAGAGGTATAATGGTATACATATTTACTTGCTGGCCCTTCTCTGAATAATTGTAACTGTAACTGTTTAAATGATGTCTTGACAGGCACATCAAA
Organism: Coelopa frigida; assembly: GCA_017309665.1. NCBI lineage: Eukaryota > Metazoa > Arthropoda > Insecta > Diptera > Coelopidae > Coelopa > Coelopa frigida. The sequence continues at coordinate 14,122,215 of CM029561.1, read as the reverse complement.
TCCCCAAAGGCAACTAAAAATCAAAAAAATAAATTCATATGAGAGAAATTATTCAGTGATTCAGCCGCACTTCATGCGGATGAAACCCATTAGATTTTTATCTCATTAAACAAATTGTATTGAATGTGAAAAGGATTCGCTTAGCAAATGCAGTCAATAATAATTAATAGAATAATAGCATAGAGCGAGCAAGAGAAAAAGAGAGAGGGAAGGCTGACAGACGAAAATACCCTCTCAGCACGCATGCAAACAACATGCATACAGCCACAATCATACACAGACACACGCCAGCGAACCCTCCAGGTTGTTGTAAACTCTATGGCTTCAAACGATAGAGCATGGACAGACAGACAGACAGAAGGACAAAAGAAGTTTTCGCGAAAGCATGGAAATTTACATCCCCATTAGAAGAGACATCGACATGAAGCATTTACGGTAAAATAAATCACGGCGTCAGGGGACAAAGTCGACGGACGAGGGGAGTGAAAGGTGGCGAGCGAACGAGAGGCGGGCAGCGGTTGCGACGTATCGAGGAACCGGATCGAGTGAAAACTACTTTGTGTCGAGGGCTTTGAAGATGGAGGACGGGGCGAGCTGAGTTGGGTCGGGTACATTTCGGAAGCATTTCGAGTCGATCCCTTGTTTTCTGTTGTTATTTTAATCGTTGCTACGCAAGGTCGAACTATTGAAACGAGGTGTCGTAATGCCCCAACAATGGTCTCCGAAGTTTTCGGAAGCCCTCGCACTTCACAGGCCAAAGTCGTTGCGAGAAGCAGTACAACAAAACAACACCGAGGTCTCGGAGGTTGATAAGAGGATTCTTCTATCAAAATAAAAGTCATTGTTTGGGCGACGAAACATAATGACGATGTCTGCCGAAGGACGACAAGGACGAAGGGCGAGTCAAATACGGGGTCGTAAAATAAATTGAGTATTATTTTTTGGCCAAATTGAAAAGCCAAAATATGGCATCGTTATGGTGCTGGTGCTCTCGTCATCCTCGTCCCCATCCTCATTCCCAGCTCCAACGTCCCTCTCGCCGTTCACTCCGTAATCGATTTCACTCGTCCCCATTGCATTTTTCATCGTCTTCTTCAAACGATGTTCTCGCTGCGCTTGCTTTGTTCGCTCATCCTTCCGCTGACACTCGGTGCTTGTGCTTGGTTCGATTCTTTCACGCCTTCGTCGCCCATCTGCTCCCCCTCCTATCGTCGCATCCCGTGGCATCCGCCCAAAGCCACATATTATCCTCGTTTGCTATAAAAAATAATTGAATTGATTTTATTATTGCAGTTGTTGCTTTGGTTTGTGAGAATGTTGTTGATGTTGTTGTCGTTGACAATGTGGTTATTGCCATTGTTGTTGTTATCGTTGTTGTTGTTTGTGTTGTGTATTTCAGTTGCGATCGTAAATATCACTTGGTCCCTGCGACATCCTCGGGCAGCTATTGCGACAGAAGCTCAGAATAAAAATACGCGAATTGCTTCTGCTCGAAATCCTTTTCGAGCATTTGGCACTCGCATCATCGTCTTTATGTTCATTGTCCTTTTCGTCCCTTTCGCTCTTCCCTACCCTGCCTTTCGCTCCGTTCGTCCTTCCGCTGCGCTCCATTAATGTTCGCATCCGGCCAGGAATCGCAAGCAAGAGATGAAGAGACGAAAAATTAAAAATCCAATCGAACGCAAGGTGGAGGTGGGTTTTATTGCTCTTTTATGGAGGCGACGCCGCCGATTGTTCACCTCGCGTTGATCTCCTGGCGCCGAGGAGGCTTTGTTGGCAGCTAATTTCGGTCGGCAGTCCTTCAGAGAGTTGCTTGAGGATGTTAGAGTCGAAATCGAAATCACTTAAATAGGTGGGGATTGTGTTTTCGTAAGAAGTAGTTCCCAGTAGGCATTATTTCCAGGACTGGATTTTACTGTAAGAAGAACAAGTTGACTTTTCGGACGGTAGTGGTTGAAACAATGTGTAATTATTTCATTTTCTATTTTTATTTAATTTAAATTTTTTAAGATGAAATCGTTTAGGCTTTGGTACAGTTCCATATTTTGGAACGCTACCCACAAAAAGGTATTTATTAAATTTATATTTTCCACCTCTTCAATTGCGAACCCCGAAGCACTTCTACTACATGCATCTATGCATTTATCTACCCAACCCTTCGTAACAACAATAGCAATTACAACAATAACAAAGGAGGCAACGGGAATGTTTTCAATGCGATCGAATTCATGGGAAAATCCACTTTAATCGAATCCTTGCACTCGAATTAATTCCACTCAGTCCATGGCATGCACCCCAGACATGGCTCTAATGATGATGTCGAGAGCGATGGTCGATGGCCAATGTTGATGTCCTGCTGCGTCAAGGGTATCAAAACACAATCCGAACAATAGCAAAGCCGGGGCAGAAGCTCTCGCAGCGGGCGGCAAGCAAAACATCGCAATGATACAATTAATTGGGCGATTCTCTGCCTTCTCTTCGTCCTCCTCCATCTCAGTCATCTCTCCTTGGCTGCTCACGCTCGCAGAGAAGAGGTGAAGAGAACTTCGAAACAACGAGCAGCATTTAGGATCGACCGAAAAAAAAATGTACCCTAATTGTAATCCAATTTTTCACTCACACTTCTCTGCAGCGCATGCCCGATCCGCCGGAATTAAGATCCTACTGCTTGGCTTAAGATATCCTATCCTGCACTGTACCCTTTTCTTCCCAACAATAGCAACATCTTTGCGGAAGATTAAGACAAAAAGAATATTTTGCATATTCGCGGTCTTCCTTCGGCTTTAAGGATCGAACGTCTGTAAGGATCTCGGCGCCTGGCGCCAAGCAAATCAGGCGGAAAATTTGAGCGCCGACGGCTCATCATCCAATACAGACCTCACTCTCTATCTTTTGCTCTCTTGGACCATGATTCTTTTCTTTCTCCTTCCCTCTACGTGATCCCTTGTCCAATTATGCGCTTACAATTATATGCTAAATTCTGAGCTCAGATCAGATCTGATGTTGATCAAGAAGATAATGGTTACGACTAGTATTTTGACCAAAGGCGGAGTTCGTCGGCGGCGCTGTAGAAGCGACGGTGGCTTGTTTTGCAAACACCGTCGAGTCCTTCGCCGCTGCTCCTTTCGCCAGTCGTTAGCATTTTCTGGTTGTTCAATTATCCGCCGGCAGATATGCTATCGCAAAAGAAAGTAGTGTGTACTTAAATATACATGTTTAAATCAATATAAATATTTGAATACATGAAATAGTCAACATTTCTTACATATGTATATACGTGAAGTACAACGATGATAGCAAAATTTTACTTTATTCCAATAAATTATTAAAATAGAATGTATTTTCAGAATTTGTGATAATAGCCAATGACTTTTTGGTTTGGAATTAATTCCTTGTTTTTATATGAAGTTTAGTCTTTTTAAAAGCAATAACTACTATAACTAGTACATCCAATTTGCTTCACTAGCCCAGAAATTTATTTTATTATCTTGATTTAAATTCGGTATGATTTTAGTCTTGCTTCATAGTCATTGGTTTCTGTGTTCAGCAGTTCACCTCTGACAAAACGAGATCCAATTTATTTGTATATATAAGATTCAGAAATTGATAACTTTGATAGAAAATTAAACATTTGATAAAAGTTATGGAAAATTCAAAATGATTGATAACTATCATAGAAAATTCAAAATATTTATTAATTTTCATCAAAAATTCAAAATTTGATTATTTTCATAAAAAATTGATTTCAAAAATTCTATTCAAAAATCAATTTTTAATAGAAAATTAAAATTTGATCATTTTCATAGAAAATTCAAAATTTCATCAATTTTATAGTAAATGCAAAATTTGATCATTTTCATAGAAAATTAATAAATTCAAAATTCGATCATTTTCATAGAATATTCAAAATTTGATAATTTTCATAGAAAATTTTATTCATTTTCTTGGAAAACTCAAAATTTGATAATTTTCATAGAAAATTTAAAATGAGTTCGAAATAATGTTTGCTTGGATAACATGATTGTTGTTTTATTATCACTATTTTACGGCTAATAATTTGAATAATTACCAATTACTACGTCTTAACTAATCTACATGACTAATTATTGTAAAATTTTATAATAGATAGATATCTCAAGTACACTCCCTTTATATATTTTACTCTCAAACGATATATAATCGAACGATCTGATGTTATCTGGACAATCGTTCGTACCACGTACTGTAAAGCGATGTCGTCCATATTCCTACAACTTACCAACTTTCGCCAAAAGTTCTGTGGAAGCTCTTCTAATCCACTACAAGTTCCCCAACACGTTGCTCTCTATTGGCAGAAGAGTGGAAGGAAGGAAAAAGCACCCAGAGCAGGAGTTAAATTCGCAATTAGTTCAAACCATAAACAAAATCGTTATCGATTGAAATTTAAAACCGACCAGTTGTGTGCACGGACAGACACGGACCGTGAGGCAGACAGACAGAGGAGGAGAGAGATAGAGAGAGAGCGAAAATAGATGGAAAAGGATTGAGCGCCCGACCTCCCCGAAAAACGAAGTCCGTGAAATGCAGGAATGAAAGAGAGCGAAAATATGGATGATTTTAAGTGCGGTTTCGATGGGAGGCTTGAAGTGGCGAAAGGTGGGGGCTGAAGAGGAAAATTGCTGGTGAAATATATTTAAATCAGAGCGAACACGACCAGACCGACAGCAGACAGATAGACAAGCAGACAGTCCGGCAGGCAGCGAGGTGAAAGGAGCGACGGACGGTTAGCAAGGATGGACAGACAGACAGCAAACGATGGGAAATGCAAATTGCAATTTTAGTCGCAACGATTCATTTAATTGTAAAATGCTGTTAAGCTCCGGCGATAATAATTGCACTGTATGTAGGTATGTGTGTAGTTGGTGATCGGGTGTGTGTGTGTGTGTGTCTATTCAGCGGTAGATGTACATATATGAATCGAACTGAATGTGAGTGCGCACTTTGGAAGTATGCAAGTGGCTATTTGCTGCTTAAAAAATCACATCATCGAACACGTATCCGGTTCAAGCCGGCCATTGGACTTCGCTTACTTTCGGATTGCTCATGATTTTCTGTTGTTATTGCTGTCTCGTGCTGTTTTAAGCCAGCATCCAATTTCAACAGCCGCGTTCTCTGCGTCCATACATCCGTTCTCTCTTTCAGTCGGGTGAATGAGACCGCTCTCTCCTCGTTGGCACGGAAATCGCTGTCATCGAGTGAAAAATAAAACTTTTCGCAACATAAATCGACAACAACAATAGCAACGTGAACAAAATGGCGCCGCTTTCTCCATTAATAATAATTGCTTTTATTTAAATTTTAATGGCAATCGATGTTGCGTCCGTTTGCCGAGCTCTGAGTGGATTTAGTTGCATCAGAGTTTCGCTGTCGTACATGGGTGGGTATCGTCGAGTGTTTGTGTGTGCGGATGTGTGTGGGTGTGTGTGTCTTAATCCCTGCTATAGTATTTAACGTTTGCAATTTAATTTATATTTATTGTAATTGCAAATTATTATTACGTGACAATAACGCAAACAGCTAAAGTCCATTTCCGCTTCCGCTCTGCTCGTTTCCGCCATCGACCCTTTCACTTCCGTTCGCGGTCATTTTTTGCGGACTCTCGCGTGGTCCGGGCTTGCGTGATTTCGCGAAAGTCTGTAAAAATAATCTACAATAAAAATGTCTTCGATATTTTCATATGGTATTGCATGACCTCTTACATACAGTTTATTTTAAATGAATTGCCAAATGCTTTAAATTTGTAACAGATGTTTCGATTACTCGTGCATTTCAATACCCGTTACTCGATACTTACCTTCAGTTTCATTGTCTGTATAATCAAAATCAACAAAATAAAATTGTATTTTTTATTTCTTTTCTTCTGTCAGAATTTAAATTATTTAATAATTTCTTCCCTGCTGCTTTTTTTCGCCCTTTGTATTTTTTTCAATCTACCTGAGTTGCAATGAAACTTCAATCGAAGTGGTCGCATTTTTTCTATGTAATCGCCTCAACGCCAACGCTTTGATGAAACCCACTCTCGCCTCGCCGCCCCATTCCGGTCACACCCACACATGCCCAGGTTCCCCATTGGCAGAGCCCGCTGTACTGCAAGGAGATATAAATTAATTTCTTTAATGGTTTTCGACTCGCTTGCTGGAGAGAGGCGGGTGGTAGGAGCCGTGGGAGGTGGGATACAAACTTTTCCCGCTTCTGTCTTTCATTTTTTACACTGCGATACACCGAGCGAAAGGTGATTGAGAGGTGAACTGAGATGGAGGACAGAAACGCGTTCAAAGCTCGCCGGAAAACGCGGTGCGCCATTGCGTCTTCCATGATGGGAAATCAAAGATAAGAACTCGCAGAATTCCTCCTCAGTCGTCGACAACAAAATGAATCAGCGTATTGCAGAGGAGAAAACGCGATTGGAAGAGAGCAGAAGAGATAGAGATTTAAGCGAAAACATCTGCTGCGGAAAGGCATGTGGTTTTCGCAATTAAAAGTAATTTAAATAATTGTGCGCGATCAAAGAGTCGTCGGACGACTCGTGGTAGGGAAGTCGGATCAACATCATCTGCATAGCATTGAATTCAAAAGAATGAATAATAATTTTTTTCAATTCATTGAACACGCATTGCAGTAATTTATATCGAAACGATACGAAATTTGATGGTAATTTGAATAAAAACAAAATTCTGATCTGCTTAGGTAACCAGATGAAATGTTTGAGATCGAATGGTCTTCAGTTTAAGAGGGCTTTTCCTTCGTCGCACTCTCGTTCCCTGGACCCGGGAGACATTGTGGCTCTGACGAAACATTAGCCGCTCTGCCATTGTGTCTGGGAGGATCCTTTGGCCGAATCTCGAGAGTGTGCTGTGGAAAATTAGAGCAGTTGGCTCGTAAGCAGTGGACCAGCTCATCCGCTGGCCAGTTCAGATTTAGGTCATTCAATTGTGAAAGGAACATGTGATGTGACATGGAAATTATGTAAAACGATTACGAGTGGACGAAGTAGCTCGGATTAGTTAATATGATGCACACGCAGCACCCAGCATTGCGCATGCCTCTCGGCTCAGCGGAGGATCGAAATCTGGATCAGAGGCAAAGCGCCTCAGCTGGCCCTCGTGAAACTGGGTCAGGACATGTGTTCGCACTCTTCTCGGAAGTTGCGACAAATTCACACGCTGCCATCGACGATCGGCTATCGGCAGACTCTCAGGTGCGATCGCCAATGTAATCGCCGAGATCGCAGCGATTGCAGGTTGTTGACAACTCTCGTCCTTTCGGCTTGCTCCGCTCCTCCGTTGTTTGGTGACAAACAATGCGATTGTATGGCCAGGATCACGCACGATCCGATGGCGGTGCAGACGAATCTGAAGTGGACGAAAGTGAAAATCTTCTTAAGCGGATCAGGGAAGGACGAAGACGAAGAGAGAGAGAGAAAGGGAGAGTGTGAGTGAAAGAAATCCGGATCATGCTCGAGGGTTGACAATTGTGTGACAAGGATTACACTTGAGGTGAGATCCTCTTGTGCGCTCTTTGCGTTACAATTGTTCCAATTCCATCCTGTTTTTGTTTTCCCATTGTCCTCGGTCGCATTTTCCCATTATCCTCCACGCATTCGTTGTCGTCTTCTCTCTTCATCGTCAATTCCATTCGTTGCATTCGCATCTTTTGACAACATTACGAGAGTTTATGCGGGCGTTGGGCGTCATCACCATCCACTCGAGCCGCGATCCTTCCTCGGCTCAGCCCAACAAGAGGATCGATCGTTCTTTGTCGTCCTCGCTTAATCCTTGAGCTCATTTCCATAGGATGCGTTAATGTGATTCATATCTGGGGCGAAGAGAGCGACGAGAAAGTGAGCAACAGCAGCGAGGAGGACCTTCAGGGGGTGCGAAGCCCGATGACATCTCGGGGAACGGGAGACGGAGATGGAAATTTGAGAGTTCATCGCTTGAGAGTTAATTAGAAGAGTGACGAAAATAAATGGGCAATAATTGATGTGACAGCGATAAAAATATACGAAAACGAAGCGAACGCATTATCGATTCCAAGGTATCCTATTTCTCAGGCGATTGGGGGAAAATGTGCAAGAAGGTGGAATTATGGGATTCGTACGAGCGGTAATTGGAGGTAGCCAATAAGAGCATGGTATTAGCCTTAAAGATTATAGGACTAATCGCAGCTCTTGAGAAGACTTTAAATATTTTTATCCGAGGAAGCGATATAAAAAGTCCTTCAAAATTATACAAAGTGAATGTTTGTAGGGGTAAATTTATGTTTTTGCTTTTATGAAATCCATATGCTTCTAATAAGGGAACAAGTTCATACATAGATAGAAAAAAATCCCATCGTCTCTACCTCGATCGCGAGGACTCGCAAGATCCCGTTGAAGCTGTTCCTTATCGAATGTGCGATCGATACGAATCGAAATGAGCAAAAAAACGAGGAGAGAAAAAATTGAAAACCCATCAAAGGAAAGAAGGAAGCCGCTCCTGACGAACCCATCAGCCGAAAGAGGAGCGATCGAGTTCAAAGCAGGGGAGCCGTGTGTTCCTCGATCGATCCACCGATGGATCGTTATCGCGCAGGACCTTCAGGATAACACCAACAGCAACACCGAAACAACAATGTGTGGCTCGAACCGAACCAAGGATAACGTGCTGATGGTCAGCGGCGCACGAACGTCTTCGAAATCCCCGAGAACAATGCGTAGAAGAGAGCCAGCCGAGGGAGAGAACAAGACTAAATTCTCTTGATAAATGCTCTTATGATATTGTGGTAACTAGAGCAACAACAAAAACAAAAGCAACAACCTCACATCTCCCAAAACAATGGGTATGAGGTAGCATCGATGGCATAATGTTTGCCTACACGCGGTCGGCGAGAACAATCGCGAGCCGACAGAGGATCCTGCAGGACAATCGAGAACGAATACACACACACAGAGCGTTCGCTCGCACACGCATTCGTTTGTTCGGACAAAATATTTACCGACCACCACACACTGGGCACAATCGTAATGAGCCTTAAGACATCGCAGCCCACAACACAGTGTCCTGCCAAATGGATTTTCTCTCGATCCCGGCTCTCACCCCGCAGTCCTCGCGGGCTGCCTGCCAATGAATGCTAATCTATTAATGCCCCTAAGCGCATGTGTGAGGAGCTGGGCCGTGTGAGGACCTGGGCCGTGGTGGTTCCCGCTCTCTCGATTGGCTACAAACGAACAATGAAACTCCTGACGTTTCCACGTCCTCGATCGACGAGTGCTGTTCGACGCGAGCCTTTGTTTTCCAGTGCCGATATTTTGCATATTTAGAGGATGTTTAGAAGAGACTGTTGGCAAAACATCTGACATGCAAGGGCATCGACTGAGCCGATATCCATCGATCGTCCTTGGATGAATGGAAAATGTAGAGCATCTCGCTTTGTAGAGCTCAACCCAAACCAAACCTTTTGAAGGACTAAGTTTGGATGCTCTAAGGACCAAAGAGTACTTCAATCGAAACTTTCGTTCAAGTTTCTGACTCGAACAATCGATTCTGCGGGTGTTTATTATTGTGATAGCGGTAATTACGGAGATTAATCATTATAATAAATGATTCATGCCACCCACAAATACATACACAAAATACACACTCGAGTAATAAATAAGTCAAATAAAGCTTTCAACTCCAATGTCGTCTATCGCGTAAAAACCCCCAAAAACCTCGACGCTTCCCCAAAACGAACAACAAAACACATTGGTATCAACAACCCCACGTCGTTATAAACACCTCTACATTGCATTCAAACACACACAGCGATAGAAGAGAGTGAGAGAGAGCGAGACGGACGGACGGATACGCAATCCCAGAAGGATAATCAGCATAATTATTAAATGAATAAACGCTTTTAAGCGCAAAACGCTTGATGGGTGTGGTGGCCAAATACTGGGGCAACAGACCCATTTCGTGGGGACAACAACACCCCCAACAACTCCCCAAATTCAACTTCCAACACCTCGCACAGGGGTGGAGAGGAGTTTAAATAAAATTAAATAATGTAGAAGGAAATCCTTTTAAGACCGCGCGCAGATAAGAGACACAGCGGATAGGGAGGGAGAGATGGAGCGCAATGGATTGAGGAGTTAGTGTGAAGGAGAAAGAGAAAGGGCGATGGGGAGCCGCGAGTACATAAACTCATCGTTCGAAAGACTCCCCGCAGCAAGGAGGAGGCGGAGAAGACGAAGTGGAAAACGAAACAACGGCGAAACGAAATTAACCGAGGCGAAGATTGGTGGGGAGCGGGCGGGTCGGGGGTGGCCTGGAGGAGACGCTGCTGCGCTGTGCGTCAATGGTGGAGGTCGCGCCAAAGCACTTACACGAAGCAATTAGGCAATTCCCATGTTTGCAATTACACGCCCCTCGCACCACCACCACCCACCAAAGAAAAAGGTGGCAGCATCGCGCCGCCATTTTCGACTCCATTTTCGACGCCCGACAAGCTTTTATAATTTCTCCAAATTACGGTCGAGTGTACGGGCGTCTCTCTCACTTGCTGTCTCTTTCTTGATCTCTCTTTCTTTCTTTCTCACTCTCTCTTCCTTTTTCTCTGTTTCTCTATCTCTTTCTCTTTCTTTCTCTCTTTTATTGACTCAGTGTGTGCGTAGGGCTTGAGTTCGCTGTGAGTTTGCGAGTGTTGGAGTGAGTGAGTGCTTGTGTGGGTTTTGCCGACCCCTCTGTGTGTGTGTGTGTTTGGGGGAGGGAGGATTTTGCTGCGAGTTAAGTAATTTTGCAATTAAGCGGAGGCTGTCGATGGGTGGCGGTTGGTCGGTCGGTCGGTCGGACAGATAGACGGTTGGATATTCTGTCTGTTTAGTGCCTGTAGCTCGTTGTTGTTGTTCTTCATCTGCTTCTTCTTCTTCTGTGCTTTTTGGTTTGTTTGTTCGTCGGTTCTCGTGTCAAATTTTCCCTCATTTGGCGAAACTTTGTTATAATGAGTGCATGTTCTTGTTGTTATTATCGTTTTTGTTGTTGGCCGTTGTATTTTGTGTGAGTGTGTGTGCGTTTTTGTACTTGTGAGCGCCAATGCCCTATCGGTGTTTATGGGAACGCATTTGCGTTCTATCGCAAAGCAAATTTTCTCATTAACAACTTCCAACTTAATGGATCGCATTCAAAAGGCAACGCAAAAACAGGCCTATTCCAAACACAGACAACCATCGCGGGTCGGTGGAGAAATGGGGGGCACTTGGGATATATGTAAATAGGACTTAATTGAGAAGAGGAAAGATGTGAATATGATAGATAAAACAGAAATAGATAGATAAAATAAAACAAAATAAAAAAAAAACCCTTTTTTTCATCATTTAATTTTCATCAAAACTATCGATAACACCCATGTTATCGTTCCAGTGCCATCGCCATCATTCATTTAACAGCCGACCAGGGTTCACACTCTACTTCGATCGAAGTAGATCTACTTCCCAGCTTTAGCTTTTCTACTACCTTGAAGCCTTTTTCTAATTCATTCACCAGAAATGTACTACCTTAAATTTAGTTGAATGATTTTTATGAAAGCTGAGTTATATGAATGTTTTACATGAAAGTTTCCAGTAAAGCTTTTCAATGACTTGTAGAAATCTCATAATGAAATTGCGGTGGCGAAATAAAAATTGGCACCACTTGAATTCAAAGCAACAGTTTTAGTTTTAAAAAAATACAATACATACATACATGCTTGATTGAAAAGAGATGTTAAAAGTGAAAAATAACTGAAAAAATAAAACAATATGTGCTATTTTGAATCAAAATCTAAGGAGTGAGTAATTTTTTCTATATTTAATGTTTGTTTTTATCAATAATTGGTTTTAACTTGCATTTATAACCTAGCAGATACGACATCAGAACGTCATGCGCCATTGTCGAAGATTTTTGTTCTTTGGAAGTAAACAGTGATGGTTGAATCGTGAGTTGAAGTTTCCAAAATTTGTGTATACAGCTGTGACTAAATGGCTAGGAACGATTTATAGTTCCTTCCTTATGCAGTTTACAAAGATTGGATATTTTAACAAAATGATTTATTTTTGGCCTGGATATAAGTATTAGAATGACTTCGAAAAAATCATAAAAAATACATTTGAATTTACGAATTTATACAATGTATGCGTTTTATACAACAGTAAAGAAATCGGAGAAGCGATTACTAGGGAATGTGACCAAGCCCTTTTATACAAAAAAAAAGACTTGTTAAATATATATCTTTGACCATATGTAAACAAAGAACCCTGGTGTTCCCTGGTGCAAGTCGTCAATCTAAAATGTTTTTATGTAAATGTTTAAATAAATGAATATAACAAAGAAAATACTATATTTTTTTATATATAATTTAGGCCCCAAATTCGAAAAAAAAGAACTTCATTGGGCCGAATGATAGAAACATATGTTTCTACTACTGTCTACTACCATGTACAATATTTTCTACTACTTTTCGATCGAATCTAGTACCCAAAAAAGCACCCTCATAGTCCGCAAATAGTGTGAACCCTGCAGCCGACCGAGCACAACTGACAGCCAATAGCCATTCCATAATCAGCTGTCACATCACTCACATTTTTCGTGTTTTCTTCAGAGATTCGCTGGCGAGATATTTCGAAGGCAAAAGAATTATTTTTTAAGCAGTTGATAAGAAAAAGCGAGCAAAATGTCATTTATCGCACGAGCTCTCTTGAGAAATGTGAGTAGTGGAGATTGGGGGGAGGAGTAAAAGTGGTCTGAACACTGGTGCAACAACTAAATTATGCGGTGCATTGCAATTACGTAATGTCGGCATTGTTGTTTTTGCCCATGATATAGCTTTTTTAAACTATCATGTACATTGATTATATTTTTGCATATTTGTCTTCGTTAATCTTACAGATTCCAGTGCTGTGCAAGCAGGCCACAAAGCAACAGACATTCATCAGTCGCTTCTTACACCAAAGTAAGTTTCTTTTCTCTTCTCTTTCAACTTGTATACTCATGTCTCTTTCCTGCTCTCCACTGCTGATTTCATAGCTGCCCCGCTGTTAACTTGTCGGGTTCAACACCCTGCTCCCGATTTCAAAGGCCTCGCCGTCGTCGGCAATGACTTTCAAGAAGTTCAACTCTCCGACTACGCTGGTAAATACTTGGTTCTGTTCTTCTATCCTTTGGATTTGTAAGTATATGAGCTCACATTCATATCAATTATTTCCATATCTCGTCCCTTTTTGCAGCACCTTCGTCTGTCCCACGGAAATCATTGCATTTAGCGAACGGATCAAGGAATTCCAGGACATCAACGCCGAAGTAGTGGGTGTCTCGGTTGATTCGCATTTCAGTCATCTGGCCTGGTTGAGCGTGGATCGGAAGAACGGTGGTCTCGGCGGACTCAAGTATCCCCTTCTCTCCGATTTGACCAAGAAGATATCCCAAGACTATGGAGTTTTGCTGGAGAACGAGGGCATTTCGCTACGCGGAACCTTCATCATCGATCCCAATGGTGTGCTGCGCCAATACTCGATCAACGACCTGCCGGTAGGTCGCTCCGTGGACGAGGTTTTGCGTTTGATTAAGGCCTTTCAGTTTGTGGATAAGCACGGCGAAGTGTGCCCCGCAAATTGGAATCCAGAGTCGAATCCCGACACAATTAAGCCTGATGTTAAGGATTCGAAGGAATACTTTAACAAACATGGTTAAGGTATTACCGAGTTTATGCTTTTCTGCAGTTCGGTTTATATTGTGGATTTAGTTTTATATCAAATTAAAGAATGAAAATATAATTTTCAAACACTTTAAATAAAAAGTTAAAATAAAAGACGTCTTTAATCTACTTTTGTCATACTATATTGGATTTATTTTATTATACGACTAAATAGGATAGGATAAAACAAATTAAATTTTGTTATATTAAAACACATGATACCGAAACTTGCGATAAGATACAGAAGCAGTTTCATACTCGATAAATAGGCTTGATTATCATAATTGTTTTTTTTTTTGTTTGTTGCAGTTTTCAATAAAATGTAAATTTAACACTATTCTAAATACACGTAACTTGAAGTAATAAATTGACAATTCAATCCCTTGCTCTACTCCAGATGTTGCACTCACTGCGATGGCGGCGGAGGTGGTGGTGGCTGCACCAATCCTGGCATACCAGGTGGTGGCGGAGCGCATGGGGGTGGAGGAGGGGCAGAACCCGGAGGAGGAGGTGGCATGTATCCACCAGCGCCACCCCATCCACCATAGGCATGTGGGGGCATCATGCCGGACGAATTATTAGCAGACCACGGAGGCAACGATGAGTTAGTCGTGCCTGGTGGTGGAGGAATCAGTGGAGGCATGGGTCCAGTTCCGGGGGGCTGGAGACTCGAGCTCGTGCCAGGGGGTGGTGGTGGCGGTAATCCTGTACCCGGAATCGGGGGATTCATAGACGAGTCACCACCTGGTGGCGGAGGCTGAGCGGCTGGCATCCAGGGCATCAGCGGAGGCGGTGGAGGCTGTGCACTAGGGGGCATCAGAGGCGGCATGGGCATAGCTCCTGTAGCGACAGCCCAAGCAGATGGCGGTATCGGGGGTGGTGGAGCCACGGCGTGTAACGATGCCTGTTGTGCCTGATGGTTGGAAGGAGCCGCTTGAATGGCCTGCATCGGCTGATTGGGTTTCTTGTCGAACAAACTGTAGCCTCGATTTAGATGAGCTTGTGCTAATGGATCAACTGTAGGCTTTTGTGCTGCGGCAGGAGGCGGACCCTCGCCTAACTCTGCCATTAAACTCATATATTCTTCGTCAATCTTAGCCTGAGAATCTTCTGTTGCCTCGCCGGAAGCACCTGGACGCTTGCTGCGACAGTCCTTCGAAATATGACCAGCACCACCGCAAGAGGTGCACACAATGCTGTTGGTCACATTTGGCTTATCCGGACACAACCAACTCTTGTGCTCCGATGAACCGCAATTGGTGCAGCGTTGACAGTCCGTTTCGCGCAAGGTGCCATTGAGTTGCGCCAACTCACGTAACTGCATGCGGCGCAAATCATTGTGACCTTCCGGCACTTCGATACCCTGCCGTATGACATCTTTTATCTTATCGACTGCCTTCTTTACAGCTTCCGGATTGGCTGCAGTAATGAACGCATGCAGCGGTTCATCTTCACCCGGAAGTGGTTGTCCATCCTTGCGTCCGACCTTGCCTTCCTTCACAGATCCTTTACCGCGTATAATAATCTTAGCACCAGTCTCCTTTTCCATAGCCTTTAAAGTGTTACCACGCGGTCCAATTAGAAGACCGACGAAATTTATGTCAGGATGTTGCTCTTGGGGAATGAGCACCTTGTCGCTAACACGAGTCACTGGCGGTCTGTCGAAGGAGAGAATTAAAGGAATAATCCACGAAACTATTATACTGACTCACTTATAATCAGCCGGTGGTTTGAACTCTGGATTCACACTCTGCATTTTCTGAATCAATTGATGACGCTGTTCCTCGAGTCGTTTGCGGAAACGGAACTCTCGCGTGTTCAAGCGTTTGCCATCAGAACTATAAATTGGCTCTGGAGATGGAGATCTGTGAACGAGACAATAAAACAGAAAGAAATTATAGTTCAGTTTTCGATAAAGCGAAAAAAGTAAATAACTTGATCTAAATTACTTAAATAATACTGAATACAAATAACTATTGCAATTTAATGAAATGTTCCTATATGCAACCTGAAAATTTAACTTTTTCATTAGCTAATTAGTTAAATTAATTATTTTGTCTGCTATGGAAAAGAAAGAGAAATACGATTAATAATTGTTATCAAATTGCATATTTTACACCAGTTGCAACCCATCTCAAGCTCATTTAGTGACTTTCATAAAACATTAGCCGGTCGATCAAATTCCAATGGGACTGTTATGGGGGAAAAAGAAATGCTTCCAATATTAATAATTTCTTAACGGGTTGAGCTATTGCATTATTTAATGCTTACGTGGTTATTTCGATTCCCAGTATGGATATTTTTACGAACACGATCCTATTTTGAGGAAATTAATGGTAATTAGTTGCATTTATAATTAAATGCAGTTTTACCCAATGAAGTACCCACAGAAACGTCCACATGACTCTGGCTCAAAATTACAAATTACTCTTTACAATTTTCAATGCATTGCTGAGAATTAATTAATTTCTGGGCCCCATTTCAATCATAGATTTATCTGAACAGAAATGACTTCAAACTAATCTTATAACCTTTGATTTTAAACGGATTCATCTACAACTATAAACTGTACGAAAAATATCATTCTAATTGACTTTATAAATAATAACTAAGTTTAAATATTAGCAAATGCACTGTGATGCTTTGAACGTGCAAAGCGCCACTGAAACCTGTGTCTCCTCAACTCGTATCACACAAAGATGTTGACATTCAATATAGTGGATACTGCTTTTGCTGCAGATACAACAAGAATACAAGGGTGATAGCGGAGGGATCGCTCAAAAATAGTTCAAACCTTTCTTCGGGATTCTGCGGGATGCCGAGGTCACCGGTGCGTAATTTGCGACTTATCTCTTCGATTTGTAGTTGAACTGCAATTAAAACAAGATTAAGAAAAGAAGAAAGAGAAAAATCGAGGCAATCCTCAATATTAGTATAATTTATTTCATATTATGTACTTGTATATGAAGAAAATATATAACAATATTTTGACAGATATGTTTTAAAATGCTGCAAATGAAAGTGTCGATTAAGAGCAAATGAACAATAGAGACACGGAAGTCGAGTGGAAGGATTTCTATACAGAATTCTAAATTTGTTTGTAAGTAAAATCAGCTACGTTCATACGTTAAAACAACGATGCGATCGGGAAGTTTTGCAAATACTTACAGTTGGCTTTTGCAAAGATAATGAACGATTAAACAAAAATTTATAATTAAAAATCAATAAAAACTTTAAGTTTCCAAAAAATATCTGGTTTAATTTTCTTTACAATTTGATGCGTGCTTTTGATAATCAGGCAAGCGATTTGCTGCGGATCCTAAAACCTCAAACCAACTTTAACCAACTGACTAGAAATCAAATTTGTTAGATTAATATTTGTAAAACTTTGAATTAAGTGTTAAAATAAAATATTATTTTTTAATTAGTTTCATTATATTTTATCTTCGCTTCTAGCGAACGTCATCCTTTACACGACGGCTCGTCGGTTTCCTTTAAAGAAAACGAATTAGTTAGAAATTGTTGTTTTCAAGAATTGTTTTACTTAAAATTTTGCTTGCTTTACGTGGCAGCCTGGCCTGGTTCGAGGTAATTCTGTAGACGTTTGAAACGCAATGAAAGCATTTCATATGATCTATTTGCTGTACGTGATTTGGTTTTAATACTTGAGTTTAACTTACAACTAAATTGTATATACCTAACTATAATATAACGTGCATATCTTAACTATAGAAGTGTCTGCAGAATAAAATACTGTACCTAAATAGGCTTCCTGTTGACTCGGATCCAACGTAGAAGGCAAAATAGTTGGCATGCCAGGAATAAACGTTTTGTCATTTTCATTCCCACCCCACCGAGACTTTCTTTTACGCTTTTTTTCAGTGCCATCCTCTGAAAAATAAAAATATTTATTTTGAAATATAGCTCTATATCAGTTTACTATATACATACGCGAATTCTCTGACGGTCCATTGCTGAAGGAGTCGTTACTATTATTACAATTGAATAAGTTTGCAAAGTTCTTAGCGGAATTCGTACTATTCATTAACTCCTGAATAGTTTGGGTTAAATCAAATCTATTGTCCCGAGACTCCTCACGAATGGGTTCCAATTTTGAGTCTCTATCCCCTCGAACTCTCTCTTGGTCCATTGTGGAACTTCGTCCTCGACCGCGGTCACGATCACGATCCCGACTGCTACGATCACGGTCCCGACTACTACGATCACGATCGCGACTACTGCGGTTACGTTCCCGTCGTTTGCGTTCGTGACTTCGACTCCTAGACCGATCTCGGCCTCTGTCACGTCGTGAACGACTGCCTGAGCGGCGTCTCCTGCGACTTTCATAGTCATCGTGTGTACGGGAGCGACTACGATGAGAACGGGATTCACGGTCGCGATCGCGTTCTCGACTTTCACGATGTCGATCGCGATCACGATCTCGATCCCTGTCTTTTTTGTCGCGCTCCTCGCGTTCTCGCTTCCGCCGGTCACGTTCCCCATCCCGCTCTCTTGACTCGTGATGACGGTCTTTTTCCTTTTCACGAGAGCGCTCCCTGTTTAGTAATAATATATGTCTTGTTAAAACTGGGACAACGTTGATTAATATTTCATAACCTCACCTCCTCTTCCGATCTTTGTCTTTATCGCGGTCACGCTCCCTGTCTTTTTCCTTCCCATGATCACGAGATCTGGAACGGGAGCGCTCATCCTTGCCGTTGCTGTGAGACGCCTGCATTCTGTGCTCGTGGTCACCTCCTGAACCATTTTCTACTCTTGGCGTTGTAGGGGGCTGCATTTCATCACTGCGTTCCCTCGACGCCTTATAAGGCGGTGTTTCGCTCATTTTATGGAAAGCACGAAACACAACGTGTTCTTTAATAACTTATTAGCAAGATTTGTAAAAATATTCAATTAAAGTTATAAAATTCTCTGCTTGCACTTGAGCAGCGCACGTCTGAAAAATTCCGAAAAGAAAAATGGCGACGACCAGGGTTGCGGCTAAAGATAAAATTTTGTTACCATGTCAGATTAGGGGTATTCAAACTCAGTCTCGTAGGCTCGTACTCGTAAGTCTCGTACTCTCGACATGTCTGAACACCTGATTAGACGACGTAAAGTGATTTGGAGAGGTGATGCATATTTTTGAACAGATTGCCCGTTTTTGAGAAATATTATAATAATTTATGATTTTTCATGCATAAATGTATTAAAAACAAATGTTGTTAGTATAATTCTAAAATTATAATTAAAATGTGTGAATTTCGCACACTATTTTTTCATTTTATTCAAAAGTTGATCCAACTATTATTAAAAAAAATCCCTTTCATTCGAAAGAAAATGTATTGCAACATATTGACATCATTGTTTAATTGCTTTAGAGGTTGCTCATGTTTCTTCTATTCGGACACTGTAACATAATTATTTAGACCACAAATAGTTTTATTTTCCAAAATGTATTCAATGTATTACAATTTTCGGACTCAAAAAATTATAATTTAAGGACGAATTGAGGAATGTTGCCACTGCATTGTTTTATCTCAGTTGAATCGAAATTTCGCGGCCCAAAAATAGTACTATCGGAAATTTTTTTCACAGAAATTCGAAATTTTTAATGGAATTGTGTCTTATAATACTTTATAATATTTTTATATACAATTGTTAGTCGTTTTATTCACAATTATTTCACTTTTTTGCAAAAATATTTATGTTTTGTTTTCACTGCAAAAGTTGGCAACATTTACAAAATTGATTCTACGAGAGGTACAACTCGCGTACGGGCGTGGAATCGTAGATTCGTAGAATCGAAGATTACAAAAACAAATTTGCACGTATTCTACGCTCCTACGAGCCTACGAGACTGAGTCTGAATACCCCTATTATGAAAAGTTACCAATGAATTACAACTTTTAAAAAAAATCAAAAAACACCGTTTTAAAGTATATACAAATTTGTTAAAGTTTATAACATTTTTATTAATAAGTTCATTATTTAACTAATATTCATTAATTTAAAAAAATACCCTAACCTAAAAACACAGCATAAATTCAAAATCTGAATACACAAACAATGATGTTGCTTCGAAAAATTCGTATTTGAGTCAACTGGAAAATCGCGTATTTGATTTTGTTCAAAAGTGATGCCAAGAGATTTCAAACCCGCAAAAAATCGACAGCAACATTTAAACCAAAAAGGAAGTAATGCCACTTCATATAAGCTGCGTTAATATTTATATATATTCGCATATTGCATACCAATCCGGCAACCCTGGCGACGACACAAAATTTTGACGTATGGAATTGACGTTTGGGTCAGGGCTGCCGGAATCACTTCAATCCACAAAAACGAAGACCCTTGATTTTTCATAAAAAAAGAAATTATAAAAGGCAATAACTGAAATTCCGAGAAACAAGACTTACGCTACCAAAACATACCGTTATGTATAGATATATCAGAAAATGATTCAAAAACTCCTCAGGGTTTCAATCTTAAACATATCAATAGTGTATATGTTTGGTACTAATACTGAAATATTGGATGTGTGAATACAGTTTTTTTTTTCTTGCTGTTCAGAGCCTGGACACTCCATTTCATTTCACTTCTCCTGCGCTGACACTCCGCTCCCCAAATTTGAAACAGCAGCACTGGTTTTAATACGGAATAAAGAGATGGCAGAAAAATTGTGTTGCGGCTTTTTCAAGTAGCTCATCTAAACTCTGCATAAGTACATGTGCAGCCGTCGAACAGCTGTGAACTGTCAAAATTTTATTTTCATAATTTTTTTTTGTCTTTTTATCGCCGGTAAAGAAAATACAGTCCTTTCCTAGGATGATAATTCCGCAAAAATGCTTGAAAATACTGAATTTTCGTCTTCGAAATGCCGCTCCCACATTATGCAAGCTGATACACACGGCCAAGAGTGATTGTCCATCAGTAGAAGTGAAGTTCTCAAATGGGTAAGATTCTGACGATCAATCATGTGGGAAATGCATGTAATCATCGTGTAATTCCGCAGGAGACATATGGTCATTAGTTCCGGAAAGTATGCGCGATTCGCCAACGCCACCGCCGTCTGCCAAATGGGAGACACAGCCGTCATGGTCACTGCGGTTGCGAAGACGAAGCAAGCGCCTGGCGCCAGTTTCATGCCTCTGGTCGTTGACTATCGGCTGAAGAGCGCAGCCTCAGGCCGCATTCCGATGAACTTCATGCGCCGCGAACTGGGACCATCCGAGAAAGAGATCCTCTCCTCTCGCCTCATCGATCGCTCGATGCGTCCACTGTTCCCCGCCGAATTTAAGACTGAAACACAACTGGTATGCAACATGCTGGCTATGGACTCGGTGTATTCACCCGATGTACTCAGTATTAATGCCGCTTCCGTGGCTTTAAGCATGAGTGACATTCCCTGGAATGGTCCCATAGGAGCTGTGCGGTATGTTTCTCTATTGGATAAGTTGACAACAAGTAATTGCATGTCTTAATTTTGTCAGTTTGGGCATGTGTGATGGCGAAATCATAGTGAACCCAACCCGTCGGGAGCTGCAGTCGTCCCAGTTGGACCTGGTGGTCTCTGCTACGAAACACAATCTTGTTGTCATGTTGGAAGGCAAGGGAAATGTGGTGCTGCAACAGGATCTCCTGAAAGCCATCAAGCAGGGAACGCGCGAGGCTCAGTTGATAATAATGGAGATTGAGAAACTTCAGAAGCAATACGGACGAGAAAAGCGTCCGTTAGAGGCCTCATCCATGCCTGCAGTATTGCCAGAAATCGTCGAGGCTGTGCAAAGCATGTGCGAAATGCGGTTGCGAGAAATTTTTCAGGATGCATCGCATGACAAGATCTCTCGTGACAATGCTGTTAACGAGGTGCGAACGAACGTCATCGACAAAGTGTGGTCGTCGTATCCAGACACAGATCCCGCAGCGATCGGAGAGGTATTCAACCAGAAATGCAAAAGCATATTCAGGAATTTAATATTTGAGGCCAACAAGCGATGCGATGGAAGAGATTATGACAGTTTGCGCAATATCAACTGCCAGGTGAGGAACGAGTTCAGATTCTTCACATGCCTAAGCAGTCGTGAAATTACTCTTTTTTTCTTCAGGTTGATTTGTACAAGCCTCTGCATGGATCCGCTCTTTTCCAGCGAGGCCAAACTCAAGTATTCTGTACTGTCTCATTGGATTCTCAGGAGAGTGCGATGAAATTGGACAGTTTGTCGGCGCTCGAGGCGTAAGATAATTTATACAGACAGCTAAAAACAATCATTTAATGTTCGTCATTTGCAGTGGCATCAAAGCTAAAAATTTCATGTTACATTATGAATTCCCGCCGTATGCCACGGGAGAAGTGGGTCGAATCGGACCCATCGGTCGTCGCGAGATGGGCCATGGTGCTCTTGCCGAGCGTGGACTTGTGCCAACACTCCCTGACAATTACCCATTCACAGTTCGGCTTACATCGGAGGTGCTTGAATCCAATGGCTCCAGTTCGATGGCCACGGTGTGTGGCGGCTCGATGGCTCTCATGGATGCTGGCGTGCCTGTGTCCGCTCCTGCGGCGGGTGTTGCTATTGGTCTTGTCACTAAATATGAGAATAACGATACAAAACATCTACAAGACTACCGAATTCTGACCGATATTCTCGGAATTGAGGACTACATGGGTGATATGGACATGAAGGTGGCGGGCACTCGCAAAGGCTTCACTGCCATTCAAGCTGATTTAAAGATTCCCGGAATCCCGTTGAAAATAGTCATGGAAGCACTGCAGAAAGCTACTGATGCCAAGAGTAAAATTTTAGATATCATGGGCAACGTAATACGAGAACACAGGTAAGAATTTATACACTTATCTAATTAATTTTCTCACATTCCTCTAAATTTTTAGAAAATATCGCAAGGAGTGTTGGCCTGTTACCGAACGTATGAAGGTGGAACCACATCAGCGCTCACAACTTATTGGTCCAAGCGGAATAAACTTAAAACGCATCTACCTCGAAACAGGAACCACTCTCACTGCCGAAGATGAAACATCTTTTACATTGTTTGCACCCTCCCAAGCTGCTCTAGACGAAGCCAAAGAACAAATCGACCAATTGCTGACGAAGGAGCGTATTCCCGACCTTGAATTCGGCGGCATTTACACCGCTAAAATTACAGAAATACGCGATACCGGCGTCATGGTGACTCTCTATCCCAGTATGCCACCGGCGTTACTGCACAACTCACAGCTAGATCAGCGCAAGGTTAGACCAGTGAAAGAAAACTAAAAATACTATTCGATATGGTTTTTTTACTTTGCAGATTGCTCATCCCTCTGCACTCGGTCTAGAGGTTGACCAAGAAATCCAAGTGAAGTACTTTGGACGAGATCCTGTATCGGGATTCATGCGTTTGTCGCGTAAAGTTCTACAAGGCCCGGCGACAGGTGTGTTGCGGAGTTTTAACAAAACAGCAGACAATGGTTCATGAAAGCACAGAGCTGTACAATAAATAATTTATATTGAAAGGTAAAATTATTTAGGAAATAAAAATACGTAGTTAGTAAAATATTGACAGTTCGTTTAAAATTTCCTGATTTTATTTGTAAGCAAATTCATACAATGTCTTCTAAGTATTTTAAATGTTGCAATTGTATTGCATATTGTTAATGTTAAACATATGTTTGTTTAATAGACATTTGCAAGAACATATATTTCTGTCCATCAAATATAAATAAGAAAATGCAAATAATTCAATAATAATAAATACAATTGAAAACACATACATTTTTTTAAAATGCAAAAAAAAAAAATGAAATTATTTCGAGTTTGGCACGAAATCGTTTTGAAAACAAAACGTAAAATTAAATTTTAAGTTGTAATAATAAAAAACAAACTAGTGGGCGGCACTGTTGCCACAGATCTGTGACTGTTGCCTCTTCTGCTGATATCCTCTGCACTCATCCATCAGTAGCAGTGAATGCAATTTTATTTAAATAATAACGCGATAGTATGAATCTGATATGCTGTACAAGGCCACAATAGGTGTTTTAGCATTAGTTATAAAATCAACCACCTCATCGAATATCTCCGAGATGTAGCGTCTATGTTTAGGAAATCTGAAAGAGTAAATAATAATCCCAAGCTCAACACAATACAATGGAATTACTCACCTTTCGATCACAATATTTATTTCAAGCTCAGTCTCTTTTTTGCTAATTTCTCGTGGATTTATTGCTCCAACAATTGCGTTCAATGTCGAAGGCGGCAAATCAACTACTAGGACTGTGAATGACTCCTTTTTCGCAAAATGTGAGAGAGTACCAGTCATTTGTTGAGTAACCTTAAAAGTTGTTGGTACTAAGAAGACTTTACGACGAATGACCAATTGCCAATGATCTTACCTGATTCTCGTAACGTCTCCTATAGTTGGCCGTAAGCTTGTCATGCGTTAGAAACACAACTTGCACGTTAGGCAATTGATTTAAGCTATTTGAATTATTGTAGTTCTTAATGTTAGCATTCGAAGCGGATGTGCTTAAGCCATAGGATCCGTCACCTCGACCGCTGTTACCCCCGCTACCGCCATTCGACAATTGGCTAGTATAGTCTGACCACAGAGTGCTAGATCCATCTACTCGCATCATCTTTTGTATGTATTCAACTAATTCGGCACGAGTTACGTGTCTTTCTTGGAATCGTTCCCGATCCCATGAACGCACCCGCAATTCTCCATTCTCCGTCACAAGTATAACATGCAAGGCTCCCAATTTAGCCAGATCCTGAAACTCGTCGGCACCGCCAGTAGCTTCTACAATGCCACAACGGATGCCCGACGACCACAGCAAACGCATGATATAGGTCACATCCTTGAGTGGCGGTCGCGACCCGCTCACATAGATGCCCACATCAATTGCACGACACTCTTCCGCAAAGTCTGCACCCATTGCTGCAACCAATTTGTCCAGGGAAAACGACAGGCCTGCACCACTGATGCCACGATGCGGAATGTTAATGTTGAAACTCTGAGCTTTTTTCTGGAACTCGTGTAGCATGCTATCATATCGCTCGCCCACAGCGAGAACGGTGGGACGGGTGGTGCGATTAGGTTTCAGATCAGCAACCATCTGCCAGACGACACCTCCTGAGCTGGCGCGATCAAAGCTGATCGGCAATCCCGCAAAGATGTGGATGGGACACTATGGAAGTGATTATAATTAAAAATGAAAACCAAAACCCAAAACCAAACTTACTGTTACACCCAGACTCTGAGCTAAAGACACAATGTTTTCCAGTTCTCGAATGGCACCTTTGGCCATCGATGCAGCCTCTCCTTTGCCTCTGATCAAAGACTTTAGTGACGAGTCATCCACATTGCTACGCGACCCAATTAACATAATATCGGCCAATAGCAAGTCAATCAGTGCCGATGCTGACGATCTCGACTTTTCCATGATTAACGTGACGCTCGAATGAAATTGAAATTTCGAGATTCTTCCCTCGATGAAGTCGAGTATGTTGCCGAAGAGGTCGCCGTACATGGACTTGGGCACGTTGCAGTAGAGAAGAATTGAGCGCAGTAAATTCGTGTGATTCATTCGTATGCAGATATTTTTCTCCCGCAATCGAGGGATTCTCATTGGTAATCTCAAAGCATAGCGACAGGAGCTCAGCATCGACTAGATGGCTCCCGCCATTGGGCGTGATGATGTCAAATGCACACTCATAATTCTGTTTTGGATGAAAATTGAAAACCTTCTCTTCTCGATATACCCGATCAACACAATAGCGTCGAATCATGTTGACGCCGCTCATCGAAATGTGTCGTGCGAATTGGGTGCGCAAGTCACTGGGTAGAACCACCACACAACCGGAATGCGTCATCAGTTTCACGGGATTCAACCAATTGTTGACCTTGCTGGAGAAGGGTGAGAGAAGTGGTGTATCGACTTCAATAGCCCCGTGCTTGCGAAACAATTTGACAACTTTTGCTTTCACAAATTCGAAGGCTGGATTCAAGGAAACAAGACCATCGAGCGCAATCGCCGTATTCCACGACTTCATGGCACGGCTGCTGCCCATATGATAGGTGTGATCGAGTACCTCATCGCTCTCTTGTTGCAGACACCGAGCGACCAGATGTTTATACGCTTTACTTTGCGGATTGGCCAAGGCATGCCGTAGCATCTCTTGCAGTTCGTTTGCCTCTAGCTGGGCTGGCGGAACAAGGTCCGATGCAAGCAATTCCTCAGCAGTTGGTCGTTGCGATGGATCGTGATTAAGTAGCCAGCGAATAATCTGCAAGAGTAAAAATCAATTTTACTTTCATGCAAATAAATATTTAATTGTTCTTGCCTTGACAGTTTTCTCAGATTTATTGTCATTAAGCAAGGACTCTGGGATGATCACATCAGGACTTCGTAGAGCAATGATGGTCTGTGCACGTTCCATGCTCGTTCCGAACGGTGGTTGAATCATTTCAAAGAGAATTATACCTAGTGTATACATGTCGACTTTCTGGTTATAGGTCGATTTCGAGGCATTTTCGGTTAACTCAGGGGCGACATAGAGTGTGGTTCCAACTTTTCCGGTTCCAGTGCCATCTTCAGTCACAGTCGCAGTCAGATGCGAATGAGTGGGATGCTCAACTTAAATCGAAAGGAGATTAGACACCCTTTGGCACAAACGAGTAATAAATAGATCAAAATACCATGAGTTTGCAAAGCCAAGAAACTTGTCGTTGCAAGACCGAAGTCGCCGATTTTTATTTGATCATGTGAGTCCAAAAAAATATTTACTGGCTTTAGATCTCTATGAATGATGCCCTGTTGGTGAATGTGTGAGAGACCCTCAGCGATTTCTCGAAACAGCCGCCAAAGACGATCTGTATTCTCATACAGATTTTCATCTATAGCAGTTCTAAAAACAAGGTGCGCAATTAATTTTTAAGTTAATAACCAAATAAAAAAAAATTACCTCAATGTACATTTTTCACAAAATTCCATCTGAATGTACATTATTTGCATTGGCGGTTTCGGAGATACAACTTTCGCCGCCAGTTCTTCCTCTTCGTCATCATCATCGTAAACAGCAACTTCTCCATTTGAATCCACAAATTCTATTCCATCGGAATCTGAATCATCAATGTGAGGCCTGTAAAGAGCCGGAATCAAATGAAAATACTTTGCAATTACATGAAGACATGAACCCACATAAAACCACTCCACATGCTTGAGGAACTCTCTTCCGTTTCGTTCACGCCGATTCCGCATTGTGGTGACATGGGGGTCTTAATGCTCTCATGGCTTATTGACCAATCTCCTGAAACCATTTTTTCCTGAAAATGATAAGAAGATTTGAAATTACCGTCTTCTAAAATATTACTATTCTCACAATTTCAGCCATATCTTCGGCTTGCGCACTCTCAATCCAACTGTTAAAGTAGCGAACAACGTTTTCATGGTTCAGCCGCGAAAGCAATTCGACTTCTCGCGTCATCTTCTTGTACAATTGCCGACTGCGAGCGGGCAGAGGTATTCTTTTAATTGCATACTCCCGATTGTCTAAAATATTTCGGACCTGAAAGAACATTTTGCGTCAAATTGGAATGTGGGAAACAACTTCGCTACATACTTTAAGGACATCCCCAAAAGCTCCTTTGCCGAGATACATCAAAACCTCGAATTCAGTGTGCAAGCGAGATTGGCTCATTGGCAGAGACGGTATGGTTAACAAAGTATTATTATCTCCCACTGTCTGGTGTTGGGAAACTACGGCCAAGGACGCGTTGAGTGTATTATTCTGTGCCACAGCTGTAGAACATCTGCGATGCGTTTGATTGGTTACAGCAACGGTCATATTTCCTTCCTTTTCTTCATGCGGAAATAGTGCGGAGCGCAAAAATGGGTGATCCAGGAGTTCGGATGCAGACAAAGTGCGGACCGAATTACACCTGCCAGAAGAGATTATAACTGTATCGTGTATTTTAAAATATATCAACTCAGACTCACTTATCCACAAAGTCACGCATTTCGAATGTTGTGGTTGGCATAAGACTCTCCATCAATGTGCCCAAAGCGGGCAGGTCTCCTTGAGTGGTTTTCTGTTCACCGCCACCTATTAACTCAAGCAGGCTTGGTACCAGAGAAAAGTCCGTGCAGCGAATGGTTCCTGTGTTGTCCATAAAAACGGTGGAATCAAGCAAATGACTATGCGAGACTCCTTTGTTATGCAAGAAAACCAAAGCATCGAGAATGCCTCGTGCAACCATTCGAGCACCGTCCATGCACCAACCCAATGCGGAGGATATGCTAAAGATGCTAGTGCCCAGTACAAAATCTTGCACAAGATAAATTACAATGCCTTCCTTGCGTTTTATACACAGTACACATTCATATTGTATAAGATTCTTATGATGCAACTGCGAAAGATTAATCACTTGCTTCTCGATTGAGGCTATGAGGTCGTCTACTCGATGTGCACCACTGCATTTGGGTTCGTTTCCACCCCAGGAGCACTTTCCATTGGCACACTTTTGTTCCAGTTGTGAATACTTTACGTTCCATTCAGTAATGTAGAGCAATTGACCAGAATCAACATCAATGCCTGTGTAAGCAATGCAACCCTTTTGGGAATGACCTGCGAATATATATTTCCATAAGCACCATCATAAGCAGTGACGAAAAATCACTCACCCAGACAACAGCCACGCTTTATTTGTCTACCCATTTTAGGAAAATACAGCGTCTCGCTGTTACGATGTTCCATGCATTTATTTGGATATATGTGACCACGAAAGTACGGAGATGAGCTGTCGGAACTTTCAGAGGAGCTCGCATGTCGATTGGACTCACTCATACTACGGCGCGGTTCACCTCGTCTCTTTGCCTCAGTCTTAAAAATTTCCTTGCGACGTTCAACCTCTTCGATTAGTGTTTGTCTCTCAAGTGTTTCCTTTTGTTTTTGCAGATTCAATTGTTTTTGTTTCTCCTCCAACATTTCGTCATAGAAAGAGCCTCGCGGGGGTTTATTATGCTTAAGTAGAAATGCTTGAACAGTCTGAGCCAATTCGTATATCATCACTTCTCCCCGTAGCGAATTCGACTGCTGTTGCAATTCTTGCAGCAGTTCCTCAATAAGTGCGTCTGATATTCCTTTCGTATCCTCCAATGAAATTTTAGGCGGACTAAGTAGAGAGAATGACAGTTGCTTATTTTCTTGAAAGTGCATTTACTTGATGGATTACTCACACTTTCGGATATTTCGACGGACAGACAATTCGCAATTTGGTGCGAACATATGCTTCGGTCTGTCCGTTGGAGGAGTCACGTAGTGGTGTCAATTGAATGCGAATGTCCGTTGGTTTCCACTGAGAGGCGTTGACTGCGAAATTCGAGAGGGGCCGCAAGTCCTCCACATCGGTGCCAAATATGGACTGAAAGATGGTAGATCACCGGTTACAACACCATAACCACAAGGCAAAGTTACTTACCTTTATGACTTCCAGCTCCTGTGTCTGGCGTTCCCGAAAGGACTCTTTATTCGCCATTTTTGTTTCCTAAAGTGTTGAGTTTATTCCTGATGAAATCGTCCAATACTCATTTTGTCCTGCCTTCCGCCGGTGATTCGTCTGACTCGGGGCAACGTGTAACAGCTGTTGCTTCTTCAGAACATCTGTGCATAATTCTTCTCCACAACACAATTCTTCAACAGATGTGTTATCATTTAGTTACAACAATTATTTTAGTGTAAAAATGTAAGTTTTTAAAATATAAATCCAAAAAGAGTTTTATCTACAAATATTTGGAAATTTACGTATTCAAATGTCAGAAAAATGCCGATTCTGACAGATTTTCTTCTTTTTGTTGTTTTTTATCTCTCTGTCGGATTACGTAGAACAGGGTTGCAATCAAGCTTCACAAAATAATTCTATAAATGGTATAAAATTACCATTATATAATCTTATTTAATTTGAAATTAATTAATTAGTTGTCCGTTATATTTTAATTTTTAATTATAATAATATATCATACATACATACGTCATAAGCAATATTACTACCATGTACAAAAAACATTTTAAAGTCTCAATAAATAATAAATTAATGGTATAAAATATTTGTACTAAAAATAAACGAATTAAGTTCACAACTATATATCAAAATATAAATCACCTCAGAAATAAAGGACACCAAATACATCTGAAAAAACTAATAATTGTATCAAATTATTTCCTTATTTATCACTCCAAACAATTATTTGTAATTAATACCAAATTATTGGTTTTTCCCCTTTTACACATATCGGGAGGCAATTTCATTATTATTAAATTATTTTTAAGCATCATGGAAGAAATTATTTTTTCAACGTTTTAAAATTAATTATTATTAAGATTGAAGAATTCGCAAAAAATTAGAACAATTAAAATTAAATACTAATTTTGAGAAATTTACACTATTTAGGCAAATTTTGAGGAATTTGTCGTATTCGCCTTTTTTCGAGAAAATTACTTTGATTCTTCTTCATTTTTGACTTCTTATTTTTTTTACATTTTCACAATTTAGTCAGATTTGAGGACAATATTTAATTGTCCGTAATTCCGCAAATCTTCCGCGTTATTTCGAGAAAAGTACGTTAAATTCAATTTTTTATTATTTTGATTTCAAATTTAGACTACTTCTAATTTTTTTGAATTTTGAGGAAAATCTTTTATTGTCCATAAATCCGTAAATAGAGATTAACGTTAAGTTGTGAAGAAATTATTTAATTATTTATCAGTCCAATTATTTTAATTATTGGTTCTCATCTTTTATACATATCAGGTGGCAATTTCATTATTTGGGATGGTCGAACATTTTTGAACTCACTCAAATAATTGAAGTATCATGAAACAAATTATTTTTCTTTTCAACGTTTGGAAAGAAATTTTTAGGATTTTTTGAAGAATTGGCAAAAAAAAAAATTAGTATAATTAAAATTAAATACTCATTAACTCTAGGATCGTTAAAAAGTACAATTCTTCAGACAAAATTCAAAATTCAACGGTCAACCGAAGACGATTTTAGGACAACCCCAACAATTTCACCAAAACAACATGTCCAGGCATCGCGTAATGGTCCAGCTCACCGACAACGAGTTCGATGTGGATGACCGAGCCTCGTTTCTGACCCTGATGAAGCCCGTGTACAGCAAAGGGAAGGCGGCCGGCCTGAACACCAACGTCAAGATGTTGAACAACAAAACCCTTCTGATGAGCATACGCAAGCCAACGAAGCCGAATCGATCGTATCGATACCGCCAGATGCACTTTGACTGCGTCGGCGATCGGTCCGATCCGCGCACGAAGGCCGAGGTCACGACGATGGTCGATCAAATGTTCGTGCACTGCAACAACTGCTGCTTCCTGAAGTTCAGCCCGGCGAAGGAGACACAAGTGCCGTTCGTGAGCAACCTCCTGGTGAGCGAGGTGGACAAGCGACTCCAGCTGCTGAACGCCAACATTCACACCATCAAACTGGAGTACCACGATATTCTCAAGTACGATGTCGTCAATCTGTTGAGCGAGCCTGATACCAAGAAGAAATTTCACACCCGCACGCGGTCTCAATTCCGCAACACACTGGAGCTGCACAAGTGGTTCCAGACCGATTATCCACCACTGTGGGCCTCGAGCGTTGGCCACGACTGCCTCGACTTGCACTTCCTGTTCATCGACTCGAAGCATCGGATGCAGAAGGTGAAGTTCTCCTTCTTCAACTTGTACGTGAGGAAAATGGACACCAACACCAAGGACATGCTGCACAGCTTCCTGGAGAACATGGGCACCGAAAAGCAGGATAAACACTCCCTGCTGACCGACTGCCTGAAGGAGTTCTTCAACGGCAACGTCCTGTGGCACACTTGGATGGTGTTCGACGTGCCCGTGATGAAGGACAAGAGCCGGGCGACCGAGGACATGCTCAGGCTGGCCAACGCCGCCTACCTTGGCTCACGTGTGGACAATAAGGAGTTGCTGGACTTGGACGTCATCGACTCCAGTGTGGTGTTTTCGGACACGTTGATTGCCCCGAAGAAGGAGTCCATCTCTGAAATCTCACCGAATGCTGCTGAGGCTGCGGGAGTCAGTGGCAGGAAACAGATCAAAACCTTTTTCCCGTTCAGAAGGGGCAAACGCAACGACGAGAACCTCTGCAACAGCGACTTCAAGAGCCTCAGCTACTGGTACTGCAAAATGGATGAGAAGTTCTCGGCCGCCATCGGCGCCATGGAGGCCTACTACAACCGCAAATACGACGTGAAAATCGAAAAGATATGCGTGGACATCAAACAGATGGCACGCACCATCGACCAGAATATCAAAAAGACCTCGGACGAAGCACCGCAGAGTATGACATCCGAAGCTGTGCTGCAGACCAGTTTCAATCACTACAAAGCTGCGCTGAATGCATTCCGCAGCCTCGCCAAGGCACATCGAAAAGTCCAACTACGAAGAGCTCTTGAAGGTATACCTGAAGACCAAGAGCTTCGAGTTGTCGCAGCACGCGTTGCGCTTCAAGCTGAAGCAGTTGGAAATTTGTCAGAGTCGGCTGACGGGCACCATCAGCGACGAGGTCAACACACTGAACATCCTGAAGCGCGGGAACGTTCTCGTTCCCCAAACGACCATGCGTGTGGTCTGATCTCAGGATGTAATAGGATTTGAGCGGCTAGGATTCTGCATTGAATCCAAACAAAACCCCCTTGCTAAATCCAAAGAGGAAGGTCATGCATTGGGTTTCCAATTCCAAAGCATAACCTTCCAATATGGGTTTAGCAAAGGCCAAGTTGTTGTTTTTAAATGCAGAACATATTCGCTTATAATTACTATTATTATTTTGGAAGGCATAACGAAAAATTGCAAAAGTAAAATTTAATAAAAATTGATTATTTGAATTGAGTTTCTTTGTCAATATTATTTTCCTTTTATTATTAACTTTATTAATACACAGTAATAAATTCATCCATAAAGAGCAGTATATAGTCTAGTTATTATTTTACAACAGTTTGCATTAATACAATTACATAATTCCATCGTATCTTTCTGTATATCAGTTTATTACATAAACGTTTAAAAATATTATTGTCAACAATGTATCATATATAATTTGTTATGTTGGAACATTCATATATTCAAATAGTAAGCAACATTTATTATATAACCTATGTAAAACAAGCTATTCGTGTGTTGAGCCATGATCAAGGTGAGGCAAGCCAAATTCAATATTCAAATTCAATTTAGAAACCCTGTAAAATGTCTCTCTAATGAGTTCACTGCACATTGTAAAGAGTTGAGAAAAGTACATATATATTGTATATTGAATAAATTCAGATCATGTTGTCCTAGAGACAGGTGTTTTGGTGATCTGCACGTCTTGTAGAAAGTTGGTACGAATGTGAAGTCTTCTTGGTCTCAGTTCAATAAGGGTGAAATAACTGAAAACTCCTGCTGGGATGCCCGTGGCACGTCCAGCCTTGGTGACAAGGTATTAAAACTGTTTTTCTTTACATGGTCAACTTGGGGGATATCCGGGATCATATTGTTGTTTGCTTGTGGCGAAAATAGTTGCTATCATATTGATTTTGATTTACCTCTACTGGGATATGTTATTTTATAATATGTATGTTATATTTTTGTATTGTTTTATTATCGGTTAACGGCAGTTTTTTAAACCATTTCTACAAAATGCTAATGGAACGCAAACAAATTGAATGAATCAACATATAACTCCATTATAAGGTCTCAACTAAAATGGGACTGCCATCAGTAATTGATACAGGTTCAGGTTTAACAATATGGTCCATATGCAGTTGTTTGAGAAAACCATTTAAAATTGTTTTATTATTTTTAGCAAGCCAAGTGGTAATTTCTATATCTATAGTATGTATGGATGTGGCATGATTTTGGATGAGATAAGGAAATACGATGTATTTTTAGTGTCTGATATACCGTGGTTCAGCGTTAAAAAAATGCTGTAACTCAATAAAAATATGAAATCATAAAACTTAGACTATGTGTATGTCTGTCTATTCGATATGCTTAAACTTAGAATTAGAACCTAAATAATTAAAAAATAACAGATAAATGCTCAGCATTCATCAATTAAAAATCGAACGATATTCATAGGAAATTTTCAATTGAAAGTTAAAACTTAAATTTTAACTAATAAATAAACTCACTGAGGTATTGAAAGTAAACAATTAGTCGTTCACTTCGCTTGGAACGACTGATTGAATTTTTCTTTAAAAATTATTCATTTATGGGTGTGTGTGTGATAATTGCGTCTGGCTATTGATGATGAATCCTTATGTATTATTCAGTTGCATTTCGTCCTCTGTTTAATGTAGTTTCTCCTTGATTTCAATGCACTTGTTTCTTCTTTTCACTTCCTAACTTCTCGGTAGTCATCAATGTCGTTTCGTCTGTTCAAAATCTGTTCCTTTGCACGCTAATTTTACACCTGAGCTGGTTTTGTTTTGCCGAGCACCATCAGCAACTTCTGTAAACACCGTGTCACACTTACTGCAATAGCGAGAGTACACAAAGCAGAGAGAGAGAGAGATAGAGAGAGAAAGAGACGGTAATGAGTGGGAGCAGTATAATTGGTAAGCGGCTTAAACGCTAGGAAAGCGCGTAAAGCGGCTTTTCTTTCTTATATCTAGAGAGAACACAAACACATGCAACTCGGAATCGAACGACTGCTTGAGAGAGATGGAAGAGGCGGGCTTTTCTCATGGCTGGTTGGATCCGCCAACTTCGATCAATTTTAAGCAGTCATTTTCATAATAAATATAGATGAGACTTGGAGGGGTTTCAGCGGGGGTAGAAGTGCAACTAATTTCACATGTACGAGTGCAATAGATTCAAAAACAGAGATTAGAATTCGATAGTAAGCTTAAGTTAAACATAAAACTATGGTCAGTTAGTGATTGAGTGTAAACAAAAAAGAAATAAAAACCTTTGCCGTGGCTTTCGGTCGGACAACCATCATCATTTTTTGTAGAGCTTGTGTAAATCCACCTAAAAACAATCGGAAGAAGAAGAAATTGGGTGAGGTAAACAAAAGGATTAAAAAAATAGCAAAAACAACATGAAGCCAGTTGAGCGATTTGAAAAGAAGCTTCGGAAAGGGTGAAAGTACAACTTCTCAGAGAGAGACAGAGAGAGAGAGAGAGAGGTAGTGTGTGTGTGAAACAAAAGACATACCCATTGATTTCTGGAACCAGATCGGTTTGGACTTCCACGCGATGAACACCAGATACACGGGGATGCTGGAGAGGATCATGAGGATACCGTAGCCGGTCTCCACGGGGCTGGCGTACATGGGCACCACCGTGACGAAAATGGTCGCGATCAAGTAGACCACGGGGAAGACGAGCGGCACTCGGATGGGGCGTGGCAGATTGGGCTGAGCCCAGCGCAGCCACGGCAGGCAGAGGACGGCGACGCCGATGCTCAACTGCGAGAAAGAGCGAGAGAAAAATTTGATGTAACAAATTGGTGAAAATTGTTTATATGAAACCTACCCAAGTGGCGAAGCCAACATAGTTGATCAGGGCAAAGATATCGGAGACGGTCAGGTACACCATGGACAGGAGAGCCATGATCAGGATGGCCGGGGTCGGAGTGAAGCGCTGTATTTGGATCATGGTCAGGATCTCGGGCATCTGGCCCTCGTTGGCGCCGGCGTAGAAGAGACGAGAGGAGGTCAACAGGATGCCGTTGACCGCACCGAAGGTGGAGAGAGCGACGAACACTGAAAGAGAGCACATTGATTATTGATCGGAGTCCGAGGCTGTAGTTCGCATTCTCTGGACCTCACCTGGTATCGTCCAAGCGAAGGCGCCGAACACTCGCTCAGCGTAGGTGACCGCAACGGCCTGGGAGCCCAGGACCTCGTCCGGGGAGAGGGTGGTGTAGAAGGAGACGTTGGCCAGAACGTAGACGACGGTGACCAGGGTGCAGGAGATGGCGATGGCGCGTGGCAGATTCTTCACAGGATCCTTCAGCTCCTCAATGATGAAGTTCAAATAGTTCCTGCGAACGAAGAATCATCGAATTAAGATGTGAAATATCTGCTTTCTGCCGACTCCCGCCCGCCCCACGAGGGGCAGAATCTGTCAC
The DNA here is from genome assembly GCA_017309665.1 of Coelopa frigida. NCBI lineage: Eukaryota > Metazoa > Arthropoda > Insecta > Diptera > Coelopidae > Coelopa > Coelopa frigida. The sequence continues at coordinate 14,086,345 of CM029561.1, read as the reverse complement.
CACGTCTCGTCTCGTAATCCCATTACGACATGCCGATGCCGCCGACGACGACGACTTACCATCCGTTGTAGGCGAATAATCCGGAGTAGAAGGACAGGGCGAGTGACGTCACGCGCGTGTCCGTGTTCTCGAATGTGAAATACTCGGTGTGTCCGGTGGACAGTTGGTAAATGCCTGTGGCTATAATGATGAACAGGGCCAGCAATTTGGCGTATGTAAAGATATCCTGCACAGCGGTCGCCCATTTTACGTCCCAGCAGTTGATGAAGGTTAAGACCACTGCAAGGAGAAAATATGGTCATCCTTTTACATAAATACAAATGTTCGACATAAAACGGATTCAATTAATTAGGGATAAGGGAACATCCCAAGGGTAGAGGAAGAACTTGTGAGAGAGATAATGTTGGATTGAGAAGTGTAAGCCAAATGAGAAATCAAAGTCAAATCGTCTCGGGAAATAGTAATTGATAATCCTTAGGATTGCATGATGCAAGTCGGACAAGATTTACATGATTCTGTGAGTCTTTGTTGTACAATTGATAACAATGTGAATACATTGTTAAATAAAATCTCAATAAAACAATATGAAGTAGAACTTGAGTCGGTCAGCTGGAAAATAACAACAAAAAAACTAGATGCCATTTCCATGGTTGTCGTTGTTTACACGAAGTTCGTCAACGATTGTATTTTTTTTGTAACTGTGTTGAAATTAATTGAATATTTTTCCTAGTTTTCTATTAGTTTCGAATCGCCGATAAGCGATTGACAATTAAACTCAGTTGAATGTACACTCAATGCCTAGTTTCAGTTACTAATCAATAGGTCAAGAACAAGTGACGAGCATCGCACAGACAAAGGGTTGTATGTATGTGTATCGGACCAAAAGCTGTTTTCTGACCATTTACTTTAGATATTACTTAGAGATGATTCAATTAATATCCAATCTGATGAAATCGAAAGTAGGTTTTCCACAGAGATATGAACTGGCGGCAATACCTAGTGGAAATTCCCAATCAGTAGATCCACACGACCATCTTCCATTGATCCGTAGACTGTTTACTCTACTCATTACGACTGTCATACTATAATGAACTTGTACAGTGGAATTCTTATGCAATCGAGATGATGATTTTTCCACTATTTACATGGAGATTACAGTTATGATTATCGAGTATATTGATATATTGAATAAATACTTACGTATACAACACACGGCCAAGAGACGGGCCGAGTCCTCGGGTGGCTGGCACTCCGGAAAGAAGGGCTTCAAAACGTAAACGCTGAACGTCAGCGCCACAATCGCCTGGGAGCATGGTCGGACGATCATGCATTCGATCCAGAGCCGGATGAACGCCATGAAGGGTCCAAACGTCTCCATAATGTATGCATAATCGGCACCGGACTTGGTGATCATCGTCCCGAGTTCGGCATAACAATAGGCTCCGACCTATGGACAAAAACATGACAAAAAAAAATTTTTAATTCTTCACTTCAAAACCACTTGAAGTTATGTGAATGAGCATAATGAGTTTTTTTATGTACCTATATGAGGTTTGTCGATTTTTTATTTTGTCGGTTCTATTGTTTTACTCAAAGGTTAGAAATAACTTGATGTACACTCTTTATTGTGTAATTTCCGCTCATCACAGTAAAAAAAAGATTGTTTTCGAATGGACAGCCATTGCTATGGTTTATTGTTTAAACCACAATGTTATCTCCACTGAATAGAATTGGTTTCGTCATTAGCGTCCTTGTGCCAGGACTTTTTTAGTCAGGAGACTTTTCCGTCCTTATCGAACCATTACTTCAATCGCCAATTTATGAAGTCTGTCTCTGACACTCGCGTTGATGGATATCAATTGACGTCTGCTACCACGTAAATTCACATCTATACACACATACATACATACATCTCACTATTGAAAGGACACTCAGGAGACTCCCACAGACAGCGAGAGGGGAGAAAACATGAGATGGAATAAGTCATCAGGACGGATTCGCAATGAAATGCAGTCGCCGGGGAAGGAAGTAATTTCATTAAGGAATTTTTCTATTGGAATCGTGTCAATAAGTGCGTTGGTATGTCTGGGAAAGTATTCTAGTGTGTGTGTGTGTGAGAGAGTGTTCGACTACTTCCTTCCGCCCTTTCATTCTTCGAAGAAGTTTATTTATTGATTTCAAGTTATTTGCGGAATGCGGAAAGTCAAGTGCATCATAATTTTCCATTTTATTAAGAATATCATGAGCACGGACTGGGAGGGATAAGAAATTTGTATGTTCTAAATATATGATATAGTCCTATATATAGATATTGAAGTTCCTACAAGGTATTTACACAACATTGTAGTGTTGAATACTAAGCAGTAGACATGAGAACTCATAATAACGGTAGGGCTTTTTATTTTAAGCACGTTTCAGTTTCCTCCCAAAGAGGCTGACGAGCAACAGGTTGAAAGAAGAAACGAAGAGTCAAGGGGAGGAGGAGGAAGTTCCATGAACGCAACCCACGCGACGGAAGCTCTTTTGCTTGCCGTCATGTCTCCGAGGGAATCCGCTTAAATTACTGCTAAGAGTGGAAGTTTCCCTCTCGCAATTTAGTTTAAATTACAATCATTCGTGAATGGGAGTTAATAGAAAGCCTTTTTCGTCCTAGCCAAAGGGGATGAATAAAGGAAATCATAGTTATTATAGGGGTTTGTTCCGGTCGTATATAACTTTCTACAAGACTTTAAAGGAACAAAATTTAACATGGATTGAATAGGTTTCTGGTTCTAAATACGATGGATGAGGGAGTTCGCCGCGATCAATGAGTCGTTCGAGGTGTTTTGAATAAAAATTTAAAGATATATAAATATAATCGCGCAATAACATATGTATGTATATAACACTGCAGCACGTGGCCCAGGTTCAGGTTCATTCCCCTCCACCCGGTTAATGAAAACAAACAGAATTCCAGTTTTCCCAACGAGATTCCGGCTTGTGCACGTATCTTCGACAATGCGTCACAGGTGGCAACAACAAGAGCGAATCAACGTCTTCAGGTGAGATGTAACAGATGTGTCTCCATCTCGCACATTCCCGGCTCTGTGTCGATTTGCATATCGAACTGATTCATTATTTATCGACTTGTCGACTTGGGTGCTAAACACAATAATAACAACTAAGTAACTTTGATGGGCGTGTGGACAGAGGGCCCAGATGTGATGTGATGAAGACGACTGTGATGAATAACAAATGGCAGACTTACCATCGAGAAGAGTCCCGAGATCACCCAGACGATGAGCGCCAAGTTGACGCTGCCGGTGTTCATCAGGACGCCGGTGGGCGACACGAAGATGCCCGAGCCGATGATGGAGCCCACGATCACGGTGCAGCCGTTGAGGAGGCTCATTTTGGCCTTGAGAGTCACCTCCCCGCCGCCATCGTCGGCGGCCACCTTAGCGGGCGTCTCGCCGTTCCCATTGACCACCGAATTCTTGCGTGACGAATTCTTACGATTCAGGGATTCGTTCTCCATGTTGGCACGAGATGTTGGCGCTCTGTGCGGCTGAACGGTGGGCGTGTCTTCTGCTTCTTAAGCTATGTATGGATCCTGGAAAGAGACAAACAATTTTATTTAACCTATTTCTCATCGACAGCTTAAACCAATTTTTGGATTAATTAAAATGTGCAATAAATTATTCATGTTTATCAATTAAAATCAATGAATTGTATGGAATTGTTTTTTCACGGTAGACTCGAGGACCCGTCTGCGTTCTTATCACGTTCCGATTTCTTGCAACGCAATATAACGTCGGACCGACGCATATAATTTGCTATAAAATTAATTTTCCATAGCGGAAAAGGACGGCCCAGCGCAGCCATGCATAAGTCATAAAATAATCAGCATTACGCCCATCCCTTCCATCCTTCGTTCGTGCCATCATCGGAGACAGCCTTGTAATGCAACATCTAATCTTGACATTGACTTTCTCTGTACACAATGGGGATTCCATGGGCATTACCATTTGATAGGAGTCAAAGGGACAACTTTCGCATTAACTTCCATAGTATATAGTTTCTCCGATACGTAATTCTCGTATACTGCGGACCGTCCAATATTTTATCTCAGTGGAGCATCCGCCTGCGATGCACTGTTTGCGTTTATAAAAACTCAAAATAATTCTCTTATCACTGTGTTTTGGCGTCGAGTGAAAGTTATCTCCATTCGCAGTTGCGTTCCAGTATCGGAGTATACTATATACTATTTACATAGAGTTTAAAGATGTCTTCAATTGTGAAACAGTATATTGACATACGCTTGATTCCCCGGGAATATCTAAAATGCAAATTATATTACATTTATATTCATTTTTTTATGACTAAAGACCATCGTGAAGAAATCTTTTTAATTTCCCCCCCATAAAATTTCACAAATTTACTTGGCGTGAGGAATATAAAGTCAAGTTCTTACAAAAAATTATGGGTGTTGCAGGAACATGCGTTTCAGAGAAGCAACAACAAAAAAAGCCCCAACTTGTATTTTCCGAACGAAACAAGTGGAACGAAGGAACCGAAGCCCATTATCGTTGAATTATAATGAAAGCTGTCCGTTGAAGGAATCACCGAAAAGGCCAAGAACACAAAGATCCACACCACAACCCCAAGTTATGGTCCATTCATAACGACCGGATTCGAAAGTAAACGAGAAATTAAAAAAAGACCAATCTGCAATTGGATCTTGTGAGTCGTCGTTATAATGGAATCGGTGAAAGGCCGGAGTCGACTGTCTTCCGACTGAAAAGTTCTGGCGAGGATTATTGTGAAAGCTATTGAGCCATGTTGGGAAGGGTATAGAAATGAATAAAATCAATGATTAGGTGGGTAATTGGATATGGGGTCTTCATGGGCGGAAGGCAAATCATGACTTAACGAAGTTTTTAAATCTGCAATGAATGTATTGAGCGATCAGTAAATTAGAGTGGAAGAACTTCGAAAGAGATCGCTTGAGCTAGGTAAGCGAGTGCTGGTATCACGGACTGTGATAGGTCAATGAACGACGTTTTGCTGTATGGTGGTTTCTTGTTAAATCATTACATACTTCAGTCATCGTTAGCCCGAGGCTCGACTGTCGAGTAGAAGATCTTGAGGGGAGAACCGTGAGGCACGTGATTCTCCTGGCGGAGGCTGACAATAAATCGCGATGGAACGAAGTCCGGGCAGTTACGAAGTGTCAACAAGGGACGGACGGACGAGGCTTGTTGTTAAATGGAACGTAATTGAGTTATCAGCAAATGAATTATTGCAGATATTTAAATTAAATTGAATCACGTTTCTCGGGGAACATAAATGTGATATTTCTAGTTGTTGTTGTCGTTGTCCAATTCAATTGTGGAAATTAATTGATTAAAGAATTCGCTTCGATTGAAATTGGGTGGAATTCTTCCTGACGAATCTACTCTGAGATACGGCATGGAATCAGGAAGTGAAATTATTTTGTGATTTTGGTCATTCACTTCTGCTATCACTTCTACGCCAGCTTTGATTGGGTCGATCTATTGGGCGAAACTTTTTAAATTTCTCTGTATATTCAAGGTTAAAACAATTTTTGCTCAAATTATTGTAATTTATTGTAAACGAATGATGAGTTATTTTGACAAATTTGATTGTTTAAACGAAACGAAAAAATCCCTTTGTCTGTAGAATATAATTGTAGCAATTAATGGAGATCAAACTGAATGGTATAAAGTGGTTTTTCTTATAACTTTTATTTTATTAATTTTTATTTATTATATTGCTTTTGATCTTACTGAATAAATTTGCATGTTTTAGCCCAACACTCAAGTTGAACGGGCGAGGTTATGAAACTAATTAAATACACTCATACAGAGAGGGAGAAATAAAACCAAGCTCATATGTCAGCTCGAGATTTGGAAAGTAGATTAAAGTGGAGTTGGCCAGAATTATATTCCGAGCACATTTCACAGAATTATCTGCCAGACAAAATCGGTATTATAAACATTATCTGAGACACGTTTGGGCATTGGCTTGAGTTATAGACGAAAATACCTCTAAATCATTAAAACGAATTTAAAGAATTTAAAAGAAAAAAAAGTATTTACAAAATAAGAAGATTTCAATAAAAGTTAGTATTCAATGCTAGTGCTGTTATCATCGATTCCTGTTCAATGCAAAATACTAGTAATAAATGATGTCAGTACATCAATCAGACTATTATTGATACAGACCCTCATACAACACCTTGGCGTAATTTCATTGCTGGGGCATAATTTTCGAAAAATAAATCTGCTCAATCAGAGATTTACTTTAAGGGTATGACATCTATTATTGAAAATAGTGAATATTGCTGGCTGGATCAATATTCTATTGTATTTATTTAATACCCGACAACAATGGCATGACATTCAGTTTGATGGTAATCATCGGGAGTGTGGTGCGAGTTGGGGTTCAACGCCACCAAAGTCAGATGGTAGAATAGAACAATCACCAAAAAACCAGGTCAACTTGTTAATGGCCAAAAATATGAAAGTGTCATGGGCTACAGAATAGAGTTGGACGCCACAAAGGCTTTTGTGTGGAGACTTTCATTTGTGAGGGAGGTGTGTCTATTTTGACGGCAGTAATTGCCGGGTGTACACGGTACAGCTCCTTGTGTAAGCGCTGTCCAAAGTGACCGAAAAGACGCACAAAAGACTCCAGTTCGCGCCATTCTTCGTACTCCATATTCACAGATCGTCTCCAGTAAGAGGAGCGTCAAATTCGCGATTTGATTATTGACTCAGACATTTTCTCCAGCTCTTCAAATATTTGAATAAATTTCTGAGCAGAAAATGTCGCAGCCGGTGACAAAAATACCGAAATGCCGAATGCAAAGAGAATAGAATATCGATGAAGGTCGTTGACGAGGCATCGAGACATCGACTGCCGACGAGCCGAGTCTGGCCCAGATGAGATAAATCTAGTCACGGAGCTAATTATGAAAATTATGGATGAAATTACAGAAAAATTACAAGAAAATTTACCAACGATTCCGTGAATTCAATTACGGTCGAAATCAGTGGGAATTCGTTACGTTCATGGTTATTTTTTGTCCGATTCTATTGGCAATAGACACAGTTAATACCCATTGTTACCACTAAGAGAAGGTGCTTGGCCGTTGCAACATATAATTGAGGTATTTTTTAGATGGCGTGAATTATATCAATAGACGAAGGCGAGTTCGAACAAATATAATGAAAGGAAAGGGAATGGAATGGAGAGCGAGGCGACTGTGGCCAAGACTTAGACCGAAAGTTGTTGTTGTTCTTTTTGTTTTATAAACTAATTGTTTTCATTTTAACGCGCTTGGCTGCTCATTTGTAAAGGTAAAACAAAAAAGCTTGTATTTCATTTTAGGCAATAAATTAGAAGGTAATTACGAATTAAACAATGAAACACGGGAAAAGCAAGCCATAAAAAAATATTCTAAGTTCGGAGGTGAAATTAAAATATGAGACGAAACTATTTTGGAACGCATACGCATAATTATATAACAATAAGCAAGGAAGAATTTTCAATGAAGTCAACATTTTCAAAATTCCAAGAATATTAGATAACAAATTTCACTGATCGATTTACCAAAAGAAACTTTGAAATTTGAAAGATATGTATTTCCTGAGACGTAATTTCGATGTGATGTTCCCGTTTGACAATTGACTGATTTTTTTATCTCCCAGCATCTTTCGACAAGTATCCATTAGATAACAAATTTCGTTGCTCTTCAAGGTTTTTTGCCGTCTCTTAAACATAATATGTATGCTATATATTAAATATCAGATTTTTTGCTTTGATTTTCCAAGTAGTCTCTGAGAGAATCCCGTCGACTTTTGGGTAAAAATAAAAACAACCCCGAGATCCTTTTGTACCTTTGCAGGGTGACGGCTGAGTTCGAAGTTCGCGCCAAAAATTCAAATCTTCAGCTTAGAAATCACGTTACGTCGGAACAAATCGCGATCGCGTCTGCCGGCGAGCGAGAGGCAGAGACTACGAGCGAACTGGAACTGGAGTGAGACAGAGAGGGGGCGAATCGGGAGCCGACCGAACCGACGAATTCGACAGCTTCAACAGACTGAGGCCAAGACAGCAACTGCGGAACCTAAAATCCAACCAAGAAGTTGGAAGCAGAACCGGCCGCCGCCGACCGCGACGACTACGCACTCGAACAGAACGCCGGCGTATCCAACGGATGTGAATTTATGGAATGCTGGTATCAGTATCTGGTGGCGCGAGCCGTGCTGCGAACTTGTTCGAGGTTCGAGCCGAAGTCATCGGTTGTGTGGTTGTTGGGTTTGTTGATGTCGTTTGCTGCTGAGCTTTTGCCTGACACGCAGAACAAGAGGTGTATCTGGAAGATATACCGGCGACTGAGAGCAGAAAGTTTGAATTTTAATTTGAAATTTCAATATGTTCCCTTCTTTTGGCTTTTATGTTTCATCATCATCGTTGTGTTTTCTTTCTTCATTCAGTATGTTGTATTTGCTTTATCGTTTCTTTGCCGCAGTATCTCGTAGATACGCTGACTGTGGATGCGAGAAATTGTGAGATACAATGGATCGATTGGTGACCGACCACGTGGGTTTTATTTTTGGAAGCAGCTGCGTCATGTCTTAAGAAATCATCTCAAACAACAGAAACAATGAGGGATAGTACAAACACCTTGTCCACTAGCTTCACACCCGTCCAACAACAACTACAACAAAAATAACAACAACATCTAGGAAATGTTAATGAAATAGTTTTGAATGGATTTGAGTTCGAATGCGTGGGCAGCGAAGGGGGCCAAGAACAGTTTTTCACTTTTGCTCGATGTCGACGGATTCACTTAGAATGCGTAGATAGTATCTACTAGATACATATTTGTCAGCCACACTAAATATGTTTATTTATCTGTCCATCTAACAGCCAAAATGACAGACATCCGTTTCTCTCTCTTTCTTTCTATCTGTCACGCTCTTTCTGTCTCTCTCTATTGCTCATCCCTAAGAATTAAGTATTTGAAAAATACAGATACAGAGTATTACTGAATCCATGAGATGAATCGCTTAGTGCGATGAGTTGTGGATGGAGAGAAAAGCACGTGTTTGCTCTACAATGAATCGATGCCCTAAAGAGGGCTGGAGGTGGTGGCGGGTGATGTTTTCAAAACTGTGACACATGAGCACACGTCTAGAATAGAGAGAGAGAGAAAAAGTGAGAGAGAGATAGACTTGCAGTGAATCGATGGAGAGGTTTTGGGGACTTACCACACGACATTTTATAAATCAAACCGGTGTTTTTTTTTACGTTTTTGACATCATCATCGATAGATGTTGGTTTTCTACTTAACTGTCGGTCTTCTCCATTGTCTCGACCCCATGTCATTTCTCCAACACAATCCATAACCTTGCTCGTCCTTGGCGGAAAGCAAAAACACAAGTCGGGAAAACATTTTTATTGTGGTGTCATCAAAACAATCCGCCACCCCTACACACGGGCGCTCTAAGCAAAGAGATTTCTATGATGGGACAGGAATAGCCCCAGAGACTCCTTCAAAAGCCTCCTCCACAAGTAGAACGAAGCTTAAATTGAATACCAAAAATCGTTGTATCTGATCGGCTTTAACGATCCACCGAGTAGAGTGGAATTACCTCGAACATACAAGTGTCTAAATCAATTGCCAGATCCGTTCAAATGACGCGAGCCGAGAATGTCAAATTGTAATTTAAGTGGTTCGCGAGACTTTAATTACAAGCAACTAAGGTTCTGCAACTCTTGGAATTAGTGGAGAACAGAGAAAACAGGGATGAGCGAGAAAACTAAGGAAGGACAGACGTACGAAAAACGAGGAAGTTGACTTGGCTTCGGCTGTTTTGTAATGTGATGATCGTCCACGACAACAAAAACAAGTCCCCGGGTTGACCGAAGACGAAACCGTAGAAGGCGTGGAAAAGCTCGAGCTCAACCTTTGCATAAGCGCATTAATTATGGCCAATTGTTCTAGACTTGGCGTCTTGTGTCTGGCGTCAAGATATCCAGTTGACTGGGATAGTTAGACAGATAGTTAGAAAGATGGATGGGGCGATGACGAGAGCAAGGGGCAGAGAAATGAGGAGTGAACGCAGGCTTCTGAAGTGGCCACTAAAATCGATGAAGAGCTAGTCTTATGGAACAATCACAAGGATACACTTCAATGCAGAAATTCGGATGGCTGCCAAGGAAATAAATTAAGTTCATGAACACTCAAAGGAGCACTCAAAAGAACACATGAAATATTATAAAGTTATACTTATTTTTTTGTATCCATCAGAAGTTAATGACCTTTTCAGCAGAGCAAGCTTCTTTGGGCTTTTGATCGCCAGCGGCGTTTGAGGTGTTTGAATTGAAAGTTCTTCTTTTGTTCGTCTTCTCGACTTGGTTTTTGTTGAGCGGTTGGAATAAATTAAGGTATCTGATAGATGGCGGTTCTCTCGCTCTTGTTCTCATGGTTTTGCTTAGTCAAGCAAAGGCTTTGTTATCTTCTGGGTACTGAGTCGTTGAATTGCGATCGGTTGAGATTCTTTTTGAGCACTTCAACAATAGACCGGTTCGCATAAATTCTTGCATCCGATCTCAAGAATACCGAGTGAATGAGAGTGAGAAAGGAAGAAGAAGAAGAAGAGCATACAATGGTCCGGCGGATCGTTGCGACTGCGGATGATCGACGTCTGCTCGGTGTTGGCTGCACGACACAAAAGCTAAATTAACTAATAGAGCACACAATGCGATAATCGGCGAATAGGAGAATTATAGTACAGGATATATTCAATTAAAGATACATTCAAGTGGGAGTTTGCGAAATTGTACGCAATCCATCGGATACACAAGACACACGACGGCGACATAGAAATAAGAAACGATGATATGAATATGCATATTTTATGAATTTGTAGATATTATTGGACATATTATTTTCCATTATTTGAAAATATTACTCTTCAGAGATTCGCCGTGCGGGCCGACTGAGTAAATAATCAGATTAAAAGACACACAAATCATTGCATTTGCATCGGAGACCCTTGCGCGGACTTCGATGGGATTCCAGGCTCCAGAGGCTTAGGTTTCATTAGTGTTGTGAATTTATTGATCAGAACAGCCTTTAAATTAGCGTTTGCACGCACTTCACGCGCAACCGCACCTGGAACGGGGAGTGGCCATAGAATGATGGGAGGGCGGGGGTTGAACCGGAGATTCCAATGACGAAGGTGGGGTTCCCCTGGCCCTGGCCGAAAGATCTAACCACGATCAAGGCCACAAGCGAGAACCGCAGGTCACCACCAGACGTCTCGGTCCACTGTCGACTCTGCTCGCGCAACGTGTGTGTTGCTCAACGTCGACGGAGTATTGCATCAGCGAGCATGGATCACCGACTGTAATTGTGGAGTCGAACACTGCAGGCAGAGAATGCCGGCAAGTGAAAGTATTGAATAATTATTTGTTTGGCATAACGTATTTCCGTCTGTCCCACCGTCCGTCCGCTTAGCTGCAGAGAGGGCTTCTAAAGTTCGTCTGCAAGTTTATGCAGACAAATGGGCAGCATCGTCATATGGCATTCGGCGTGACGTCTGCCCGAATGGCGGAAGGTCATTTGCCGACGACACAGGAATGTGGCGAAGGGAGAGGAATCTCTGAGAACTAAACTACGCGATACGATGACCTGGTGAAAACGTTTCCTTGTATCGACCTGCTTTCACAAGGAGTTTCGTCTGAAGGACGAACAACTTTTTTTGGTTTGCAAATCTGAAAACCCTGAGTTTTAACAACGACAGACTTACGGATAGATACGGATACGGCTGCACCTGGGAATGATGTCGAGAATGGATGCTGTTGCCTTCGGATGTCTTGAATTGAGTTCACAAAACCTTCTCGCGAACACAGTTGCTCATAACTTGGAGTCTTCTGCACAAACTCAACTTTTCAATACACTATCAAATTTTATAATTTGATTTCTTTCACGCTGGACATTATACTACTACTATATATACGACGTTGTTATTGTCTGTCTGTCTACCTCGAGTGGCGACAAAGCGGAGATCTGCGACTGCGACCGGGGTTCTCGACGGGTGCGAAGTATCTGACGAGCACGCCGTTTGCAGCCAGCGCTGAAAATGTATCTCACGGGTGTGTGTACATTATCCTGGCATCCTTCTCTCGCAACCTCTCACCCCCTCTCTCTGTCTCTCTCGCTTGCGGCAACCGTTCAACGCGACCCCTCCCACGGCCCACGCCCACAACGCCTCCTATGGCTACGTCACAAGCTCCACAAATAACATGTTTTCGCCCTACGTTTTCGACTCATTTTCTCATTCTCATTTCTTTGCATTTATTTGGCGGGTTCGCGTCCTTTTTTCCCCCTTCCCTTCTCCTCTTCTCTGTTCTCTTTCAGAAAACGTTCGATAATTTTGGAGAACCTTTTTTCGGTATGGTTGTTGTTGTTGTTGTAGACGCCTCACAGCCGCCTCGTCGCGGAATTTCAATTGTCGTTCGCATTCTCGCAAAAAAATTTGGCCTCCGCTTTGGTCCAGCCATACATCCTCGCAGAGGATTCGTTGTTGTTCTTGTTCTTTCTGTTTCTGCAAGAAAGAATCCTTCGTCTCCCGCTCTGCCTCTCGACCAAGCCGAGTGAACAAGGTCGGAACTTCGTCACTGCGCAAGCTTCGTGTTTCCAGTGTTGCAGGCCGTCCGTCCTCGCAGGAAAGAGAGACATTAGTGTTGGGCAAAGGCGACATTGAAATTCTATTCGACAACCAGGACAGAACCCGGATCTGTTCAAGGGCGAGCGAAGGGTTTCGGAGATCCAATGGTTGAACTTCCACTGAACATCGCCAAAAGGAAAGCTGGGTTCCGCACAAAATGCTTTTGCTTCGATGCCCAGAGCACGTTCTCACAATTATTCAATTAAATTTTACTTTCGGAGCCATGAAGAATCGCAAGTTGGTGGCAGGTAAAATCGAAAAAGGGCCCAAGAGAGAGAGAGAAAAGTAATTTGTAAATAACAAAAGTGAATTATTTTGGAACACATACATACATGTGTATTTTGTGCCATAAAAACCTGTCTCGTTTTCTTGTTCCCATCTAGATATGAATAACGGACGCTGGACTTTCTGCCGGTTGCTGCTGCACCTCCTTCTGGACCAGCAACTGATTAGGCCGTGTTTGCATGTCGTTTAATGCTGTACAATAAGCAACAACAACAACGACGACGACGACATCAGACCCAACAACAACTTGGCCAAGAAGAAGTAGTGCTAAGAAGTAGTTGTCAACCCGTTGACAACATTCGATTAGCACGATAAGGCCAATGGCCGACAGACATCCCACAGCTCTTTAAACCAGTTAATTTCGCGTTTGTGGATTATCTTATTCATTCAATTACATCATCATGGGTCACGTTTTAATTAGAATGAAATGCAACTTGACATAGAAATTCTAAGAAGCAAAAGTTCCTCTCCCTAACACTAAACGCTTGTAACTCTGTTAATATGTCATATAGATCCTGAAATATTTGTAGTTAAAGTCCTTCTTGCGGCCAATTTAAAAAGCCCCGTTCTTCTTTCAGCTCACTACCAAATCAGGCTAATTTACTCCAGAAAGCTCCTTTTTTGGCTCTAATTTTTTATTTATTTTTCTTATCAACGAGACAAGAGATATTGATAAGAGTTAACAAATTAACTTATTTCTAGAAACATTCATGGTGTTTTTGTTGTTTCTGCTTCTCATATGTAATTGAGCAGAACTTATTTGCACTATAATAACAACAACGACGGAAATAAGAAGTTGTTGTATTCTCACGTCTGATTTTGTAAAAGAATCACGAAAACTTGAGTAAAAAATTAAACCCGGTGAATGTCCCGAAAGGACGTTTTTTTGCCCATTTTATGAAAATAAACAAAATAAATTATTTTGGAAAAATGCAATATAATAAATTTTTTCCGTTTTCCTCTCGCCCCATCTCTTTGTCCGAAGCCCTATAGTTATGTGCCCGGATGTCAAAGTTGCTCTACTCCACAAATATATTTTTTCAAATATATTTTCGGTTACTGGTCTTCTCTTCCTGGGGGGTTAAATACAAAAGCTTCAATAATTGTTCACCACAAAGAAACTTTTTGCAGCTTTTTCACCACATCATCATTGAATTGGTGCATATCTTGACTAAACTTAAGAAAGTGTTGTAGGAAGCTTTTGAGTCTCGAATTGGTGCATGTCTTGACTGAACTTTAGAAAGTGTTCCAGGAAGCTGTCGATTCTCGAATTGGTGTATGTCTTGACTTAACGTAACTTAACTAAAGATAGTTTTCTAGGAAGTTTTCGATTCTTCGGTTTGCATAAATTCACAGCAGATGGCGTGGCAACCATTAAGTTCTTTGAGATGTTGCCGTACTGTACGTCATTTATCCATTTATTCCAATTCTTTTCGACATGTGAAATTCGTAAAAACGTAATTTTGTAACAAGTGATTTTTGATTTTTTTAGTCTAATGAAAAAATCGAGAGATATAATTTAAATTTATTTAAATTATTTTTTTTTGATTATTTATTGTTTAAAGATTCGATTGCTATGGCGATCAATGGAAGTCTCTGTAATACCAACAACATATTGTTTATCTATCGATAAAACAACGCCGCAGGTCACCAAGAAAAAGAATCACGTGTAAACTCAGTGCCATCAAAAGGCCATCGTCAAAGGGTTGCTGCAACAAAAAATCGGACAACATCGAAAAACATCAACATTAACATTGTTCACGACAAAGTCACACTCGTTGGCGATGCCACCTCGCAGTACAACAGGTCGACGATGAAATCACAACGGGTCAATGGCAATGACGAGACATCCGGCGGCTGCGACGACGACTACATCGAGGGAGAGGCGAACAAGGCGATGTTTGCTGACAGCGACGCGGACCGGTTGCAGGCACAAATCATTGGGCATACAGTGGCCAGCGTGGTCGTCGACTGGAATTTGATTCCGGGCGCCGATGTCTACCGGATCGAGCAGCACCACCCGAGCCAGGGGTGGCTCAAAGTCGGCTGGTGAGTGATGATGGTGTTTCAATGGAAATGCCCCAAGTGAGAAATTTAAGCCACCCAGTGACGACGATCTGGAATTAATCGCATTTTCGGCCCACCCAGCCTTTCATTGCTCTATCTCTCTTCCGCTTTGTGTCTTCTCATTAGGCGAGGCGACCGCCCGGCCACGGCCGACCACTTGGATGAGAACTTCACATATCGGTTCAGGGTCAAGGCCTTGCGCTACTGCCCCACCGAGGATGCCTACGTGGATCTCTGCACCTCGCCGGAGGTGGTCGTAAGCGCATTGAGCCGAGCCAACAGTCCCACTATCTAACTCTCTGTGTTTCTCCCCCCCACCAGGGTCGCACGCTCAGCGATCAGCCGTCGACCCTTTGCCTGCATCGCGCCATCCGGAAGGGTCAGCAGTTTCTGGTGAAACGTCTGCTGCGGCGTCGTCCGAGCCTAATTGAGTATCCGGGTCCGAATGGCTATCTGCCGCTTGCGAATGCGATTGCCGCCGGGGAGATCAGCATCATCGACGTCCTCCTGACGGCCGGGGCCAGCGTTCACGTCGGCGACAGTTGGAATCGCCGCACGCCGCTTCATGTGAAGTCATCCACTAACACTGCCACCCATTTGTCCACCCACTTTTCCAGCCACTCCCACTATACCTCCCACTTTCTCGACCACTTTCTCACCCATGTCCCACAATCTCCAACCCCTTCGCACAACCCCCACGGCAACACAAGATGCCACAGTTCTCCCTTCCGTGCTCACTTCGGTTTCATGTTTTCATTTCCGTTCCAGTTGGCCTTCTACCACGGCCGTCTTCCGGTCGCCCGGATGCTGCTCAACAAGAAGGCCGCCCTGGAGGCCCGCGACGCCAACGGACTGACGGCGTGTCACTTCGCGGTCGACGGCAACCAGTGCGAGATGCTGCGCTTCGCCCTGGAGAACGGGGCCGACACCGAGGCGCGCGACGCCTGCGGGTGGACGCTCTTGTTGCGTGCAGGTAGGCGGAAGGGGGGGGGGGGGGGGGCACGAGGTCCCTCATGGAACGGGGAACATCCGGCGGTAATTCATCGATGCATTTCGTCTCGTTGTGGTTGCAGTCGTGATGCGCTCGGACCTGGCGCTCCTCAAGCTGCTGGTGCAGCACGGAGCCGACCCCTTGGCCCGCGACCTCCTCGACCAGACCTGTGTGGACCTGGCCCGCATGTACGACAACCAGGAGGCCGGCAACTACTTGGCCAAGGTGCTGCAGAAGCAGAAGCTCACCAAAGAAGCGAAATAATAAAGAGAATCTGTGTATAATGAATGGAATCTGTGTATAGAAACTGATGATGTTTATTGTTCTCGCATTCAAATGCACTTCATCATCCCCTCGGTCTGGTGGCCACACGCGTAGACGTCGAAGAAGTCCTGGTTCTGCCTGAGGCCGAGGTAGAAGACATTCTCGGCCAGCTCCTTGCCGAAGTCGCAGAAGTTCTGCGCGTAGAGGGTGAAGAAGAGGCTCTTGTTGTTCAAATGATACGGCCGCAGGATGTCGTTCTCCTCGTCGAACGTCTGTCGGTTCGCATGGCTGGCGGTGATCCATCGGCCGTAGTTCTCCCAGGCGTTCTCGAAGCTCTTCACGTAGACGACGGCCAGGGTGCGGGCCTCGTCCAGCACGTTGACGAACTGCGGCAGCTTCAGGCACTCGACGATCTCGTCGAAGCGCTTGCGGTCGAGCGAGCGCACCGTGCTGTTGTAGAGCGTCATCCAGAGGTGGACGTTGAGGGTGGGGAAGTAGTAGGACATCGGCTTGTCGCGGCTCTGCAGCAGGTACAGCGACCAGTCGAGCATCGTGCGGCCCACGCCCTGCTCGTAGGTCGAGTTGCGGCGCCGGTGCAGCTGCAGGTTGTGCAGATTGTGCTGGTAGCTCTCGCGGTAGATCTTCAGCTGGGCGAACTCGCGGTTCAGGTCGGCGATCTGGAAGTAGGCGGCCGGCGTGCGAAACTTCTCCCGGTTTGCGCTCAACTTCGGCAGAATCGGGCTGCGCTCGAAGAGCTTCATGTGCTCCGCTCGCTGCACGAACTCCCGCAGGACCTCGAGGAACTTCCGATGCGAACTCGGGATCGATGTGGTTCTTGGTCACGATGTAGCCGAAGAGTGGGCGGAAGTACTCGAACGTCTCGCGGTAGCAGTCGTCGATCGGCTTCAGGGAGCCGCACGAGACCAGGAACTGATTCAGCTTGTCCTTGGCCTCGAACTGCACGGGATCGTCGTGCAGCTCGCTGATCAGCTCGATCAGCTGCGCCGTCTCCGGCTGGTGGCCTGGAAATAAGACGGGAATCAAGATTACTGGAATCAATATCTCCTCTTTCGCTCACCCAACACCGAGAAGAGCGGCCGATTGCGACTGCAGACGTAGTCGTAGTAGCTGTCGCACGCATACCGTTCCGGGTTGATCGAGTGCTCCAGGCGGACGGCGATGTTCTCCAGCTCCTGGATGCGCGTCTTCCGCAAATAGCGCGTGTGGTTCTTCTCCCCGATTTGGGCGCAAGACTGTGGGACGCCGGAGAAGATCACAAGAACGAACACCGCGGCGATCAGTCGATGGCCATCGGTCAGCATTTTCGGGGACTTTCTCTAGAGGTGGAACGAGCTTGTTGGATGGAATATGGAATCTACTGAGAGATGAAATAGACCGAGTTGCTTGCAATCTTGTCGGTTGTGTGTCACGGATTAAACTAATGTTGTCGTAGTACGATCAACGGCAGCCGAGGAGCGAAAACAACAACAAAGCTGATAGTGCTCGACTTGAGCGATAACTGGGCTTGAGGCCGAGCGACCCTTCAGATAGAGCCATCGACAGACAGACAGATCACTCCGCCTGGGGTTTGTTTACATTCGACAATCTGATTATCGAAATAAATCGAGCACGTTTGCTGAGAGAATCAACTTGTCTCTCCGCGGGATTGCGAAATGTTTCCTTCTCGCGAGAATTGATTTCATTAAGTTTCTCATAGTCGTCGGCAAGAGAGCTCGATGTTTCGACATGATTGGAATGGAGAGAGTGAATTTGGGTCTCTTGTGGGATCCCGTTTCGAAACCGGCTGCGTTATTGATCTTTGCAACCCAATCTGATAATGCGAACATTATCCAGGAATGAGGGTTGGAGACTCGTCAGGCTCCCCCCTCCGTTGAAATGAAAGAAAAGGTCATCTTTCGAACGACCCAAGTTGTTCAATTCGATCCCGAGGACTTTTGAGGTCTCAAATCATTCCGCAATCTGCTGTTTCCGTCTCCCTCTCTCGCTCCCCTTTCTCCCTTCTTCGCCAGAAGTCAAAGGTCATCTTTGGCCATGCCACAGCCGCAAAAACCGGGCGACTCAAACTTAGCCGCAAGTCACCCGCATCGAGTGGCCCAACAAGGAATGGCTCGACGGATCCTGTCGCAGAGGTCGATTGGGGCAAAATAACAAAAACTTTCGAAGAAAAACAACAACAGAAACTCTTTCTGTGCTTCCCTTTTCTGGGAGACCGCAAATATCCAATGTGTGCGAGTGGGCGTAGTGCCATGGGCGGGGCTGTGTAGAGGGGGGAGGCTGCGGACCAACGAAACTCTTTCATCTCGTGCAAACGGAATCCACGTCCATCGATGAGAAGATGTTCATCAAGTGATAAATTCAAGTCAGGAAAAAGATGAAGGAATTGTGTGTATGCAAATGCGAGTGTGGTATGCAAAAGCGAGAACATCGGAGAGGGGTCGGGGAAACCACGCCCACCGTTTGCGAAAGATGTCAAATGGCACACTAATTGGAGTATTCGACAACGAAGTTGGCTTCAAAGCCTTTCACCAGATGAGCCGCATACCAATGCGAGAATGAATGAATGAATGGAGCCCCGGGCCAGGGACATCATCAGATCAAACACAATCTTCAGCTGCACCGAAAGCCTCACCTCGCCATCGCCTCGTATGCTTCGCGCATAAATCTCGATGATTCCTGCTGCGTCCTTCTCCGAAACACCGCCAACCCCCCTCCATCATCGATGTCCTTCTGTCGTGGTTGCTCTTTCGACTTTCGCCCTTCGCAACGCCGCATGCATTCGCCCTTGAAGCCTGTTCATCTGCCTACGATGAATTGTGTGGGTTCGGCTTCGTTGAATACTCTGCGAGAGTATTCGGGGAATTTTTTAATTGCAAACTTCAAACTTCACTTCAGACGCGTCCTTCGAGCACACTCGAGCATTGAATTGATTCGACCTTGTTGAGGATCGACGTCGGTGGGGATAGGTCTCAATGGGGATGGGTCTCGATGGGGTATTGGTTCGGAATTATGATGTCCTGATGCGTGAGTGACTAACTTTTCACTGAAATCATGTCTATGTGTGTGTGTGTGTGTTGGTGAACAAGTTGTAATTGGCATATGCTTATTTGATGCGCAATTGTGTGCTGCGGTCGTCGTCGGCGTTGCGGTCATTATGAAGTGCTACTTCCGGATCCGGAAGTAATTCCAACCTTTACAGACCACAATAACCACAACGGTAATATACATATTTCAAGCTCCGCAGACGCTGGTCATTAACCAAATTAATTACCGAAGCGTTCGCGTTCTCGTTCGGAACTTGACCGCGCTGGCTTTCAACGGAATGAATAAAGTTTCAAACAAAACACTGATTTATGTATCTTTTCACCTTCAATGCTTCCCCTCGCCCCACAAACTCCTCTCACAACTCATCCCTTCGTCGCCATCGAGGATCCCCTTGGGTTCGCTCGTTGTGCATGTTGGCTCAACATCTCGCAAATAGAAGTCTCTCGTCCTCATCTTCTCGGCCGCCCTTTGAGTTTTCGCTCATAGCCGGCGGTTCATTGCATACCTGAGGCCGCTTTAACTGCTCCGGTTGTCAAATAAATAATTCAGCTCATTGCAGAATGCGGCACTCGGCCACCGGGCGAGCAAGGGGATCCCCAATTGGGGGTTCGTCGGAGCCAAGGGGACAGTCCGGGGAACTGGGGAATTAATTAAGTTCCGGACGGAAGCTTTTCGAGAAAAACATTTCATTTCGCTCTTGCAACTCGGGCGTAAGTAAGCACAATCAAGAAGAACAACAATGTTAAGAATTAGTACGAGAATTAGGCGAGGATGAAGGAGAACATTGGGCAGAATAAGCAGAAGCAGTGAAAGAAGAAAAATAAGAAAACTGCAGCAGATGGAGTTAATGGGGCTGGACCGAAAAATCCTGCTTACAAAATTCGGTGAGAATTGAATTTAAAATTTAATTTCGCAAATCCATAATGCAAAGTAGGTTCTTAACATCTTGTTCTCTTTGGATGTGGAGCATGCTTTCTCTCTTCCCTCCCTCTCTCTCTCTTTCTCCCTCTCACGCTTGCTCTCTCTTCTCGTTCCGCCTCGCACACAGAAGCAGCTGCACGGAGCACAAGGCAAATGGACCCAGAGTGGGGCAGCTGCATACAATAACTACGACTATAACAAGAACAACAATAACTATAGGAATACGAAAAACATCTACGAGAATACGTATAAAAACAACTATTGGAATACGTACAAGAACAACTATTGGAATACGTACAAGAACAACTACTAGAACACGTAGAAGAATAACAACTACAACAACAAAAGCTACTGCAAGTACATCTTTTAGGTCCATTTAGCTCTTGCATACTTTATGGTGCTTCATATCGGTCCACAATCGGCCGCTGACCGAGCAACGCCCACCACCCACCATCGACCCCGCCCCCTGCTACTCTTTCGTTTCCCCACCAAGGCTTCAGTCTTTTCACTCGTTCGCTTGTTCGCCTGTAAGGATTTCGTTCGAAGGATTTTTGAAATACGAGCATAAAGGAATCTTGAATTGCGACTCCACGGGCCGAAAGCGCTGCAGCAAGGATGGTGGGCGGATGGGGCGTGGCGCGGGGTGGTGGACTTCGTCCGTGGTGCAATAAAGCATCCGAAAAATAAGCGCTACTTCTTTCTTTCTGCCCGAATGGATGGCCATAGCAACGAATGAAGAATGTAAAAAGAAAACGGTAGCGAGACCAACAATAACCACAAACAAAAATAACCACAATAATAATACAAGCAACTGCAAAAATTCCGAAACAACGAAAATTTCAGAGATTTCCTTCATTTTGCGCTCAATGGATGAATGCATTTTGTGTGTTTCACTCAAGCGAAAAGGTTTCGTGCAAAAAACCAAAAATCCTAAATACCAGTATTTTGAAGACTTCTGGTGAAATCTTCGTGTAGCAATATGAGAGAGAGAGAGAGAGAGAGGGAAAGGAAATGAAAAAAAGAGAAAGGGAGAGAGAGAGAAATGGCACTTCAATTATGGTTGCCGAACATGTGGAGGATTCTTGAAAGGTACAAAACATAAATGTCGATGGAACCAGGCGGGAATTCAAAGAATGAAATGAAATTATTGAAAATGCCAGTAAAATCGAAGATCATCAAAGATTTATAGCTTACGATACGGAAGTATAAGGCGTGACCATCAACGGGGAAGGTGCTTCATGATAAGAGTCTGTGTATTTTCCAACATAATATCCATGAGAACAAATGTGAAATCACCTTTCGCCTTATGATCGCAGTAACATCGAGGAGAAGAATTCGGTATTCAGAATATTGCGACATTGTTGACGAGCTCATGCATAACGATAGTGTTCGGCATTGTTCGCAAATGATTTTGGATCTCAAGGACACGGTTAATGGGGGAACAACAACAACAACAACAATGCATCACAGCACACTCTTGTGCGCATTAAAAACTGATTACCGCATCTCCAAGCACCCAGCACTTGGGATCCACTTGTCACCCACTCGCACCTGCCACACCCCGAAGTCACCGCGTCGTCTTTTGTGAGCGCGTGAATGGTGCGAAATCCTTCCCGCGATGATGTCGATGATGTCGGTGGGCCGAAGAAAAACCTTTCCCATTGTTGTCAATAATAGCAGGTGCGACGATACCGTGATTCTTTTCTTCTTGTTCTTCGTCATCTTCCGCCTCCTTGAGCCCTCCATCCGTCATGGCCTTCGGATCATTGAGGCGTTGCCGATGGAAACGCAAACTCCGAGTGGTGGCAACGCCTGATGCCCCCCAAATAATGAAGACGAGAAGGACGATTATGGAACACGGGTGTGGATGTGAGTGTGTGAGTCCTTGTGTGTGTGTGTGTGTGTGATCCGAGATGATTATCGGATTGTGATTGTCAAAGTAATGACATGCGTTTATGAGAAGCTGACATAATGATAAGGTTATTCTCTGTCTCATTCGGTTTTTTCCCTCATTCTTTTTCTTGTTTTGGTGTTCTTGTCACTGTTATTCTTGTTGTTGTTGTTATTGTTGGCATTGAGAAATTGCCATTGGATAGAGATTGCGGAGGAAGCCTAAGAAAGAAACCCGTGACAACCGGATAAAGTCATTGCTGGTGTCGTTGTTCGAGAGGCGAAAGATTGATTACAACAAAGGGATTTGCCAGAAGCCAATTGTTGGTGGCTCTGTTCGGCGATGGTGTCGGTCAATTCTTGTCGACCTTGTCTCTAGCTCGCCCCCAAGCCCCATACGGAAGTTATTAGTCCATCAAACGATAATAAAATTCACTAATTCACACATTTCCATTGCATTCTCTTGACGGCCATTGAAGGAATCTTCCTTCGGCGAACTTCCTCTCGACCCCTTTCTTGACCACCCACAGAATTGCGAAATTGGGCTGCGCTGGAGGACGAATCCTTCCTCTTCCAAAGAACCGTCGTCCCATTCAAATCTCCCTCGGGCGATTTTAATCTGCGAAAAGTGGATTCGTCGTGGACCAGCAGCAGTTGTGTGAAATATTAACGCTTCCGTCCACGACTCCGGTGGCTTCAAGTGTTTTGTCCATTAAAAGTTTGGTCGCATTTCTCGATTTTATGGCCGAAATCTGGGAAAGTTTTCACCCGAGCCGCCCGAACTGGATTCCGATTTATGATGGGGGTCGTCCCGAGTCGCCTCTGGGGCAACAGACCCACGTGCTTCACTCAGGCGGTTATTCAGACGAATCTCGTTCTCGATGTGCGCGGCCATTAAAAATTCCAATTTAAAATTAATTCGGTAATTTCGAAGAGAACGTTCTTTCGGCTAGCAAAACAGAAAAAACCAAATTGTAATCGGTACTCAATTGTTCGGAAAGCTACAATTTTCTTCAGCTCCTTCATCAGTGGCGCCTCCGCCCTCCGCGTGGTTGGCATCGCGGTGCCAGCCATGTTTTGCTCCGGGCATAATTGATGGATGCTCGCCCATTTTCGATTCGGTGCAGTTCATTTCGTCGCGCGCTTCCTTCCGTTCCTGGCTGTCCTTCGTTCGTGGTTCTCTTTCTCGTTCTTCGTCCATCGTCCTCCTTCGTCGTTCACCATCCGTCGTCCTCGTCCACCATCCATCGTCCTCGTCCTTGTGTCCGTCCCTCGTACTCGGCACATGTACGAGTGCGGGCCAGGAGTGCGTCTGCAAGGAGTCAGATATTTCGCTTCATTAGCCATGAATTAAATACGTGTCAACGCATCAGCAGAAAATCCATTTGCTACCGTTTAATTTTGTCCCCAGCAGCCACTGTAGCAGCAGCAGTTGGTTAGAAGTCCATAAATCCTCGAGTCCTCGCAGTTCTCGAAGCCAACAAAAAGAGTCATGGGAATTATCGATTCGTTCGGAGATGATTGATGATGGAACGCTGTATGTGATCGTGGCCGAAGCTGAATTGATGGCGGCGAGGAAAATCCCCTCTCATTAAATTATTTTGTCTCATCATTATATAGATAGATTATATAGATTATATATACTACATAAATGTGTATTATTTAACCATTCAGTGCTTTTGTCGTTGATTTCTCAATTTCTGATTCCGTTTCTCAATTCTCTGATTAAATTAAAGTCAATTATATGGCTGGAAACAGTCTGGATAATAATAAAAAAATATCATAGTAAAATAGTGGATTACAAGAAATGAGAAACATGATCGGAACATTAATGAAAATCATAGAAACAATAATTAAAAGAGGACACAAATAAGTTCAGAAGTCCCAACAAATTTACCCTCTTTCCGAACGCAATGATAACGAAACAGGAAAAATGTGTAAAATTAGTTTCCTCTGAGAATTACTTTAGAGGTTCACCGTCGGAATATCTAATGAATTTATGAGGTCTCTAAGGGCTCGAAGAGAACACGAGACCACACCGCAGAGGGAGAGAGAGATAGCGAGAGGGAGGGACAGAGCGACAAACATGGAGCCTGGTGGGATATTGTTTCCGGGAAGAGGGTTGAATGGAAACC
The DNA here is from genome assembly GCA_017309665.1 of Coelopa frigida. Lineage (NCBI taxonomy): Eukaryota > Metazoa > Arthropoda > Insecta > Diptera > Coelopidae > Coelopa > Coelopa frigida. The sequence continues at coordinate 14,061,980 of CM029561.1, read as the reverse complement.
GCTATGTAAAATGTGAGCCAATGCCTAATGTGTTTAATACCATGATTGTACCTGGGCTCCACTGGGACTCTCGCTGGAACTTTCAAATAAATATATTAATATGGGAAAGGCTAAAAATATTCATTAATTTTCTGCCATGAACTGACAGCTTCGGATGAGGGTCTCATTTTTCTTCTGAAAACTCCCTCCTGCAACGAAAGCAACCGATAAGAGATAATCGGTTTCTCGTTGAAAGTCGTGTATCCTGGAATGCATACAAAAATAGTTTCGAACCTCACACTTTCTTCTTTTGCTTTCGATGCGAACTTCTGAAGGACAGCATGATTGTTTTTTATTTTTTTTTGTTTCAACTACTCTTTGATTATCCACTTCTTTCTCTGTTGTTGAAGAGTGCATTAAAAGTTTTCACCAAACCCTCCACGAGTTGCGGTTTAAGTGTTGATTGAGTTTTCACTTCCCAGTGAAAGAGCATTTCAAGTTTCTGTGTCATCCTAAGACGCCATTAGCCAGGAGAAGATTGCAATAAAACAAAGTTCTTCTCCAGGTGATTCTCCATCAATGGCAAACCATGCGTTCACCATTGGTGGATGGACTCAATTTACTGTTCATGGAATTCATAGTGGAAAAATAAAAGTTTTCACGAAAATGAAATCAATTTCGAACACTTTTCATGCGAGCGATGCTAGAGTATGAAAAGTAGCAAATGGCAAAATAATTGGGTTAGTGAAGGGCTGGCGAGGGGGAAGGAGAGCAATGGCGGTCATCCTTTGACCAACAGCAGGCGATGCAACAACACTGCAACAGCAACAGCAACAATAACAAGAAGAACAACTCACCAGGTGATCTAGGAATCGTACTGGGGAAACTTTTAAAAGTGTTTTAATTATAGTGCAATTTGCACCCACAGTGGGGAGACAAAAAAAAAGGAATGGGAGGGAGAGTAGAAGATATGGAGAGAGATAGAGAGATGGAGAGAGATAGAGAGATGGAGAGAGACAGAGAGATGGCGAGATACCGTGGTGAGACAGAGAGATTGCAATCGACAGAGTGAGGGCGAGGAAAAGAAGGCGATAGTGCGAGATGTCGAAAGGGAGAAAAGGTTAGGGTTCAACTTCCCTGCTCTTCTCTGTACACCGAAGTTCCTCCTATTCTATCTCTCCAATTTCTCTCGTTCGCTTTGCCCTTCTGTCAATTTCACATCGGCCCCTCGAGTGGTCAGTGGAAGGACGACGTCTCCTGACGCAAGTCACCCTCGTAGGCAGTCATCGAGGTCTCGCTTCGAGTTTGCTTCTATAGGTTTTCTATTTTATTTTTTGTGTTTAAGTGGTTCTTTTTCTAAATCAATATTGTTTTTGCGGAAAATTCATCAATTTCTGCTACGTTCACCCGTGGCATTGGGGGACGTGAGAGGTAATTTTTCCCTCCCTTCCTTCCTCCGCCTCTTCGTTCACTCGTTTGTGGGCTCCCGTCTTCGTCTTTGCCGTCTGTCAGTTCGTCTCTGGTGTTTTGTAAAACGATTACAAAGCAATTTACTTGCAGGATAATGGAGTCCAGTAATGCTGTTAGTTCGGGTGGACAGACGTGCCTCCACACACACACACACATACATACACACTAAGTTGGCCAACGAAGGAGGGGGAAGAGAAGGAGAGTGCAAGAATGGGATCGATGCACTTGGACAGCTAACGCAAAGGAGTTCGACCGGTCGTCTTACAAGAAAATGCAATTTGGCGCGAACGCCTCACTCTGCTCCCATTTTGTGCCTGAGGCGTTGTTGTTGCTATTGTAGTGTTACATAGCTCGATGTTGATGTTGTTGTTGTTGTCGCCTGCCAAGTGTTGATCCGATCCAATTAGTTTACCTGCTTCAGCTTCTGCTCCCGCTGTTGTTGTTGTTGTTTCTGTTGCTGCCACCTCTCGAACCTAATTAACTCAAAGTGGAAAATATTGCAATGCGACTTTCGAAGAGGGAAAGAGAGAACAGTGAGATGGCCAGCATCTTGAGGAGCACGTGGCGGAGCACTTCAACACACACGCATACACTCTCACATCGGTCCCTTTTAAAGCATCGGCTCGAATTCCAATAAGAAAACATCAACCTATTGATTTCTTCTTCAATGACTTTCACGCTTCAATTCGATTTCTTCGGAATGGTCTTGTTGTTGTTATTTTTTTTTTTGTGGGATGCTTCTGTGTTGTTGTTATTGTTGTCCTCCCGGATATGCCGCCCGTTTTAAGTAGCCCCATAAAGCGACGAAAACTCTCGTAATCGCATGTAATTTTGCGTAAAATGAATTTTTATGCAAATTCCATACGGTTCGGTGACAAATTGAGCGGCGAGGCTCAGGAAGTCAGGGCTTTAAGTTGCATGGAAGAACCACCCCACATCCACATCCACTTCCGCTCTTCGACCCTCGTCTGCCGTTTCGAACACGAGTTCGAAAATGTTAATTCGAACATCATATTGAATTTTGTACAACAACAACAATATCTCACGCTACTTCCTCTACTCACGACGAAGCTTCGCAGACTCTCTCTCTCTCTTTTATAAATGCGGGATAAATGGAGCTTTTCTCTCAGCACTGCACTCGTTATCCAAGAGATACAACGATTCTGGAGCAAGGGTGCGAGGTGAGAAGGAGAGAATGAAATTCACCTCGACCATGGGAGATGACGGAACTTTGTTGGTATCCGGTGAAAAATTCCTTCGAAGGAATTTTGCCGGGAAATCTTTGAAAAAACACAACACATACACACACACGCTTGAGGGTATGTAGCGGAAATTCATCACCAGAGGAACTTCAGAAGATTGGCGCATATTTTGCCGAATATTAGGGAAAATTAGCTCCGCATGTTGAACGAAATTGCTTCACGAAATATGTGCGTGTTCCGGCCAGTGGCGGGACAATCTGAGAGCTGAGATGGAGCATTTAAATGTGGGCTTCATCATAGCGATGAATCTTTTCATTTCAAACTTCAAGTATATTTGAATAGAAAATATTGCATTAGCCAATATTTAACAACTTAAAATTCAGAATTTCTTCATTTTTTATTTAAAATCATTTAATTTAAATATCTAAACAAATTTTTTTTATAATTTTAAAGCCTTCCAAACACATTATTTTATAATCCAAAAAACATAAATATAAAAAAATTAAAAAAAAAACAACAAATAAAATGACATCAAACACAAAAGAAAACTAAGTAAAACAAATAATTATAAAATATATTTTAATAAAAATAATGAACATTTCAAAGTCATAAATGCAACTTGCTTATGAAACATTTTTATTTGAAGTAAAACATCAAAAAATATAAATTACATAGTGGGTGAAGAAAATGTTTTCGTTCTTTCACCTCATGTAGCAGACTTCCGCCACTGTTGGAGCCAAGCTGATGCTAAACACGCACACACCCACATACACATCTCAAAGCAACACCGACAACGGAATAGTGGAATCTAATGAATGCCACACATACATACGCGCTAAGGTCGAAACAACACCGAATACGAACAAAACAGCGAAGGTGCGAAGAATCAGACCAAAGAGCAACCATCCGCCAGAGAGACAGGGAGAGAATGAGAATGCCCTCCCCTTCGCACACACGACTACACACTACACGGCCCACAGCCTACAACGACGATGACGTGCGACGGGAAATTGGGAAAAACCTCCCCGGTGACGGCCCGAAAGCGACCGCAGAACACGGGGAAAAAGGAAAATACATGATCGCTGCAGGAGTCGGGCGGGGCGGGGCAGGACGGGGGCGGCACAGTGACGGGATGAGGTGGGACGAAACGGGCCGGGACAGAACGAGGTCTGGGGCAAAAGCTGCAGCGAGTGCTCGGCGCAACAACTGCCGACTGCGATCTAAACAGGTTGGGTGCGAAGCGTGAAATTCCTTCAGCAGCGACGGACGACGGACGGAAGGTGCGAATATTTCCGAAAATAATACCGAGAAAATAATCGAGAGAGAGAGATTAATAAATTGACGGAAATTGTTGCGAAAACGACGAACTCACGACTGTTGCGTCTTGCTGTGTGAACGTGTTCGGCATCGTGTGTGTTTGTCGTTGACTTCGTCATCGTTGTCATTGTCGACATCGTCATCGTTGTCGCTGTCGACGTCGTGCAGCATAATAAACGATGTGTTCGTGTGTTTGAGTGTGTGCGTGTGTGTGTTTGCGAACTTCCGGGTCGTGAAAACGTGCGTTCGGAAGAAGAAAATTAGGAAAAACCCGAGGATTTCTCGCAGTGCCACCGGTTCCTGTTCCGCTTGCTCAGGCCCTTTGTCGCATATACAGACAGAAAGACAGACAGAAAGTCAGACAAGAAGACAGACGGACAGACAGGCTAATATATAGCCATCGACAGAAGAGAAGGGCGGGAGAACGAACAACGGCCGAACAGACGGACGAAAAGCGTTCGGCGAGAAGTCGGCGCCGCTCGGAAGGGACGACGACAGGACGAAGAAGCAACATTTAGTGTTCAACTCTCCAGGTTGCCGCAGCTCGCTTCGACTCCATTCGATTCGATTCGATTCTCGACTTCATTCGACTCGATTCGAACAACTCGAACAACGATTTCAAGTGTCTTCTATTTGTATCTCGCTTTTGGTGTTTTTCCCCGCAACCCCCCGCAATCGCCCACATCCACAACGACATCGATATCCCTCGGAATTCTGTGTGTTTTCCAACGTTTTTACCCATCGATTTTCCAACTAATTACGAGAGAAAACGCGAAAATATCGTGTAGTTAATTCAGAAACAAGCAATAATCTTAATAGTTTTCGTAAGTCAACGCGACGCGTCATCCAGAGAGAGAGAGAGAGAGATAGAAAGAGAACGAGTGAGACAGTGAGTGAGAGAGAAAAAGAGAGTGCATTTGCAAAAGAGCATCCGCCGAGAGCGTGGGAGTGAGTGAAAATTGAAGAAATTTAAGAAATTTTCGGCAAGTGCAGTTTGCTTTTCTATCGTCCCGACGGTTTGAACTTGTGACCTCATCGTCGTCAGTCAGCGGAGACGACGTCATCGAGATTTCCCTGCGGAGCCCGAGAGACTCGCCCTAACCTCAAAGTGTCCGAGGTATTTATGTTTGTATTTGTTGCTGTTATCCTGCATATCACATTGTTGTATTCGTATTGGTGTTTGCAGCCATTGCGCAAAAGCTCCGGCAAAAGCTCTTCCTTCCTTCCCTCGCTCTCTCGTTCTCGTCGTTGTCGTCGGCACGAGCTGGTCACCTCCGACGAGTGAGTGCGACTGCGAGGGCATGAATGAGGGTAGAGCTTTCACTGTTTCCGTCCCAGTCCAACCCGGTGGAGAGTCCTGTCTGTCAGTCAGTCTCTTTGCAGATCCGTCCGTCCACCTGGTCGTCCTTCTGTCTGTCAGTCTGATGTTGGCCTGTCGTGTTCTGGCTGTCAAATGCTCGCTTTGACGTTTGGGCAAAAACTACCCTTTGGCCAGGGGTTATTGACTGACATCGGGCCGTGTTTGCACATGCGACATGCCTTGGGAGAGGTGGACAATTTCCAATGTTTCCATGTTTACGCAGAGTCCGCGGGCCACGCCAGCGTTGTCGACAAACAACAGCGACAAGGCTCGAACGAACTCGCGAACAACTTGCAGAATTCCCATGGATTTTTGAATACCCATCGAGTTCACCCTTCCATCCAGATAATTGCACTTTCATCAACACCTTCAACCTATATGTTTGACAGCAGGACGTAATTGAAATCGCTCTCACACCTCGTCCATCGACCTGACCTCATCATTTCAGGCACTTCGCTTCCCCCCACCAACCTCAACAGTATTTCACGATTTGCTCGATGTCTCCTCGTATTGTGTCCTACTCCGATCGTCCTGAGATGTCAAACACAATGGAGTCCTGGCGCCACTTGACGTCTTTCAACCGCTCGTCCCTCGTCGTCTCCACACAACGCCAACCCCCCCACCCCCAGGACCTGCCCCGCCCTCCTTCGTCCTGCATCCTCACGACATAAATGTAAATATTTGTCTTGTTTTTGTTAATTTTTTGCACAAGCCTTGTCTGTTTCTCAATCTTACCCCGGCCCCCATCACTCTCTCGCCCCCTCCAACTGTCTTTCTCTTACCCCCCATCTCTCTTCCTGTCACTCATTTTCTCTCTTCACTTTTCTTCGTCTTCTTCGCTTCTCTTGTCTCGTTTCTTTTGTTGCCAAAATGATGAGATCTCCTTTTTTCGTTGACATGTTGTTAATTCTCGCCGAGATTCCTCGTCGTTCTTATCCTTATCCTCATTCACTTGTTTCGGTTCAGGCTTTGTCGACGTCTTCTGTTGTTATTCAGTGTTTTATGTTTTCCTTTCATTCCATTGTTGTCGGGATTATCAGATTGGTCGCCTTTGTTACGGGGCTTCCTGGGGTTCTCGGGGGACGAACCGTCGCTTTGGGAGACAAAACCGCAGTTTAAATCAACGATTAAATGCGCCGTCAATCGTTCAATGATGACTTACAAAATCCCCAAGGTCTCTAATTGGTTCTTTTACAGTGTGTGAAAGAGAGAGAGAGAGAGAGAGAGAGAGAGTGAGAGAGAAAGAGGGAGACAGCTAGAGGAAGGAAGGAGAGCGAGAGAAAGAGAGCATCGATTAATCCAGAGTGGTCTCTAATGGACCATCACCCAATGAAAGACGGACTTCAAAAACTGTCTTCCCCCACCATCTGCTTTCCCCCCTCTCTCCCCCTACCTCCCTCCTTCTCCAACTATATCTCCCCCCATCTTTCTTTCACTATATCCCTATTTTTCTCCCCGACATTGATACCCTGCACAATCGAAGCTAATGCTTGGAACGATTTAGATAATCGCTTGATGATTGTCCCAGTATGTAATTAATATGAATACCGTGCGGTTCATCGGTGGAGGGAGGTGTGGCGTTGGGGGCGGGGGGGGGGGGGTGGTTATGTTGGTTGTTGTGCGTTTTCAAGTGCAAAAAGGTCAAGTAAAAATAATGTATGCGTCATTTAGAGCATGGGAAAACTACCAAGAGTGCGAGATGGTGAGCAGAACTTAATGATGTCCCGCGGTCGATGGGGAGAACCATTATTTCTGTATTAGGTTATCCAAGTGGGACCGAAGTGGACAAAGGAAAAAAGTCAGCTACACGTGATTTCTATTTGATTTAATCCGTCGTCCCTTCGGGGGGACGTGTGGGGAGTTTTCGAAGCAGCTGTGCTCAAAGGATACGGCGCAGGATAGTCAATGGGAGAATAATAGAGCTCAAGTTCGATCACCGTCGGAGCATCAGCTGAGCATCTCATTAGTTTCGCCTGAGGATGTGCTTTCAATTTGAATTCATATAATTTTATTTTATACCACTTCATTTCATTCTATTTCATTTTGATGTCAGCGAATAATGTCCTTGTGGCTGCGATTCGAACTTCGTTTGACTGCTCGAGCGAATGTGAAAACTCATTTGATGCAACTCAAGTGCATTTGACACAAACACACTCACATCCACTACCACAGCACAAATTCAAACGAACTTTTATACATCGATGATGACAACTTCAAGTGCATGCGGAAAGTCCTTTCCGCCAGTTCCGGCTCATTTTCCCCCCAGCCGACGACGAGTTCATGTCTATCCATTTGGCACGCTGTATGTCTGTCTGTCGTTCTGTGTTTCCGTTTCTCCGACTGGCGGTTGTCAGAGTAATCGGTTGAGGCGAAGGAGGTGAGGGATGAACCGCAATTGATATGGAAAATTGAAACGGAAATCTCATCATTTCAGATATTTTTCCATATCTTCAACTCCCATCTATCTGAAAGTATCTGTCGATGAGAGTGTGGTTGTGGGTGAGGTTTTGGCTGAGCGTGACGTTGTGGCTTGGTCAATGTCTGTGTCCGTCAAGTGCTCGTGTGTTGGTTGCCAATTATTGCTGAGCACTCTTAATTGCGATGTCATATGTTCTGCTCGGCCACAAGCTCTTCTTTCCAATAAGCAATCTCCAATTTTTGCTATCTATCGAACACACACACAGCCAAGCATGGAGGTGCATGTTTGTACGTGCGTGTGTGTGTGTGCGAGAGAGGTCGATCGTTTCTTTGTCGATGCTTCCCGGAAATGAGCCAATTAGAAGCGATTTAATAAATTCTGCTTCATTCGCAGGGTTTTCAAAAGATTTGCAGGACACGAGGCAAACAGAGAGAGAGAGAGAGAGAGAGCGCAAGAGGGGGGTGAGTGGGAAGATCTCCTGACAACCAACTCGGCAGCATAGATAGTCCTCATGTCGTCCGTCCGTCCGTCGGTTGGCCGGCGAGCTGTCAAAGGCAGATAATTGGGATTTAAGGAAAGCGAGCATGTGAGAAATTGTAAGGATTACGATGGACCATGGCTGAAGGAAGAGGGGCGAGGGACGAAGGATAAGGGACGAAGGAAGAGCAGCGAGGGACGAATGACAAGGGACGAGGGAAGAGGAGCGAGGGACGGAGAACCAGAGACGAAGGACACGGGACCTCTGCAAGAAGTCAATGGGGATTTTCGTTATCATGTGATGGTGAAAGCAAAAAAGGAACGATGGGTGCAGAGAGTAATTGAAGCGTGTGGATAGAGAATTATAAAATAGATGAGAAGAATAGATGAGGAGAAAATAAATTGCAGCGGTGAAAGGGTTTGCGTTGAAGAAGGAGGAATTATCTGAAGCATAATATGTTTAACTACATACATATGCTTTGTAAAGCTTACGACACATCTGATTAATTAAAATGTGGAAGTGGGGTTTCAGAAAATTATAAATAAATGGTTAGAAAGATATACAGGGATTTGCTTATTGACAATCATATTTTTTAAACCTGAATCACTACTTTCTCAAACGAACTTGTTTTCTGAACTAAGGATTCTTCAAATACCTGCTGACAGCTTGCGTTTGAATGAGAAATTCAAATTTCCCACGCTTCTTACCACATATGACTCAGTTTTCCATTCGAATTTTCATTCGATTTGCGATGTCATTCTTGAGGATATCAATTCAGATGTTTCCCATTGATTGTGGAACATATTTGACATACCGGAAATTTTGCCGAGTCTTCGAGGAGTTTTTATTTCGATCATTTCGAGGAACTTTTGATTAATCGCAGCCGTGTATCAATGCAATAAAAACGGAGGCATCTCATCGGACGGAGATTTCGTCATGTTGCGATGATGTTTTTTGTAATTTTTTGTGGTTTCCCGCACATCGCACTCGAAGGAGAGGCGATTAATCAAATTCGTCCTGGCGGCGAGCAGTCTGGACGAGACTTTTAAAGTTCCGCAAAGAAGAATCGAAGTCGGAAAGAACTAAGTTCGGAGTTTTCCCTCAGGTCAATTCAATTTCGGTTTTGATTGATGGGGTGGAGTTGCGGGGGTGGCAACGGTTGGTGAATAGAGGGGGGGGGGGGGGGGGGATGAAGATGGATATGAAGAAAAAATATCGTAAATCAAAAGCTTGCTCGAATCGATTTTGAGGCAGAGCAAAAGAAAATTCAATTGTTGTGGTTTTTTAGGCGCAGGAACTGCAGCTGCAGCGGGAGGAGGGGTTGGGCGAGGGCGGCCGCCTTCTCCAAGACTCGAAAACGGGCGCCACTTGACACACACACGCAGCCCACTGACACACACACGGTCTTGTGCATGTGTGTGGCTTGAGGCTAGAAAATGGAACGAATTCGGGTTCCTTGTTGTTGTTGTTGCCGTTCGTGTTATCGCTGGCATTGTTGTTGAACGATTATAAAACCAGCAACAACACGAACGACGAACGAGCGCGACGAAGTGGAAGAAGAAGAAGAAGCACACGTCACATGGTGCACCAGAATCGTAAAGAGAACGAGACACAAACACATAAAAAACAATAACAAATCGATAATGGAGGCAAATCTTTAATCCTCTCACCCCCTTGCCACCCTCTTTCATCATCATCGATTCTGTCTCTCTCTTCTTCTCTCTCTGGGCATGCGCTCGGCTACACCCGAAAGTATGCAACGATATTTTGTTTCCCCGGCTCGAGTTCCTTTTGCTCTCCTCGGCATGTTTATTGTTTTCGTCCGTGATCCGCATGAGTGGTTGCCTCTGCCTCTGTCGCGGAACGTGAGCGGAAATCCGAGGCAGGGTTGCCAGGAGGCCACGTCATACTAGGTCGTATTAATTCTCCACTAATTGCAAATCCTGGAGCGTGCCTTCGATGTTGTCCTCGTTCTTGGCTGGGGCTGATTTAGTAATTAATAAATTTCGCACAAAACTATTTCACTGCAATGTGGACAATGGACAAGGTCAAGGCAGGGGGCAAGGGCAGAGGAATCTATTTCAATTAGGGATTCCATCGAATTATGGGATTGATATCTGAACACGATGAACGAACAGATGGACGGACGGACAGGGAGAAGGCCAGAAATTCGAATTTCAAGGATCCGTTTCGAGATCTGCGCTTAATCAAAGAACTATGTCGAATCCGAGGCAGGATTTAGGAGAAAGGAAACTGGATACTCTGGATATGACAGGATGACAGTTGGGAGAAATTAACACGAACATGAAATTTCCCAAAGCACTAATGATTGTAGGCTCGTGTCGTGTGAGGAGGATGCAGGAAGCCCTAAATGCAAACATGACACGAAGTAATTTTGCTTTACATTTTCAACCTGAGAAGAACGAAATGAACTTGCCGAAGCAAACATGACTTGGACACATCATTTAATTTGGGCAAATGACACGACGGCCAGACAGGTCGCAAGGCCACAGGACGACACCCTCTGACTTTGCAACACTGGACGCATCCTTCGAGGACGACGACATGTTTTCGCAGACATAACATGACATCCGGATCCGCCGAGACAAACAGGACAAGACAACACAACACATGACAGACGGGACTCGAAGAATTGACAAGGATTTTGAGGAAAACTGACTGCAAATTTATCCTGTGCTCATCTCGCATCGCAGTCACTCAATTCCCCTCTGACGACTCGAACGATTTGGACTCCATCTCCTCCTTGAGCTCACTCAACTCTCACTAGGTTAAAACAATGAGAGCACAGAAACAATTGACGACGACTCGGCCTCTCTACCGCTCGCTCTCTCTCTCTCTTCCCCACTTCCGTTTGTGAAAATGAACCACTCACGGTTTCCCCTTCGCGATTGTAAATGAAACATTTTGGAGAACATCGGAATTTTGTTAGAAACGGGAACGTTGCCGCTCTCTCTTTATCGCTCTCTCTCTCTCTCTGGCGTATTTTAAAACCCACCTCCCTCTCACCAACCCACCCACTGTCATACGAACAACGTGGCCAACATCGACGTTCGGTTAACAAAGTTACGAACAACAATAACAACAACAAGAACAACATGTCCTCTCTCGACGTCTCTTTCAGGTCAAGCCGTGTGAATATATCGTCTTCCCTCTCTCTCTCTCTCTCGTTTGCTCTCTCAATGAACACAGAAACAATGTTAAGATGGAAAATGTGCGCTGTTACCAACAACAACAACACCAACAATAACACTGAATTTTCATGATTTTTTTGGGACGAATATTCGTTCGGACTTTCCTTCGGCTTCCGTCGTGCTTTTCCATTGTTTTTCGTTACAATTTCTTGTCACAGAGCTAGAGAGAGAACGAAAGAGAGAGAGAAAAGGACACAAAAATCGACCGAATTGTTGTGCTCTCATTTGTTGTCAATCGCCCGACGCCCGTTAAGAGAAGAACGAGAGGGAGCGGGACAGCGAGAAGAGGAGCCGACGTCGACGCTCTCAAAAGTATGCAACGAAAATATGGCCCGTCGTGCGAAGCTTCACTACACGAACACAAGCACGAACACGAATACGACGAACACCAACACGAACACGAGCACGAAGGCAACCAAAAAACGACGCACGAGCAACGAACGGGGAACGAAGCGTCGAAGACGTCGTAAACTCGGTGGAATGATGAAGAGCCGGCGGTGGGCGAAATGGGTTGGAATTGTGGGAAAGAGAGCAGAGGCGTGGAGCAGCACGACGGGAGCGGGAGAGTGAGCGGCGCACACACGAACACTCCGTGGGAATGTGCGAGGACTGCTCGGCTCCATGTGTTTAGTTTAGGAGCAGTTGTGCCCTGTGGAAGAGTGCAGAGCACAGAAGCACATCAGACGGAACCGAACGCAGACAGACAGAAAGCAAGCAAGCAGGACAGAAAAGTGTTCATCATCATCATTACAAGCACCGCAACGGGAGCAGCCGCAGCAGCAACGGCACAGTGAAACACATAGTGAAAAATAAAATAAAATTATAGAGAAACAAAGAAAAAAGGTGACAAGAAAAAAATTGTAAATCAAGCGACATTTGGAACGACCGGATCGAAACAGATCGAATCGAACGGAACAACAGACGACGGACGGACCGAAGTGCAGTGACGACCCGATCGGAGTGGAGACGACGACGACGCTCTTTAGCTTCGCTCACTCGTTCTCTCGCCCTTTCGCCCACTTCCCCCTGCACTCTCTCTTCCGGCTGCATCTTGGCCTGTGAACGGTGAGCGGTGAATTTAAATTAATTAAGATTGTTATGTAAACGCCATGTATTTGTTTCCGCGCCCTGCACGCATGTGGCGCCAGGTGCCAGCAGAGTTGCCTACTTCCGGCGTCCCGATCGGCCGAGGCGGTGACGACGTCATCATCAACGTCGACGTCACTTTTTCTGTTCCCCCAAGGGTTGCCATTTTGTCAAAATGTTGTTACATAAATTCACTCGTGCCTTGCTTTTCCTTTTGCCGCTGCCTAAAAGCATGCTGCGAATCATCGAACAAATGGTCCGAAAAGCCTCGTGCAAAATGTGTACGAGTCCCCGTCTGTCTGTGTGTGTGTAAATGTGTGTGTGGGGGGAGCGCGTGTTCTTTTTGGCACACATTTGTCTCGTTGGATGTATGCGTGTGTGTTTGGCTGAGAAAGTGTGCGTGTCTCGCAGCTCTTTGCCAACCCCTTCGTATCCGGTCAGACTCTCTCCTTCCGTCTTTCCGCTCGGTCGCACATTTCAGGCCTTTGTAAAATATTGTTTCCAACTATTTCCGCCTCGGAGCGAACTTTTATCGCAATTGATTTCTTTCTTCCTCCTCTACACATTATCCTGTTCGATGAAGAAAATGTCTTTAACTCGTCCTTTATACGTATCTGGGTCGGCTTAGGTCCATGGCCAAAAATGTACCATTTTGTCTCCTACTAAAATAATCTTTCTCTATAGTAAATTCCCCTTTTATCCTCGCAAATTTATCCCCGATTAATCAACTACGAAATATCATTGATCCGTATATCTATTAGAAATACTATATGTTAGCCAGCTATAAACATCAATCATCTTGTAAAAGCAGTCAATAACCGTAATGACCTCATGCGTCAAAAGTTCTCACTTTAAGGACTTTCGTCGCCACTTCCATTAGCATTTCACATGCAACTCATTTTGCTTTTATTTCCACTTCCAACTTTAATTTCACGTCGTCGACCACGGCAATAACAACGACCAACTTATCGCCGACTCTCTGCTGTTCATTATACCCTACACCCTGTGGGTAAGGGTATATTCATTTTGTCCTTCCGTTTGTAACGCATTAAAGGAGAGGTCGTAGGTATGGAAAAGTATATATATTCTTGATCAGCGTCACCTCCTGAATCGATTTAGCTATGTCCGTCTGTCTGTCTGTCTGTCTGTCCGTCTGTCTGTCTGTCTGTGTGTCTGTGTGTCTGTCTGTGGAAATAGATTTTGTGAAGAAACGGTAAGAGATACTGACTTGAAATTTTGGATTTAGTATTTCTATATTAATAAGCTACTTGTATGTAAAAATGGACGTAATCGGTCAACGGACACGCCCACCTCCCATATAAAGCAAAAGGTTTATATGGGATATCTGGTGAACTATGGTATATATCGAGATGAAATTTTGTGTGTGATCATGTTCCACGGATACGAGTTTAAAAGACAAAAATGGAAAACATCGCCCATCGGACACGCCCACCTCCCATATAAAGCAAAAGGTTTATATGGGATATCTGGTGAACTATGGTATATATCGAGATGAAATTTTGTGTGTAATCATGTTCCACTGATACGAGTTTAAAAGGCAAAAATGGAAAACATCGCCCATCGGACACGCCCACCTCCCATATAAAGCAAAAGGTTTATATGGGATATCTGGTGAACTATGGTATATATCGAGATAAAGTTTTGTGTGTGGTCATGTTCCACTCATACGAGTTTACAAGTCAAAAATGGATAACATCGCCCTCCCATATAACGCAAAAGTTGAATATGGTATATATGATAAACTATGGTATATATAGAGATGAATTTTTGCGTCTGATCATGTACCACCGATACCAGTTTACATACTAAAAATTGACAAGCTACAGCTCAAAAGCTACAGCTCAATGTTGGATATGGTAAACCATATAGACAGTTATTAGATTAAATATTGCTACTAAGAGTTCCCAAGAATCAAATGGAAAATATCTCTTATAGGACACGAGCACCTTCCATACAAAATCGTAGATCTACAAGAAATCCAACTACTTTATGGATGTTATTAGCTGATGAAAGGTGGGAGTGAATCCAAGAAGAAAGAGACCACATCCAACTGAACCTCAATGGACGCCCATAAAAATTGATTATATCTTTTCAATATAAACGTAATGAGCAGGTGACGATTGAGAGAATACAATCCCTGCTGATGGGATCACAATCCACAAAAGTCAGGGAGCTACATATTTCCAAATGGCTGTTCATCTTCAAAGTGGAATCAATCACGCGGCACTATATGTTGCTTATAGTAGCGCAGCAAGTACTTCTGGACTTTATATTGTTGAAAATTTCTACCCTCCCAAGTCTGTTGTTGAATCAGATTTTGTCTGCATTGAAATGAACATCTAAAATAGGAAAAGCAACTAAAGGCACATTATGATTTTATGGCACACAAAAAATCATCGATTCAATTATTCTTCCATAAATTGCTGAGCTTTTATTCGCACTTTCAAGATATTAGCAATGGCACAATGCTGCAAACACCAGAACTACTTCGTTTTGTAGAAACATGGGCCCCTATAAGATTCCTAACTTCACTCTTATTCATAGATTAGACAATCGACACAAAAAGGGTATAATCGTGTTTGGAATACGAAAATAGCTTCAATATATAATTTCTCTTTGAAAGAGGCCACAGTTGTGAAAATCGCACAATGGAGTTAATAGCATTGAAGTGTAATGATGCATTTTCACTAATTATTGATAGAAATTCACTCTTTTTCCTTTAATAAACGTTGTATGCAGGGTGTAGGGTATGTAAACTTCGGCCTGGCCGAAGTTAACAGATTTTGCCTGGGTGGACCAGGCAAACCGGGGGAGCGAAGCGACCCCGGTGCGCTAGTTTTTATTTGCAAATGATGGAAATTTTATAGTCGACTTGATGGACTTTCTGGCACTATCGATTCACATTAAAGTAGTCCATTGTCGTGATTGCAAGTCGGTTAAGCAATCTCATTTTCGATATTGTACTCACTAATACACTCAAGTTTTCAACTTTACCTTGAAAATAATTCGTTATCCATTTTGAAACAAAACTCAAAAGTACACTCAAGTGTTTAATTTTAATTTTGTTATCCTAATGAAGGACTTGGGGAACATTAAAATGTGATGTTGTTGTGCAGGCTCCTCAAGATTCCATTTAATTGAATTGCAGTCGAATGAAAGTCAAATGAAGGTTAATTGCAAACAAATTCCCCGATAAGATCTCCTGGAATTCATTAAAAATACATTCTCAGCTCGTTAAGACTTTAATACTTCGCACGGCATCTGATTAAAAGCGCCGTCAATTAAAACCCATTCAGAAACAAAAGCATACAATGTAATGTGGAATCCAGAAGAAGAGACATTATATGAATGTCGAGTTAGGTGGATTCTGAATAATATAATGCTAAAAAAACCTGTCTGTTCTGCATAAAAGCACTGCTCTGCATAAAAGGATTTTCCATTAATATAAGTCCATAAGTTCATAAATTTGCTAGAAGTTCTACGAGTTTATATCATCATTTTCAATATTACTTCTACTACTGTTTTAAAAAAACCCGCCCTTGTGTGCTTCGCAGGAACTACTTTACTTTCAGTGGCATTCGTCAAGCGAGCAATTCCCGAACAGCTTCACTCTGGAGAAAAAACAGTTTTGTTTTCACTTTTAATTAATCCTCTTATCTCCCTCGCTTCTTCCTTTCTTCCTTCCTTCCATTCTTTCCTTCCCACCCATCCGTGTCTCCCTCTGTTACGACATGAGCCACGACAACGACAACCTCAAAAACAACACTTCTATTCTTGGAGCAAACAAAGACCAACGACGACGACTGGATGAGAAAAAGTTTCAGTGGGGCAACAACAACGATATTAGTTTTAAAAAACAATTACTTTCTCACAGAATAGTAGTGGCAGTAGTTTTTTCTTCGTTTCCATTTCGGTTCTTGTTGGCTGTATTTAAGAACTTCTGGATATGGAAGAGTTTTCCCGCACACACACACACAAGTGCATGCACACAAGGGGAACGAAATCTGTTTCACTCAGCGCTAATTGTTTAGTATTTATCTTGCTTTGCACTAATTTGCTACAGTTCCTAGTGCGATCGCGGGCGCAGGACGACGATGACGGTGTGGGGCCGGTCGGTCAGTTCCTCTGCCCAACACCCCTCACCCCTCTGACACTCGATTCCCGGCCGCCCCTTCACACGGATTCTACTCTTTCGCACACTAAACTCCGCCCGAGGTTATTTTTTACGCCTGGCCACTATTTTTTGTCCTCGCCGTAGCTACGCAAACGCCTCCTTTTTGTTCCTCCTGTTTGCCGGTCACGACCACTCGTACTATTTTTGCCGCATCCCTTATCAGCACGCTTTTTACGGCCGTTATCTAATGCGTTGTGTCCTTATTGTGGGGGGAAACAACGTCGTCGTGGCGTCGGCGGCCGTCGCACTTCCGGCGACTGCGGCCCGTATGACCGACGCTCCATATCCGGTCGTGTTGGTGACCTGTTTGTTGTTGTCGTTAGTTTCTTTACCACACTCTCGTCCCTTCTCCGTCCCCTGCTCTCTATCTCTCTTTTCTTTTCTACTTTGTGGTATTTCTTTCTCTTTTTTTGTGGGCTCTAGATTAACTTACTAATTTTCTTTTATTTTCCTCACAGTGTCGTCCTTTTTATTCACATTTCGTTGTGCCCCGAGGAGTCCTTTGTCGCCTTGTATTGTGGTTGTTGTTGCCGTCTCCATGTCCTTGTTGTCGCCATTGTTTGATCCCTCTACTGGCCGCCAGCGCCACAGCGGCCTCAGCCTGAACGTCGTCATTGTTTTGTGTATTCTTGTCATGTGGTTGCCAGCCTGTTTGTCCTCTATCGCCGTCCTTCACATCGTCGACCCGATCAAAGGACACGCAGCACAAATGAATTGGCTTAGGCGGGAACCCTTCGTCCCCTCCGTCGGCCCGGGACGAGTGTGTCCGCATGTTCTTTGGAAAATAGTTTGTGCACAACATCTAGAAATTGAATTAGTTTCGTCCGCAATTGAAAACAAAGGCCGCGAGATTCTTCGCCTACATCGTTTGCTCACAGTTGGCAAGAGATGAAGGACGGAGTTCACATGAAATGTAAATTTGAGTTTGTGGCAAAGCATTATTGTTATCGGCAGCCTTCTTCTCTCCTCCACATTGAGTACAAAATAGTTGTTGTGTACATGGATGATTCCATCCATCTGTCGATTTACGATTGTCGCGATTAGTCTATTCTTGTGTTCGGACCAAACCATCTCCGCAGTGGTTTCCGGTTCTCGTTCAGTCGGGAGCAAATTAGTATAGTGTTAATTAAAGTTGCTTGTTCTTTCCATTTGCAGAACTTAACTCGAAGCTGTCGGCGATCTAAATGTCTGTGAAACCCACGCAATTCTTCGTATAACTCGAAATCTTTCCTCCGACAAGCTCTCCAAACTGTTCTGCTTCACACTCAGTTGGGACTTAATGGAACTTTAAAAAGCTCAGCAGGTATGTTTGGAAACTTGCGTTCTCGTTCACCCTTTCATCCTTCGTACTTTTATTTAGTTTACCGTTCAAGTTTTCGTAAGAACTTATATTCTTGTTCAAGTTTCTGCGTTGAAAATGCATTAAATTATGGCCTTCGCTCGGTTGGTTGGTGGCTGCAATGGATGGGTGAAACTTGTGGCCGCCAGATCTGAGGAACTTTCACGAAAAAACCGAAATCACATGGTATATAAAAACTAGATCGCCATATCTACATAGGAGCTTACATATGTGAGGGTATATGCTTGACCTGAATACATTTTTGGCACCTCCTGCGACATGCGATTCAGCTGAAAAACGTCTTCTTCTGCTTGCGCTTCTCTCCGATTCGGTTGAGAAGTTTTCAAATAATCGTTAGTGGCTGAATCTTCCACTTTAAGCTCACTTGGCCGTGGGCCAAGTTGTCTCTGGGCTGCATTGACCCGGATTTGGCACTAAATGTATCATCGTTTTTCTCTCCCAACTTCAACTCGCCCTCGCCGTTCGCTTCTGCTCACTGTGTCAGCAATTTTTCATCGCTTGTGAACTTAATTTGATTATCCAAACAGTGAAGCCTTTTGCCAAGTTGGCACTATCCCCAGTTCCTTTTTCCCCTCAACATATGCGTATTTTTTTTTATGGGAATTTTCCTGTTTTTACTTTTAAAAATTCTGATATTCGGTGACAGTGTTGATGTGATGTGTTTTTACTGCCAATGGTTTTTTGTTTAGGTTTTTTAACCCTTAATTAACATTCACTTTTTACGCATGCATACCCATGTATGTTTTTTATTCTGTGCCCTTAATTTGTTGAAAATTTATTTACAATTTTTATGCAATTCAACATGTTTTCGTTGTTGTCGCTGTGCACACAAAGCAAAAACTATTTGACGATCGTTTTAATTGAGAAAAATAAATTTACAGTTTTCTTGTTTATGCTTTGGTTCGTCAATTAAATTTCCATGCTTTTTCTAAAAATTTAAAATATTTCGATTGGCTTGTTACCGAAATTCGTTTCAATGAATTATTAATACCACATGTGTTTTTGCGAAAATTAATTGCTCGCGGCTGCAATTCAATCAATAAATGTTTAATTGGGAATCTAATTAACGGTTGTGTAAATTCATTCGATATTGTACGACATTTTTTCTGAACTTCATATCACATGAAATAATGGAGTAATGCATAATTAAACCCACGTGAAATTATAAACTTTATGCAATGATGCTTAGGTGGAAATGATGGATTACTACTGCAGTAAAACCTTTTTCAAATTGTGCAAATTGCAAGAATTATATTGCGGATTAGGTTGTTCATTCAAATAATTAAATAAATTAATTCAAAAATGTAAACTACCTAAAATTATCAACACGATGTTGTGAAATGTACAATTACAAATACTTTTCCTATTTCCACAATTTCGTTGTTTAAGCAATTAAATTTTAAATTTGATTACGTACATATTTGAATGCAGCACATTATATCACCTCCAGGATAAAACGTTTTCACTGATTACGGAAAATTAGGTTTCTGCCGATAATTCAGGAATCTATGTTGTTTTGCTTCCAATTCGTTATAACCCTGGCAACCTTGAGGTTGACATTTAATGAAATGAAATAAATTTTAATTTAATTCCGCGACCGACGACCTAATTGTACATGGCAAGGGAAATTATTTTTAAACCAACAATGTCTATTTATCACAATAGAAACCACGACCGCATTTGGTCTGATTCCCACTGCCCAGCCCCCATATCACCCACTACCCCAGCTCTACCGAGAATTATTTCAATAATTTACGAATGTAATTACGTGTCATCATAAATTATGCAGTCGAGTGTGGAAATGGAAATCCGGGGAAGAGACTAAACCCATTGATATAGATTTATGTATATGCATGTAATGTATTACAACAACATCATTACCACTGTCATTCAGGAAAATACGAATATAACCATATCTTCAGACTTACACATTCATATATTATGTGTGCATGTCTACAAGTTAATGTTAGATAAAAAAAATAAACATCAACGTTGGTGTGTGTAGTGTTCAGAGTCGATTGATTTGGGCTCGCTCTGGCATGCCGATAAGGCAACTGTAGAGACAACAATCGTTAAAATACCTGGGTGCAAAAACATTCCCATTACACATTACCATTAGGGACTGAGGAATTTGTTACCCTCGGCAATGATACGACTGCTGTTGTTGTTTGCCCCTCCCTTCCTCTTCCCCGATCGACATGAATACTGTTCTGCAAATGACTCCTCAATTTAAATCTATTTTCAGATACGATATCGATCACAAAACAACCGACATAAGTTAATTTAACTAATAATAGCATGGCGTTTTATATCACTGAGATTTCGTATTCAATAGTTTTTATATATAGAGGTTTTTCGAAGGACCTTTTGGAAAAATGAAAGCCATTCGCGTAGACCTTGAAAACAATCCACAGTAGGACTCTTGAAATCGATAATCAAGAATTCCTCTGACTATGGAGCGAATTTCTGTTCTGCTTTTGGTGTGCATTGTGTTGACGTTGTTTAATTTTAAATGTTTCCAAATATGCATTATTTTAGTAGAAATATTTGCTTGTGTGCCATGGAATGCGAACAATTTGCAAAATCATTTTATTACCAAATTTCGAAACGGAACGATGTCCCTTCTGAGGGGGATGAAGGGTGAAGAGGTCAAAGGGAAGCAACGAATAGGAATTCAACCAAGAATAATTTCAACCACAACAACAATTTAAAGGTCGACAAAGCCACCGCAAATGCTGCAAACGAAAACCCTTATTTCTTCGATGTTGATGTTAATGGCGGAGTGAGACGACGTCCGGTTGCACCAGATTCTGATAATGGTCCACTTGTATCAGTCCTCGTTCACATTTGCTGCTCTCGGAACAATGGTCCAAACCCCTGGTCCTTGTTGGTAGCAAAACCCCTCCTTCGCTAATAGTCCACTTTCCACACACGTCCTGTTTCCTTCTCCCTCATTACCGCGTTTCCTTCACCCTCGTTACCAGGTCCTCCAACCTCCAAGTTCCACCCTTCGTTCTCTCGTTATTCTCGCCGCTTCGTTCAAGGACGGCCTCAATGGAGCCTTTCTAAAATTTATCGCCAACACATTTGCAACCGCATTCACCACACGGACTCGTGTGAGTGCATCTGTATGGGACAAGTGTGCCTCTGTGTGAGCCAAAGAATGAAATAAACACATACGAGCAATATTTATGCAACTCACAGTTTATGTATTTACGTGTGGAAAGTGTCGTCGACTTTCGAATGCAGCAGGCAGTCATTTGGCCGCCATATTTCCATGGTTGAGTGCGAGTTTAATTCTCGAAAATTCATAATACGAAAAATTCAATTTACTCATTCAATATAAAGAATCCTTTTGATAGCGAGCTATAAAGCGATAAAAAGGCTTTTACTTTTATTAATTAATTTCTTTATTGGCCGGTTTCTGCTGCGAGCCTTTTTGACCTGATATACGTGGACATGTAGAACAATACATTCGCACGACACGACACATGCACGGATGAGAATGAAGAACAATAATAATAATGGAGTATTGAGAAAATTAATAATGGAGGCTTCGGCAATTGCGTTACGCCCACAGTCAGTGAATTAAGGGGTATAGTTCAAGAGAAAGAGAATCCATAAAAACAACAATGAAATAATAATAAGACAACAACGTACGAAATATAATTTAAAGATGGGCAACACTTAAACTTTCACCCACACAAGCACACACACACACCTCCCTCTCCCACACGCCTGGTTTAAATAATTAACTTTTCGAAATGTGGCTAACTTCAAGAGCAACAACAACAATGGGTCTGGTTCCTCGGGTCGTTGGGTGAATTTAATTTGAATCTCTCATACCAGAGGATGTTCGCTCGTTGATGGTCGGACCCTTTTTACCAAAGTAGTTGGTCTTGTTCCCATTTCCATGATTATTCGCATTGCTGCTGTTTGTTGGAGCAATTAAAGCAAGACCATTGTCATTCACGCTGTTGAGGCTCTCTCGAACGGCATGCATCGGACTCTATAATTAGGCTTAGGAACGAACTCCATCCCGTCAGGCACCCTGCTGACTTCCATCACCTTACCTCTTACCTCATCTCACCTGACCTGTCACCTCGCCTCAACTGTCCTGAGCTCTGGCCACAACATCTTCAGACTGACTTCTAGGCCACAATGTGGTCCTGGTGTCGTAAAAGACACGACAGACAGGCAGCAAGTGAAAGGTTAAACAACAACAACAATGCTAGTAAAGTGATACCAGACTCATTGAGAGTCGTTTATCGTAATTTGCACTAACCAAATTTGCTCCTTTGTAATGTTAAATACCAACAACGACTACTTAAAGCCAACTTTCATCTTCGATCCGACCAACTCTTCATCATCTGGTAGCGTCCCACGGACACTTGTCTTCGTTTCTCGGTTGTGAGCTAGTCTGAGTCTGAGCTATTTCTATGAACCTTCTTTCCCGTTCTCTCTCTCGTTCTTTCTTTCTTTGCCGACCATTCTCGTTCCACCCACCCGATATCTTGCTGCCACTCTTACGGCAGAAACTTAATCAGAAGTCTTCACAATGAGAAGAACATTTTGGAAACTTTCGTCATTTCGAAAATTTTCTCAATTTCGCATGGAAAGGAGTAAAACGACTCATCCTGGGACGGAAGGAAGGAAGAACTACCGAATAGTAAACGTCGAACGTTGAATGGAATCAGATCTTCTCCGACAGCTGAATCCTGAATGCTTTTGGTCCTCTGACAGATATTTTAACCCGTCTGTCGGTGGGAATATTACTCAAATTATGATGGGTTAGAGAGAGAATGGAGTGACAGGAGGAGGCAGAGTGAGAACCGGAAATGACAGGCCAAAAGGAGGAGACAGGAAGCTCGTGGGTGCAGATGGGAAAGGACGAAGGCGTTTATAGCGAAGGCTCTCGATGATTCCCATCAACTATTTAACTTTAAAAAGGATGAAATACAAACAGCAAAAACCGAGAGGGTAACGGAGAGATACACTGAGAGCTCACTGTGCTTGGTTTTTCCAAGGAAACAACGAAAAAACAGGGAACAAAGTAAAACACAAAAATAAAGAGCAAACAAGAGAAATCCAAAGAGTACGTTGGAAAAATGTGGGAAAATATGCAAAAATAGAGAAAAATGCAATTTCAAAGCGGAAGCATAAAAATACATGCAAAACGCTCACAAATGTAGACATTAAGCAGCAACGACTGCTGCGTGTGTGTGTGCGAGGGAGAGATCCACAGTGTGTGTTGTCATCTTTGCAGACAGGCTCCTTCCCCGCTCCTCCGCGCCCACCAACTCCCTTGGTAAGAATGTAGCTTCTATTTGCATTTTATTTTCCATCGAGCGCATTCAAATATAAAATGATGGCTTACTCCATGCAGGACCATTACCAATTCCTCTCCACCCATCTTTTTCTCCTTCATTGAATGCACCTGTACCCTCCGTTGCCCTTCCCTCTGCCGCCCTCTGTTGGCCAATTGGAGGAGTTCTCGGAAAATGGCTTCATTAGTCGTCGTTATCGTCATCGTTGTGGTTGTCGAAGACTCTTTTGAATCGAATGCCAATTCAACGGGAATTTAATGGAAAATATTGGAGGAGTTGCTGTCAGTCTATGAATTTAATTCGGCCCATTGTCAGGAATATTGTTTCCTGGCTCCATCAGTAACTTTTTAGAAACCCATAAATTGAAAGAGGAAAACTCAAATGATCATGACATCTGTATGCCTACATCAAAGAGATCAAAGTAATTTATCACCTCCACTTAGTCGCTGCATTATCATCTGACGCCGCATCCTGTTGTATTGAGGAGCTAAAACAATGGCGCTCACATCTGATACGCTCGCACCAGCGACGTTGCCATGTATTGTTAGCATTGCTTCGGCTTCGAATCCAGCCTTCAACAATGGTCGGATTCAGCAGCATCTAAACAAATATGAACTTCCAGAGAATAGAAAATAGGGTTAATTAGAAAACTTTTCTGCCGCACTGTACTTGAACTTTAGGCGCTCTCAGCACTCAGCACCCGGCACTCGGGAGTCGAAGCTCAGTGCCTGGAGGGGAGACGATGACGACGCAAGCTCCGCCATTGTCGATGTGGATCCTTTGTTTGCGGAAAGAGAGCTCCAGGCGAGGGGAATGCAAATGCAGGAGAGAAGACCTATGTAGAAGGAAGAGTTGTTCAAATTGGGCGAGAGAGGGAAGGAGGCTCCAGAGAGGGTTGGTGGTGGGTGAGGAACCCCTCGGCTCAGCTGAACTCAACGAGTGAACGGAAGTCAGCAGTTTGCTCGCGATGTAGGCGCATTGCATCGTTTCCCGCCCTCCTCATCTCAGCTCCTCTGGTCTGCCCTCCGGCTGAGACCTCAATTCACAAGTAGGACGACGTCCTCAAAACACGCCCTCTTCATTTGCCGGCGAGGTTGGTGGGCGGTAAGAGGCAAGAGAGAAGTTACTTTTTTGTTAAATAAATAGTTTCCGCTTTTCATTGCGATCTCTGAAGCAGAAGAGTGCAGAATGAAGGCGAAGATGAAGAAGAAAATGAAGGCGAAGAAAAATAAGGAGAAGAAAAAGAAGAAGAGATGAGCCAAAAATAGGAAGGATAAAAATGGAAGATGGATAGTAAGAGGATGTCATCTGAATGGCGAGATCCTGCATGTAAATTCGCTTTCCTCAACGTCTCTTCCTGTTTCTCGAGTCTCAAACAAGCTCCTCTGACGCTCTGTCTCTGTTTGTCTGTCTCTGTCTCAAGTTGAACAAAAGTGAAAGAGGGGTAAATAAGAGATAGAGAGAGAGACAGAGAAAGATAATGACATGGATTGATAGGAAGAAGAATGAAAGAAAGCGAGCTTTTTAAAGTTTTTTTTTCGGGACGATGTAGTTTCAACTTGAATCCCACGTCTTTGTTCGTAGTTTTTGTTACAGCAGCGGTTATTGTAGTTGTTGTGCTGCCTTGTGCTGCTTTGCTTACTACAATGGCAGCGACGGTCGGATCGTTTTTCACGATATATTTTTTGGCAGCCGCATTTTTTGGCTTTCCGCCAACTCACCGGATGCATGCAACATTTCCGTGCCGAACCCCTCCGCCCCCCACCAACCGCCTCCTGCCACCATCAGTTCGACTCTCCACCTTCGCGATTGTTATTGTTGTTGTTGTTGCTGCTGCTCCTGTAGATAGGGTTCAGTGTGCCGGATCCTTTCCAGAGGAGTTACATAATGCCACAAAGGCGGCGCGGATTTTTCGGGGTGTGCAAGGGGTGGGGAGAGAAGAGGAGGAGCAGTGGGAGTGGGGTCGAGCGAGGGCCACCAAAATTTATGCGATTCAATTCTCTCGCGTTGCCTAAATTCTTTTCTGCATTTTATTGCATTTGGAAATTGAATTCCCTCGCGTGTCTGCGGGATTTCAAAGTGAGTTTTTTCTCGTTGTTTCCCTTCTCTATTTTCGTGAGCTTATTTTCCATTTCACTCCTTCTCTTCTCGCACCCACTCCAACGCTCCCTCCCCAACGCATTGTCTTCAATTTCCTCGAAATGCCTTTTCTTTCGAATTTCGCCCCTCTGCTCTCCATTCCTCTAGTTTCTATTCAAGGTCCTCATGACGTCAGAGCAGCCTGATTCCTTTCCCAACATGAGACTTTAATTCGATTTCAAAGAACAATGCTCAGCCCAAACTGGCTTCGTGTACACAAATAGTAAAGTGAAAGCTCAGAAGTAGATTCCCTACCACTATCTGGCAAGCACACATACTGCCAACTAAACACTAAAATTCACACACACAGTCTCGGGGACTCTCGAACACTCACAGCCGCACCGCACACACACAGACTCATTTACAATTAAAATGCAAACCGCGTCGAACTCCTCTCCAAAGTCGGGAAATCCGGGCATTGGTTCGTGTGTTTTCGGCGTAGCCACGTTCTAATCCTGGCGAGAGCTCTTATAAATGGCTCCCAATGGCGACGGCGATGGCCATGATGATGAGCCCGGCAGACTTGGTCGTGGTTGTCGGCGTTGATTTGGCTCAACGAGGGCTTGGACTGAGGTTGGGACTCAATTTGAATGCAGACATGGGCCGAGGAAGATATGGAAGAGATAGATAGAGACTAGAGCACAGCACAAAAAGGTAAATTTAAACACAGGCTTCCCTCAATGTAAGAGTAAGTTATCGGAAGTGAAGCAGAGGGTTGCAGGAGGATAATTTAATGTAGAAGAAAACTGAAGAAACTCAAAGAAAACGTTGAACTACTCAGGCAGCTTCGATCGCCACGAAGGAAACTCGACGAAATGGACAAAGAGGGTTTGCTTTATTGAGGTTTCCTCCACCCTCTCCAACCCCATCAGTCGACTGACTTTTATTGACTACGCTTTGCACGTCGTCTTCGCACAGCCCGAACTTCAAAGTGTAACCAACAGCTCGCGGCCAATAATCGTTAACAAGAAAAACGCAACGAGAAAAAAATAATCATAAAAATCAATATGCAGTAATAAATAAGGGCGAAGGACGGAAGAGCCGCCAAGATGCCTGGCTTCTTAACAGCATCGCTTCGCTTCTCATGGTCGAAGTTCGCATGAAAATCAATTATTAATTTTTATTCAAATGAAATTTTCGCCGCTTACGATGAAAGCACCATCCTTTGGCAGCTCCGGCCGATTTCAACGCACCCAACACCGCCCTCACCGTCCGCTCCCCTCCTTCGCGGGCGGCGTCGTGGGCTTTCACTGGGGACGGAAGGCGGCGGAGGTCGATCGAGGCGGAGTTCGGTTGGGTGGGCATTCAATTTTTGGTTCATTATTTGAGCTTTAAGCTTATTTTCGCATCAAATATGCACCGTCGGCCGGTCAGACGGACGGAGCGAAGGAAACCGCTTTGATGTTTGAGCTCGGAAATTTTCGCTGCCCTCGCAGCTCGTATTTCGTCCTGCTCTCGTCGTTATTGTTGTTGTTATGGGTGAGGGTATTTTTTGTTACTTGGGTCGCCCTTTGATATTTGGAGCCAATCTTCTGCGGAATGGAAGGGAATGGTCTTGGTCGTCTTCGTCTTTGGGTCGGCTCGTGGGCGTTCTTGTGGAGTTATTAAATTATATTATATGCCAAGGCGTTTCTCCTCGTGGGTCTTCGTTTGCAGAGGATTTTTCGCATTTTCGCACTGCGGGAATTTATAATGTTTTCTACCCCAAAATTTAAGTAACGAGTTCGGAACGTTGCCACATCGGAATAATTCGATTGACCCATGGCAACAATATTTTCCCCAAAGTTTGGCATTGAAATATTCGAAATCATTGACGATGGATCGAAGCTGTGGATGGATCCGACGCTCCTTCCAGCGGTTGATCGTTCGATGGGGACGGCGATTACTCGGTGGTGGTGTTGAAAACGATGGTGGAATTAATTAAAATGGCGCCGACTAATGGTGCCAACCGCCACAGCCACTGGCGTTGCCGCGAAATCAATTAATTAGCGGAAGCGTCGACACTTTGAAAAATGAAAGTTTCAATTATTCGCATTGTTTGGACAGTGTGGTAGGGTTCTCGAGCAGCGGGCTGGGGTCATGGGTCAATCGAGGTCAGGCCTTGTGGTCGAGGGCGGTCGGCGGTAGTTCTTAGATTACGAATACATATGCACAGCTATCTTGTTGTTGCATTAAGCACACGCCAAGCAACGCTCAAACAACCAACAGCAACCAACACAGAAACGACTTTGTCTGCATGCATATGGCTGCTTGTGTGTTTATCTGTGTGCGTTTATGTAACCACTCAGGCGATTTGCTATCGATGCAATTAATCAATGTCAACCGCGCAATTTTATTAGCCAATTTAATTGCAAAGTGTTTGGTGCCCGATTGGCTGCTTAAGTGTTGTTGTGTTGACAATGTATATATATAGAGATATGTATGTGTGTGTGTGCAATGTACATTCACAATCAGATAACAATAGCAGCGAGCGATATTAATAATAATAAACAAATGATTAGTATTAATTGATTAACAGCTTGAGGTTTGAGTCCATAAGGAGGGGGTTCGTAAATGGAACCTTCGATGATGGGTTCATGTTGATAATCATGCCGATAGAAACTAGGATAACGACGAAGTTGACCCATATGATGATGATGTAAACGAGGATAATCACTATGATTATTTGCTCGGACATTTTTAAATAGTATAGTAAATAGATGGGATATTAGTAATTAGTGAAGCCCAACGAAAGCACTATTTTCCCACAATGACAATCAGGCGCAGGCCATTAATTTTGCCGTTGAATTGAACGTGGGACTAATTATTATCTCTTGTTTCATTTCACGTCCCTGGAGACTTCTCCGGTAATTTCGCTGACTAATAAGCACGGGTCATGAGAAAGGGTTCGATATAAAACTACTCCAAAGACCCTACAATTTGCGCTTAGATTGAATTTTTTTCATTACTATAATTACTATCTTGAGTCTCGCCTAGTGCATTCGTTCCCCGTTTAACATTGAAAGAAGTTGGAGTAGAAATCACATTTATAGTTATTAACCTATGAACACATTTAACAACTGACTACGATCGATAGTTCAGTTCTATCATATTTTATGAACTCAATCCGGAAGTGACCTTCATTTGAATTAATCGTATGTTCTCTACGTTAGTCACATACACACACACACATACCATTACAACCCTCGCACAGTGGGAAACATACGATAAAAATACACTGGGGATTAAAGCGACAGTGAGAGCGAGAGTGAAAGAGAGAGGGCGAGAGGGTCAGAAAAGCAATTTTCTGAAAATCTACATTTTCCTTAAACACACGACATTAAATTTAATGCTACGACATATCAAAAATATACGCTCCAGTTCCTGTTCAAGTTCTGCTCCAACTGCCGACGATGTCGTCGTTGTTGTTTTGGGTTATTGTATTTTTGATGATGTTGTTTTCTTTTGTGGTTGTTGTTGTTGTTGGTTTTGTCCTGTCCATTGCGTTTGTGTCCTTTAATTTTCCTTTGCCCTCATAAAAAACACATTCCACTCACTATATTGCCCTATCTTCGTCTCACTCTGGTTCGATCTCGGTTTCGGTCTCGCTTTCTCCATCGCATCCTACTCGTTCTCGTTCATTTCCGTTTCTAATTTTGTAGTTTTTCATTATTTTTTATGGCCTTTCGCAAGCAGCAGCAACAACAAGTAGGACATTCACAGCAACAGAAGCAGAAGAAGGAAAAATAACAACATCTAGATAGACAAAATGTCTGCTTCATTTCGATAGCCTAAAAGTGTGCTACACCACTACCACCAAAACGACAAGAACAACAACGAATAAAATAACAAGAAAACCAACAAATAACACAACAACAACACAGAACCCATCACCAGTATCCCAAGTACAACAATAAAGACTTGGCCGCTCTTCTCCCGTATGCAAACTATTAACCAGGAGACATTGCGACGCACACTTAAATGGGGTCGCCTACGCCCCTCGTTTTCCATCTCGACCATCATCATCGTCATCTCCTCTTCACCCCCCGCTCCCCTGCATCATCCAACAGTCGCCTCCACCCCTTGGCATGAGCTCCACCTCAGCCGTGTCCAGGATCTTTCGTCGTCTTGCCCCCTTGTTTGCTCTGAATTCCATCTTCCAGTGCTTGTCGATTTTCAAAACCTGTTCGGCTTCTACCATCATACGCCCTTCCCTCCTCTAACCTCCTCTCCGCACTCGCCCCAGTTTCTACCCTACATTTGTTTTTCTCTCTTGTTCCGCTGTCATGTCTGAACGGCTCTAATTATGGACGAACCGCCGGCTCCGATAACAACGTGGCCACAGCGTCAGCCACACGACATGCATGATAATGGATTCCTCTGGCCTCCTCCATCCCTCTCACTCACTCATATCACAACACTACCATTGATTACGACGTCTCTTTCTAACCGGCGCACACATTACATTTTATTATTTTTCGTGTCAAAAGGTGAAATTTCTAAATTAGTTACCGCCATCGCCTTCGCCCTTGCCCATCACTACCTCAATCTCTCCCTCTATCTTTCATTCTTGCAGTCTCCCTTCACCCCGGGGAGCCCTCAATCGTCCGCGTCTTCCAAGAGACTTTGCGTCCATCGTCGCCCTTATCGTTGTTGTCTGAGGTTGGCCGAGGTCGAGTCGTCTGACGCCGTCGTGGCTCGACCTCTCTCTTCCTCATTCATTCTTTCCAAGTCACTCACTCACTCTCCTTCTCTCGGTCTCCCTCTCCAGTGATAAATTCAGCAATCAAGCAAATGTGTTTCATTAGAGACATTTTTATTTTCTCCTACTTTAACATCGTCTTTCGTATTCTTTTCTTCGTATTTTTTCGTTCTTGTTCTCGCCTCTCATTCGCGCGCATTTCCTACGTTCTCGTCTCATGTCGTCTCTCTCACTGCAAATTCTTAGTATCGTGTTTTATCTCCTTCCGAACAGTTGACTTTATTATTCGTGCATCGATCTTGTGTGGTTGTGCGTAATTCGGATCTTAAAAACACATACATGTAAAGAAACAGTCTCTGCGACAAGTTAAAAGCATTAGCAAGACAATATACATAGTTGAAGAGAGAGAGAGAGGGGAAGAGAGAGAATTAGTTGGGGTGGGCGAGAACATCTACAGATATTGACTGAGGTATTTCAAATGTTTTCATTTAGATGAAAATATATTAAGATAAGCATAGAGTTTAGATTCTTTCATCGAATGATTTAAGGTCGATTTAAATATCTCAAATAATTTTCCCAAAATAATATTTAAGATGACATTACAGGAAATCAAATCATGATTATGAACAATATCATTAGTTGCTTTTCGAACCTTCTCGTCAGAAAATAGAAATCTTACAATTGATATAGGATCAAGAGCAATTCCTTCTCCGCACGCACGCTATTCTCCTCCCACCTTCGAGGGATATTCGAGAGGGATTGAAAAGTAATCACTTTGCAATACCGGTGGCAATCGAGATGTTGTTATTGAAGTAATCCGAGACGGAAGCTGGGAGAAGAGAGTCAATTTCGATGGTATTAAATTGAACAGTGACAACAACATGAACAAAACGATAAACTGCAACTATTGCAAGACCTAAAGAACAAGACAAGTAATACCACGTGCCATGTCCAATCGTTGACCCGAATTCCCAAAGTCAGGTCGCAAAGGAATCGAAAAGGGAGCAAAAACTACATGCGAAAACTTAGAGTGGACAGAGGAAAAGTAGAGGCGTGCTCAAAATCGCATCATAGAAATGAGGAAGCAGAGTGGAAATAGAGTGGAAAAATGGGAAATATATATAATTGAAGGAATGAAGAACCCTCGACTGGCGGCGAGGACGTTGGCAACGCTGACCGTCGTCAGCAGCTCGCTGAGGGTGGGGGCGGTGGATGGGCCAAGAAGACGAATGGCATGTTGGAAATTAATTTTTCAGCAAACCCGTAGCGTTCTGAAATGTCGCAATTTGCAAAATATTGCAACGGTCGACGGGGACCTGGTTCTCTGCAGCCAAATAGAGTAAAAGGCAATAAA
This sequence comes from Coelopa frigida, assembly GCA_017309665.1. NCBI lineage: Eukaryota > Metazoa > Arthropoda > Insecta > Diptera > Coelopidae > Coelopa > Coelopa frigida. Next base: position 14,030,401 of record CM029561.1, on the reverse strand, counting down.
ATATTCGCACAGAGAGCAAAAATATCAGAAAGATGAGTAAATAAAATAGAAAAAGAAGCAGAGAAAATGCAGATGAAAGCCAAATATATATACAAGAAAGAAAGACAAATATAAAGTGGAAAACCTATTAAAAACGGTAGGGAAAAAATAGAAAAGAAAACTGAAAAAAATAAAAAAAAAGATAGTATATAAGAAAAAAATGCAAAGTAGTTTTATATAAAAAAATGCCAAGAATATTGAAGGAGGCAAAAACTATGGAAGATGGCCAACAGAAAGAAGAAGACATTATTATGAGGGATATGAAATGAGAATGCAAGGCAAGCGAAAGCTCTCGACGAGCGTGACTGGAAATCAACTGATGTCATCCTCGGGGCACAAGAAAGTGAATGCCGAAGATGACCAACTAGTCAGTGGGTCGTCGTGCACGCAAGGGTTGAGGCATGTGGTGAATGTGGCAGCCCAGAATGTGGAGAAAAATGTTGACAATCAATAAATCTATAAGCGTCGACGTACAGACAAGACAGACAGACGGACAGATAGCTAGCTAGCCAGCCGGCCAGAATAACACATGAATGCTCTTTCACTGCGACCCACAGACGTCGCAGGGGAGCGGATGGAGTGCGGTGGCCACTTGATTGAAGTGCAGCCAAATGTAGTTGCCCACTGTGCACGGTGGGCGGATCGGTGAAGGGGTGCTGCAGTGTAGGAGGTGGGTTCTGTAAGAGTTATTAGGGTGAGGTGAGGTTAGTGATGGTCATTTTTCATGGACGCCACCGTTGATCGATGAACTCTTCATTCGGTGTGGGTGGTCGAGGTATCAACAACAAAAACCACATCCGCCTCCCCAGATGGACAGCGGAGTGCAGGGTTTGGAAATAACTTTCCAAAGGTCATTGCGGAGACAAGGCGCATTTATTCCGACAGACGATGAAGGTCAAGAAACCACATTTCGATGCACGCACGTTGTGGCATGAAGCTTCAATATAATGAGAGCTATCCTAGGGTTTAACTTTGTAATTTCAAGAGACTCCTGTTATCCTTTCTAATGTTTATTTATTTACTTAATTTTTCTTTATTTATTTCCTAAAATTGTAGATTACAAAGTTAAAAACCTTATGATTTTACAATTTCTGAAAGAATATATTGGTATGATTTTAAGCTAGAAATATAATCTGACTGAAATGAATTAAAAGAATTAATTCGAAATTCAAATAAAAAAAGTAAATTTCATTGGAATTTGAATTCTTATTTCTCTGTAAACTCTGAAAGAAGAGGAAAGAGTATTTCAGAGGGTTTCGTAAATTGTCCCGGAGGAGAAGTCAATTCCAAAGGTCGTCTTCGAGTTATGTCTTTTGCGTGACGAACATTTTCGTCAGCGCCTCTCATGGCATTTGTCCCTCACGCTCACATATACATACGTTTACATACACACGACCACGTATACATATGAAGGAATACAAGTATTTATAATTTTTACGATTATGAGGAATGTTTTTTAATCTCGACTTTTTCCCGAAGACTGCTCGCTGTCAAAATGATTACAACATAAGACACGAACACAATTACATGCACGATTTTGCGGCTGTGTAAGTCTCAGTCGTCGTCCTTGTGTATGTGTTTTTTTTTTGTTTTGTTTGGTGTGAGCGTGCGTGTGTGTTTGTTCGTGGAAGTGTTTTTGTGCATTTGCGCGTCAAATAAATTTCAAATTCAAATGTGAACATTCATTTAATTCGTTGCGTTTTGCATAATTTAACTTTGACGCCCCTCCCTCTCGACCCATCGTCCTCCTCCTCCTCTCGTCATTCCTTCCTTCACTATGGCCATGTTCTTCGCCTCCCCACGTCCTTCGAAGAGTTTTGTGTGCGTGTTCCGCTCCCTCTGGCTGTCATTTCGCCTCAGCTTCCGCACGCTCGTTTTTTGGATGTTTCCACGGCCACCTCAACGACTCTGACGTCGTCGCTCATCATCCTCGCTGTCTGTCCTTCCGTCCGTCCGTTCGCACTCCCGTCTGGCCTTCATCTGCCTGTCTGTCCTCCGGGTTTTCCGTCGCCGCGATGTCGCTGTTGTCTCGAACGTCGACGGGCTCCTCTTGAGTGTCGCCATCAAATGGCAGCTTTTATTTTCACCGCCGTCTCTCTCTCTATTCCTGTCTTCTTTGCCTAACTCTCCATTCTCCAAATTTTACTTTTATTACTGTACGCGGTTCCCCAATTTTAAATTTTAATTTTTAAACCTCATCTCGTTCGCAATGCGTTTGTAATGATGGAGAAGTTTATTGCATTTCCACAAATGTTGATTCGTCATTGTTGTCAAAATGGCAATTTTATTTCAGAGCCCCAGAGACGCTCGAAAGCACTCTGGCAAAATCTGTAAAATTTTTATATCCCATCGTAGAAAAATTTGCCTTAAGATACTCTCTTTATTTTAACCATTATTCATGATCCGTATTTTTCTCTCTTTCAGATCTGTAAACATTTCGCTGTTCTAAGAGTAAGTTTAAAAATATTTCTTCTAGATATATTTGTCGACATACTTATTGAATTTATATTGATTAAATTCATATTTCTGCAATACATCTGCATGAGGGAAATATCTTAAAACTGCAGTTTAGTAAAGCTAAATAAATTATTGAAGTATGAAATTATTTTACGCAAATATTCAATAATTCAATAAAAAGCAAATAACAGACGTATATGAGAAAAAGAAATTTCTATTGATATGATGCCAAAGTCTGGTCTTGAAACGTCCCCGAACGCCTCTCGGCTGAAGAAATATCTGAGTGTTTTGGCCTACGGAGCAGCTGCTCCTCGAGTCGTCTTTAATGAGATCATATGCAGCAACAAAGTAATTAATTACATTTTCAAAAATTACTAAATTACAACGGCGGGCACCATTGGAAGCAGACATCAAGATGGGGACGGACAGACAGACGGACAAATGAAGGGCAGAACGACCATTCGTTGTCCGGACGTCGTTAAAGGCAGAGATTGAGCTGAAGAGTCGCCGTCTGATTTCGCGAAATGTGCGTAAAAAATCACAGAAATGCGGGCGACGTCGGTAGTTGGGGGTGGAGGCTCCTAAAAGAGGGCGAGAGTGAAAGGTGGGGGACAATGCTATAATAAGCAGCAACGGACGCCAATTAAATTGGAACGTTGGCAACGCTGGACCTGTGTCGGCGGCGACCTGCGACGGTCGCAGCGGGTGGCCGGTGGGTTTGTGTGGGGCGGCGAGTGCGATGCGGAGGTTGGTGGGCTTTATTTAATAAATTAATAACATTAACAAGCGAACATTTATTAATTAACTTACTTTGTTGAGCAACGAACAAACGAACCGAGCTTCGTCCTCTCGTTTTCAGCTCCTGTCGTCCTTCCGCCCGGCCGGTGTCCTTCTGTCGAAGTGTCTAAATTGCGGACGTTTCATTATTTATAATTTTGTCCCATTCTCTTACACGATTTCTTCGTGCTCCCCCTCTTTTTCTCTCTCTCGCTCTCTTTGCGTTGCCGCTCCAGTTGTTCTTGTCATTTATAAACTCCAGCCACTCCGGACATGGGATCCTGGTCGCGTCTGCTCTCGTGACATCCTCCTCCTCCCCCGCTCCTTCTTGGTCTTCCACAGGAACTGGCTTCTGCTTCGTTGCCGATGAATTTGTCTCCATTTAGACTCAGCACCCTCGCTCAGCTTGTCAAAAGCTCTTCTAGAGGGTTTGGGGGAGGCGGTGTCTTTCGAATCTCTGCACCGCGGTTCACTGAACCACGATGAAAAGTTATGGCGGGCGGAAGTAATGCGACCTCAGACAGCTTCTAATTAGTGTCCTTAGGAAGCATCACGGCCATGTTTCGTCCTACGTGCGGGGCGGATGCGGGGGTTGGGCGCCTGGTGACGCATTGCTTTAAATATGCGACAAAATAAAATTTAGCATCGCTTTGATTGACCCAGCTACGGTGGCCCCACCCCTCGGCGATAACAAATGAATGGATCCCATTGAACGGGAGTCTATTTTGAGTGAAGTGGAGCGACGGACAGATGGACGCACGGACGATGAATTTCCGTTGAGAGGCAGCAGGTTGCTTTGATGTCTTTGGAAAATATCAATTTCAATCCATCGAGGGCCGTCCTCAGGCACGTGGAGCAGGAGAGAGGGAGAAGAAAAAAAATAGGGGAAGGATTGATTGTAGTATTGTGTGAATAAAAAGAACCCAATAACCGCTCGTATACTCTGGAATACCCGGATGTTGACCACGTTATTAAGGGTAGACCGAGGCAATTGAAAATTTTTTGAAATGTAAGCTTTTATTTTATGAAATACTCCCACTTCACCTTCATACTTCGCACATATCAATTTCACACTGAAGTAGTAGACAAAAGGATTTAATTTTAAATTAATTAAAAATACATAATTTGTTTTTAGAATTGCACTTTGAACCAATTTTCTTTCGGTTGACTCGTCGGAATCGAGGATGTATTTCATTCCATTTTCAACCAATTTAATTGGAATTCTAGTGAATTCAATGATGGAACAGCTGCAATTTGCGCGTGTTGGCCAGGTGAAGCAGAATCCTTCAACCGATTTCTCAGTAATTGGAAGTTCATCAGAGCCACTATGGAAAAAATTAATCAATCTGTTCAACGATTGTCGGAATAATTTTCTCAGAGAAAAAATGTTCCGAGAATATTCTTCCATTAACGTCCACATCGAATATCAAGCAAACATTTATTTTCCATGTTAAGAATTATTCTTTATGGATAAATCAAATTTAAGAAAAAATTCCAAATTTCAATGAAAGAATGAAAGAATAAAGAACAATGTATATTTGTGTAGATTCTATATCTCCAGATTGTCTTTGGCGGAAACATTTCATTCTAATTGAGCTTGGATTTGTATTTGCATCGAATTAAAACAACGAATCGACCAAGGATTTCTATCTCTTCGCTCTACTCTGCGATGCTGTGTGTGCTGTGCGATTTATCGAAAATCGATGTGAAACGAACTCAACACAAATACATACAAACTCATACTCATACTCGGCATGCAAATTTCCCTTCAGTCCACCGCAGCACAGAAGACCATGCCGGACCACGAAGGATTTGTCCGTTTGGCGCCAAGCAAATTTCCATGGATTCGAATGTCATAAATCAGAAACCAAATTTGCATCGAATGTTGCCGCAGACTGACTCGACTTCGTTCTTTGTTTTTTGTCGGTTCCGATTCCTGACACCCCCACCCATCGTATCCGCTTCCCCTCGGCATCCATAAATCGCGGTCAACGTCCGCAGCGTCGACGACGTTCATTTGAGTCTGCGTTCGCATTCGCAATTCTCATTCGTGTTTGTCCCTCGATTGAAGTTCGAGCTGCTGCGCAACCGTCGAGTCGCCCCTCGTTCCCATCGACAAGCGGTCCATCGAGGATGCAATCAAATTGAAGTTATTTTTATTTCTTCCCTTTATTGTCGAGGAAATTTAAATCTCGACCCGAATTCAAGTCACGTTCGGGCTGCAATCGAAAACTTATTAGATGGAATTTTCCATATTTTCAAATAATTACGATATTCAACACCCAGCAGTGCCCCAAACAACCGACCCCTCTCCGCTCCCCTCCACAGGGAGCCCTCGATGGCGACATTCAAATCAGAAAATATGAAAAATGTTGAACACGGTCAGAGGGCGTGACGAGGCGGGGGCGTGTTGTTGTTACTGTTGTTGTGGTGCACACATTGCTGCTCCTCTGTAGATGGAATTCCTCATTTCCTGTGGCATCATACGTCCGTTTCCGTTGCCTTCGTTCGTTCCTGCCATCCTTCGGCCTGCTGGTGTTCGCCTCCTACGCCATCTGATATCGGAGATTGCATTTTTCATCTCGTCTGATAAGAATTTTGCCTTCGCCGGTTGAGTGAAAAATATCGCCTAGGAATTCAATTAAAATTTCATTGTGCCGAAAAAAAAAAAAAATTTCATTTGAAGCATTGCTGATTCCCTGTTGCGATTGGAGCCGTGATGTTTGGTATTACGTTGGGAGATGAGGAATTGATCTATGTGTTGATGAAAGTGAGTGGAAATATTGGAAGCTAGAGTAACTGAAAGGTGGACGGAGTTTTCGAAAAATATCGAATTAACCCTAGTGGATGATGTCTTTAACTATGGATCTATAGTATAATAAGAGTAGTATCATAAGTATGATATAAATAAAATAGTAAGTTTTTTAGTAAATTACTTAAATTATGAATATTAAAATACTATCATGATAGTCTTCAAAATACGGCACGGTTGCCTAAATTTAGTAGGGCTTATTGTATACCGCTTCATAAATATGTCTTTAGTATTTTATGACCTATTTCACATCTCTTACTATTCATATCCCATCTCGATACCACGTGAGGGATTTACTCGAACATTCCTGTTGTAGGATTCTGAACATCCTCCACACATTTTCAATTCAAATCATCAATGTTTTCCACTTGGAAGCTTCGTCTATTTTGAGATCTGTTCAAGTCACGAGACTTACATCCCGAGGAAATGTGACGCCATTTCACATTCGGCTACGAGCTCGAAAGCCCCATTTCCACCACACACACACTCACACTCACTCGCTCACACACACTGACACATAAGTCGGCAGAACATCAAAGGGAATCAGTTTCAAGTGAAAAATTGAAAATTGTTCGCAGCAGGCAGAGGCGGAAGAGGCGAAAAGTTCTGTTTTGAGTCTCGGCAAGAAGTTGACAGATTTCTATTTAGAGGAACTCAAACTTGAACGAACAATTTTAAAAGCACCATACAGTGTTGCCAATGCGATAATTTAACTGAATGATTTATGGAAATATGGCGTTTAAGCTTTGGGGTCCGTTTGCGATAGAAATTGAATAGAAATTTAAATTGTCGGTCTCTCTCTGCCAACGACTTTCCAGTTCATCTATCACCCACACCTCCCGCCCATCGGGAGCGTTTGGCTCAAAGCCAATTGGGCCCGAAATCGGTTGATGACGACAAAAGACCCTTTGCACCCATCTTCCGGACGCCGAATCTCTAGGTTCCAATAAACGATCCAATTGGTCTACTCCTCCCACTCTCTTCTCCTTCTCTTCTTCTCTATTAGATGAGGTTCCTTTGGGCGGGCGGAGGAAGTTTCAACCGAGCTCTTCTCTGATTTCCACTGAGAATCGTTTTCGACTCTTGGCACGGACACAAGAAGAGAATAGTAGTAGTTGACAACACTGGTGATTAAAGTGCTGCCAAGGCGCTCCGCCACAACCGACTCCGTCAAGCGAAGGGTGACGGACGGTGGGCGGGCATCACTTGGGGCGAGTGAATTGAATAATGAAATTTTTGATGCTCGGTTAATGTTGAATCCTTCCGGGAGGTGATTGCAAGTGGAGCACTATAACAAGAACAACAACAAGAACAACAACAACTATAACATCAACTATATCACCAAACACAGGCGCTAAAACAACAACATTCGTTCAAGCAACGTTAACTATGACTTTTTGCTAGGTGCAACGGTGTAATTTTGGTCCTCCGGCTCTTGGGTTGGAAACTCTAATGGAATGCGTCGTTGGCAATGTTAGCTTGAGCATCAGCAACAACAACTACGCCCAAAAACAATGCAGCCGATGAGGCTATCCGGGTGGTTTTAATTGTGTCTTTTGCCTTTGAGCAATTAAATTGAACTTTGTCTCAGCTTGTTGTTGTTAAAGAGATTGCTTTTGTCGTCATTGTTGTTGTTGTTATTGCTTAGATTGCTCTTGCTGTTGTTATGTTGTTGTTGTTGTCACTTCTGTTGTTGTTATTGCTGTTGAAGAGTTCCCTCTTGCTGCTATTACTACAGTTGTTGTTGTCTCCCTCGATGTTCTTCCTTCTGGTGCTCGATGTTGAGATTGTTTTGGTTGTTGCTGTTGCTGGTGTTGTTATTGGTGTTTTTCTTGTTGTTGTCATTGTTGCTGTTATTGTTTGTCATGTAGTTACCACTGCTGTCACATCACTTTTGACAAATTGGTCTAAGAGTGACAGCACTCTCATTCCCCGTCCTTTTCGCTCCACCCATCACCATCAATTCAGAGTTTCTTGGACGTTGCCGACCTCGTGCTTCACTTCAAACGTTGTCAATTGTTGTGAACAGCGTTGCCAACGTATCGTGTTGTAATTTTCACAGCTAAGCAAATTAACTTGCAAATACTGTGGCAGCGTTTTAAATGGCTTTCGACCAGATTCGCTCCACTCACTAGACCGTGGACACAGGAGTGTTTTGGTGGAATATCGAAATTCTTCGATCTTATTTTTTTTTTGCTTCAACTATCTAGGGTGCAAAGAATTCAAGTCGCCAGTTTTATGAATATGAAACGAATTTCATAAGCATTTGGTGCTGCAGGGGTTCGTGCGGATTCCAAGTCCCCGGGGCGTCATCGGGTTTTCCTATCAGAGTGAATTTTTGAAATTTTCCATTTCGAATGTTGCCCGCATTTGCATTTTTCCCTTTTGAAATAGATTTCGTTATCGATTCGTTTGTCTCTGCGGACTGCAACTTGCACCGACACAAATAAAATGAAACGAGAAGAAAAACAAAAATAAAACAAAATAATAGTCAACGATCTGTGTCAAAAGTTCCTTCGATGATGGATGACACCGGTCACGAAAAATGCGACTGAAATGGAAAATTGAAAGTGGACAAAAAGGAATTTGCATGAAAATTTCAATGCAAATGAAAAGAAAACATTTCCTATTTGCATGGGATGAATTGAAAAGTATTTTTTTCGCTTTTGTGTACGTTTACGGTTTTCTTTTTGCTTGTGGTTCTGTGGGTCAGTTGAGTGTCGGATCGTTTTTACGCCATCCGCCCCCCATCGCCCACCCCCTCGTGCACAGTTCATGTGCCATGCTATTGCGGCCACTTGGCATCTGATTGCAACATCCAATTAGCCATCGACCGAGGCATCAACAGAATTCGCAATTATAAAACCAGAACAACAACCTCACCAGCCACTGTAAATAATGAATAGAAATCAAAGCATCAGTGGAGGATCCTGTTTGTTTCGATTTTTTGAAACCTCATTGAATGAACGAGAGCCGAGGGAGCCGAGGAAGAAGAACCAACAAAATTATCACCATAGCAACAATCACAACAAAAATCATTTAAATGGAAATGTTTTTCCCCTCCTTCTCCTGCTGGGTCCTTTCTTTCTGCTTCATTTTGTCGCCGGTTGCAGCAGATGCTAATTTTCTCTGGCAACAACTCGAACAATAACAAGAATAACAGCAACAACAAAGTACGATATCAGCAATAATAGTGCGGAATAACAATAACAACAAGCACTGTTACAAATTGCTATCATCAACAACATGACACAACGACAAGGAGACAAGAGCAACAAGGACAGCAACAATAAGTAACATCACCAACATTTTCATTAAAATTATGGAATTTTCACAGCGCTGACAACAAAAAAGCAGTGATAAAAATATATATACATACATATATATTTCTCCTTCCTTCTACCTCGCTACCGATCATCGTCAACATCCTTGACCTTTTGCTCGTCGGCGAAGCAAGAATATTTATCACCATCTTCTTGCTCTGTGTTGTTGTCGTTATTGTTGTTGGGTGTTGTTGTCAGTTGATGTTCTCAGTTGTTGTTGTTGTTGTCCCTTGTCCTTGCTGTGCACCACCCACCGATTAAAAGAAAAGTGTCAGCATTTCAGGATCTTCTTCTCTCCTCGCATGCATCTTCTTGTGGATGGATGCATCCTGTGTTCTGGAATCGTCGTCGTTGTTTTTTGTTCTTGCCTCATGTTCTGAATGAGGACGTTTTACATAAACGAGCACAAACACGAACATAGACACGACGAAGGCGAAGGTGGAAAGGATGAATGAAACGATGTGGATGCGCTGAAAGGAAAGAAGGAAGGAGTGAGGAAGGAAGTGAAGAGAGTAGGAAGGTTGTCTGTGGGCTGAGATGCTCATAATTTATGAGGAAATTTTTGCATCCGATGTCCTCACATCACACCACACAAACACCGCCGTATCCTCCTTCTCCTCCACCTCCGAACTTCGACTATCTGCCACGCTTTAGTGCGCTCCGGGAACTGTCGACATCGCTCATCCGACACCGCAGCCTCCACCGCTTCCCGCCTGATCCACAGCTGTGCGAAAACTTTTACTTCTCACTGTACGACTGAGCCATTAATTGCGAGCCATTTCTTCTTCTTTATCAGCACAGAATGTTGCCAGATCTTCGCTTTGTTCTTAATATTGGTATTTGGGGATTTTTGAAAAATCTCTCCTACGCGCTTCCTGTCGCTTCCTCGTCCCACGGCGTGTAAACAAGTCATAAATTTCGCTCTCTAATCAAGGAAGGGCCCCACCTCGCGCTCCCCCGACGTGACGGCCCGGGGTTGTTTAAAGCGGCCCGAGCACGTGACGGAACCGGAAACGCGTTCCCTGGCCTTACGTCAATTCGTTTATTGCTTGCGATACCCGCACCGTCACCGTTGCCATTTACCGTTAGGCACCGCGTTCGTTTCATTCGAAACAATGGCTGGGAGGGGATTTGTGCTTTGTTGTTGCAGTGCAAAACCGGAAACTCCGGATTTGCTCACTTCCGGCTGCGCGACGCTGCCGAAACCGGAAGGAGAAAAAACAAACATTTTTCCGCTCGCTAGAAAAATTTCCGGTGTGCGTCGCAGGTCGATGCATAGTCGGCGGCGTCCCCCGCTCTCTCTCTCTCTTCTATCCTCGGTTGCATTCTGTCATAATACCGCGCCCTTTCCACACCTTCCGCCGCCCTCGCCCTCGACGACCTCCTGATCTCGCGAGAGGATTCTTTGCCGGGATTTTCACACTGCAAAAGCGCTCGCTTCAAGGCAGAGATCGAAGGAGACCCTGCAGCTGCAGCGTTGAAATTAAACGTCGAACTTTTCGCTGCCGACCGAACTTTTCCTAATTTGCCAACAGGACTTCAACGAGAACGAAGACTACGAAGACGACGAAGATGTCGTCTCTTTATTCCAGCCCGCGGCACCTGAATCCGATTCGGGGTCGTTGCGTAGGAGCCGAGCGAAGTGGAGAAAGTGGAACATGGAGAGGGAACCGCGCGGAGACGTTTAATTTGCGAAATTGCGGAAAGTTCTGCGGCACGAACGAGTGCGAGACGAGCGTCTTCGAGGGCTTCGCAAAAGTTGCCAAAGTTTTCGCAATGACATCGAGCGATATCGCCAAAGGGGAGAGGGTGCGAGCAGAAGGGAGCGAATAATTCGCGACATCAACGGCTTCTGCAGCGGTAACTTGAATTTCGTAGTTTTCCAACTGCTATTTTTCGCATTCTTCATTGATTTTTTTCTAATTGATAACATAATGTGTTCAGATTAGTTTTTTATTTCAACCACTTTTTGTATGTAATTTCATCAAAAATTTCAATTATATCAAAAACTTTAAATTTTATCAAAAACTTTAAATTTGATTGTAAAAGTCTGGTTTCATAGAATAAACAAACCTTTTTCAATTTCGAATTTTCAACAACTATTAAAATACATCTTACTTTGTAGTATAATCCTACTATTTTTGCTGTTTTTTGCGTCCTGTGATTTGAATTATTCGTGTTTTCTCGCCTCTGTCCATTAAAATGTCCGATGAAATCACAGTTGACCCGTTATGAATTTTTTCAAATCAGAATACCACCCATCCCTCCGGTAGTAAAGCAAAAATAAGAGGCTCGGATTTGTGGACGAATCTGAATCAGAGCGTAATCCATAAATTGACAAAAGCTTCATATAAAACCATAACAACACAACGTTAAGCCTTGGAGATTATATTTTCAATCGATTCTCGTCGTGTCGTGCGAATCGCATCGAACAAATAAGGAGAAACAAAAAATATAGAAAAATAAAAATAACATGGCAAAAACAAAAACCCTACAAAGTAAAACCAAACAATTATAGCAACAATAAAAGCCAATAATGCCAGCAACATAAACAGCAAAAATAAGTTAACAAAAGTTGACATAATTTATGGCAAACATTTCCATTGTTCATAAAATAACAATAGCATCAACTACGAAAACAACAATACGGAAAAAACAACATCGGGAGCGGATGGAGCTGGAACTGTCAGCAGCTGCGAATAATGGAGTATTTTTGACAAAAGCAACAACAAAAGCTCCCTGGTGACCCACTAAACGTGGCGACGACGACGACATCGAACAACTCCCTCCAATGTCGCCACTTTTTCAATCCACATCAATCTGGCAGCGCCATCGCCCTGTTCGACCGCCGCGCCCTCATAATTTGCATTTTAATTCGCGTCGTAAACACTCCGAAAAACAGTAGCAGAAACAGTTGCAGACGTCGGGAAGCAGGTTCTGAGAGCGGAGATCGGCGTCTCCGTCTCCCCTCGAAATTCTCTCCAACTCTCTCTCCAACGAGAGTTGCCGGCATCAATGGACGATGGCTCAGAAAAACAAACGCACAGTGGCAACTGTTGTTGGCGTCGGATCCTCGCCAGCAGCCCCAAGAACTAAGGGGGGAAGAATTGGATTGGGGGTGTTGGGGGGAGAGCAATATCCTTTTTCGCGTCGAAAATTATTTTCGCAGTCGTCGGAACTTTGCGATTCTCAAATATATCAAGGCTTTAAAAGGATTTCGTCGAAACTTTTCACAATTTGCTTAAAATATGTTGACTCGTTCTTCGCATCTCTTTTGTTTTTCTCATTCGCATTGTTATAGTTGTTGTTGTTGTGGGTTCTGTTATTTCCCTCATTCATGTTGTTGTCTTTTTTGCTGGGTCTGCAGATGGTTCACAAAAAACACTCGAAAGTTAAATGGAAAATCCCTTCAAAACTTTCCACAGCAGATTCTTTAGAAAAACTCCAAACTAATGTAATTTTTTTCCTTTCTTCTTCGTTCTCTTTGCAGCTCATTTACTCCGATCTCAATTGAAAGTGAACGGTGAGTTTATTTTGCAGCCGATAAACGGGGAGGAAATAATCTGCGCCTTCCTTCAATTCATTTCTCCCGTCTACCCATCTTCCGCTCTTAGGAAAGTCCTCAATCGTTCATTCCTTGATGTCCTCAAATCATCTCTCAATATTCACTCACCAGCCCATAGTTTCGGAAATCAATTTGCCCTAAAAATCGTCCATTTATCGCTCGTTCTCGTCCTCGTCCTCTTCAATCCTGATTTTCAATCGATCGATATGCCTGCCAGCAGTAGATGGAATTTATCTGAAGCCCTCGGTCTTGGCTCGTGGCCAAAACGATGTGACACTTTAAATAATTGGGAATCAAAGTCTTAAGTGCGAGATAGCGCGACATGGAGAGGGAGAATGCGATGGAGAAGGGAGAGAGGACTGTGGTGTTTTCTTCTCGCTGGCCACGCGACTGGCATTAAAATTTATTTCTCATTGTCGCAAGCACTGTCGTCATCAGCCAAGGTCTCTCTACGAACGTGTCGTTCGTGAGTCCTGCCCGTCCCGTCCCGTCCCGTCCCGCCCACCGCGCACTCATCATGATCCTCTCTCCCTGAGCAATCGTTAACGTCCGAGACTCGTCGCACCCCCTCCCTTCCCCCGCGCCCATGGAATCGCACATAATTCAACTGTAATCAACGTATTAACCTAGTGGCCCACAGCGTTGGCCAAGAAAGGCGGAAGGAAGTCGGACCGATAACCAAGGGCTCGAAGGGCGCTCGATTCGTCGTCGCTTGTTCGACGCTGAAATCGCATTTGCATAAGCGAGTCAGATAGGCAGACAGCCTGGAGGAGAAAGAGTGAGATGGGGACAGTTGAAGGATGAAAATTAAACTGAAGGAGGGGGGCACTGAGAAAGCGAGGGAGAACGAGAGAGGGGGAGGAAGAAGGACACGCAAAGTCAAAACCGGAAGTGAGTTTTTTCTCTGTTTACAGAGACATCGGCCACATTTAATTACCACATGGGGACTACAACAACAACAACGCCGATGAGGGGGTCCTTCGAAGGACTTTCAAGCCTCAGCCGTCGACTTCGGCGATTTCGGCGTGAGCATCGTAAAAGAATAAACGGGCCCGTTAACGGTGGACGGACCAACAACAAAAAGATAAACACATAAAAATTAAGAGCCACAACTTCACCCTGAGTCTTTCTCTATGTCTCTGTCTTTGTCTCGGCCTCGCCCTCGGCGTGGTCACGAAAGCGGAGTCGAGTCCTGCGTGTGCACCGTCCGTTAACGAGGAAGAAACAAATATCAAACCCATAAACATGTTCTAGACGCCAAAGGCACGCATTCGGGCGGGTGGGGCGCGAACGCGGGTGGTGGAAGAAAGAACAAGAAAAGGGAAGGGAGGACGGCGAATTATGCCAACTTTCAAGATAATTACCACATTTTAATTGCAAATACCCGCCGGCCACTCGGTCATCGGCGGTGGCGCCATGGTTCAAGGGACGATGGACAAGGGCTTGGAGGGTGGTTCGACCCTTCGACCCCATCGACCCATGACGCGCACACACCTCGATCCCATTTAAATTAATCATGAGCTCCGACCTTGCCTCACCATTCACCGTCCAGAAAACGGTTCTATCTTGGATTTAGACCATAATGTGACGCGTGTTGATCGGCAATTTCCCTTTGGTGGGTTTGTGGTTCCCCGCTTTTATTGTATTGGTGGCGGTTCTTGTTTATGTACGTATGTTCATTAAGTTGTCGATAGCTCCGCCCACCACCTTGGCGGCCATGGATGTCGTGGAATTAATTTCGCAGGTTTCTGTGTTTCTGGTAAGGTCATTCGAGCGATGACAAACCGCTGGGTTACGCCCCAATTGAGTCTTTGACGTTGAAAGAGAAGGGTGGAGGCGGTTTCAAAAAGAGGGCGGTCGATTGCGGTTTCAATATGGAAATTATAGAAGACAAAAGATTTTCACTGTTGACACATCAAACACTGAACATCATACAATTTCAATATCTCTCGTCAGAATCTATAATTATCTCTCGAAATAATTATTTCTTGGTCATATATTCGCTTTTGTTGTTGCTTTCTGTAGTACATTGTATATTCTTGTATTTGTTAATTCTGTGAACTGAATGAATTGAACTAGGAAATTAATAACTTGTGAGACCATAAGAATATTTCCTATTATAACCACCACCAATCCTTTTGTCCTATGTACGAACCTCGTCCAATTTTGCCAAATGCCGGTCATCGGATTTAAAGCCGATTCCGATGAGAAATGAGCCCTCGAAGCCATGGCTAATTAGAATGAAGGCAATAAAGTGACAGATTAAAAATTTTTCCCCATAGCCAGAGCCACTCGTCCCTGGTCGGATGATGTTTAGTTCCTCAAATAAAGCCTTTGGGTTTTTGCCCTCGATCCTGCCCCGACCCCAACTGGTCTTGATTTTCCGGGAAGTGAAAAATATTTTCAATCTAACTCGTGAGAGGGATTTCAAGCCAATGTCGCGTGGCGAGGAAAATTAAAGAATTTCCGGGCCGGCGATGCCAAGGTATTCGAGCGTAGCAATTATCCCGGGGCGGGCGGGGTCGTCTGATGGTGGGGTGCGGGGGCAAAAAGGACGACTCATCTCGAGGGTAATTTTGCGGCAACATTATAAAAATATAAAAAAGCGAATGATTTAAATAACGAACGGACGGAGGAGAAGAAAAACCAAAAATAAGCCGGGATTTAAATTCCTTCTTGAAGCGCTCCTTCAACCTTGCTTCATCATTATAAGCGATTCCTTTTCATTTGCTCTCGCCCCGGCCCATCTCTTTGTCCGACGGGGCCGTGGGACCGTGGGGGCTGTTGTTAGGGCCGCAATTACCGCCGTCCCCCGCGGCGGTTTGCTGCGTAGTCATTTATTAGGCCCGGCCACGGCCTGGACGACCGCGTGGCCGACTCGGGGTCTGGGCGGGCGGCTCCTTCTGCCCGGTTGCCTGTAGGTGGTAATAAAATTGTAAATATTATCGCTCAGCAGTTTTTGGAAGGAAACGCGCGAGCATTATTGCACAGGAAGATACACAGAGTGAGAGAGAAATTTTAACGATCCCTGCAGCTGATTTTTAAAATCACAACTCGTCGTACCGCGGGTCGGGGGTGAAAACAGGAGTTCCAACGTACCGCATCATCCCCTTGTATCGCACGATGGGCGTTGCCACATCGTCAGCCGACCACTCTTGTCGCGAGTGCAATTAAAAATTCTGAAACATCTTCCTTTGTTTTCGACTTTCGTTCTCTCTCACTACATGGACAGCACAATGTTGTGCGTACCCGGCGCCTGCGAAGGATGCGGATGATGATAAGGAAATGACGTGCGTGAGTGTGTGTTTGCCGTCAGCGTAGTCATCAACGGCTGGGTCAGAGACAGAGTCGAGGGGCCTGGTCGGCACTGCTCGAACTCATCAAAATTTTAAGCGTGCGCCGACTTTTCGAAGTCTGGTTACTTCGTGTATTTTGGGGTGGGAGAAATTCGCTATCATTCGCAGTACATACATCCCATCGTACGTGGTGAGTTTTTTAATAACTCAATTCGACTACCACAAGAAAGGCTGTCACTCCCCCCCTTTTTCGTCCACCACTCTGCTCCACCCATTTTTGCTGGTTTCTGATGGTTTCGCCTTTCAGTTTTTACTCCCTTCTTGAAGCACTGACGGGAGTAGAGTGGAGTGAATTTGGCTTCCTCTTTAATCGCATTTCGTTTCATCCTGCTTTCCGTTTACTTTGAATCGTGGAGACATGGAATTCTTTCATGATGCTGACGTTTGAGTTTTTTTTACGTTTCATGGTTTTTAAATTCCCTTGAGGATTCCCTCTTCGTTCGAAAAGTGTTTGCATGTGTTCCAGGAACACATAAAATGATAATGCGTTGTAAAAGGGTCTGATGTTGATCTCAGAGTAGTTAAATGAATTCCAAACTTGCGTAAATTCTCGTGGTTACAACTTTTTCATTTTACCACATGTTCTGAAATGCTTATGATACGCTTTAATTTTTTTACAAGATTAAACCTGTTAAAACGAGGTAAAAATATACATTATGAAAATTGTATTGAGTCTTTAATATAAATATAGTTCATTTTGATTATTATTCAATATCTTGGAATAAAACGAGGATAGAGAAGAGTGTGGACCACAATATGATTCATCTGGTTTTAATGGCTTTATTCGGTAACCACGACCTCAACCCCAAACTAATTATCATATATCGGTTGAATTATGGACCCTGTGTGTAGCTACGAATTCGAACCACATCCGTGTGTCGCCTCCAACCATTCATTGTGCGTAATTAAAGCTTTCGCTTATCCTCGGACATCACATCGCTCTTGGTTCACTCGTGGTGCTGCTGATGGGTTGGTGATTCTGGCACGATCCGAATTAAATATTATATTTCCTGCAAAATATTGCCGAATTACCTGCCGCCTGCCTTCCTGCGTTCTCGACCTATGGTCTCATATGGGGGCAGGAGGTGTTCGAAGGACACATAAATAACGGTATATTTATTCTCACCTTCCTTCCTGCACGTACAATGTCGGTCCACCTCGGCCTGGCCTGAGCTGGGGCGGTGGGGCGATGACAGCGGCAAATTCAGTCGCCGCCATGTAAATAAATACGCTCGGAAATGCGATGCCTCCAGATTAGAGGCGATTTGAATAAATTAATTAAAGATGCGCGAAATGCGGATTCATCTTTCCTTTTTTCCTTCCATCCTTCCTTCTTTCTCTCCTTCGATCCTTCCGCCCACCTATCTCGCGTGACCTCCCTCCCCCAGTGCGACCCGTTGGCTTCTCGTGGCCGTCACTGCAAGTGACTTTGTTAGCATCATATTATTTTCTTGTTCCGCTTTAGCTGTTGTTTCAGCTATGATTCTTGTTGTTGTTGTTTGTTTCGCTATGTTGCTATTGCCTTTATTGTTGTTATTTTTTTGTTCGGTATTATTTTAATAAATCGTCCTTGCCACGGGATTTCCGCTTTTATCTTAAGCGTCCATATTGTTTTCCGACTTTATTCTCTCTCCCTCTCCCATGGTGCGGACGGCTTCTTCATTATGTTCGCCTCCCATTAGGCGACGGCTTAGAACACAAGCTCTCTATTTCTCTACCACTCTCCATCCCGACCGGCAAGCAACGTTTTAATAATCCTCGCAAGCTCCTTAACCTGCCGGACATATTGAATCGTTCAGTATTTTGTCCTGTGCTCCACCTCCTCGTGGGCTCTCGTTCACGTTGTCGCTAAATGAATCCCGGTGGACGCAATTCATTAGAGACCCACCGATCACAGAAGCCGAGTGGGATAGTGCGAGCGAGAGAGGGACAAGGAAAGACTAGAACAACGCACTCGTTGGCTCGGCTGGAGCTTCGTCTCCCCGGGGTCCGGCGCGGTGACATCCAGTGCTTTTGTTCACCCGGGTCCGACGCCCGCTCGTCGTTGTCGTTGTCGCCGTCGTTCGCACATCGGCCGCAGAAGCCCGTTGGCGATGCTGCTCATCATTTGCTCGTCGCGTTGATAACTAAATCCGATTACCGTTCTCTCGTCTCTCTCCTCCCTCGTCACTCTCGTCACCCATTGGTATCGATATCGTGTCGTTGTCGCAGGCTGCCGCGTGTGGCTCCGAACCAGGGGCTCCATCTCTGGTCGTTGGCAATTATTTGAAGCGTCCTAATGATCTCGGGCACTCGGTGCTGACAGACGCCAAATCAATTCTTGAAGTGAACAGATCCTCGGATCCTTTCTTCGGCGCGAGATGATTAATGACCCTTGGGGGCAGCCGGAGCCGGAGCTGGTGGAGGTTGAGCCAGAGACTCTTGCCAACTGAAGTCGAGGCTTAAGAATTCATACATATTTCTCCGATGCTTCGATATGCATTTCCAATATTGCCTCGACCTATGAGTTTTCACATCAGTGGGTTTTTCGGATCCAATGAGTTGAAAACGAAATTTATATTCAAATGACATCGAAAGCCATTGTCCAACATTTCAATAAACATCACGGTGAAACTCATGACCTGCAGTTGAAGGCCTTTTGACGTGAGTTCCATCCAATCGAATGGTTAAAATGTCAAACCGATATGGATGAAAACATTTCAGAAACATTTTTAAAATTCTCTAACGAAATTGCTGATAAACGCTTCGTGCTTGTACACGAACAATGGTTCGGGTTTTATTTCCCTTTTCCGTTTCACTTTTTCATTTTCCCATTTATACGTTTTTCATGGCAAGAAATAGAAACTGTACGATATTTCATTGTTGAAATGCTTAATAAATTCCCATCGATATATATATGTGTGTGTGTGTGGGTGTGTGGGTGTGTATGGTGTATCCCATTGACAGTCGCACTGACATGCAAACATACATTTAAGCACTTTACTGCTTGGACAGAATTGGAAATGTCGAACAACAATAACAACAATAACAAGAACAAAATATTAGAAGTGCTACGAGTCAACAAAGTAACTTCCAATGGCGCTGGATCGTTACCGGTCGCGTCGCCGTGTTGTTTTGACTGAATGGCTCATGATAAAAATAACAACAATAACAGCACCAGCAACAACAATAACAATAACAGCTATAATAATAAAATAATAACAAGAGAAGAGCAGAAATATAACAAAAACAAACGGAACATAAAAACGACAAACAAAATATGCGTCGTCATGACAATTCAATCATAAAACTCATCAGGACCCCCCAGGATCGATTCAGGCCAATGGAAAATTGTACGAAATCGAACGGACGCAGGCGAAAATTGCGATCGGAACAACGAGCGACCAACGGGAAGTCGGAGCCAGGTTCAGCGAAGCAGGAGCCGAGCATGGTCCTGGCACAGCAAAGGGACTGAGACTGCGTCTGCAAAGGGAGGGGAAGGGCCAAACAAAATGAGGCCTAAATAAATAGGCGAAACGACTGGGACGCGTTTCATTCATGAGCTTAGGGAATGAAAACGGCAAAAGAACTCGGCCGAGAACGATGAAAAGCAAAAGGGGAACCGAGAACGAGAAGGAAACGAATATCGTAAAAACGCGTTAACTTCGGGTCGACTTTCGGACATAAATTGAAAGCAAACAAATTGTTGAGGGGGGAGCGAGAAAAGGGATCGGAACTCGATACCATGGGGAAAGAGCAAATAAAAACAACAACGAAAGAATGGAAATCAAGAAAATAAATACAAATAAATAAAGGGGAAAAAACACTCTCGTCTCTCGTTGCTGGCATAAATAACGGTAATGGGATCTTGGGAATTCTGCGATGTTGGAGTGATTAAAATGAAACCACAACAACAAGAGCGCTCCTATTAAAAACATCCACAACGAAAGCGATGGCAAAACACTTTATAAATATTCACTAATCGCTGTCCTTGAGGAGCCTGAAGAGTTCCCGAACGTCTTGCGATGCAAATTCCTTGCGAACGATGACGAGAGACAAGGACAGACCCAGCTCAAGGAGGGAGAGGGCCGCACAATTCACTAACGACATGCAAAGAAATACGAGAGCCCAAACGCAGGTGGGGTCGAAACGGTGGTAATGACGAAGACGGCGATGGGGACAGCGAGGCGTCGATTCGAAATATACGTATAGATGAAAATAAAAACAAAACTCGTCGTTGAGTTATGTGTATAAATATGTCGGCCGAGAATGACTTTTCTTCGGGGAAATCAATTTTATTGCCAAGCCCCGTTGCCGAGATGCCGTTGCGTAGGACTTCCCGCCTTCTGTCTCCACGTCGGCCGTCGTCCTTATCACTTCCTTATCGACATCCTTTCCTCAACGCCCACCCATCCACTGGCATTCCTGGAAAGGCTGCGCCTCGTCCCACGCCGTCGCGCTCGCTTCGGACGACTCAACAATGAACGCATAACTTCTGTTGAAAGGAATTTGACGACGACTACGAACGAACGTGCCGAATGTCCTTGTAATCTGCATAAGTGATCCACCACTACTCTCTCACCGGCGTCTCCCGGCGCAACCGACGTTCTTTAAATATTCATGCAACGACAGCGATGTCCGACCTTTCTTCATCTCGGTTCGACCGCGCCAAGGTATGCGGTAATCGGTTTTATAATTCGATCGCTCTGCGCTCCGAGCATTCGGCCAATGAGGAACATTAATTATTCAGCGACGATAGCAATGATGAGATTAACTGCAGGTTTTCAACATTTTCTAAATTTTCCCTCTCTTTGCCGATTAGTATTCGGAGATTCTAGTTTTCTTCCTACATGGTCTGTCCTAAGTTATTTCTTGGCAGATGTGGAAAAATGTGAAGGAAATCCATGTTTGATTCGCCCACCTCCTTCTCCGAGAAAATGTCCCAAAATCCAGTCACTAATCCCGGATCCTGGACGGACCAAGGACGAGGATGTTGAACACACATGAATGGGAGTTGTGTGTGTTTTCGTAATACATGTTATTGTAGATATTGGTTTTTGTCGTTATTTTTGAAGTGAAACATGCAAATCTCTCCAATTTCATACTTTTCATACTCTTTTCGTTTTGTTGTTATGTCAATGTGTAAATGCGACAAAAATCGTTTCGTGTTCACGTGACAATCCCGTTCCAGGGACGGACGGATCCTGGCCAGGAATCGATGGGTAGCTGTTTGTTCAACTGAACGAGTACATGTTTGTTTGATCTACGTGTATGCGTCGATATGGACTTACACATACACATCTACGGATATATATGTATGTATCTGAGCAACCGTGTATACATATGTATATACATGTATACATATGTGCGCTGGAGTAAAAACTTTCTGAAAATATTTTGCAAGAGGAATTTCCTGTCGTCCTTTCATCCATTTCCTTTCGGAGCTCAGTCCATGCGGAAAGAGAAATACTGGCTGCCGCTCGCCGTAGGAGGAAAGAATGCGATTCCAGTGCTGCCTTGGATCGAATTCGTAGAGCCTTCAGAGAGATTATGGAAAATTATTACAGTGTAAGAATCGACTTTATTTCAATTCGAAGCTGAGGCCAAGGACATTGCAAAAAGATTGCAGCTACTCCTGGCACTACTTTACGCCCAAATCAAAGACGCTCGAATTTTCTATAGCTTTCGCTGAAAAGGAAAAGAAAATTAATTCAACTTTTTTATTGAAGTACTTCGAATTAATATGAACGTGTTTTCATCCCTGTACTCATTTCTACTTCTTTGCTCAAAATTGACAGAGATTTTTCTGCCTCCCACGTCGTCTAATTTTTTCCATTTCTAAGCCGCTGTCCGCTGAAGTTGCAACGTTTTCTAATACTGCGAATAATCGTCTGTTCCGAGGGGAGATGGAGAGAGTGTGAGAAAAGTGCTTTTAAATAATTCTCAAAAGGACGCTTTTAACCCATTAACATCGTCGAATGATGACCCACCGTGGCCTCCCCTTCAATGTTATTGTTGTTGTTGTGTCGTCATCATGTGCTTCAGCGAAATTTTAATTTAAATTTTAATATTTTTCGAAATAAAACACTTCAGTATCCGTTTTTTTGTTGATGTTGCTGCTGTATGCTTTATTTTTATTGATGTCAGATTCGTTTTTGTTGCTGTTATCGCCATTGTTGTTGTTGTAGTCGGCCAGTTGGTCTCTCTTGACAGCGCTGCTGTGTATATCTTCATCAGGGCTGATTAATGGCTTATGGCCATAAACAAGAACCGCGTTCGCTGCTCGCTGACCAAAAAATTGCAAACTGTGGCAAACCTTTTTTCATCATCCCCCCTTTTCACCAGTCTCCATCTCCTCCATCGCCACGTCCATTTATATCTCTTGTCCCTCATTTTATAAACAGTTGACAGCATTGTTTATGCAACGGCCAGCAACAACAAAACGAGCCACATGGTTCGCAATGAAAAACGATGCTATACGAGTTATCAACACTTTACCGACAACACTTTTTTTTGTTTTCATTGGTTTTTGTTGTCGTTGGTTTTTGTTGGGGTTATTATCATTGATGATGCTACTCTTATTGCCATCATTCTGGTTGCATACGGTTAACCAGAGAAGGATCGCATTGCCATAAATTGGTCGAAAAACGAATTCTCATCATGCGGGAATAAAAATATGTGCGAAATTATACATTTACAATGCAACAACTTTTCTGCTTTCTGTCGCTTTACTAATTTTGGGTAAATTCAGTGTTTGTTTGTGATTAAATATCCATTATCTGTACTAAAACTTATTTTATCGTCATGCATACTGTAGGTATTTTACATATATATAAATGGCCCAGTTCTTCGCAACTATTGGCCCTGTGCATTTATCGTTTTACACTATTGAAAGAGCCCTACAGTTTTTTCAAATTTATATACATAATGTTTTTGATCTATGTTTATTTTGACTTCATTGGTTTGATTCAGAAATTATCATTAAATTTTGATGAATTTAAATATAAATAAAATTATATATTCCTTCATATACATACATATCTGTATATTTTTAGTAGATACCTATACAATCGCCTCATGATCGCAAGACAATTTAAAAATATTATTGAAATTTCCACGGTAAACATCTTAATAACTTCTGTTGAGAGTCGTTAAGTCCTGCTACGAATCGATATAATCTGCGCCAGAGTAAACAAGAGTGTTTACGAGTCGTTAAAAGGCTTAGCAAGAGTTGGGAAATCAATCACCTTACGTCGGAAAACTTCTCGGAAATAAATCGCTTTAGGATCCATTGACGGGCATCGTGTCGTTGGTGGCTCGCCATTGCCTCTTCAATTATACCTCCCCCACCACACTTTTCGCCCATCCTGCTTCGACCCGTTTTCATCCGGTGCTCTTGTTTATCTCGGCTGAGTACCTGCACGAACAGAAATTTAATTCCATTGATTGGAATGGTTTTTCTGAGGAAACTTTGGAGACACTGTCCATGGGTAGAAGTTGTCTCCGGAATTCTAACAAATTTACTATGATTTCGCTATTATATACAAATATTTATTTAAACCCCTTTCAAATTTGGAGTTATTGAAATTATTCAGTTCTTCCAGAGAATTTCCAAAGCTCGTGTGGGTTGTGTGTCTATAGATCCAAATATTCCTGGTACCGGAGGCGCTTCTGGGGGTTCAAAGAGGAATGCAAATATCATTGGACAACGACAATGACAGGGATGGGCGCCCGGAGAGATGAAAATGTTTCGAGTGAAATTATCTTTTTCTTTCTCTCTCCCTCTCTGCTTTTTGG
Source organism: Coelopa frigida (assembly GCA_017309665.1). Lineage (NCBI taxonomy): Eukaryota > Metazoa > Arthropoda > Insecta > Diptera > Coelopidae > Coelopa > Coelopa frigida. The sequence goes on along the minus strand of CM029561.1, from coordinate 14,006,296 downwards.
TGTGCATGTTTCTGACACTATCGTTGTGTATGTTATGCTGTATTTTTGCAAATATCCCAGGGTGCTGCAATTCATATTTTTTTTTGTTTTTTTTGAATTGTGTGCTATTTTTTATTGTTATTGTTGTGGTTGTTGTATGCCGTTGGCGCTGAAATAACGGAACTTAATTTCATTTGCATTTTCGCCGCAAATTACGTCGATTTTCAATGGTCGAGGTGTGTTTTTTTGCGCTTTTGTATTTCGCCTTTATGTTGTTAGTGTTGTTGTGCAGCTTGCAGCAGCTGTTTAAACAACAACAACAAAAATATCCAAAACCACAACAACAATGGCTCGTAGTTAAAAGCTCTCCAAAGCTTGTGAATTTTTGAATTTTTAATGAGTTGCAACGATTTCCTTGTGTTTAGTTGTAGCAGTTGTTGTAGTTTAAGGCATTGTTGTTATTTTTGTTTTAATTTTCTCTTTTTTTTGTGCTCGCTAAGGACTCATTCGGGACCTGGGAACAAAGCGTCGAAATCGGGTGTTAGTGAGGCGATATTATTATTGTTGTTGTTGTTGGCCAAGTGCTAATTGCACGTAAATTGAATTTCATAGAAAAACAACAACGAAATCCCCTAAAAACGTTGCAGCAACATTGTAGAATTTTGTTGTTGTACTCGTTGTGTTGTTGTTGCTATTATGTGTTCTACTGCTGCTGCTGCTACTATTCCTGATGAAGTTTTAATTGCCGCTGTGATAGCGTGTAGCATGAAAATTCACTGCAACTTTTTATTACTCAACTTTCGTCCTTCTGCTTTTTCTTCTTCTTCTTCTTCGGGTGGGTGTCGCCCCTCCGCCTTCGCGATTTCGCACGCCCACTCGCTTCCCACGATTCAACAGAGACTCACAAATGAAATTATAAGCAAATATTTAAATATTTGCTCAGCGAAATCTGCTTCGTTCCACGCTCGGCATCACGCGACCTCCACGTCGAGTCAACACTTACACGCTCTCTCTCTTTCTTTCTCTCTTTCTCGTCCTCCCACTCGTCAATGCGTCGATCGCAGTGCGGTGGCAACGCCAGCACATGTGGTGGCATAGCCGCAACGAAGTTCAGTCAATCTATGGTAAAGCAGCGGGATTGCGGATGAAGTGCTCTGTGAGAGAGTGAGTGGGCGGGAGAGAGAGAGGGACGAAAGAATAGGGACAAAGAGTGAGAGTGGGTGATGTTTAAAGAGACAGAGACAAAAGCAAATATAGAAAGTATGAATGATTCATAGCTCAGAGAAAGAGAGATCAAATAAAAACTAGCGAATGAGAAGGAAATCATAAATGAGTTTTTCGTTTAGTTCTGCTCTAGTCTTTCTTTTCGTCTCACTTTCGCATTTTTCTGATTTTGATTTTCACTGAGTTTTTTTCGAAACCCTTATCAAAAGTAATTTCGCACAGAAGTTGCTTTCGTAGTTATTTTTACGAAATCGCTGAATTGTTATGTTAGCGATTTTGTCGGCGACTTTTCCCTTTTTATTACTTAATTTTTCTGATGGACCCTTTTCTCATCCGCTTTTCATATTCGTTCTAATTCATCCCAACCCATTTTGCGTTACCCTCCAACCAACGATTCACCGATTGATCGTTCGTGTGTCGAGTCGCTTTCCAGCGAAATCCTAAACAAACTGTTTATATTTATCGGATTCAGTTGGCGTATTCAGCAGACCTCGTGCGTTCAGCAGATTCAGCAGCCCACGAGGACCGATTTTTTTTCTAACACGCCTCTTTCGCCGCCTCCATCGCCGCCCTTGGTTGTGGAACCAAATGGCGAATTTTCTGCGGGCCCCGAGCGTCGAATTGTGCAAATTGTTTTGACTCATCGTATTTGGTGTTGTTTTTCATATTCGTTTTGTTGTCATTCGCCAGTTGTTGTTGTTGGTGTTGGTATTCCTGTTGTCACGGCTGTTGTTGTTTTTGTTGTTTCACCTGAGACCATCCGTTGTTCGTTACCATATTTCATAAAATCGCCCCGAGCTACAGCTTCCTTGACACGTGCCGCCCATCTCCCCACACCATGCCCCACACACGTCGATCATCCGCAAATCCCTGCGGTCCCACTACGTGAGAGGACGTTTTAAAATGAAACCCTCTCGGCCCTCGTTTCTTGGCAACGCGGTCCACCCGGGTGAAATTATGAAAAATTGATCCCTGGACCCTCCACCGATGTCGCCGCATGTCTGCGCAAACAACTCGTCGACTGGCCACCCGGTACGTCGAAAACCACCGCTCGTTGATGTCGACAATTTTTTGCACCCTTCTGCGACCTGTCGTCGTGTGTGTCGCGCGTCGGCGATGTCAACAAAGAATGCTGCCCCATTCGCTCTCCGTCCATCAGCCGGCCACTGGGTGGGCCAGGTGAGCCACTCACTCACTCATTCGGCCAGTCGATGGGGTCAGTGGGACGATCGGTTGGTCAATTGGTCAATCGTTCGGTCCGTCAATCGTTCGGTCCGTTGGTTGCCGGTCCGCGGTAGTCATTGGTCGACGGCTCCAGTGGCCACTTGTCGGGTCCTTCGCCCTTCACGAGCCAGCCATTCGTGATGCCCGGTCAGCTTCTGCTGCTGGCACTGAGTGGGTTGGAAAGTGTTGGTTGGCCATCGGTCGCGGTGAGGACTCCGCTGCTTGTGTCCTCCGATCCTCGGGCGATCGATTCTTTGGTCCACTTAACGTCCGTCGATAATCCGATGATATCTATTTTCGTCCTGGCAGCCTCGGGTCGCACGGTCGCAACAGTAGCTTGGAACGCAACATACGCTTGGACTAGCATAATAACACCTTCATAGTCAGTGTCATCATCATCATCATCATTGGCATTGTGATGATGACGGAGTTCATCGAATTGAAAATCGTCCTTGCCTGAGCCTTTATCAACTCAGCTCGTCGGGCAGTTTCCGCTCCGCTGGCCGCGATTCACATTTACTTCAGTGCGAGACCTAAAAATATCTCCATGGCTGTCTGTTTTTCTATCCTTCTGTCTGTCTGTCTGTCTGTCCGTGTGTCTGTCTGTGATGCTTTCTAGGTCTCTTCTGTTTGTCCTCATATCTGTCTGTTGGGCGTTCCGGCTGCCTTCCCTTGGGTCTGTTTGTCCTTCCGCTTATCGCTTCTTCCTGTTCGAAGTCTTGGAAGACGTCACTGCCGATACACTCGTGCAGTGTAGCTGTGGAAGAGAATCAATGTGTGTGTGTGTGACTTTTTCAGCCCTTACAAGTCCTTGCGAGTCCTGTGCTTTCGAATCGTTGCACGTTCCTCGCTTATTTGATCACGATTTGTAGAGTTGTTAGACGAAATTAGCTCAATGAAAAAGAAAATAGGACCGGAAATGCGCGCGCAACAATAACAATGCTACAACAATAACATCACTCACAACTCCAACATTAAGAAACCACTCCCAATAACAACAATATGAATTCCGTGAAATACATAGAAAAATAAACGTAAACTAAATATGGCGAACGCTGAAGAAATTCCAATATCGCAAAGTTGCACGAGTTTCAGCTTTCGTTCGTCTTTTCTTCGTATCTGGGAGTGCTCCTTCAGCTTCTTCTTCTTCTATTCTCAACAACAACATCAAATAGATCAACAAAAACAACAATAGTAACAATAAGGACAAATATCAACAACAACATGAGCAAGACAATTGCAACGACACGAACGAATGACTCCGATTCCTTCTCAACAACTGTTGCCAATGTGCAGAAAAGGTTTGACGTGATTGAGGACAGCACTTGGCGCACCCCCATTGGCGTGAGGGTGGGCGTGAGCGAGATAGCAACTATAGGTCAACTGGCTGACTGATTGAGTGCATGACGACTGACTGTCGAACCGGCTGGCGGCAGTTATTTGAGAAACAGAGCACAGGCCATTCCTCGTCTCTAATTGAGTGTCCGTGACTTCCATTTGTTGGCGAAAGTGCTCGAAGTTTTGCACTTCTCTGCTTCCGGGGCCCTCTTTATCTCTCTCTGGGGCGAATCAATTGAATATGAAAAATATTTGAGTCTAAAAAAATCGATAAAACGTCAATTTCGAAACAGATAGATACTAATAATCGAATAATGCTAAAGATCGAGGTTGTTAATGATCGATAGAGATGATTAATTATCAAAAGAAAATTATTTATCATTTACCTCTAGCATACAACGACGACCTGTGTCGATATCTCGAAACCTACTCCACCATATTTGAGTAGAACCCCAAATCTAGCATATAATTTTACCAGTCATTTGTCTTTCCCCAACTAAACTTAACCGTACTCAAATAAACTTGGGAACTACTCGTTCTAATAGAGCCCTACTATGGCCACCTCATTTACTTCCATACCCAAAGGACTCTCGGTTCTCTAGGCTCTTAAATTCAACTCAATTAAACTTCCTCCGTCGACTGTGAAAATATTTAACTTATGTGTAGTTTCTTCACCCACACTTTGTGTCTTTATTTTTCATCGTTGATAAATAAATATAAATATTTACCAGTGAATTTTGTATTATTTTCCGGATTTCGTTCCCGGTGGGAATTAACGCAAATTTCCATTGTGAGCTCTAGACGTTTTATTCCACTTCAGTAGAACTTCGTCTCCACCTCGTTCTCTTCTTTTCCTCTCGTTGGCTGTTTCGTTCTTTCAAGAATTGTACCACCTCATCAGGATTTATAAAGTGTGGCCAGATCCGCTCGGGTTTTGCATGTTTCGTCATGTATTTTTTTCTCCCTGGTTTCGTTGTACAAAAGTTTGTCTTGATTATTATTTATGAAATTTTTTGTGCGGTTAAGAGTGTTGAAAGAGTTCTCTGGAAATTGCGAAAATTCAGCCTCGGGATAAGTTTTTACACTCTTTTTCTGTCTTAGGAGCGGTTGCCTGAGTTTTTAATTTCTCAGGCACTTGCTTCTCTTCTATTGAAGGAATAAAATAAAGGCAGCATTAAGATTTATTCGTTCTTAGCCGAATGGAAATTTCTTATTGATTGAAATTTTAATTTTTAGTATTTATATAATATTGAATAATCCGTTGAATTGTGAGATATTTTATTTTTTTGTTATACCGATGTTTATTTTATCCAATATTTTCTAACTAACATTCGTAAGAAATGATCCGTTTGTAAGATCTTCTATTTCATTCGGTTTTATCCTTAGTGGGAGGAGGCATCTGACTACAAATAAAGAGAAATACTAGGCAAACATTGAAATGACAAGGGTCGGAAATTTACGCAACGTTTCGCAGTTCAACTACAACTGCTTCACCTTGTCTTATTTTTCTTCTTCGCCCTCCTCCCCCTTTCCCCTCTTTTTCTTCTTCTAACTCGTTCTCTTCTTTATTATGTTGACTTGAAAAATATTTACATTAAGTGTTTCATAAATTTCAAAATTCTATTTAAGCTGTTTTTGTTATTGTTTTCCCTGTCTACTCTTTTTTGTTTTGTTGGTCTCCTTCTTTTATAGTTGATAAATCCTTTGTTGTTGTTATACTTATTGTTGTTAAACCCTTCGTTGTTGTTATTCTTTTTCTTATTGTTGCTATTTTATTGCTGTTGTTGTGTTGGAAAACCTCGTGCCAGGGAACACAATGAAAGTTGAATGTAAAATATTTGCTTATCACCAATCCTCTCGACCCATCCTGCTCTCCGCACAAGTTCCACAACAACTCCTCGAAAAGTTCTTCCCCTGTGCACCGGAAAGCAGCAGCAGAAGAAGAAGAACCGATGCCGGGAGGTGCAGCGAAATTTGTTTGCCTTCAAATTGAAGCATCCTCACAGCTATAATGCACTGTTTGCTCAGTGTATCCGTTGATGTTTGTGTGTGTGAGTGAGTGAGTGAGTGAGTTTGTGTGAGTTTGCGTGAGTGTATGTGTGGGTATCTGGGTGTATCGGTTATTGCGTGATTCGTTTACGTTCGTGTTCGAAATAGAAGGAGTCAGGGAATGTTTGGAAAACGCGCCAAAGATCAATGAAGCCTCAATTTGAGCTGAGTTCTACGGCGGCTAATATCAAGGCCATATTGTACATATTGTATGTTTATGTTAAAACTCTTCCATATCTGTCTGCTCAAGACAGGACATCCGTTCGGAGTTCTGCCAAAATTCCTTGTTATCTGGCCTCCCTTCGCTGCTGTCAGCCAGCCACAGCAGTCGATGTTCCTTCGGCTTTTCACCGATTTCACCCTGGCCTCGCTCACGTCTCACTGCTCACATGTCCGACAGCAGGAGCTTGGATAATAAGCCAAACTCCATCTGCAACCAGCAGGTGGACCGACAGAGGTTTCTACGGAAACAAGAACGGAGCGATGGAGGGCGAGGGTCTGACGGTTGGTTGGGTCAAGGCATGGTTAAGCCATTCGCCGTGAGATGTTTCCAAAGAAAAAAACTCCACCTGTCACAACAACTACTGCAACAACAACAGCAACAGAAGGAACAACAATTTGCGAACGAGCGGAAATCGAACGCAAGGATTCGCAGAATCATCATGGCTTCCGGTTGGCTAAACCTGTCCGGTGCCATGGACGAGGTTAAAAATGCATAAAATGTGCAGCATACACTTATGGCAGAACCGGACAATGACAAAAACAAGAAGAATATCAATGGCAACCGCAACAACAATCATGTTGACAACAACGACAACAGCAAAACCAATAGCAAAATCGGTCGAAGATGAGAAAAATAAACCGGAATGGAACAACTCAGGTGAAATTATTTGGAAAAAGGACATCGGAGAGACAAAAGAACAGAGGAGGAAGGAAGATATGAAGTGTGTGTTTGTGAGAAAGAAAGAGAGAGAGAGAGGGAGAAAAAGAGAGAATGCGCTCCAACTGAAATTCGCTTGTTTTCCTTCAGTCCTGCTGTCGTCGAGGAAACATTTGAAACTAATGTCGTTCATAAATCATAAAACCCTCTCCTGCTCCACCCACACATGGGGCCCAGGAAGAGGATATGGCAACACGCACACCGACGCTCACACTCGACCAACACAGAGGCAATAAACATGTGCGCCGTCTGCGACAGGACGAAGTTTCAGTAGCACCAGCTGCAGGAGCAGAAGCAGGACTTGCGTTTTACGCCTCGATTTATTATTCTTTTTCACGGTCCTCGAGCGCAATTTGGCAAACGGCAACGACGACAACGACATCGGTAACGGTAACTTGGGCATCTAACGGTTACTTTGTGCGCTTCATGGAGCTGTCGATGATTTCCAATGACATCCACATTCGAACATCGCGCACGTGATTTCGTGACAAAGCCCGTTGCGTTGTTGTTGATGGGGATTTTCCCTTTGAAACGAAATTCATTGTGATTTCTTTGGAAATTCCGTCGAATCTTTCTCTCCTTCGGGAGCGAGCTCACGGGAGAGAATGATTTGTGTGGATAGGATTCGGAAATTCATATTTCCAGGGGCTTCAACGAGAGGATGATACGCAAATGTATGGGTATATCCTGAGGCTCCTCCGGGAGTTGTACTTCTCATTAAAGCCCCGACCTCAAGGTTCTTATCTTCTCATGTCAACCCTTAGACGTTACTCAATGCCACGAAATTCGAAGCTTTGCCATTGATGTGCGATTTTAGCTCTAATTAAAGCAACGACTTCTCTTTCTTCCTGCCAACTCCTTCTCTCTCAACACCCTCTCCTCTCCCTCCACCAAACTACACTCCTTCTTCTGGGCTCGTCCCGGCGACGAAAGCGGTAAGTTCTCAGGGTTCCGATTGAGGGATTCGGGTGCATTGGTGTGAGTTCGTATGGCAGGCAGTAATTACACTTGATATCGCATGGCTTGAATTGAGCTTCGGTCAGGGGGTGGAACAGAAAGGGCTGGGAAGGGGAAAGGGGAAGAAAATAGGAAAGGGTTTGGGGCGTCTTCGGCAAACACGCAAGCACAATTAAATATGGAGTCGAGCCTCGATTCCTCATTTCGTCCTCCATTCCTCTCCGTCTTTTTCTCTCTGTCCTTGTTTCCTGGCAACGTCTATGGGTCTTCCTTCACACTTGTCTGTGTGGGTTCGAATTTCTTTCGTCATAAACAACGACAGACAGATTCAGTACACATTCACCATACACCATAGAGGGACATGAGCAATAAAGAAAAATAACTGAAAACCGGAAATTTACGTGATTGGAGTTCGAAACAACCCACTCACACACAAACACCATTCTAGATGGCGAAAGTAGGACACAAACACACTCGCACTCACACACAGGACCCACCCAGCATGGCGCACGGAATCCTGCCAAGCGAACTCCAGCAGCATCCGATGCGATGGCGGAGTCAAAGATCTGCGACAACTTGTCTAGACACTTGGCGCCAGCAGCGATAGTTCCTCCTCCTACTGCTGCTCGTGACGCGCTGCGGGGGGCGGGGTCGGGCTTGGGCTGGAGAAGCGTGCCGTGGAGTTTATTTAAGGCAACAAAATGAACAACAACTTGAACAATACATAGAGAATGGGGCGAGTCGGCGAATAGCTGTAAATAATGCATGCAAAATCAGGCAAAAGAGCAGAAATCACACAGGGCTCTCGAGGGTGCGGGGGCGGTTGTCGGGGTTGTGGTAAGAAAACAAGAACCGTCGTCGAGGAAGGGAGGGAGGTGGTTGGGATGTGGGGTGCATGGCGACAACACATGTAATCGCCATCGGTGGGCGGGGTAACGAGGGGCGTCTGGGTGAATGGGTGCATTTATTTATTTTCGCTCGTTCGTCCTTTTTGACCCGACCCATTCGCCCTCCCACCTCTCCGCAGTTGTTTATTTTGTATCTCATGTTCCTCCTGTTATCATTTTCTTTGTTATTGTTTTTGTTCATATTATTGTTGTTGCGTTTAAGTTTGTTGTCATCGACCTCATGGCTGTTATTGCTGCTATGGCTGTGGCTGGTGTCGTGAACAAATTTTCGAAAATTGCTCCCCGAAGAACCGTAGCTGAGTGCGTACGATGTGTCCTTTTATTCTGCTCGATATTGCTCTCTCTCTCTTTCCTATTCCCTCTCTCTTTCGCTCTCTCTCCTATCCATATATCTATTTATTTTGTTATTTGTTCTCCGTCGAGCTTCGAAGTGACATTAATTCGAGTGGAAGTCGAGTGAAGAAATCAGAGATGTTATGCTAACAAGCGGACAACGCAAGAGGAAGAGAGAGAGAGAGAGTGGCATGGGGTGGGAAAGGGATAGAGAACACATAGAAAGAACAGTTTAAATAGCAACACTGCTAAGCAATGCAGCTTCCGGTGGAACGATGAAAGATTGACTCTAGCCGAGGAAAAACCTAGGGTTTCCGCACCTCCATAAACAGTAGCCCTGATGGCGACCAATCGTCACCTTGGTTTCAAGAATCCTTTAAACAATATTTTCCCCCTCGAAGAAATGAAACTTTTCTCCCTGTAGTCTAAAACCACAAAAAAACCTTGGATGATGCGGTCAAGATAATGTGAGACAGGCAGGAAATGAAGAATTCCATATTGGCAACAATGGCTTATACAATTATAGGCAACGTCCTTCTACTCTAAACTCCGTGATCAAATCTCATAGAATCCTCTGTCCGAGGCTGAGGTCGGTAATGAGATTTAAGGCCACAAATCAAGTGATTCAATTTATGCGAGTAACTCGAAGCGAAGCCACATATCGCTCTTCAAATGAGGTCAGGCAAACGAATTTGATCCAGAATCGAATGAATCATTCAATGAAAGTTCATCTTGAACGAAGGTCCGTAAAATGAAATATGGACACTGTCCTTCATCTGCACCATTGACCATGATTTAATTCCGGGACGAACTCATCGAATCTCGATTGTAAGACGGCTTCTACACTCACCTCCCTCTTATGGTCAGGTCGAAAAATTGACGAAGAAATCGAAATTGAAAATTTCAATTGATATTTGATGCTCGGTGCCTTCGATTCTCTCTTCCATTTTCACCTCAACATCCTCCTTCGTGAATCCTTCCGTCATTTGGCAGTGATTGTTTTTCTCCCTCCCTCCGTCTCTAGCGTTCTGATTGTTTTTTCTCCTTCTCTTCGCTGCCTTTTCGTTCAATGTGAATTTACTTTGTTTCGTAATTCGATGTGGCTTGCTCGAGTAGAGGTGAAGCTTGTGTTGTTTATTCATGGCTCGCATTACAAATTGTTTGATCAATACCCGAGAGGAAGCAGACCGGCCGGCAAACGAGAAATAGAAAAAGAATGGCAGACAGACAGATAGACAGGTATTCAGAGAGACAGTCGGAGATGGTGATTCTTTCGTTCCCAATTGATTTGCAGAATTGGATTGTGGTCACGGTCAACCACTGAAATGTGGGTTGAAAATCCATTCTTTCAATCTCCCCAGCCCACCATATCTCCATACTTGAACTTTCTATAGATATACTTTCTGTCACCTCGATTCGAACGCTGAAATGAACAAACATTTCTTTTTTCTATTTGCAGAATTTTCGTGTTAATAACTTGACTGAAAGTTCAACGCTACCCTTCGTATATAAAGTTCAATCGAAACGACGACGACTGCAACTGCTGCTAATTAAGCATCAACAACAATAGCTAAAGCAACATCAGCTGCTGGCATCGAGCAAAACTTGCTTCAACTCAGTCGAACTACAACAATAGTAGTGACAACAACAATTTCAGAGAGCACTAGCTAAAGAAGAAAAGACAAGAACTCTACAAGATGGCAGCATTCATTGCGAAACAGATGGTTGGCAACCAACTAAGCGCCGTAAAAGGTAAGTGAACTTTCATAACTCAACTCATAATATTGAGCTACCCGATAATTTGGGGATCCAAATAATGGCAATTTATACTGATTTTTGTCGGACGATATAGACAGGTTTTCTCACAAGATTCAAGAGGACGATAGAAGAAGTTGATTAACAAAAATTTAAAAAAATAAAACAAATATGTATATGAAGGTGGGAGCATAGAGGGAGGTAAATTAATTTACCGAATGAAGGGTTTTTAACTATTTCTATTATTAGAATGCATTATTAAATCATGTAACAAATGATTAAACACTAATTAAATGCCTGTGAATATACTCGAGACAATAGTTGATTTGCCTATTACCGAGTTATAGCTGACATTTCCACACTAGACGACATGTCCCACATCGCCTCCATGTCATGGAAACCCCCAACCCCCCCTCCCCCTCCGCCTAATCCCCATGCACTACTGCAAGGATTCTCTCACGCAATCCCTCCTCGTGGCTATGGGAATACTTAGCTCAATAGTGAGAGTGGATGAGGAAACCTGGGTCGAGTGGGGAAAGAAACGACATTTACGCAGTTCTTCCGGGTATAACTAATGACATAATGAAGACAACAACGATGTTCAGCCGTAAATTTTAATTATGAATTAATTATATAACGACCTTCATTACGCCCAAACGTGTTGATTCGCTTTCACTGATGAATGTTCTTGTTGTTCTCGTTCTGTTGTTGTTCTATTTTTATTTTGTTCGTTCCGAAAACATCACGCCCCACCCAACCTCGCCGCCCCTACAAAGCCCATCCTCCCGCAGTGCAGCCGCAGTGCTAATTGCGAACTCGGAAATTCGTACCTTCGTCTGATTTAAATAAACTTTCCGCTCGTGTGGCATGCGAGCAGATTAGAGTGTGTGCGAAGGAGGCGAGAGATGGAGAGAGAAGGATGGTGAGAGAGGGAGATAGAGGGTGGGATGCCGATAGTGCAAAGGGGAGAATAAGAGAGAGATTGAGTGAAGGTGAGGGCGAGGAATGAGGCCAGTGACAACGTCAAGAGAAGCTAAAGTCGGCCGGAGTTGTTTAGAATGAGAACGACAATGGGGGGATTGCGATGGGGCAGGGGTGGTGGGTGGAGGGCGTGAGCGCTGAAAGGACTTGACTGAGAGTGAGCCAGGAGTGAAAGGGTATAACATGAGCTGAGGTGGAGGCATTGCGCGATGTAGCATTCACTGGCTCAATGGTTTAATTAAATAACGAACACGCTCGCGTATAATTAAGAAAAACTTGTCAAAGGGTAGGCTTTGGATCTTGTAGTTGTTGAGGTATTTTTTTTGTGTGTCATTGTTGTAATGGAGACTGTGAAATGGGGTCATGTTGACCCCGTAATTGTGGCAATGTGAGTTATTGAGTTATTTTTCAAGATATTCTCATTCTTTTGGAGAGAAAGAATAAAGGGATGATTTGAAAAATGTTGCGAAGAAATGTTTGTTTTCGGGAAAATATTATGCAAAATTCTATGAGATGTAGAAAATTATCAGAAGAATCAGAGTTGACGCCTTTAATTTCCAGAGACTTATCTCAAAGTTCCACTTCCATGTCGGTCAGATGAACACACACACACGAAAACGTACCAACACTTGCATATGCCACATGTAGATAAACAGAAAGACACGCACACACACATATCAATGTGGTTGACAGCTAATTTACGAAAGGAAAATATCGATTTTGGAACTTGGCCAAAAACCTATTGTGGATATTGAACATCGAGACGGCCAGCAATAGCGACGGCAAAAGCAATTGCAACTACAATTGCAACAACAACAACAATATAGTGCCAGACCAATACATAAATCTCGTCATTGCATACATACACTCACACATATACAGCAACAGACGACGACACAGACACATGGGCGCTTGATTAACAATGCAATAAATTGCAGTAGACACAAAAGGCAGGCAACACTGACGCTAGTCGAACTGGCAACACTGGCGTGAGTTGAGCTGGCAACACTGGCCAACACTGGGATGCAATTTTAATGCAAAGAAAACAACAACAAAACGAGAGAACAACAATAACAAATCCACTAGACTGTAGAAGAAAAATAGCGAAAGTGACGGCGGCCAAGTGTGGAAAGCGAATTAACACATTGACGCACACCCTCACTCACAGACAGACACACACATTCCTACCAATCGCACGGACGCCGCAGCCCACACACACTCACACAAACACCATTGCATTTGGGATATTCCATCGCTCAAGTGCGAGGCAGCTGAAATTTATCGATTTCCTAAACGTCTGCAGTTGCGGCGAGTGATTTTATGGTTTGGAAAAGTGGCGGCCACATCAACAACAACATTCTAGTTTGCAACTACAACTACTTCAGCAACAATAACAACTACGATTACAACAACAATAACATTTAACCACTCGAAAACATTACTTCCACTTTAAAGTACTTCGCAGTAGAACCGGAGCAGAATCGACACCCAGAGGAAAAAAAGCTAGGAAGTGGTTGGAGAGTAAATTGTTCGCGAACTGAAGTGTTTTCGAGGAAATTATAGTCAATTATCTATTATTTACTACCTCCCCATTTGTCCCAGAAAGCATTTTATTTTTTTCCATTGATCCATCAATTGAAAGACTTTCTCGTGATTCTCTTCAGATGCACGAAACTTTTCTCCAACTCAAGTTGAGCTTTAACCTTACCAGAAAAAATCTCTCTCGGGAGGAGTCGTATCATGAACTTTATTACAGAGTGATTCCAACCGGAAAATGTTGAAATCGATGGAATATTACGTAGTCCTGTCGGCGTCGTAAACAGAAAAATCTGCCCTCTCATTACTCCCTCTCCGTCACATTGTGTTGTTAGTTCTTCCTTTCCCTACCTTTTAACTGAATGCACTTTTTTGAAATTAAACAACTCCGATTCCCTCGGAACTTTCTATCGGTACTTGTTTATCTCGTTCCTCACTCCACCCGATCCTCGCCTGCTCACGCAACCCACTGCCACGATGATGAACTGAAACTTTTCACAAACTTCAGGAATTAATCCGCCGTTCAGCGCCTAATCTCGGCGTTTACGACCCGCGTTGGAGGCTCCGAGGTTTGCTTCCACCCGCCCCCGCAGCACCGCCAGGAGTCAACGAGAGTCAAGTTGTTGGCTGAGATTCAGAACGCAGCAGGTCTTCCGGTTGACGAACAAAAACTTGGTCACGGGAATCCGGGGGGAATAAATGTCTGGAGCATCTGGGTAGGAGGAAGAAGAAAAACTACTTCTCTGAGTGGGAAGTAGGAGAGAGAAGTGGAAGAGAGGAAGAAAAAGGCATCCTAAAAGAATTAGAAGCGATTTGTTTGGGATCGGTTGGCAAGAAAGAAATTATCGATGGATTTTATCAAGCAGAGAATTTCGTTTCGGTTTTCGGTTCCCGACCAGAGAGAAGCAGGCTTTAATCATTGCTCTAATAATCTAAATTGAAGTGAAGTCTTAGTTCAAATGCTATCGAAAGCAATTAAAATGGAAGAACAAAAACAAACAAAAAAATATCTTCAAATGTTTAAAGATATAATTGAAATGGTGCTTTTATTGTTGAATTCAAATTCCTGCAAACCTCAGACATTTGCTTACTGATATAAACTGAAGCAATGAAAATAACTCACGGTGACAACCAAGGCCATTCCAAAAGCTTCTACCGACACCGAATTTCGGAATTTATGGACCCTGCCTAATGGTCGCAAAAACGACGCCGGAACCGCGAGGATCGTGAGGCACGGCTTTATTGTTGTATCCTTTCACATTTTAAGATTTCCATTTCATTTTCTCTACAACTTGGATCCATCAACACTCGTTCTCCGGAATATTATACGTTGCTTCTTCCACTCTCTCTTTCTCTTTCTCTCTCTCTTTCTCTATCGCTATCTCTATCTCTCTTATTCTCTCCTTTAGTTTATTAACTTACTGAGTATTTCTTTGGACCATTATAAACTATAGCTCCATCCTCGGTTGTAGTACTTGTTTCCACCTCAGACTTACGTTCTCCATATGTCTCTCTCTCGCTCGCTCACTCCCACTTTGTTTCTCTGTCCTTGGCGCGTCGACACTTAAACGCGCCAGGTTTTAATGCACATTTAACGTTTCTCTTTCCTCCTTCCACTCTATCTGTCTCTATTTATCTCCCTCTCTCACACTTACTCCTCTCTTTCTCCGTCCCACTGTCTCTTTTCTTCCTTCAAATCTCCCTCCTTTTCTCACTGAATTGCGAATTCCTCGCGAATCCTCTGCCTCCGCCCACTTTGGCTTTACCACTGGTGGTTCTTCGTATCGAGGTTCCTCAGCTCTGTACCTTGGTTCCATGGTTGTATATTTCCCGCCACACCTCCCGTGCCGCCCCCGAGCTCCTTCCGGGTCGTTTGTTATAATGGCTGCTCTTCTTATCGGAAGTAGAAATTTCTGCACGAATGCGCGAATGTGCGAATGTGCTTCTTAAATCATTACTTCAACTAGAAAATGTTGCACTCAATTTTATACACTTCACTTATTTGTTGTTGGTATATTTGTTGTTGTTGCTGTTCTTCTTCGATTTTCTTACATTTGTTGTTATAGTTGTAAAGCTTTTGTTGGAACATTTTCGCGTACAAATTACGCAATAATTCACAATTTCAAATATTTCGCACAAGCGCAAACTACGATGAAAACAGAAAACTCATAAAGTATATTTTTTTTTATTTTTCGACTATTGTTATTTGAGAACCTCTTTTCGGAAATGATCCAAAGTCATTTCGGAATGCTATCATTTGAGGTTTAATATTTTGTGACCTTCATTCGAAGATTCCCCGAAAATCTCAAAATCAAAATGAAAATTCATCTTCTTCTCTAAATAAAACAACTTGAGTTATCACAACCCCCCTCGCTTTGACCCCCTATTGAGGTCAAGTCAAGGCATGTCTTTCTGTCCAAAATGATCACGAGCTACCTTTAGAAAGTTGTTACTTCCGGCCTTCAACTACAATCCCCCTCTGCTCGTTGTTCATCGATTTCTCTCTCCGACCGCGGGACATGACGAAATTAAACGTTGGCTGGATTTCGTAATTAATTTAATTTTGTTTTCCGAGCGGTTGTGACGGAAGGCAAAATAACGAACGGACGGCTTTCGTGTCATTTAAATTGCATTGTTTCGATATTTAATGTGACAACAAAACCAACAATTGTTGGGTAATTTCAGTCCGAGTATCGTATGCTGATTCTTTACCCCCAGAAATGAAAACACTGCATTCTCGAAGACCACGAGCAATGTAATTGCCTATGTAATTGCTGTTATTGTTGCTGTGGTATTGTCATTGGTTTCCATTCAATTCTGTCGTTGTTGTTGCTCCTGCGGTCCACTTGTTATTGTTGTTCGGTTTGGTTGGTTGGTCGGTCTGCAATGCGACCAAATTGGTGATTGATATCGATTGAGTTGGAAGATACCAAGGTGCCAACGGTCGGGGCGGCCACAGAGATCAAGGACTCGCCACAGAGCCATAGAGAGCATGTCCGACAGAGATAACTTGCGGGCAGAGAGGGAGAGAGAGAAGGAGTGAGCTTGAGGAGTTGTAAAATAAATAATTTAAATCAATTGGCAAGACACAAAGAGCGAATGATTTCTGCGTGACGACACAAAAGGAAATATGTAATCAGAAAATAAATATGAAATAAAATGAAAAATATTCAAGCGAATCAAAGGAAGGATATTTCTGGCAAACATCACAACTGACAGACATTAGCTGACAGTTCCTCAAACGATGTTGAATCATCATACAAAAAAAATTAACCTAAACCCTCTGCACGAATCCATTTCCATCTCCGACCTTCAATCAAAGCCAGAAATAGGATAGAGAAAACGATGGAGAACGTTCTCAGAGTACCCTCATCAATGTATTCTAATGGCCAAGCAATTATCTAGCCTCGTGCACTGCTGCCGCATGCCCAAACATCCCCAACCTCCGACCGTCCGTCCGTCCTCGGGGTTTGCAAACGGCTGATGTCGAATGCGGAGAAAAGATGTCATTAACAGCGGTGGCGAGAGCGAAGGGGCCGAGCGAAAAAAGGATGAAGAACTTTAAATATGTGAGTAAATGGGGGGAGAAGGAGAAGGTTTTGGTATTTTTCTACCCCACTTCAATTTTTATCTCCCGGTCCTTTACACCCGCCCCCGAGCATTTCACGCCCTCGTATTAAGTATATCCTTCCTAGCACAAGGTTCTTACCGTCTGCCTTCGACGACGTCGACTGCGAAGGAAGGAGATGGAGACGAATGTGAAAAGGACGACGACGTCAAATGAACATCATTTCCCATTATCAGCAGCTTTGAGTTTTTCCATTTTCTCGCTCTCTGCACATCCTTTTAATGCCTTTTCAAATGTCGGAAGCCCGTCCTCAACCCCTCCTCACCCTGCTGATCGACCGCTTCCTCCCTCTGTCTGTCTCTCTTTCCCCTCACCAGAACAAACCAATCGAAGCATTATGCAGATCCTCTCCGGGCCTCTCGGCCCCGCCCCTTTCCTCTTTATTATAATTTATTCGTTTTTAGTTCAATTTGATCCGTCTCGTTCGGTTTCAGTCCCCATGGCCCCCACTATACTCCCGAATGCTACCTTATCCTTATCCTATCCTATTGCACTCATCCCCGCCTCGACTCCTAGACTTGTCGCCTCGACTCCGCGGGGCTCGTGTAAGCACTCTATTGTACATGTTAATAAGGAGTGTTAGAATAGGCCAAGGACACGTCGTATCCGGTGACAGCAGCTGAGCAGCCTCGGCCTCCTCCTCTTGCTCCTGCTGCTGCTTCTGATAGAAACAACGTGCCGATTGGAATCCCATTTTGCAGGAAGGACTCAAGTGGTAGGCCGGAGGTCGGGTAGGATTCGATTGGATTGGATCGGTTGGGGTGATGTGGTTTGAGTCGGACGGAGGCTGACAAATAAAAGGAGGACGGGGCAAATGCTGAAAACAAGACACTCGCTGTTCGGGGTGGGCGGTGGACTGAAGAAGTGGAAAAGTGGGGGATGGGCCGACACTTTCCGCACTCGAAGTCACAGTCAGATGGCATCAATTACGGACTTTTGTGAGGAATAAAAACGACTGGGGATGCTGACAGCGTCGGTTCGGGAGGGTGGAGTCGGAGGCAAGTGGGGTAGGGTGGCAGCACGAACAAGATGATTGAGTTCGATTTCCTTCGCTTTTTGAATTTTTTTGGTCCTTGTAAAATGAAATAAAAATGAGTAGAAATGAAACTGCAGAGACACACAAAAGGCGATAGATAGAAAGAAGAAGAAAGTGAAGGAGGGAGGGAGAAAGAAATAAAGGCTATGGATGAGTGAGAAGGACCGTTAGAGACATTCAAATGTGCATCGACTGCGGAATTGAAAGGAAAAGAAATGAAAGGAATGAAGTGAAAGGAAAAGCAAGGAAAGGAAAGCAATCGATGGGAAGCGAAGGACTCGAACTGCGATCCGCAAGAGAACAAACGAGACTATATAGATGGCGTGGTGAAATCATAAGGATAATTAAATCAAATTTTTGTAGAAACAGATATTGAAATTGAATCAAAACGCCTCGAGTCGCTGGAAATGAGGACAACGTGGGAGTTGTGGGGAAAAGGAAATGAGGACGAAGAATTCAGAAATATTACCCGCGAAACAAGGCGGAAACTAATGAAGGGAAAACTGTACAAAAAATATTGAAGAGCATTAGGAAACGTAAACACAAGAGTCAAAGGCAGAAGGCCGAAGTCCAAAGGAGAGTTCGAAATTGATGAAAGTGCCTCAATAGACGTAAAGACACAGTAGACCTCGGTAAGAGGGAGATTGTGCCGGAACAGAAACATTCTGCAAACACCGAATGTCATTGATAATAGGATTGCCGTCGGGTATGGGGTTGTATTAGGTAGACAGCGATGAGATACGGATACACAAGACCCGGGAAGACATCGGTAGACAGCGTGGAAGCAAAAGGATTGCTCGCTGCCAGCGACGGATTACTCCTTAGTGTCAGAGTTCATGGAAATCCGGAGAGAGAAAATCGATACTGATGAGCGAAATCGTGCAAAGATCAGCATCTGGAATGGTGGGATTCGCAATAGCAAAGCATGGTTTGTTCACATCAGGGAAGCTTAGCCGATACCTCGTAGGGTTGAAAGAAAGCTCCGACTGACGTCGAGGCAAAAGGGATGATGAAAGTTCCTTGAAGATAGCTCTATTTTTCATCTATTGAACTGGGAATTTCGGTATTGTTTTACAAAATATTGTGGAATAGTAATACGATCCCTTTGAATGGAAATCAGAGAAATCGAGTTGTCTCTTTTTGATAATTAAATTTTCCGTTCTATTTCAAAAAAACGATGAAAATTAATTTTAAATTAGAAAATATTTTGTTGATGTTATAATAAAAGGATGTTTATTGGAAATGAAAAACTCTGCTGGAGTACAATATGAAATGTTGCATCAAAGGCATTCGAAATCTCCAAAGGTTCTATCTTTTTTTGATCTCCCGAGGCGATTCAATAGATCGCGATGTCCTGGTCAGAGCCTGCCAAAGGAAGACATCGACGACGTCTACTAATGAGAAGACAGAAGCGATGGCGATGAATAGAACCGTGGAGCGGGCGTCAGTGGACGCTGAATGAAAGAGGATCTTGTGGCCGAGGAGTCAAGTAGATGTAGACGCCTTCTGTGTCAAAGAGACGGCGGAGCAGGCGACCGCCGAGTGCGAGGCGCCGGCCCCGCCCACCACGACTTGAATCTGCATTTAATCAACGCCCGTTGTGGTTGACGCTGGTGTCGCTATTGATACGATGTCAGCAAGGGTCCGCCATGGCTTAGAGAGAGAGAGAGAGAGAGAGAGATAGAAAAAAAGAGGGAGAGAGACATAGATAGACAATCATTTTCTGTACGAATTGCATTTATCTGCTCATTACATTTTCCAATCGAATCCTTGTGAAACGCAATTCCAATCGAATCGACTCGCCAAATGATGCAGTAGCGCCAACTGTTTTCGCCATGGACAACCAGGCTCTTCTTCTTCTTCCCCTTCTGCATCCGTATGGATCTGTTTAAATGGCATTTTATTAGAATTTCCCCGACAGACGAGGCGAATGAGCGAACGTTCAATAAATAGGAAAAGCCGAAGAGGAGCCGCTGTGTGTGGGAGAAGGCAATGATGACGATGTTATTGATAGGGAAATAAATTGCTAGCGAGGAACTGACGAGAAATAAGGATAGAAAAACACACTGCGGATGCTTCTACTCAGGAGTCTGAGTCAGTGTGGTCTGAGTAAATCGGCCTCGGATCTGCAAGGATCTCAAGTTCTTCGTGGAAATGCAACATCCTCACAGAGGTTGGGGAGAAAATCCAATTTTAGGCATGTTTTAATGAGCTTTTGCAAAGTTTCAGGTTCGACACGCATCTGACGTGTGGACGGAAAGTAGAACTACTTACACACACACACAGACTTTCATATACATATGCTCACATCTATACTCACACTGGCACTCGAACAAAAATCCACACGCACTGAAAGCACCTTCATCAAAAATCCATCAATCACTTGAATGTTGCGAAGGAAACCTTTCGAGGGCTCCGCGAACACGAAATAAGTATTTTACCCTTCTCTTTCTCGCTCTCTACCTAACTCCCTCCCTTTCACTCTCGTACTCTTTCTCTCACTCCCGGTGAGCGAATAGGTTTAGGTTAAACCTCAACTCGTGCGCTAGGACCCGCGGGCGAGGTGGCCAAAGGTGGGGAAGCAATTTTGTGTTTTCGCCATCGCCGTTGTGCTTAAAAATAGTTGCAATTTTTGAGGTTATGGTTTCATGTTCCACACCCGTTTTGGTCCCGCTTTTTCTCACTCGTTTTGTTCGGTTTTCCTCCACTTTGTTTAGGGTCCCAGCTTAGCGTGTTTTGTGTTTTTGTGTTGCTTGTTGCAATTTATATTTTTCACTTCCTTTTATTTGTTTAGTTTTTGCCTTTCCGGCAACGAGGAAAATTTCATGCCTCGCATCATTTGAAATTTTAAAAGTTTCCTCCACTTGTGCTTCTCGCTTGACCTTTTTCCTAACCTCACTTCGGTTGGGCGCGTCGCGGTCCGCGTCCTTTGTTCCACCTATCGGCCACGCCCCCTTCCCGCCCGCTCCATCCCACTCGCCCTATTTACTGCCACTTTTACAGCCTGAGATTGATGGCTTTGTTGTTGTTTGAGTTTTTCTTGTAGGTTTTGTTGTTGTTGTATCGAGCAAAATCGTTCAATTAGTTGTTGTTATTGTTGTTGCTCCAAGTTACATATGGCGTTCCAACTAATGTTGTTGTTGTTGTTGTTATTCTGTGTCATGGCGAAGACCCTTGGAAAAGTTATAAAAACATTTCCCATTCAGACCCCCCTCCACCCCCTCACCCTCAACAAACATTCACAAAAGTTGAGATTTTCACTGGGAAAACTTTTGACAAACACACATACACACACTCACCCTCATATGCGAACAAATACACTCACACTCGCATTCATACATGGAAAAGCCCTTAAGCATACATAAGTACGTGTATATCTCTGTGTGTGTGTCTGTATGTGTGGGAATTATATGTGAGTGTTCGTGATTTCGGCGACTTCTCAAAGTTCCATCGACTGCGATTTGGTCGATTTAATGCGAAAAATACTCGACAATATTTGCATATTTTTCGGCCCATTTTCTTTGGGGGGGACGAACGAAGATCTGGAGAGGAATGCGAACAACGATATCACCTTCTCCATCTCTTTCGGTCTTCATCCTCTTTTGATCCTCATCCTTAACTTCTCCTCTCCTCTACTTCTTCCTACTCCTCTTTTTATCCTTCCTAAGGTCACAATGTGTCGACTTTTGTTGTCCTTCAACGTCGCTTGCTGTGTCAGGAAAAGTCAGAGAGAGAAAGGGAATGTGACCAGAGAGAATTAGACAGATGGGACACGAAAGAGACACCGAGATAGTGAGTGAAAGATCTTCCCGAAACTTAATCCTCCCTCGAGAATCGCAATAGACTTGACAACTAACAGCTGCACCGACGGGATCAAAATGCAATGACAACAACTACATACATATTATAACATCCAGAACAAACAAAATTTCCTCCTTGCAACAACAACAAAAACTTGAAAAATTCCGAAAGTTAAGTTTGATTGACGTCGAATGCAATCTGGGTGGACTTTTGTGCTGAAGTCAATCTTTGGCTTGCCACATTTTCAAATCCGGATAGTTTCCCATCAACTGCTATGCTAATTTGAATATTTTCTTCTTCTTTACTTTCAGGTAAGCAAAGTCTGAATTGTGGTATAAAGTGAAAGTCGAGAGTGGTAAGTTAAGTATCAGAAAGAGTTAAAAGTCGGGATTTCACAAATGTCATTATTAAGTCAGGATTTTTCGAATCTTTGCACAGGTTGTTTACTTTAACTTAGCAATATATTTGGTATTACATGGAATACATGGAATTAACAAATGATTGAAAATAACTCCCTTGGCCTCATTTTTATTCTGTGGCGTAGAAAATCCTACGAAACTTCATTCGTTTCACTTCCGCTCGCCATCCTCTCGATCCCAGCCGAGGTAAATTGAAACCTTCTGTCGCCAACCCTCGCTGTGATTTCAGCTTCAGCTAAAAATAGACCCCGGATTCTGGTGTTTTGAAAATGTTCGAGGAATCAGAGAAGAACCACAAAAGCCCATCACTGTCCTCGGGGACACGAAGTACGGCGAATTTGACGAGGCGGCTCCTATCTCAGCTGTCCTATTCTTCAACCATCCTCCTTTACCCACTGTCTCTTTCTCTCCTGCTATTTCCTCAACAAAGTTCTTTCACTCTATCTCTCTCCTGCTATTTCCTTTACCAATCCCCTTATTTCTCTCTCTATCGCTCTCTCCCTCTACCTATCTCTCTATGTTACTTTTTTCCTCCACATTTCTATTTCTCCATCGTATTTCTCTTTCCTCCAACGGTGAAGTCTCAGTTCCTTATTGCTGTGACGCTGTGATTCAATCATATCTTCCCTCAAAACCAACAAGAACAATAGCAACGACAACAACAAAAACAATTCCAACAACATGCCCCCTCAACTACTCCATTCGACCTTCACATGCACGAGCCTCTAATCCGCATGATGAACTCCAAAAGCTCCAAGCTCCATTAGTTGTAAGCGATGGCATGGCAAAACTTTGACGTTCTTTTGATGGTGGACAACAACAATAAGAACACAAAAAAATCCCTCTAAAACCAATTTATTGTTACTTTTCTTTTCTTTTCGGTTCTTTTCTGTTCATTCTCCCCTCGCTGAACCTGCTGGTCCTCTAATTGAGTCACTCACTCGCTGCTAAGAGGCTTCGCTTCCCCTCTCTGCCCTCCAGCCACGCTCCCATTTCGTTTTCGCTGATGTACTTTTTCTCTTCTTGTTGTAGTTGTCGCAGGACTCAACTACAGCCGACCACTTCGTCTACGGACTATTGACTGCTCACTGACCATGGGACGCTTCAGTGACGATGATGTCCTTGTCGTCGCCATCGACCTCATATCGTGGATCTCCGTATCGTTGTCGATACAGTTGTTCTTCTCGACAATAAAAAAAGAAACAACCCACGCCCACTACCGCTGAGCACTCGTCCGTTTATCTCCTCCCATCAGGTCCATCGGCGCTGCAGCCGGGGGTCGCAAGGGGTCTCGCTACCTCGACGGCGCTAATAGAGTTTCCGTGTTCCAGCGTCCTCTCATCCGCTGCATACGTAGTGAGGATTAACAGGCGAAATCCTGCGGAGCCGTCGCCGCAGTCCATTTCGCCGAGGGATTTCGATTTGCTGCCTGGCGCCGGACCCTCGTCCCCCGCATTAGACCCGGTCGTGGTTGTTGACGCAACGGTAGCCTACTAGGGTTGCGCGCACGTTTTCCATGTGTCCATGTCCATCGCCGTGTGTTGCAGGGATGACACTTGTCCTGAGGACTCGTTTTCGTGATGAGAAATTTTCCATTTCGGTTTCTTCCTTTTTCCATAGTTTGCCAGTTACTTTTTTCACAACCAGCAGTTTTACTTTTGTATTTCGTTGAATCTTCTGGCGAAAATATTTGGTCTTGCCTTCGGCTCGTGTGCATGACTTTTTAATTGGCGTCAGTTGGTTACTGTAAATCAATTACAATTTATACAAGAACTCCATTATTCTCAGAAATTAAATGAAAAATGCACTTCCTTTTTTCCGAAAATTCCATTTGTATTGAACTACTGCCATGGTCAAAAGTCTCCGAGGCCGAGGTCGAAGAAAGGTCAAACTTAGGGATCGCTGCGAGTTCAGATGCAACTGATTCAAGTGGGACTGAGTGAGCGCGGAATAAATTAGGTGGATCAATCTGAGCCATCTTCTGAATACACACAATGGGACGGGGCATTTAAAGGTATTAAACCAGGCAACACTGGCATTCGACTGTCGTTCGTCGGTCTCGCCCTCACCATCGCCCTCACTATAAATCCATGAAAAGGACCTGTGCGAAGCACTGTCGTAAAACTGAGAGGCCAAAACTTAACTCCAACAGCCTCGGACCTCGCGGGATTGACGCGGATGTAATTATTGGAACTTTATTGCGAGGCAGAAGTGAAACAATTCCGACGAAAAAAGGAAACGCCGGAGGAGGATGCGGGTGGTTGAGGATGGTTGTGGGGATGAAGGAGATGAAGCGGAGCGAAATGGAAATCATAAAACTTCATTTCAACTAAAGTGCGAAAGTCGTAAATTGCAAAAGAGTCACAAATACATTCGCAAAAGCAATAAACGACACACACACACACTCAGTCCCAGTGGCTCCAGGGAGAGACAAGAAACAGAATTGAATGCGAGAAAGGAAGAGGGAGAACGAGGGAAAGGACGGAATGTCGTGGCGGAACTGGTTGACATTTAAACGCTGAAGTGGCCGCCGCGGGTCGGTGGCAGGGGCGGGGCCGAGGGGCACGAAATCCGGTCCACCCTCGCTCTGTCCCCCTGGCGCCTTGAGCTATCGAATGGATGCGAAAATATTTCCGCACTCCGTTGGCCTCTCGCTGTCCCTTCCGCCACCCCATGTGTGTGTCTGTGTGTGAAAGGCAATAATATTGCATTGATTGTGTGCTTGGTTTTTTTGTCGTTGTTGCTGGAGTGGACATCCACAGTAGAAATTGAACAAAAACATTGGCTGAAAATCGAGCGAAAACGATTTTCCAAGCACTTCTTCTGCGACTGCCATAAAAGCCACTGGTCCTTGGGTCCTTCGAATTGGCATGTGACCTAGTGGCTGAAGTCCCTCCCAGGTGCCTCGTAAACCCATGATCGGGACGAGTCGTTTTCTTCCTGGGCGCGGTTTAAAGTAAAAATCATAATCATAAAATCAGGAACGAGAGAGAAAGAAAGAAAAAAAATGCTGCACAGTCGCACGATTTGAATTCTGATTAAGCCTGGAACCAGTGGAGCAACGCAATTACGCGGCCTCCTTCTTCCTACCTCCATCGCCCTGTTTTTCCTTCTGTCCTCCTTCGTTGAAACTGGGCTCCGAGTCCAGAATTAATGATCCGCAAAATCGGAACGAAACTAGAAGGAAACTTTCCTGCGATTCATAAACCTTAACGAGCCGTAAAATAGTTCTGGCATTCGCATACGCCGACAATGAGTCGTAAACGCCGCCTCGACAAAGGCCTAATTAAGGTGGTAGTGGGCGTGGTTCGAGGGGTCAGGGGCTCTTATTTGCGGATCGTAAAACTTGCGCTTGCAGTGAAGACGCAAGATGGAACTGTTTACAAATTGCAGCTGAGCCAATAATTCACTTAAAACAACAACGAAGACAAAGGCAAAAATAATAATAATAATTAGTATAGTAACAAAAGGCTCAACCATAACAAACTACAAAAACTGTGCACAAAGGCGCCTCCGACGTAGCGCGAGAGGAGATGGGACGAGAAGTCGTCTTGAGGCATTGTCATCGTTAAAAGGAGCCCATAAACTATCGCCAAGCATATGTTAGAGGCTTAAGTGCAGTCGCACACACATACACACACACCTTCGTTCGCCCCCAAAGGACACCCATGTGCGATGGACATCCGCACAAAGGACACCACGCATGGTCGTAGTACGCTTAATTTATGACTTGATTCAGCAAATCCGTCGACATGAAAAATAAACCCGCATCGGACGAGACGAGGCGAGATGAGTCGGGTTGGGTCGGACACGGCCTCGCCAGCGGATCAACAACAATAGCTGGCTGGTCAATGAGTGGTGGGGGGAAGTGGGAAGTGATAAGAAGACAAGAGAAGAGACGGAGTCGTATTGGACGAGTCTGTGGCAATTTTTCATTGTTAGTCGGAGCCGCGAAGTTCGCGCCGCTTTATTGCGTTAACGTACTGAAACACAGACATGCACAAACTCACATACACATCCATCCACTCACACTCACACAAACAAATATAGACATGTTGATGTATGTTATTAATGGTCTTCGTCATAAAGTCAACTTTAAGGCTCAACTTATATTGCTTTGGATTTGTTGCCGAAGGCGTTCTTAATGCAGGATACAAATACAATAACAACTACATCCACCGAAGCCATAAATCAGTCACATATGCTCATGTGGTAGAGGGAAAGCGATGGAGGTCCTTGGAGCGCCATGGGGGAAAAAAGACAACAAGATCAGTTGAAAGAAATAAATAAAGGCATTCTGAAGTCAAAAGAAGTGGCATTGATTTCAACTGACGTGCAGTGATCGAGGTCAGAGGTCGATTTCGATATATATATGTATGCATGTCGTTGTTGTTTCTGTTATTGTTCCCCTGCGATATTCTCCTCTGTGTGGGTGCGAGAGCCTTCCCTGTGTGTCGGTGTTTGCTCGAGGTTGCGCCTAATACGAAAACTCATTTAACGCAGGCCGAAGCTGACGACGCCCAAAGAAGTTCAATGCAAGTGTGTGTGTCTGTGTGTGAGTTTAGGCATATATACAACTACAACAGCTACGACTATAGTGCTACTGTGTGCGTGTGTTTGATCATAAAATATTGATTGCTGCGTCCGCGTCAAACTAATTATTTTGCTCGCTGAACCTCAACATCAATAATCTATGTGGTTGATCCCCCACATCCTTCTCGCTATCGCGTTCTCTCAGTATTTCTCTCTCCCCCTCTCATCGTTATTGTGCTATTCAAGTATTGTTGTTATTTTCTGGGTATTCAGGTAATGTTATTGTTTTTATTGTTATTTATTCCTGTCCACGGTATTTGGTAATGAATTCCCACCTTTATTGATGGAATTTTATTTTCATTCCTCACGTTAATTGCAAAACTTTTTCATTCCCCTGATGAATTTCGTGAAATTGTTCCGTCAACAATGAAGAGGCCGGTGATGAAGCCAATGCTTTATAATTCAAGCCAATTAGCACTCGGGAAAAAAGGACAGAAATGCGGACAAGAAACGGTGGAAATAGCGAACGGAATAAAAAACAATCATTGTGCGAAATAGCGCAAATATTTACATAATACAAAATACATTTACAAGAGTACAATGCCAATTGTTTTTACAGAAACCTGCAAAATAATCGAAATTCTAAACTTTGCTAATGAAATTCTAAATTAATTTTTGTGTTTTCATGAAATTCACGAGAAACGAACAACGAAATAATTTGAAATGTTCTTCATTACGAATATTTCTGTGTGGCATTGCATACTATCGCAAAATATTTACATACAATGAATATCGTTTGTACTATCGGATGTATGGTACAAGACATAGTAATTTCCACATTCCATGAACAAATTTTCTCTGGAAGTCGAGATAGAAAAATATGTAAGGGTTCCACTATCAAAGGGAAATTGAAGAATAAAGCCGACACACAGAAAGTTCTATAGAAATTTAAAAAATAATGCAATATGTTTGTGAAGAGCAACTGAACGAAGTTTTCAAACGATAGTCCTAGAAATTATAGCCAACGCTTAGACATGCGATATATCCATTGCCATCGGTGAGATCAGAGAACAGCGCGAGATAGAGTAAGAGAACGAGATGGGGGGAAAGAGACAACGTATTCTTCATGGGCACCATTGTGAGCTTCGTCGATTGGTATTTGTCTTAAACGGGCCCGCGAGCTGGGGTCGAGGGACCAAGTGGACCAAGATTTTTTTGTAGTCCGTTATCCTTGATATTGTAGTGGCTATTGTTATTGCTGCTGTTGATGCTGATGCTGTTAAGCAGGCTCAGCAAAACGTCCAAACACAATCAATAAATAAAAATAAAAATTGACTACATCAGCAGAATGGACAAATGAAGGAAACAACAACGACATGAGAAGCAGCAGGAACTCGGACAAGAGGAAGAACAGGAACAACAGCAACAACAACAACGATGAACAGCCAATGTTGCCCACCGCTTGTCAACGGCAAGTTTTCGCTGCATACAAATGATGCGAAGATGTCGCTGCAGGCGAGTCCTTGACAAAGCTTCGCTGTCCGAATTTCGTCCTCGTGCTTGTTCTTGTCCGGCGGCTGCTGCTTCTCACGCCATGTTTGTTTGCTGCTGTTGTTGTGTTTGCTGTTGTTGTGTTTGTTATTGTTGTTGCTGTTGTTGTGAATGAGACGTGGGTGTGGATGTGTTTATGTTCGCCATGTCGGACGCTTGTTTAGGTGTTGTCGCTGCAAGCAAAACACTCTCCTCTCTAGCATCACTTCCCCATGTCCGCTATCAGCAAGGAAACGCCCCCTTTCGCCCTCTCCTCGTCGTCCGTGTCCAGGAAATCTACGGGAGTCCCGAGTCTCGTCCTCTCATTCTTTTTAGCTGTTGTTTATTATTGCTGTTGTTTACTGATTTCATTGTTCCTACTTTGTTTTTCCTACGATTTTATCGCTTTTATTTTTCTTCTCATCGTACTTTTTATTCTTGATTTTATTCTGGTCCCTTCTTACTCACGACGATATCGCCAGAGATGTCCTGCAGGCTACATCGTCGCAATCAGAAAGTCGCACGTCGTTGGTAATGTCGAAGACTCG
Source organism: Coelopa frigida (assembly GCA_017309665.1). NCBI lineage: Eukaryota > Metazoa > Arthropoda > Insecta > Diptera > Coelopidae > Coelopa > Coelopa frigida. Next base: position 13,977,577 of record CM029561.1, on the reverse strand, counting down.
ACTTGATCAAGGGACGTTTGGCTTCGTTCGTCGTTCTTGAAATGCAAATGCGGTTCTCCGTTGAACCGCATTTAAAGCGCATCGAATCAGATGCAAATGCAATCATATAATACCACATCACCACCACCAACATCAACAACAACTAAAGACAACAGCACAGAATAAGATCAAAAGAGAACAAGTTGTGCATAGATCGATAGATTGGACTAAAACAGGACAGAATAGATCAAATTAGTAACTCACCGCCCCTCAACCATATCTGCCCCTTCCATTTCCACTTTCTCGACTTTTCCTCTACGACTCATTTCTCGTTTCATTGTCCGTCCTCCGCTTAAGAATCGAACCCGATTCTCTTCCTTTTATACCTTCTATATATGTGTCTCCCTGTTACTCAGTAACCTTAGACGGTTGGAGACATAGGAGGGCACTAGTTCCCTTCTACTTTTACTGTCTCCTTTTTGAATTACACGAACCTTCAACCTTTCATCAACCCGCATCAATCAATGGAGCTGCCATTGAATTGTCCTGGTATTCATCCAGGAACCGAAGCAGGGTCTGACTGCAATTCTCCTCATTGTTCTAGCTGACGTTCTCGGCCTCACTTCGTCAACCCTCTGCCGTTGACAAACATTACAAGTGAAAATATCTTGAAATTTTCAACTGGTTACAGCAATTTAGGTCGAGTGTGCTTTTGAGTTTTACATCTGGCAGAGCACTCAATGCAGCACTCGATACTCTAGTGCAGTCAATACACCACTCAACACAGCTGCATTCTCGTCCCCCATGATATCTTGCTCTCGCAAGTTTCAGTGCTCGATTCGACACTCGACTCGCTGACGCCTCCTCGTCTAGGTCTACAGCCACGCCCGGTTCAGTGTCAACTGCTGTGCAAGTTCTTTTATTCTTGTTGTTGTTGGCTCCCCTCCTCCACCACCCCCTCTTAGTTCACTCCTCACTCTTTGTTTTTGCCGCCTCTTCAGTAGCGTTGTCAGAGCTCCGCTTCGAGAGATTCTTTGTCTTTTCAGATGCAGAGATCCGGAGTCAACATGTTCGCCATTCGAGGGAGCGGGGATGATTTGCGAGATCCTTCAATGACAAATCGACGGATTTCCAATGAAATCGGCATCTAACGAATTTTTCCGATAATAAAAAACGGGATCAGAAGTGTAGGATGTCGGAATCGGATCTCGCTGTCTCGCTCACTCTATCTCTTGCCCGCTCTCTCTCTCTATAGCTAAAAATCTCGATGTCTAAGGTCGCTGGCAGCGTTGGGTTATTTTGTTGGTAGTTTTTTTCCACATAAGTTTTGTTTTGGTAACGTTATTGAACCAGATTGGTTGCGAACAATTTTTATGACCGGCAACCCTGGTCGCTGGTCCATTGCTATTGACACGTCATCCATAATCCATGAGGATCATGGATTTAATTATGTGTTAGAATCATAAATTGGATTCCGTCGAAGCACTTAATGGCTAGGGATAGTGATGCAGTAAATTAGGTGTAGCGCTGGCTGCCGCTGGGGCGAGGCGGTGCGACACTATGCGAGACAGAACAGGACACATTAGCAGAAGGAGTGGGGGAGTTTTACGGAGATGACGTGTCAATCCCGGGAATGCCGATGGCTTAAAGCAATTAAGATGGAGTAAAATAACTGCAGGATCCTTCGAGACGACGTCAAAGCACGGGGAGAAGGATTACGGAGGAGGAGAGGAAGACGACGACGACAACGACGATGATCAATTTCAGCGCTGTCATGATTTAATGGAAAACCTTAGTTTTTGCTGGTCTCGTCGCTTCTCCTCCTCCTTCCCGGTCGACCTCTTTCTACGACTTGCTCTCTCTCTATCAGCTCCGAGGACGCACGTGCATCCGCCATGAGTGCTCGAGTCCTTGAGTCATTCCGTCCTTCCTTCCCTCAGTACTTCCTTCGTTCGCTTCTTCTCGCTCCCTCCAAGTGGCTTTCTCGTTCGCTCATTCATCTTGAGAAGGATTGATTTGAAACGCGGCAGCCATCTTTGACTTTAATGAATGTTGCTCCCACAACAACAACAACAACAGCAACAAAAACAATAGGAGCAACCACAGACACAAGAATATGAAGCAGAAGAAGAGAATGAAGGACGGAAGGAAGGAAGCAATGACATGGAAAAGGAAGCCACGACGGACTTGTCTAAGGACTCAGCAATGAGTCGGAACGAACTTCGTCGATTCCTCGAAGGGGACAGAGAAAGAGAGACAATGAGAGAGTGAGATGGATAGATGGTGGGGAAGAGGGAACGGGAGGGCTTCGTTTCCTTTGCACATTTCAAGGGATTTTATTAATGAATGCAGCAGGATTCGGGGCGTGAATCGTGTGGATTTCCTCCTTCGCAGCAGCAGACGAGGTATTTTCGAAGATGCGAGCGCGAATTCGAGAGAAAGGGAGGGATGTGAGATCGACATGGGATGACAGGGTTGGAGTGGGGCTGATTCTACGAGAGACGACGGAAACGTGGGCGGCGTCAGGGGAAGCGACAGACGGCAGTTCGCATGCCAGGCAAATGTGTCATGTGAGTGAAGTTAATTTGGTTGCAATTAGACGGATGTTGATTGTTATTCCTTGACTGGCGCAAGGTTAACTGAAGGTTGAATTCGGCGATCTCGTCCCACGTCCTCTCGAGACTCCAAGTCGACCATGGGCTGATAGGGAGGTGGTTTACGGGTTTGTATATTGAGTGCTATGGAATGCCATGGAACACACTCGAATCGTCGTCTTATTGTCAATTAAACTGGCATTTCTCCTCTTTACTGGAATTTTCAGGGCTATTCTCCGAAGAGTACAGAATTCTCCACAGAGTTGTTACAAGGATTCTGATCTGATTTATGTTTATGTGACATTTCAATTCTAATATCTCATTGTGTTTAATAGACACAAATCTGCTAAAGCTTTTGTTTTCTTAAAGTCTAATAAATACATTGAAACAAGTCTGCATGATTTATCAGTTTCTAGTAATCTTTTCACTCCTGATTCAATTCAAAGAATTATGTTACGGGTTTAAACATTAAACCCGATATCCATATTCGCCCACCCTCCATGACCCTCTGCGGTCTCGGACGCCCTTCGAAGCCGGATCCCGAACCGCGGTCTTCATCTCGTGTTTGTGGTTTTTCGTTTCCTGAGGTCTTGAACCAAACACGAAATTCAAGCTGCACCTTCAGCTGGAGCAGCCAAGCTATTTGACTTGCAAATAGGTTGGTGAAATTTCGCTCGGTCACCAGCTCCACCACAGCCACAGACACAGGCACAGGCGCGCACACACACACAGAGACAGACAGACTAGCGCAAGTGCATTCATCCATATTTTGATTACTCATTCACGTTTATTCCCTTTCTTGGCGGCGTTGTTGCTTTTCCTAAATTGAATATTTAGGAAATCAATTTCCGTCAGCGGCAACACCACATCCGCGAAGCGCAAGTGTTGCCAACCTCATAGACAAAGCTGCGAAGGGAGAAGGACCAAAAGGGACAGAAAGAGAAAGGGGTTGAGAGATGCCGACCCAAATCCAGACGAGACCCAGCTGCTGTCGACGAAGACAATCACTCGAAGATGACAGCAACAACGACTGGCGGTACAATGACAACGATAACAGCAACAACAACATCATCATTTATAACAACAACAACAGCAACAACCACTGCCACTGAGACAATGAGAGATATTTATTGTGACAAGCAATCAAGCAAGCAGTTGTTGAGGAAACACTTGCAACGCCGCCACCATCGTTTCATCCGTCAGCCCAGCACTTGGCAACCCTGTTCGCGACATCTTCGTCCCCTCACCCCGCCCCCCTCTCGCTGTCACTGTCAAGCAGTTGTCACAACGCGGTCTTCGCGTCGTCGTCGTCGTCGGCTGCACTCCGGATATCCGAGCACGAGCATCTGCCGCGAGATGTCGCTGTCGCAGTGTCGAGTTAACAGAATCCCGAGGTGTGGAAGGGGAGGGGGCGGGTGCTGAGGCGTGTCTTGGCATCGGACGACGTTGGGTGGGCCGTCTTCGTCGGATGGAGTATTTAATTCGTTCTTGTCAATATTTGCATAATTATGGAAAATGAAACTCTCAAAAGAGGCAGCAACAACAACAACCTAAATGACAACAACAAAAACTCCAACAACAACAACCACACTAATAAGACCAGGGCCAGAAACAAATGATATAATAACGAGAGTAACACAAGAACAACAATACCACAATAAAAACAAACGTATATAAAAGAATAAACACAATACGAAAACAATATCAAAGTAATTTCTGCATTTATGTTCTGAACCCTAAGGGAGTCATAGAGCGAGAGAGAGAGAAGTAGATGGTGAGAGAGGAAGAGGGAGAGAAATAGTGGGCAAAAATCGGACTCCGCTAAAACCAGGATCTCGAGGGAAGCGCGGAAGTCGAAAACACTTTAATTCTCTCGCTTTGTTTCCTTGATTGGGATTGAGAAGGAGGCGGGAAGAGGACGCGATCGAAGGAGAAGGACATCCGGTGGCGACTAGAGAGATGGTGATGATGCAACTGAATCTGAACCTTTCTCCGGACCGTGCTTTCTTCTCCGCCTCCTGCATCCTAACGCCATCTGAACTAATTGTTCGTTTCCAATCAAGTGAACTGGAAAAATTTCCTTTAACCACTCCTGCGCTCTGTTCCGACTGTGGCTGAGCAATAATTGATTGGCAACACGGAACGGTGCCGCCAACTGCTTGTTCTTGGTGCACCACGGACCATATGGAAGGTGTGATGATCGAGTAGATCCCCTTTCCTTTCCTTCCGCAGTCCCCGAGTGCATCCGTTAATTTTGAAGTCAGTTTCAGATTAAGAACACAATCAGCTATAAAATTTTTCGAAATTCTGCTCCTCCTCTAGGACTTCAATATTTTGCGAATTCTCCCGGAATGGGAAGGACATTCTCATGGTATTAATTCGCCGTAATTCCATACACGACCACCGTTCGTTCGTCCTTTCGCAGAGAGATAATTAATTTTGTGAAATCGATCCTGCTCACTTTGCGTGCGGTCTAATGGAACTCTCGACAGTATTTTCCTTTCAAGCGACTTTCTCCGTTTTCTTCTCTTCTGCCTCCTCCTGTACCTCGAATTTCGCCACCTTCGTGCCCCAGCCCCCAACTGACAACCCTTGTCACTGGAGGTGCTCCAGGAAGGATCTCGAGTCGCGCGGTGGGATATCTATTTCGAGGACATTTTCAAATTCTGATCCGCCGCTTGGCGTCGCACATAACGAAGAAAGCGGCGACGACCAACGGTAACAAGAAACAGGTACAACGAGAGTTGACACCTTCCGGCACCGCCCCCGCCCTCATCCAGAGGTCGGAATTGGATTTGCGGTTTGCGAGGCTTCCCCGAAGTTTCGCATTACCGACAGGAGCTGGATTACATGCTTTCCATTTTACGTGGTCGTGTGGAAGCGAGATGGTTACCCTGAAGCGAAGGGCGAGAGAGGGACAGAGCGTCAAAAGAACGAAGAACAGAGAGAGTGGGGCGCATCAAGTTCCGTCCTGACACAAATTTCTTAGATTTCCTAGACTTCCACAAGTCGGCCACGATATATCGTGATTTATTGGACAACTGTCCGATGTCTAACCGTGGTGTCGGTGCTGGCGTCATGAAATATTCATCGACGCAAATGGATAGATGGATGGATAGGTGGATGGACGGATTTGATCTCATCCCAGTTGATTCGTCACTCTGTTTGTGGTACAGCGAAGAAGCTCCCCTGGGATGGGGATTATTCCATTTGCGGTGCAGAATATTTGGATATTGCTTCAGTGAAAGACCATTGTGGTTCCAACTCTTCGGAATCCCTCGGAGAGATTGACAAACACCAGCTATTGTTTTGATTCCGGCTAAGTGTCGAGATTCCTGGCAACGTATCAAATAGAATACTTACTGCAAGAGTTTCCCCCACATAGGGTTCTTCATAAATGCGCAATTCGCCTTCACCTTTCGCTCTACTTCAGCTAACTCCTGTGCTCGAAGAACTCGCCTCAAGTTGAGTTAATTAATTTCAGCAAACAGAGAAACCCTCAACTTCTACTGGCATCCTCATGAGAGAGTGAAAAGACGGATGGAGCGAGGGATAAATAGACGGAGGGAGAGAGAGAGAGACAGAGAGGGAGTGAGATAAAAGGGGAAAGAGAGAGTTTGTATTAATTGGTGTGAAGAGTTGGTCAATGTTTCTCGCTCTTCACGCGAGGGCCTCTGATAGACTACAAATCCCACTCCCAATCAAGACGAACCTGTCTCCCGAATGGGGGCGCGGACTCCTCAAGCCACAGTTCCACCAATGGCAAGAACACGACACGACCTTATCCCCTCTCATCATCCCCTCGCGACTGTGAGTGGAAAATAAATGATGCTTGAATGTTCCGATTTCACCGCGATTTTGACATTGACATAACTTCAACACGTCGTCATGACAATCCCGCATTTGTCAGCCACTGACCAAGGACGATGGCATGACGAAGGAGAGGGGAGAATAAAAGAGACAGGATGGAGAGGAGGAGGAAGAAGGACCAAATGCCGTGGCATCAGCGAAGGAGCGGATTTTGTCAGCAGTTGTGTGGATTCGGATGGGTCCTGGAATGGGCTGGGGTGGGCCGGCTAAATGGATCGCGATTATACAGAAGCGAGAACATGAGATGAAAATAACGAAGCCGAGCATTAAACTCATGACTTCCCCTCACTTCCTTCCACCTTATACTCGTTCTTTTTTCGTCTCTCCTCCTGTTCGCTCCATGGCAACCGATGATTAATTATTAAAGCCACGTTCTTCTTATTAGTTTCTCTCTATCTGCTTCTCGTTCGTCCTCGGTTCTTGTTCATCTCTGCTTCTGTTTTTGGGGGTTTTTTCAAAGAAAGCTGTCGTTGCCTTTGTGTTTCCGTGTTCCTCGGAATTGATTGGGGTTTCGGACAAGTGAGGAATGGCGGGAAGAGATGGAGAAACAGGCATTTATTTTCAGAAAAGATTAGCATTTTTTTCTCTCGCTCTCTTCCTTTGTTGGAAATGAAAAGCTCTTGAATTTTTGAATTGATTTTCTCCGTGCCTGGACGAAATGTGTGGCAATGCTGTGCGTGTGTTAATATTTCTCGATGTTTTTGCTGCTGCTGCATAATTAATTGCAGCAAAACATCTATACATGTGTATATATCCAAGACGATGGATGTCTTGAGGTGTGTGTGTTTGTGTTAGCATGTGTGTTAGTTTGAATATATTAGATGCTGCTTGTGATTAACGTCCTTTGCCATTCATCTCGGCCCGACGTCCCATTGACACGACCTGATTTATGAGCCAGCAATAATTTCCTCGATATCCTTTCGTTGTCTGTCGTTCTGAGAATCCTTGAAATGCTCGCAGCCGCCATGAAATCAATTGCAAAACTAATATATCTCTTTCTCTCTCCCTCTTTCTAGGTAAGTTACTATCGACACCTTCCCCGAACCCTCCTCATTCAGGTGGTGAGTCCACAATATCGATATGTATATTTATCATATGAATAGATATTCTTTCGTCGCACAAATTGAATGTATTTGATTCTGGGGAAAATGTAAACAGCAGCCGCAGGATATGAAAAATGTCTGACTTTGTGCTTTTTCCCCCTTGAAATGTTTTCCTATGGTTCAACAATAACAAAAGTGATTCCACCGCAGACAAATGTCAAAACTGCGCCAGCGGCCAGAACAAACTTGGGTTGGAGAACAAAAATAGCTCGTCGATATCACCTTCGACAGAGTTATAAATTTCAAACTCACCCCTTTGCGGCACCCCCACCCACCACAGGGGCTCCGGGATCCACACATGTGACTCCTTCGCCGCTGCCGCTCTCAAGGCATCGTCCACGGAGCTCAGGATGTGCCGGGGAGCCTCCAGCTGAGACTTGTCAATCAGCCGCAAGTGTCTGCCAACCTCGGGTTGCGACGCCAACCTGCAAAGGACGAAGAATTTCCTGCAGCTCCGTCAACTTCTCCTCCGCCCTTGCGGTCCTTCACCAATCGCTGGCTCCATCTTTTGGCTTTCAGTCTGGATGTCGGTCGCTTGGGCTCTGCGTGCGTGTGTTTTGTGAGACTTCCGTGGATGTGCTTCTCGATCTCACCGTGTGCCTCTGTCCTCTCCCCCTCTGAATCTATTCGCAGTCGGTCGTCCTTTCACATTGCTTTCGTCTCATCTCGAAGACGTTTTCATTTTATGCATTTTATTGATTGGAAAATGTGAATTTAAACCAGTCGGGCTGGGTGAGATGGGGATGAAAATAGCGCATAAAATCCGCACTTTAATGCTACCTCAGTCCTTCACGCTTTGCTCTCTCTCTCTCACCCTCCCTCTCCATCAGCCTTATAGCAACCGCTTTCTGCGGTTTTACGGCTTTTCGATTCCCGTTTCAAGGATTCTCTGTGAATGCTGCTTGTGTGTTGGTGAGAGGAGAAGGGTGAAATATTGCAAGCGGGGGTGAAGCAGAAGGGATTGTAATGGCTCTTAAATTTGAGGCATAAATGCCAGCTATAATCATCTACAATTTAATTTCGAAAACTCCTTCAGAATATATCTATCGATGCCAAAATTATAGAGATTACTGGGACATGATCGTCTGCTTTAATCTTAGTCATCACAATACATTCGAGAAAATTAATTATGACCTGTTTCTCTTTTCGCCATGAGTCGGTTTCTTGAAGAATTAACCAAATTGGGTACTTGAAATGTGTATAACGTCATTGATACTTGACATTAATCCAACCAAAAGCTGACTATAATTCCTGCCTTACTATCTCTTATTTATTGAAATTGATTGCCATATAAGCAATAATTGTCCTGGGAATTCGCCGTGCATTGTACTTAGTTTATTTATACATATTTCTATGCTCTATATACTATACTATACTATACCCTTGGTTGTTCTTCACATGAAGCTTACAACCATAACTACCTGGTATGGGGCTCAATTCTAGATTCACGGAGCTCACTCTGGTATTTCTTCGTTGCCAGGCCTCGCTTTGAGCCACTCCTATGCTTCGTTGAGTTCTAATCAAATTTCTTAAAGCCCCAACGCATAAGCGGGAATCGCCTTGGGCGGGGATCTGGAAGTCAAGCAGTGAGATGAGAAAATAAATTCACCACACAATAAATTCACTGCCTTACAAATGCAGCGAGGTGACATCTAATCTTATCGCATTGGCAGCAGCAAAGCGCGGCCTCCGCCGAACAGAATGTGCCGAGCAAGTGGTGGGCTAGGAGAGGTGAGTGGTGTGGCATGGCGGGGAAACCCATATCCCGGGCTGTGGCGACGGTGGCGACACTCACGCTCACGCACAAGTCATAAATTTCTGTTCAATGAAGCGTAATTTGAAATAATTTTCAATTTCAATTTGCGAAAGAAATTATTTCAAGTGACTAGCGCAGGACGAAGCGAAGGCGATAGAGACGACGGCGACGGCGGCGATGATGATGACGATAATGGGGATAAAAGGCAAGTTGGAACGAGGGAGGTGGGCGGCGTGTCGCGGATAAAGAGGACGATGTGGAAAATGGTGACGATAGCAACGCTGACGATGGTGGAGGCATTAGAAACGACGACGATGGAAGGGGCGGACAAGGGAAGCGGAAAGAAATCCGCAATGTATGGCAACACTGTGACATGTCGAAGTGACGACAATAAACCGACGACGACACAGGGAGGGGCGGAGGACGGGCGAACGAAACGAGGACGAGAACGAGGCGAAGCGAAGTGGCAAAGAAAAATGACGAAATTATGCCAATCAAGGATGTAGAAAATTATACGAAATTAAAGGAAAGGCATTTAGAAAAATAGCAAGCGGAAGCACTGAATCTCTACGACCCGATGGAAAGAGCTCAGAGGGGGGCGTGGCGTGGGGAATCGAGGGAATCTCTCTCGTCGAGTGCTATGAAGCGGAAGGCAACCATTTTCGTTGCTTAAACATTTGCACGCACTTAAATCGCAGTCAAATCGAATCACAATGAAAAGTAATGGACTTCTGGGAAATCGAATCGACGGATCCCTTCCCCCTCCAATCAATTACCCCTCTCTCTCTCTCTCTCTTTCTGTCCCTTTTCGCCCACCCCCAGTTTTGCAGTGAAAGCCCAAAGGGACATTTGAGAGATTTGGCGAAAGTTCATTTGAGCAGAAGAAGTATTTAGCGAGGTAGGGGAAGGTTTATTGTAATGCCATCCAGGGGACGGAAACCAAGGGACGGTGATGTCCTTTCTCTGGGTGGTCCTGCCTCTGGTCGCCGGTCTTCCTCGACGCAGCGGGCATGGAAATGTTAATTGAATAAAATAAACATTTTTTCACCCAGTAGCCGATAATTATTTTCCCTTATCTATAAATATTTCATTATGGTTGTAATTAAAAATGTCAGCTTCGAAGCGGAAGCCTTTTTGTTTCGCGCTCTCTCTCGGTCGCGTTATCCTGGCGTTGCCAATTAATGCACATCTCATGCACCAGTCACCGACTGTCGTTGGCCAAAGGACGCGGCGACTGATTGACGGACTGACTGAGAGATGAACGGGCAGATGGAGAGACGAGTTGACTGACAGAAACACGTTGCTCGTTTTTTGTTCTTGTTAATTTGCCGCTGGATCCAACATTGACAGAATTGCGAACGGTGTCGACTTTAATTGAAATCGTTGTTGAAGTTTCTCCCCCTGTTCTTTGTGCAGAATTTGAAAATAATTTGGCCCAAACAAAAACAATTTGTAGTTGTTTTCTTTCGGAAAGTTTGAAGGACATTTGAAGGGCTTTCGAACAAGGTCTGAGTTCCATGCGAACATGCAAATTGACAATGTTTTCGAACACGAATCGATCGATATTTTTGCTAAATGAAAGCTTTAAACTTTTTGAAGAAAATAATTAAATGCGTTTCTCGTAAAGGATTATTTTGGAAATTAAATATGTTCATAATTTCTCTTGTAACCTTCACCACCACGTAATATTTTTTGTAATTTGTCCAATGAAAAAGATTACTGTAATTGGAAACTGATTTTGGTTTGACAAAAAAGAAGCAACAAAAAAATAATTGTCTTTCAATGAAAACAAAAATATAGATTTTATAGGTTTTATTGTGAATATAAAGTAGTAATTATAATAATTCATTGAAAAACAAACAGAAAAAAAGGTGCTATTAAAAATAAATATTTATTTCTGTGATGTTGTTTTTACTTGCAAACTAATAAATCAAACAAAAATAAAAAACATCCGCTTTCAGAGTAGCGAAATTACGAAATTTAAGTCCTTTGAAAACCAATTATTGAAATGAATTCGCTTGTCGGTCCGTGGCCTGCAGCACGAAGAATAATAAGTAGCAATATCACAATATAAATATCATGGGATGAGCACCTGCAGCGCCAAAAGTGTTAAATAAATTAATTTCAATGCTGCCAACGCAAACGCCCCGTGGCTGTATGCGCACAGAAAAAGTGGATTACATTTTTTTTAAATCTCGGAATTATGGAAGCGATGCTTCACGCAAAAAAGCGCATCCTTTGCATATTATGCAACAATTAGATGTTATTAAAATACAAAACAAAATACGAGAAAACCCTGCACGTTAATAGGATGTTGTGGAAAAGTTCGCATTTTAAATTATCGCATATTTCAATGCAAGCATCGATGGCAACGTAACCACAGCGACTACCGAATCACTGCAGCTGCTACGCCCCATTTGCCCCTGTCGCATGAAAAACCATTCATGTGAAAAGCAGATAAAAAACGACAGACTTCTGCTGCGGAAATTCGCGAATACACGTTGAAACAGAGACTGAAACCTGAACCAGAAGACTGAACGAGACACAACTGAGAGGGCGGAAAAATGAAAAGAAAACATAGACCAATGTGGAAGCCAGTATTAGGTAATTATCAACGGAATCCCAAATGACGACTTCCCTTCGCGTTTCTAAGGATTCTTTTCAATTTAAGTTCCCGCCACATCCTGTGAGATGCTCTTACTTTACTTTGAACGAACATGGACGTCTGATTAAATTTGCTTCACCATGGATTTTGTCCATTGCCCCAACGATGGGTTTGTATTGAACCCAAAGGAGTTGATTGTTTCCATTGGTGAAATCCTTTGAAGACTTCAGTTACCAACTATATCGTTGTGTTCTTTTCATTATGATTTTCGCAGAAGTATGAGAATATCAAAAACTCAAATTCTCCGAAAAAGCTCATCGATGAGGAGAGATTAAGGGACGTAACCAGAAACCACATTCTCCTCCTCCTCTCCGTTCATCGAGGTCAAATTGAGTTAAAGTTTCATTTGAAAATACCCCGAGTCATTGGATACGAAATAATTTCTTCGTCTAATCGAAAGTTATGTTCCTTCGAATTCTGTCGCAAAGGCAGTCACATGAACAACAAAAGCAATCGGAAGAAGTCGATAAAACAAAACATGGTGGAAAATGAACGGTAACATTATCTACAACAAAGCCTGTAAATCCTGCCAAGCAACAACAACAATGTCAATGTCAACTAATATCCCACCGAGCGAAGACAAGAGACATCTAGGAAAGGGAGAGAAACACAGAAAGTGTAATGCACGGAAAAGCGAGAGTGAGTGAGAATTGGAGAAAGACAGAAAGAAAATGAGAGAGACAAATAAAGAGGGAGGGAATGGGAGAAGAAAGAACATCGTTTTCTTTTATAGCGTTTATTTATTTAATCCAATAAATCGCATCAATTTCTTCGCTCTCTTCGTTTCTCTTTCGTCATCACTTCCTGCCGTTGGCACCGCTCACTTCCACTTCCAATTGAGACCTGGCATTGTTAACTTCGCAGTGCCTTCGGCAACTTTTGGACCATTTCTTCACACGGAGACACGCCCCTAGTCTCTCCCGCCTGCGACACCTCGTGGTCTTCTCTTCTGGGATATTCGCCTCGTCGCACCTTAGCATCATTGAACTTATCAGAATTTGTGGGCGTCCTCGTTCACCCCGGACTATCGCCGGATTATATCTTCGTACTTCCCATGCACACACACACAATCTCCTGACATTCGCCACCCTACTCCACCCAACACCGCGTCTGCTTCCGTGCCATCTCCTGTCGTCACGCCAGCTCCTCCCACCAGCGACATCCCCCCCATCGCTTCAGTTCGTCGCGGCGTGGGACGGCGGTTGGGGTTGGCTTTAGTTTCTTCATTTTCGCTAATACGACGTTCTTTATCGGCCATTCATTACTTCGTGTTGTCCTTCGTTATCGCCTTCTCGTGGTGCTTTTCTATCCGTCGCTGGAGCCACACTAAGCCGGGCCAAATCCCAACAGCAAAAACGGGAACAACAACAAAATCCAGAATGCTCCCAATCGTCCCCACCTATTTCTCTTTCAATCAGAGAATATATTTCTTCTGTTTTCCTCTTTTTCTATTCGACGCTGGAGAATAGATGGTTATTTTCACTCGATTTAAAAATGCAAATTATCGTCCTTTCACCCTTTTTTCTCTTCTCCTTCTCCAACGCCCATTCGTTTTTCAAACTCAAGTTAAATCATGTCAAATGCCTTGACTTCTCAGATCAGAAAATATTGACTGAATCTAAGAAGAAAGGGAGAAAAGAAACACGTCTCTTATTTGTGCTCCTACTCCTTTGAAGGAAAACTTTCTCTTTATCCGTAGCTTCTCAAATAGAATGCATTTATGAAGAAAGCCAGAAAAAATATATATGAAGGCATTTCAAGATTGTTGACCAGCCAACCGTTCTCCCTTGGAAAACTTGATCCTTGTTTTTTTTTCTCACGCAAGAAATCGAGCAGAAGATCTGTAATTTGCTCCACCGTCTAGAGACTTTGTTGTTCTTTCGCCCTCTGACTTCCCTCAGAACGGGGACAGAACGAACAACAAGATGAACATCATCATCAAGAAAAGCCTTGCGAAGGTGAAGTAGGAGAGAAAGAAGAAGAGGAAGAGCCGCACCTGCAATGGATCTTTATTAACTTTGGAACTTGTTCGCCCTGAATTTAATTTTCTCACTGCTCGTCCGTCCGCCCTCGTTCGCAAAATGTAATAATTCACCACGGATCTGCGGAGCCCCTCGTGTTGCCGGTATAATTAAAATGGCGGTCTCACTCCGTTCCTGTCCTATCTTCTTCTCACATCCCAGCACAATCCGGCGGAAGTCTCTTACAAAGCCAACATTTCCGCGAGCATCGTTTGTTTTTCACTCGTCACCGAGGAGCGCATGAATTTCCAGCCAAAATATTTATGCAGAATCATGCACAACAGCGTGAGCAAGAACAACAGCAGCAATAGTGACAACAACAACAACAGTAGTGACAACAACACATTGCCAAAACCAAAACAACAACAATAGCAATAATAAAAACAACAAGCTTCGAGGAGCGTTTCCAACTTGTCCTTCTCTACACCGATCATTAGCAGAAGCGCAAGTCATTTGCGCTCACTTCCGTTTCAGCTCCGCGCCGTGCATCTAATTGAGCAAGCATTTCCTCTCTTCCTATCTCTCTTTCGCTATTTCCCTTCTCCTGCAAATGATTGCTTTTCGTTTGTCTTAAGGTGTTGTTGCAATTGAAATTTGAAAAATGTGTAATTCATTGTTGTCGTTGTTTGTTTTTCTTGTTGCTGCTTTTATTCTTGTTGTTCTTCCAACAATATCTGCTGCTTTCTTCCGCAAGTCTTAAGGGATTTGCCAACAGCCTTCTCGAAGTTCTCTCGCAGTCTAATTTGCAATTTACACTAATTTCAACAAACACTATTCCCGATATTTACATACTCACAGCAACAACACACGCACAGCAACCATCTCAATTTACTTCCCCTCCGCTATGGGACCAAACACTAACACACAGACAGATACAGTGTGTGATTATTTTGAATGCGTCTCCTCATTTGCTTCCGTTTGTACTTATCTCCACTGAAATTAATTCCCCCGATTCATCCTCGGCCCGCTTTTTCAATTACATGGGCCCCTCTTTCTCGCCCTCATTATCTCCATCTCTAAGTCATTACCTGCGGCGCCGAGAGTTTGTCCTTGCCGAGGCGCACATCAACCGAAGCGGATCCTTTTTGGAATTTTAATACTCTTAGGAGATTCTTAGAAAAGGTTTCATCGTGAATGACCTCCTGGTTTTTTTCAAGAAGACTCTTGTGGAACATATCCTTGGGAAGTTTACGTACACATGTGTGTGTATGTGTAGGATGTCCCTGGCGACACAAGTTCCCGAACAGTCGAGAACGGTTGCCATCAATCATGGTGCGGTTGAAGCTTCTGTTCGTCATCGAAATTGCGGGTCAGGCCGATGCGTGGTGAGGGACGGAACGGGATAGGACAAGATCGAAGGACACAACCCGGGAGTCAACGGTGTGGCTACTAATGACCGCCGCATAATGATCCCCGGGGATCCGACGCCAAAGACGAATCCGCACCCAAAGCCCTGAATTACAAACGAAGCCCCAGCTCAAACCTCAACCCGAACACGGCCTGAGGTCACGAGGAGCAAATCTTAAGGTTCGCGTCGGCTTCGTCTTGGGAATCGCATGCAAGTGCGAGGAGCTCATTTGCCGCGACAAGACATCAATCATGTTTAATGCATGCAGGATGACTTCGCACTCGAGGCCGACGTCCCACCGCTCGCTCCATGCGTCGCATCCTTTTGCTGCCCGGCATGGGACAGCGAGTAGCGGAAGCATACAAGGATCCTTTGAGAGGAAGGAGGGCGAGTCCACCCAGAGAGTCCTTGGCGAAAAGAGCCAGGAAGGTCGACCGACCTTCTCTGATCCTTTCAGGAAAATCACGCAGCCCATTGTGTTCCCGGCGGAATTATGAAAACAAACATGGTCAGCATTGCGTGCCACAGCCGCCTCTTTGCTGGTTCCTCTTCTTCTTCTACTACTTCCTCGTTCCGCCCCCATTTCCGGCCGCCATGATGTTAGTCAATTGAACTTGACAGCTGCTGTCAAGTGAGAAATAATTAATGATCCTTTCATCATTTCCATTTTTCACTCAACTACTTTGCGGATCATTGCGATTGTGGTCGTCGTTGGGTTGTTGTCGAGTTCCTCTTGTTCTAGTCATAGTTTACAATGTTTTTGCTGTTGTTGTTGTTATGTTGTTGGCAACTGCGACCCCAGTAGTTTGTCAACAGCAGAACAGAAGAAGCAGCCACCCCCTCGTCCTCTGGCTGGCAGGCGGTCTCGATGGTTGATTGGGCGCGGCTTGGCAAATGCATTACCATGTCCCCAAACACCCCCATCATCATCTTTGTCTCCACCCCCTCGTGCTCGTGCTCATCCTCTTGGCGCAGACGAAGATTAATTACAATTTCATTTTTGCCTTCGGGCGACAGTTCGCCATCGTTGGCAACACTTTGCCCGATGAAATACCATCCATTTGGTCCGATTATGGGCAGCGCTTAATTTCGTCCGCTCCACCCGTCAAAACCGTACTTGTTCGTCCTCGCCGTCCTTCGACCGCGCTCCACTTGTCCCAATTGTGTTTGTGTATTCGATTTCGTGGCTGCTGCGGATCGTTGTGCAAATTAATTAAAGTTCATTAAGGGATATTTTATGGAAGTCCCCTCTCTCTTTCTTCCCCCTCTTTTTGCTCTATCTCTCTTTCCACTCTTGCCATCAGAATGTTTCCCACAATTGACAACGATGTCTTTTGACAGAATTTTCATTGTTGGTCATTGTGGAATTTCAATTGTGAACGATTTGATAAATTAGAATTTCATAATTGTTTTGAAAACTTTACCCTCCCCGCATATTTCAATTGATTTAATGTTTCCCTCTCACTCTTTTCTTGTTTCGTTGCAGGTAAGCTTCCATTGACTCCGAGCAAAGCTGCCCACGTATTTTTGTATGCCATTCGCACGCTGGCGGATAGCCACGGATAATCGCGGATAAGGCACTCCCAGTTATCCGTGCCGTATCCGCTCACCTTGTATCCTGCGCCAAGCTCGTGCTTGAGTTTCATCCTTTCAGTTTTTAGTACGCCGCGAAGGCTATGTTTGTTTACCCCGAAGGTGGTTGGGGTGCGGATGCGTCCTTGACATTTGCTGCGGGGGACGTCGAGTTGAATCGCCGGAATATGCAAATATTTAAAAACAGATGCCACAGCGATGTCCGCGACCTCGTTCTCGTCCTCGTCCGTCGCGCTTCCGCTCGACCCCCGTGGGATCAGGAGTATCAAGTGCCGGGGGGTGGGGGTTGAGGAGGACTCCCCCATTCATCCTCTGGGACCGACACGGCACCGGTCATAAGAGCCACATTTCTCGGTTGCTGGGCTTCCGCCAACCGCAACCGCGACCTGCGTGACCGACGGAAACTGAAAGGATAAAAAGCACAGGAGTGGCGCCAGGAGTGGGGGATGTGGGGAAGGGTAGCGAAAAATAAAAGCTTTGCATTTCACACAAAGCTAAATGTCATAGCTTAGCGGAACAAAAAATGCTCATCACTTCACGCCGCGATCGCAGCACTGAATCACACACCGTGACCCTCGATACTCGAAGGAAAAATAGCAGGACGGACAGACGGATGGATGCCTTCCAACCCTTGACAATAAAATAAAATAGAAAAATACAAAGCGAAACAACGGCAACTCCAGGGATTTCGCGGAATGAAAATTCGCAGAGAACCAAAGTCAAGTCAAATTCGCCCCCCAAATTCTTTCCTCGCAGGAACGCACATTGACTTACTCACTCTCCCATTCACTCACACACGCACGCACCAACACGTGCCACTTCAGTCACACTTCGACACTCACACACACACACACCCCCTTTCGTACTCGATCCAGCTCGAGGGATTATTTTTGCTCTCTACACTTTAACTCCACAGAGCGCGTTTTTCTTGGTTTTCATTTCTGGCGTCGTCGCCCCTACGGAATTTCTTTCTCGTTGCCTGATCCAGTAACCGGGTACTCGCACTCAACCTCTCTCTGGCCTGTAGCGGTGGCCCAGCACTTCCATATGATGATCGCCTTTACGACGAATCACTTTGGGCATAGACCGGTGGACGGCAGGAGTGCAGTGGAGCTGAACTGAAGACTCCACTTTCAAAGCTCGTCCCCAGCAGTAGGGATAAAAGGTTCCTCTGTCTCGTCCAGTGTCCGGCCAGTGAAATTGAGGCGGATCTTTTCGTGAGTCAAACATCTTGACACCGCCACTTTCCGTTCCTGCAGACACGTCGGCCCATTGTTGCAATCTCTGAGTGGAGAACACAAACTTAATTAACATAACTCACTTAAAATCTTCTTCAGACCAACAGTTACCCTAAAGATTTTAACATCTGGTCAATTCAACACAACTTCTCATTATTCTTAGTCACATTACATTATTACACATATTACACAAACCGGCACTCTCCAAGTTCATCTCAATCTCGTTACATCATGAATTCATGAAAACCTTTTCTATTTCACATTTTCTTTTTATTTTCACAACTCGATGTCGATATATTCACCACCTTCTTCATCTATATTTTTATCTATTACTAATTACTATATTATATTTTTATGTTTGAAGCTCATAACCGTTAGCTATTGAAACTTTAAACAACGTTCATTAAAGTTTCTCATATGTACTTTAGTCCATTGTATTATTGTGTTTTCCAACAAGTCCAATGATAATGGCATCCTATAGACAGACATTTTCACCAAAGTTCACCCGGTTCACCATCTCAGTATGATCAATGTTCGCATTCAACTTGTCCACCTCCAGCACAATCCAAAACCTCTAGCAATATAACTAAATCCAATCAAATATACTCACCTTCCACACCCACATACATACAAGATTTCGTTGATCTATATAGACATTTATACGTACATAACTTTATCTTCATAACTATTCTCTATCTGATACTATATACTAATGATTCTCTATTTTCTAAACACGCTCAACAGATGCTGCAGGCGGTAAATTATTTTTTTTTAATCAGAATTTTACTAAGACTTGCATTGAACATTACGATTGAGTTTTCGATTGATTGATTAATTAATTGATTGATTTTCGATTTACGATTTTATGGTTTTCGATTTTTCAATTCTTCTCGACACATTTTCGAACATCAACGCTCACAGAATTTCAATGAAACATCTTCCTCCAAACATAATAAATTGCACAGTATACATACGTATATAGGAAATAATAGTTTTGTTTTGTTCCTTCGACTTAATTAAGAAAATAATTAATACATTTAATCCTCCAATAGAAATGCCAAAAACACACAGTCGTTGGTTGTGGTGGTAGCCACCAACTATTGTGAATGTCTAGCCTGCATTCACAATGGTCGGCACTCGACTGTGAACAGCTTGTTTCAATCGAAGTGCATTTTCATTTCGAGCGCCTAAAAGCGGGCCCCAGATTTGAGCAGCAGCGCTTAAGCACCTTGAGCTAGAGTTCGTTTTACTTTCTTTTCGACCTGTCGGCTGTACGAATTCAGCACAGTTTCTTTTACCACAAAACCACAGATCAAACTTTTTTATAAATATATTTCTTTTGAACAAGAAAAATGGAATGATAACAAAAAATAACTGCACAATTTTTAAGCCTTTGCATCGAGTACTTTTGGTTTCGTTTCTCTTTAGTTAATTCAGTTTTCTTTGCGTATCAAACAAAAGCAATCGAGCCTGTATCTCGCTCTGTCTTCCTAAGTTCCGAAGTATTGGTTTTGCTCCACTCAATACACGTACTCAGTACACCACGAACACCAACAACAACTCTTTCTCTTTCAATAGTTTATGCTTGCGCTTCTTAATGCTTTCAACGATTAAATTATCCACTATCGGCATCATTGGCTTCTATTACTTATTTTTATCTCACTTTCCTGTATATTCTCTCTCACTTACCTTTGCGTTCTCTTAATTCTCCATACCTCTCACTCACTATTCTATCTCTCACCTAGTTTTTCCACCTCTTCACTTTAACTTATTGCTCTTCTTTCGCCGTCTATTCATCATCGTCATCCGCTTCTGTCCTTTGTATTGTATGGTTTCCTTTCTCTTTGTATGCTCTTCGTTTGAAATTTCCTCATCCCCATTGTATATGTTAAGATCTGTACTAAGTCTTTTTTCCAATTCGGTTTTCTCAACCTATGAAAAAACTTAAAAAACAAAATATTAAAGAAATACGTATAACAAAGAAAATGAAATAAATCTGTCAAATTTTAAATGTCTTATTCTTTCTATTTCTTTTGATTTCTTCTTTTGCTTTTTGCAATTTTGTTGAAACGCTTCTTCTCCTACTACTACTACTACTTCTACTACTACTACTCCAACTACTACTACTACTACTACATCAACAACAACCTCTGTATACATATATGTGGAACATACAAATACAACAACAACATCGCATTCACAATGAGGTAAAGTATGAGTTTGTTTTTATTGTTATTATTATTATCGTTATTATCGTTTGTGTTGAACATACAATTGAACATACATTTGGCAGCTCAATTTAGCAATACAGGAACTACGTACGAACAATGTAGAAACTTCTAGTAATTGCCTGATAATTGCCCGTTCGGCGAGGGATCCGTGGGACTTCGAACGGCTAGTCCTCTGAGTCCTGAATCCTCTGAAGCTGCGTCGCTTCGACTGCAAATCCTTTGCCCATAAACTGCAATTTACGAAACAAATCCGAGTTCTTGTTTATGAGACTCGCAATCGGCCAATAACAACAGCCATGAGCGCCTCCTGCCTCCATCTCGGAGAAATGGGGGTTAACCCGTGCACACCTCGTGCTACCGGAGCCTCCTAAGCCCCAGCCCAATAAATTCCATTGAAATTGAAATTATATTCGAGTCGCTAACAACTGCTTCATTTGAATTTATATCCTTCCCCAGGACACCCGCGGCTCCGGCTCCAGCTCCGGCTGTACTCCGAAGACCGACAGATAATCGTCCAGATCGGACGAATGGAGACCGGGATCGGAGGACGGAGCTGCACATGTTTTTAATGCATTAGAGACAACCGTTTCCAGTCCTCTGCCCTCTCCTTTCTCACTCTCTGGGTCCCATTGGGCAATAAAACACATAAACGTCTTCGAAACGTTTCACATTTGAAACTTTTTCGTATTCTTTACTCGCCATCGTTTATCCTTTTTATGTGTTTGCTCAGCTTGTCCTTTGAGTCTTTAACGCATCCTTCGAAGTGGTATTTTATGCTTTTGACATGGAAAATGAGATTTACGTCAGGCCATTTGCCATCAACATTTGCTCGTCTTCAACGTGCACATCCCAACCCCCCCCCCCCCCCCCCATTCTCAGTCATAACGAGGGGTGGGCGTGGGATGAGTAGGAGACGGTTTTATTTATTTCCTCGCAACATCCTGCAATATTCACGTTAAATCCCTGCCAAGTTGTGATTATCCTGACGACCTCCGGAGGGTTTTGCATTCGATTTGTTCGGTTTGTTTAGGGAAGAACCTTTAAAGAAAATTGGATCATTGGGATTCGACGCCTTTTTCAATATCATTATTTGCAAGGAATGGCAAGGAACTATGTTGCCATTCAAGAACAATAGTAATATTAAGATTCGTATTCATTAAATTATGCCTGCGAATCCTCTTCATTGATTGTAACCCAGTGTCCTTTCTTGTTTTCTTCAAATCACTTAATTCATTTGGTTAATTCAATTGGCTTCGTCATGCAGTTCCCTCTGCCGGGTATTAGAGGCTTCACGACTAACTATCAATTAAGCCATTACCGAGTTCTCGAAATATCGGACACCCTTACCGGGGGTCTGACCTAATGGCCACCGAGACCTAGGCGAGCTTCGAGTGAGAATTCTCTAGAGAAGTCCCGGGAGGAGCCAACAATTGAATCTTGGCACCGCTCAGATTGAGATGTTCTGTCGAGCGCTGTCTGGCGACGCACATCTCTGAATTCTTCTCGTCCTTCCCGTTGTCCTTTCAGATGCTTCCTTGTAATTAAATTAATTGCATCGGCTTCTAGCCGTCGTCCTTGACTCCGAACTGTATTGAGAATATTTTCAATTTACGTATTGTTACATTTGCATATTCCGCAGAGACATGTGTGCGTGTGCTTGTGTATGTGTGTGAAGAGTGAAGTCAAGGCTGCGACAGAGCTCTTATCCTGCCTACAGGCTTCACACACTCACACATAGATACACGCTCGTTTAATCTCACTGAAACAGATATTTATTTCCATTAGAGTATCATGTGAGGAGCCTAGTCTCTATCTTGCTGTGTGTGTGTGTGTATGTGTGGTTGAGTGGTTCTGTGTGGGAGTCCTACAGGCGTGATAAGCTTAATTGGTAAAGTAGCTTTCCATCTAAGACAGCACGTTGTTTTTGTTGTTATTGTCCTCCCCATAGTTAAATGCGATCCTTGGAGATCTGAGAACTTCTCTTTGTGCTCGTCGGAGGCTTCGCTGATCAAAGTCAATGCAGTCGAGAAGAAAAGGCTTAAATAGAAATCATACCACGCGTTCTCTCTCTTTTTCTGTCACTCACACTCCCTCACGCGGAAGATAGGCTTAGGAGAAAAAAGCTCCTCACTCTCAACACAAGCGGGGATCCGGCGGGACTCGGGCGCACTTCAATTTTAATGTATTGTCTGCTCGATGTCGTTCACCAGGGCCATGACAAAGGCAGATCCGCAAGACAAAGGAGAGCACCTCGCAAGCAATTTGTCAATGGCCGCGCCTTTGTCCGGAATCTGATAATGAAATATTTTGAGACCATGTCCCTCCCGGAATACCCATCTCAATCGGACAGGTGGCATCGCTCTGATGGTGCTCCCAGGGGCCTGTGACGCGCCCACTAAGTGTTCGTCCAAAAACCAACTTTGGCCAATTGTCTCATCGACAACAAAGGCTGCGGCTTTTTATAGACCTAATTTTTGGTGCCTCAACTATTGGACTAAAAGACTCCTGGTAATTGATCAGCATCTCATTGGAGGCTATCGATGTCGGGAAGAGATCATTAGAGGCAGATCCGATTGAGCATTCTTTGTCTTCTTGTCGCCAGAGTCCGAGTAGAAGGAGTGCAAGACGAGCCTCCAAAAAGGTTTTTCGGTTTCTGCTTCTTCTTTCCCTGGTCCACGTATTTCCTCATGATGCTCCATCATAGCTGTCGAACATTTTATCTGGCGTTCCAAAAAACGCTTCATCCCTAGATTAATGGTCTCATTAAATTTGCATAAATATTCGCATATTCTTGTCGGGGTCTACGTGCCCCAACTTTTTGCTCTGGCATCAAGTTCGACATCGCGTTTTCCAAACATGCTGGCGGGGAACTGGGGGGAGTCTGAGACGAATGTTTGGCATAGGTTTTGTGCTGAAAGAATTTCAGGAAGTTTACTAAAAAGGGAAATTCCCAACCGAAACTATTTTACTCGCAGGAAATTAATTAAGAAATTTTTGAAATATTTCCGCACAAGACAAAACCCCACTGCGACAACGTGAACTGAAGGACAAAGACGTTCGTTCTCCATGATCCGTGCGAGGAGGACGAGGGGTCAAATCGGATGGGGGGTGGGAGGTGGCGGGGCAGGAAACCGAGCGTGTCGCATGCATCGTCATTGCGATGCTCGTCGCTGCCTTCGAACGCACTTCGAGCGGAGCCGACACTTCAGAGGCGTCCCTAAAGAAGGGGCGGGCGCTCGAGGACAGGGCTC
This sequence comes from Coelopa frigida, assembly GCA_017309665.1. NCBI lineage: Eukaryota > Metazoa > Arthropoda > Insecta > Diptera > Coelopidae > Coelopa > Coelopa frigida. Next base: position 13,953,928 of record CM029561.1, on the reverse strand, counting down.
TCGAGGAGGATGGGGATGGCGTCAAAGAGTTGCCTCCGAGCGGCGCTCGCTTCGCACTCCATTTCAGTCCGTCAGCCGCAGACCCCGACAACCGGGGCGGAAGCGCAGACCAAGAGATGTGGGCAGATGGTGGGACGTTATGTGAGATGACAACGAGAATGACGATGGCGATGATGATGATGAGCACGAGAGCAATGGGAGTGGTTTTGAGAAATATCATTGAATTTCCCTAAGATATGTATGAATGAAAACAGTTCTTCGTATGATATTCCTTTTTAATGTTCATCTCCATCCGTTGGCGAACGAGGTTCTCGTCTTCCTCTTGTTTCGTCCTTCTCTCGTCTCGTCTCGAACTCCTCGTGATTCGCTCTGTACCACAATCGTCCTTGTATTTGTGGCTGTGTGTCAGGGGCGTCACTCACACATAAACACACACACACACGCAAACAGACGCACACTTTGTCATTTCTCGTGCTTCCTTGATTTTCTATGACTGTGCATGACATATGCTCTCTTCCTCCCTCCCTCTCTCTCTGTCTCTCCCCCTGATGTGACCTATTGTTGTTGTCAATGATATATGTCGGATTCCTCCCACCGCTCACAGTTGGCCTTCACACAAACAATGCCAGAACCCCTGATCCCGCCCCACAACTCGACTCCTCGACGGGCTTCTCAAGACGGCTCTCAAGAGTCCTCTCGCATCATTCACCCACATATTTCCAGAGCAACTTCTCCTCTCCTCTCCTTCACTTTCACCTCCCTCTCCGTTTCACAGTCCTTGTCTTGGCTCCTGTCTTTCGCCATCGCTCTGCCTGCTTGGGATTCCTCCACATCCTGTCGCTCTTCCTTCGGTGTTCGACTCGTGCCCGCTGCAATTTTTCCAGGAGCCGAGCTCTGCATATCCTAGCGTCCCAAAAACGTCGTTCCATAATTTATTCCCATGTTTTGCAAACCGCAGACAGACAGATGGACGGGCGGACGGAGAGACGATAGTGGAGACGATTGGACAAATGGGCAAACGGACGGCAAAATTTCGCTCTCAAGAAGTCCTCAAAATATTTAACGAAAACTCGTTTCCTCTTGTTCCTGGTCGTTATCGTTCGGTTTTGTTGTGTCTTCCGTTTGTTGACCATGATTTTGTTGGTGTGGCTCTCGTTCTTGGAATTCCTGCCTCAGAATTGCAGCGCCCGACTCCGCCGATCATGGTTTATGCCCTTTTCCCATGCGGCTCTCACATAAAAATACTCCAGGTCCAGCTTCATCTTTGTGCCTCCTTCCTTCTGTCTCCATTTTTGGTGTCCTTTCGTTCACAAGCCGGAAATGTCTGGCATCGCATGTGCGGTCGGTTGATTGTCAAACTTTCGCCACACTCTTCGCCGCCTCCGTCATCATGGTTCACTTCGCCACCTTAATTTCTCTCTTTCTTGAATCGAGTGTTTCGTGTTGTTGTTCTGTTGGTTTCCTTTGCAAAAAGGAGGACAATTTTGACATATTTTGCCTTTGTTTATGGTTTTATTAGTTGTTCCTCGGCTCCAGTGTCCTCGCAACGAGGCGCACGAGTACGTGTACGAGGACCCTCGGCCCTAGAAAATAATTTGCATATCGTTGTTCGCTTTCCCTCACCAACTCCTCACCGCCTCCATCCTCTCGAGATTTAGGCGGAGCGACAGGTCACGGGCCGTAGAGAGACGAGGCGAGGCGGCGAAGTGCGTTTTCGATGCGATTAAATTAAATTCTTGACGCACTCAATCCCTCATCGAAGGATTGCGCCGTTTTATTGAATTCCACGGTGCCTCCGCCGCAACCGTCCGCTCAACCTCTATCGCCGGAAGTCGTCCGAGGCCATTGAGTTATGCGAGGTTGTCCCTATTTATTGGTTTCCTTCCTTCTCTGCTCGAAAAGGCTGGAAGAGCACTTTACAAATAATTTTTATGATCCCGTGCTTATCGGAAGCGGAAGTGGGTCGGCCTGAAGATTTCCTCAATCTACGCCAACCAGTTTGAGATCTGTACTAAAAATAGCATCACTTGGAGTTGTTGTACTTTTTACTTATTGCTGTTGTTGTCGATTTTATTGCGAGAACTTCAGGGAACTTGTAGGAAATGACTTTCATTGAGTGGATGGGGGTATATTCAGGGATCTTCTTCTTCTGGACCCTTACCTGAACTTTATCCGATTATTGACATGAGTTTAACGTGGTTTAATATAATCTAAATACCCGCATCTAGTTGGATGCTCCTTGAAGTGCTCACCTGAACACAATTTTCGGACAATATTCCGGAATGAATTCAAAAGGGCTTTATTCTTGCTTAATGGTTGAGCATTGTGGCCGCCTTCATGTCTCTATCCCTCTCCTTCTCAATGTCTTTCTCACTCTTCCCACTACTTCAAGGAAGAAACAAACACCTGCTTCGTACGGGTTCGCCCACAGTTGGAGAAGGAAGCCACAATCGAAGAATGGAGAGGGACGAAAGTATGGAAGTGTTGAAATTACAGCAATAACAACTACAACAATGGCAATAATATCCCCACAACAAAAACGAAATAAACGACAAAATTAAATTCAACAAATTTTTTTGCAGTTGTTGTCGAAAACTTTTAAACAAACACAAGGACGAGAAGAACGACAACAACAATAACAGGGGTTGTTTCAACAGCAGTCGTTGCTGTCATTGTTGGTCTCATTATCATTGTTGTTGTCATTTTCGTTGTTCTTGGTATAATTGTCGCAGCTTGTGTTGTTGTTGGCGGCGGCATTTAAGCCAGCTTTCGAAGTCCATATTTGAAGAGAAATCCGCTTAACTGGGGGCGTGGGTTGCATGTGTAAGTGAGACAGAGCGATATAGTGCGGCTGCCATTAAATGAACGGCGTCTCACGACCCAATTAGAGAGCAGTGGAGCACCGGAAACGGAAATGCGCTTATTTTCTAATTGTTGTTAATAGACTTCGACTTCCGGCACAATTAAATAGTGAACACGACGCACACACTTCCCGAAAACACACCCACACTAGGGCGTCGTTGTGGTTGTTGGCACGCAAACACCAACACACGACATGCATTTGGAAGTTGCAACGCACACATGGTAAAAGGGAGTTGGTTCGTTTTTCGCCAGTTTGATTTCATTTTCGGGTTTCAACAACGAACAACAAAAGTGAAACAAAAACCGAAAACATTCCAGTTTTCTGCTGTCAATTGCATTTGCGTTGTTGTCGTCATTTGCATATATATATAGACATTCATACGTATACATCTATATGTGTATTTGCATGTTGTGTACGTAAGTGTGGGTGAGCGATTCTTGGTCTCTGCTCGAGTCATGCAATCAGCATATTTTCTGATGTGTCTTAAAGCGGAAATTAAATCTAGGACGGCGAACGTCGATGTCAAAACAACAACAACAAACTGCCAAATACAAGTACAGCATCCTTACAACAACACCAACTTGTTTCCAACACTCTCGCACACTCTCGTACATGCCCCACAGTCACATGTGACATGTTGGCAGAAACAACTCGAAACAACTTTGCATAAACCTATCCTCCAACGCACAGAAGCACACGATACAGACGCACTCAGCGACAACATGTGAAGCAGAACGCAGAATACAGGGTGCAGGAATAGGGTTCGACCCTTGAACACTCCATAATTGCTCTGGTTCTGTCGAAGGCGAGATTTTTAGCTGCATAGGTCGACGAGGTCTGAGGTCTTTCTTATTGCAGAGTAAAAGAAGAAAAACGACTTGCTTTCTGAATGAACATTGAACGAATGATCAATTTTATTTTCACATTTTTCTCTATAATATAAATTTCATGAACAACTCATTTTGTTCGTACAAAGTGTTTTTAACAAGTGTTTCAATACCCCCACTCGAACAAAATTTACTAAAAAATTAAACCCATCATATTTGAACAATATAAATGTTTATCTGCTGGTACCGCTTTAGTTAGATTATCTGCAACCATTTTATCGGTTCCAACTCTGGTAAAATTTACAATATTCATCTCCTTCTTCTCACGAATAAAGTGATGACGAACATCAATATGTTTCGATCTTGCCAAATATTTGTTTGTTGATGCCAAGTGAACTGCACTCTCGTTATCGCAATATATTTTTGTAGCTTCTGCAGTACTATCAGGATTCAACTCTTTTTCTAGCCCTCGAATCCATAACACCTCCTGCGTCGTAGCGGATAATGCCATATATTCCGCTTCTGTGGTAGAAAGTGCAACAGTTGGTTGATGTTTAGTTGCCCATGACACTGCACCACCTTGCAATTTGCATATATATCCTGTTACCGAACGCCTCTCGTCCATGTCACTGGCCCAATCTGAATCGGAATATGCAAGAAACTCACCGTTTCCACGTTTACTAAACTTTAGCTTCGCTGATTTTGTTCCTTTGAGATATCTTAATACCCTTTTTACAGCAGACCAATGTTCCTTACCAGGATTGTTGTTAAACTTGCTCAACCTATTTACCGCAAAACAGATATCAGGACGAGTACCTTGAGACGCGAACATCAGGCTCCCAATTGCTTGTTGATATGGTACTTGTTCCATCTCTGACTTTTCTTCTTCTGTTTTCGGTGACATCTCTTTTGATAATTTCACATTTACATCAATCGGTGTGGATATTGGATTACAATCCGACATGTTAAACCTTTTCAAAACCTCATCAATGTATGCTTCTTGATCTAGTGAAATGCTGTCCTTCTCATGAGTAATGCGAATACCCAGACATTGTTTTGCTTCATCTAAATATTTCATCTTGAATTCTTGCATTAATTTCTTCTTCAAATCTTCTCGATACTTGTAATCATTGCTAAATATTAAAATGTCGTCAACATATATAGCAACGAATGTCATTTTTCTATTGCAACGATTATAATAAATGCATGAATCTACTCTTGACCTCTTCAGTCCGAAATTTAGCAAAGCCTTATCTAATTTCGTATTCCATACAAGACTAGACTGCTTTAAACCATAGACTGCCTTCTTCAGTTTTAGAACTTGACCAGGTTTTCCTATTTGAATTCCTTGAGGTCTCTCGACATAAATATCTTCGCTCAGCTCACCTTGAAGAAATGCTGTCACAGCATCCATTTGCTGTATCTCCAAACTGTACTTCGCTGATAATGCTATTAAATATCTAATCGATGAATATCTAACAACTGGCGAATATGTTTCATCATAATCTATGCCTTTCTTCTGTGTAAAACCTTTTACAACTAATCTTGCCTTGTACCGAATATTGTTATCTTGCTCTTTCTTGAGCTTGAATACCCATTTCGACTTTATTATATTTGCATTTTTTGGCTTCTCTACACTCTCCCATGTATCGTTCTCAACCAATGAATTTATTTCATAATTCATTGCATCAATCCATTTCTCTTTGTCACTTCTTGACATTGCATCATCTACGCTTACAGGATCTTCGTTGAAATCATTATGTTCAGCAACATAAACAACTTTCTCCTTTTGAGCTAACCTCTCGCTTCTGCGCAAAGTCGGAACAATTTCATCTGGTTCTTCGAAAATCTCTATGATCTGATTATCCCCCACTTCAGGGTCATCATGAACCAATGATGAACATGAACCAAAATCACTAATGTTTCCATCTACTGACTTGTTCTCGACTTCTGCCCCCACTACAACAGCATACGTCGGACAAATCTCAACATCTTCTGCATTTTTCTTCTTGGCGTAATGAAACTCATTTTCATGGAATATGACATCTCGAGTAACAAATACCTCTTTTCTTTTTAAACTATAGACCCGAAATCCTTTAGATGTCATAGAGTATCCAACAAAAATGCATTTCTCCGATTTGAGATCTAACTTGCGACGTTTTTGTTTAAGAATATGTGACATAGCAGTACTACCAAAGATTTTAAAATGACTTACATTTGGTTTACGCCCAGTCCACATTTCTTCAGGTGTCTTGAGAAGTTTCTTATGCGGTGACCTGTTAATTAAATAACTTGCACAATAGACAGCTTCTGCCCAAAAAAATTTTGGCAAACTTGCTTCACTCATCATCGCACGAGCCTTCTCTAGAAGATTGCGATTCATCCTCTCTGTCAAGTCGTTTTGCTCAGGTGTGAATGGTACTGATGTTTGGTGAATGATACCACAAGTTTTCAATTCTTCTTTCATTGCGCGATTGACATACTCTCCACCATTGTCTGTTCTTAAAATTTTGATTTTTGAGCCTTGTTGATTCTCAACTTCTGCTTTAAAATACCGGAAACAATTTATAACAGAATCCTTTGTTTTCAAGAAATACACATAAAATTTTCTCGAAAAATCGTCAATGAAAGTTACAAAATATGCACTGCCAGCAATAGACTTCACTTCCATCGGACCACATACGTCTGAGTGTATGATCTCCAACACTTTGGATGCTCTTGATCCCTCTGATGGAAAACTATTGCGATGTTGCTTACCTTCTGCACAAGATGCACATGCGACTGACGGCTCTCCTTTCAAATTCACGCCTTCAACGTAACCTTTGACTAACAGTTTCATGTTTTCAGGACCCAAATGTCCATATCGACGATGCCACAAATCGAATTCATTATTTTTAGCTACGTAAGCATTTTGCTCATTTGGGGTGTCTAACTTATATAGCCCGTTTTTCAGTGATGCTGTGGCGATGACTTTCTTCTTTGAATTTACAATTAGACAACCGGTCTCATTAAAAATTACATTATTTTTTCGTTCTATAATTTTCTTTATCGAAAGTAAATTAACACCCAACTCAGGAACATGCAAAACATCATGCACTGTTATGTTTTCAGTACCTCTTGGAGTCGATGCTAACAACAAAACTTCACCCTTGCCAACGACCTTGATTTTATTATTGTCTGCCGTCTTAATTTCGCCTTTGCATGGAATCATTTTTGTGAAATTAAATGCATTCGTCGTCATATGATCTGTTGCACCACTGTCAACAAACCACTCACCAGAGGTTCCAACTGCGCGATATGCAGAAAACATTGAACTTCCATGGTGATCTTTCTTGTCCCTTTTTTTCGATGGACAGTCAGCTGCAAAATGTCCTGTACCTTCACAATTGAAGCAACGAAACTTCTCTTTTGGCTTATATCCCTGAGACTTCTTACCACGCTGTTTGTTCTTAGTTAACAACGCTGCATTTGATGACGAAGACTCACAGGATACGTCTTGCAGCAACTTCATTTTAATGTTGTCGGCTGATAATGGCTTACCACTGCTTCCAATCGTCATTATCATTGGCTTGTAGATAGCGGGCAATCCCTTTAACAGCAAGCTTCCCAGCCACTCGTCGTTGACATGAAATCCGATATCGTTCAGCTTCTGGCTTGTAGAAACAATTTCGCTAACGTATGCTTCCACCGATGAACAGCTCTCCAGCTGCACTGAACAGAGTTTCTGCAGCAACCCGATCCTACGATCTAATCCGAAATCTTGATACAGCCCTTTCAATGTGCACCAAACGTCCCTCGACGTTTTAGCCTCTTTGACGTGAACATACAAACTTTTGTCCAGCGCCAAAATCATCTTGCAACGTGTGATGTTGTCCTTAGCAGCACCCACAGCCACACCTTCCTCAGGTTCGATGCAAGACCATGATCCGTCCAATTCCAGCTGTGTCTTCATTGCGAAACTCCATGTCGACCAATTCTCGGAGCCGACCAGTTTCTCCATCTGATTTACACTGGAAACCACATTCATTTTCGCGAATTTACAAATTTACTTTAATTTAATTCAAATCTTAGGTATGGAGGGCCCATAACCTATTGCAGAGTAAAAGAAGAAAAACGACTTGCTTTCTGAATGAACATTGAACGAATGAAAAATTTTATTTTCACATTTTTCTCTATAATATAAATTTCATGAACAACTCATTTTGTTCGTACAAAGTGTTTTTAACAAGTGTTTCAATATTTCTCTCTCACCCTGCGCGGTTATTAATGGAAATTTATGAATTTCCAATGAAAATTCAAATATCAATTTTACTCCGAAAATCCATTTAAATGGAAACATTTGCCATGCTGCAATTAATTGACTCTCAAACACACTACTCAATAAACATTATGAATAATATATTTGTTCAAGCCATCGAGCTTTTCGACCACAAAAAAATAAAGCAAATGTTACGATGGAATTAAATTTTTCAATTTCCATTGAATAACATACACATTTATACAACAATTAATATGTTCGAATATACTCCTTGACCTCGATTTTCGAGCCTATTTTCGTCTACAATGCTCATACTGTTTTCACTCTTTTGGCCCCACCCATCCCGCGGCCGCTTCGAGGGCGGCTTATCGAGAGCTTCAAGGACCCTTGTCGTCCATTGGTGCAAGGTGATGTAATTAAAGTTCAATTGAAATTCTCGATTCGGGAGAGAAAATTCAGCGAATTTTATTTCAGCTGGTAAATCCGCTTATAAATTAATCGCGGATTAGCGGGCGATTGATTGAAGAGATCCTGTTCATTCAGATTTACATTGATTTGAAATTTTCATCATTCAGTATTTCGAAGCGTTCTGACTATGTTGCCACTGAGTTTCTCGTTTAGAAATTTCTTCCGCTCTCTCTTATTTTTCATGCCAAAACCGTAGACTTAGCGTTTCTTTCGATTCGTCTCTTTTTCTGTCTCTTTAACCGATTGCTTTTACTGTCAATTCTCTCGATCGAATTAGAGCAAATCGATTAGTTTGAACTTTTTACCTTACCTTAACTTATCTTCGACAACGTTGGTGCTTATCTGCTTCTTGCTGATAACTCCAATGCTTCGCTTGGACTTGAAGTTTGGTAAACAAAACAAATGCCTCAGTTTCTTTTGCGAAATACACAAGGGGTTCCGCAACCGTTCCGAAGACCCCAAAGAGAAAATTACCCTAGAACAAGAATCTTAGATGAACAACCTTAGAAAAAGCAACTTAGGCCAAAATCGACTTCTATAAACTAGAGTCGTATACGGAAGAACCTTTTGTGAAAGGAAACCACTTAGTGTAAATCTCTCAAAAATAACTTCTGGCCGTGAGTTCATAAACTAAACGGCTATGAATAAATTTCTGCTCAACGTTTCGAATCCCTCGCGTGCCTTCGACAAATTTATCGGTGAGTGCGTAACAAATTTGCTACTTAATTGAATGTGGGGCACAATGTTACAACAACATCAACAACAATGTCTATAACAACAAAAATAACAACGACATTAGTAATATTCACAACACCAACAAGAACAACAAGATTAGTGAAAATAACATGCATTGTGGCGCTTATCTAATCTCGCATGCAACATTGGTTCGATGCTCGATGGCCTTTTCGACTGACGACAGCGACCAGGGAGGGAGAGAGAATTAAATAGACAGAGAGAGAGTGATGGCTTTTCAGGCGCCCACTAAAGAGCTGTCCGGGGTCGCACAGATAAGCGTTTCGACACGTCTGGTTATGTTCGCTGCCCACGAAGAGGAGGGGCGGCGAAAGCGCGGGAGGCGACCGACCGACAGAACACTCGATGTCCCGATAAGCCTTTTAATTGTTTTTGTACAACCAGCCACATGCACATGTTACTATTGCGGTTCTCACCACCCGTCGCCATCCCCCTCTCTCTCTCTGTCTCTCTCTTTGTTGCTCTCCCACCCGACCGAAATTAATCCGCCGCCGGCAACTGAAACTTTTCAATCGCCTTAGAGGATATTTAAGACCCACGCCCTACTCAGATGCACTCAACACCTTCGCTTTAATTTCGCATGAATTGCTCTTTGGTGAACCTCGTGAACCTCATCCTTCCTTCAACCCTACCGCCCTTCGTAGCGGGTGGGTCGATGAGATGGAGGCGGAAGCAAAGGTGGAGGCTTATTATGAAAACCCCTTGAAATACCTCGCGGTATAGGGAGAGAGAGATTTTCCTCGTTTTTCTTTCCTTTGTTGTTCGCCGCTTGTTGCAATTAATTAAAGGTCCAGCTTCATTCGGCCGTGACCGGAGCAATTGATGCCTGGTTTCGCTGCATCTTCTCGTCCTGACTACCTTTGTGTTCGTCCTTCCATGTCAGTGGAACAGCATTCCAGATTCCCTTTGGAACGTTAAATGCTCGCGAAATAAGCTCGCAGGCTCCCCAGAGCGCCTCCGCCTACTTTTTCCACTCGCCATGCGTTTGTCCTTGGTCCGTCATCTCCTGACGGTCGACGGTTATCTTCAAGTCCTTTGTGAGAAGTCCTTTCTTTTATTTGCATAGTACATGCGGGCATCCTTCGTTCTCCGTTCTTCGTCCTTCGCTCTGACTTTGCTATTTCTTCTATTGTGATGTTGGTCCTGTCATCGTCATCGCTATTGTAATTGTTGTTGCGTTTCTTCCATGGTGTTGATTGTTCTTCTTCTTGTTATTCGTATTCTTGTTGCTTTTGGTCTTGTTGTTGTTTTTGTTCTTGTTCCTGTTGTGTCCAGCAGCAATATAAAGACATCATCAGCATCATCAAGATCAAAAGAAAAGCCTTTCTCAAAGACATTTCATTGCGCGCTTTTCTCGAGGTTTCTCTCCGCAGCCGTCACCCTTCTGAGCATTGTTTGTGCCATATTCCTATTCAGGCATTGTTGTTGTTATCGCAACCTCACTCTCTCCTCGCTTCACTCTACCTCCCTCGCGGTCTCCCACTCAGTCATTCTCTCCGTGATTATTTCTACCCTTTGTTGTGTAGTTGGAGCTCCTGCTATCTCTCTTCCGCAACACTGGATGCCGCCGCACACAAAGGGTTGCTCCCAGTTCGGTTCCCCCTGGCCACCCCCTCTTGGCCCGAGGCACCCATCGACCCGCCACCCTCGGCCCACCCCCTTGAGAGAGGTCACTTGGGAATTTCGCAGGCGAGATGTAAATGGAAAGAAAAGCAGCAGCGAATTTAGAATTTAGAAATTGTTACGTAATTGAAATAATTTGGGGAAATTTTATTAATTAACAGTAATTGTTAGAAATTACAATTGACAGCTGAGCGAAGAAGAGCGAGCAAGTTGTAATTTACTTTAATAATTCATGAGACTAAGTTGGAAAGGATAAAGCGAAATTTTCGAAGCCATTTAAATAGTATTGAAGGAACGACGGCAAAGTCTCATCTCTTTCACCTCGTGATCTAAATACATTCTGAAAATATTTTCAGTATTTGAATAATTCCAAGTTGAACAATGTTTCTAGTGTATTTTTTTATCTACTAGCATATTTATCTACATGATTTAAGCCTTTTTTAATCCCTCAAACAAAACTTTCACTAATCATATCTATGTTCTTTCCTCTCTCTCTTTCATTGCAGGTGAGCTATTAAATAACTTTACACTAAATTGCCATGTTTTGTAAGTCCAACAAGCAACTAGTTTAAATTTTTTCTCAACAACAACAAAATGCGTAAAAATATCCTCATATCCTCCAAAATAAACAAAATCTATGAGAAATCCCTTTCACACTTTAATATGACCTCCTGAACCCTCTCGGAGGATGAACTTTGCGCCATCCCTGGTCCATCCCTCGTCTGCTTATCGGGGGTGAAAATGTCACTGTCCATATTTAATGGACATGGCCAGATAACGTCCATTAACGGCTTATCATCGTAAGCCAACTAACATGGGGGCCTGTCGAGGACGAAGGACGGACTGGGGTCCGGTCGTAAAAAACGTGCCCGCCCAAAAGCAACGTGGCTGAGGACGAGCCCGTGGGGCCGACAGCGGGATCGGAGCTGATTTCTAAATAAATAACCATTTATAATAATAACCTAGGATTGACCGGATGAAAAAGGGCGAGGGGGGCCGACGGAGAAGCCGTTGCTAATGACAGTCTTAAAAGCCAGTCCAGTCCAGCTCAGACGATCCGGCGATAATATCGACCAAGGGCAGATAGCCAGATGCAGTGCCCTGAGACGATAATCGCTCGGATCTGTTGTTGTAGTTGGCTCTCTAAAAATATGCCAAAACTTTCGAAAAGTTGTTACGATCTTTTTTTTTCTTCTGTATTTAGTTTGGTTTTGCTACTATCGCCTCTGTTTGTTCTTTTAATATATATTTTTTCCGGTCTTCGCTTGTGGGACATGTGAGGGCTTGTTCGGAATTATGGACGTGGAATTACGGACAGAAAGAGACAGCGACAGAGGGGGAAGCGATAGTGAGATGGACTGGGCTGTCAGCCGCAGAGAGTTTTAGTTGGACAGCTCGATGTTGGCAACTAAAAAGTTGACAGCTACACGATTCGTGATGAAGCTCCCTTTCTCTCTTGCTCTCTTTATATCTCTCTCTGTCTCTTTATCTCTCTCTCTATCTCGTTTCATCACTTGGCTTCTCGTTCTGAATTAGAAGGACGTGAATGAAAATGATGTGGGACAAAAGTGGAGCAGATTGGATTGAAATGGATGGGACGGACAAAAGCGAAATGAAATGAAATGGAACGGAAGTGAGATGCGATGAAATGAAAGTTTGCGACATCGCAAATAAATGATCTGAATGTTTGGTCGAGAGGGGCGAGGGGAGGAACGTCCAAAGCGAGAGCTGAAGCCCACGGCGGACTGTATCAAGGACATTTACAGGAAGTTTCATCGCTCGACAGCATTCAACTGCCACCAACAACAGTTGAAGTGAAGCGACAATGAGAATATGAGGGGAAATAAGCAAAAATTACAGCGCAACTTTTTCGTCGGAAATGACCGACAGAAAGGCAACAACAACTACAAATACAATAACAACAAAAACTACAAAAATAAAACGCGTTATTCAGTCCTCTCAAAGGGATCAAAAGTTGGAATAGATTAAAAATGTATCGCACAGAATTCTATACACAGTTTCTGATGATGATGAAGTGCTGTCATCCGACATACAAACAAAAAAGAAATCGAGAACAATTCTTGCTTTGTGTCTGACAGTTGACATCTCGATTGCGACAGTTCGGGCAAAATTATTGCGAACTCTCTCCTCTCGGCGGGTTCGGCCTGCCCCGTTGTTGGGTGCTGCGCCAAATCCCAACGAATTCCATCTACTCTCCGGAATTCTTTTGAGTGAATCCTCGCTTTAGCTTTTAGAGCGATTGTATTTTCTCTTGCTTCCATTCCGATACCAATAATGGAGACTAAATGATGCACCATGAAGATCAGATACGACGAAAATTTCGATAACTCCTTTTGATCTGTTAATTTCGCAATCAATGTCCCAATTGAGAATAGAATTCGTACGCGTTTGCCGTATATTTCCGAGTTCCTCGCAATGGATCTTTTCGATAAATTCCTCCAGTTGGCTCCAATCGCATCAATTGACTTCGAGGCACCTCAGAAACAAAACGACCTTTTGCCCTGGAATTTGCAAAACGATTTTTCGAAATATGTTGCAAAAATATTTCAATACGATTTTTTTCCCGGCCGCTCCGATGCCATTGCAGTCACGAAAGAATGTCACATGGCTCAAATTGAAACCCATCTCTGACGCCTTTCGTCGAATGCCGACAACACGGGATGTTTCGGAAAATCCCATCTCGAATTCTTTGGAAATGTAATTCTCTAGTCGGGGCTGGTGGACCGTGTACCGATGGCCGAGGGGAGGGGGAAAAACGAGAACTGCTGGCAGGACATTTTTCGAATTCTGCTCCCGTTGTTGGCCTGTTTCGCCAAGCAAACAAAAAAAAAATGGCAGCACAAAAATGAGGTGAAACCTTGACACATGAAAAGCAACAGCAGCAGCAGTTGCCGGCAACATATTGCAACAACATGTCAGCATTGAATGTGTGTTGAGTTTGTTCGGTTCTCCTGCTCTTTTGAAATAATGAATATATTTTTGTTTTTGTTGTTACTGTGGCCATCATTTAAAAGGATGCAAGTCCTTTGAAGAGCGAACAAATGTTTTTTATCGTCGCTGGCAGCTGTCGCCTAGAAATAGGAATGAGTTGAAATACCAACATACAAAATACATACATACTTACAATACATACAAATATGTGTCATATATGTATGTATTTATGTATATGTTCGCTTTCGGACAAACTTTTGAACGTTCGCTAAAAACCATTCAATTCAAAAGAATTTTAATGAGTTTTTCCCGCACCCTCCTCTCATTCTTCTCTCCACATGCTGACAATTCACACACACACACATTTCAGATACCTTCTGCCAAAACTCTCAGTTATTAACAAAGTACCTACGGCGTTGCCATATGTTTTGCAGAAATTGCGCTAATTTGTGGCACGTTCTTCACCTCGGTCTTCGAGCATCGCTTCGCCTTCGATTTCGTAATTAAAACTTTTCGTAAGTGAATTCCAGAATTCAATGACTCCGAGCAAACGGTAAAACTCCACCGTGGGATGGATGGATGGAGATTTTCTAAATAGGCGACAATTGAATGTTTTCGCGTCCTGCTTCAACGGCCATCAAATCCATTCTCAGAGCACAGATTGAAGCTCATTGCCTCTTACGCAATTCATGCATGCACACTCGAAATAAGATATACATAAACTCAAACAGATATAGATATCGACAAACTTATACTGATGTCCACGAACTCACATTGACATCGATAAATGCTGTACGACAGAGAGGGAGAAAGAAAGTAAGTGAGTGAGCGAGATAGAAATAGACCGGGTGCGATTTATTGGCAGTGCCGCTAAAGAGCTTTCATAAAAGAAGCGATAAAATATGAACAACTACCATGGACAGAGGGGGCGGGGAAGAGAGAGATGAACTACTGGGAACAAACTCTACGTACTATCGCCTTTTCCCTCACTCGTGCCTCTCTCCTCCCACCAACCAATCGAAGGGTCCTGCAAGTTCGCTGCAGCGAGAATTTTTATGAAAAAATTTCGCTCGAATGAAATGCGAAGAGACTTCAATGAATGTAGGGTATGTGTGTGTGTGTGAGTGTAGTGGATATGTCAGTGTGTGTGTGTGTGTGTGACACCACTTAACATCACTTGTCACTTTTGGCAGCCAACACGAGCGAAGTGTCAAAAATAAGTCGTGCAACATAATAAAAATATGAAAACAGCGAAATCCTTTTTCTCAGCCAAGTACTTTCTCCGCCCACTTTCGCCGATCCCTTTCCGCCACGCCCTTCGTATTCTCGTTGTCCCAAACGCGTTCTTCCTTCATTGCTTCAGTCCTTTCTTCCTTCCTTCGTTCGTTCATTGTGCTTCTTGCAGACAATTCCCACAACTTTCATTTATGATTTAGAATGCGAATGACACAACATGTGGCGACGGTTCCTGGAACAAGGACCAAGCGCCTCCAGCCTCCCGACTCCACCGCGCCCACGTCCTGCTCAAACTTCTCTAAGACAAATGTCTCAATATTATTCGAATCACGTCGTGTGCAAATAAATCCGCCCGACTCCGGCGCCCACCCACTTGCGACTGGGCAGAGATTGCAATCGCTTCACAATGCACAACACTCTCGCCTTCCACTCATGCCTCTCGCCATCTCTCTCACTCGCTCGCTGCCTCCGTCCTCCTCTCCGTCAATTGTATTTGGATCGTTGGGTGCGTTTGTCTCGTTGTGTTCGCGAAAATGCTGAGTTATTATTTTTTCCTCTTCCGTCTCGTCTTCTCTCAGCAATTGTCGCAGAGTGAAATAAAATTCCAGTGAAATACGCTTTTATGGCTATTTTCTCTACAGAGTTTTCATTTCTTCGATCTGGTCGTTGAGCTAAAGGATACTGCCGGGATTTATCGATGGACACTGTCTCATACTTTGAATCCACTTCATTGAAGAGCTACCGAAGGATAACAAATAAAAAATATTGACGAAAATTTCTCACAGCATATGTTTTCTGGCAACTTTCTGCAAACCACAGAGGAATTACTTGGGGACGAGAAGTCGCCGGCGATAATTCATTCACATACTCCTTAGTTTTTAGATCCAGTTGGTCTTCGACACACGGTTCTTGTTGAAGTTTCCACACTCTCCACCCCTCGATAGCCGCGTTTTTCAAGCTCGACATTGCGATATTGAAATTTCTGCACACTCGTCTCGCATTCCATCAGGCATCGCAATAACTTGCTTGATTTTTCATCCATAACTCACAACGACAAACTCGACGATAACGACAAAAACAACAACAACAATCCGAACATCGACGACAACAAAGCCAACAATAAAAACGAAACCGAGAACTTATGATGTGAAATTCCTTTGAGTGCCAACAGTCGACTGTTGACTGCCAACAACTATTTGAAAAAATTTGCATTAATTCGTAATATTTCAAAAGGACTCCACAAAGTGCCCCCACAGACTCCATGACTGCCACGCCCACTCTGGCCCCCCACCCCCTCAGGGGTGTGATGTCGGTCGAGATCACGTTTAATATATTTAATGCGTTTCATTGAAACGTGACTTCTTCCGGCCACTGGGCGGATCCGTTCTTCCTTCCTTCATTCATTTTCATCTCGATGTCTGTCCATCTAACCGACCATCTGTCCGTTCTCTCCGCCCCTCCGATGCTTCATCCATTCAACGGTCTCCCTATCCATTTGTTCGACTGTCCCACCATCGGACTGTCGCTGTGCGATTTCGTGAGTGCCGACGATGGTTGATCTCGGTGTTGGTCAGGGTGTTAGTGTCGTAGTCGGAGTCTGTGCCTGTGTCAGCGATAGTGTTGTCGTGGGTGTCAGTGATGGAAATGATGCCTGCGTGGCATACAAATGATTTTTCGGTTTCATAATCCGATTTATTGCGAATCGTCATCCGAATGCGAGCGAGTGCAATAATGAGGATATTGCGGTTAAACCGACGGGAATTCGTTGGCGACAACAAAGAAAAGAGCAGAGAGATAAGGAGAACGAGACAGATGGCATGAGTTATGAAGGGGGCGAAAGGGATGGTTTTTACTATATTCCATTGCGATTGTGGAGTGAAATTTATTCGCCTACTTCGAGGCACTCTTTTTGTCGTTATTACTTAACAAACAACTATTTTCTATTTTTTTACTATTTTCTGCTCTTCATCTCATACCTCATTATGTCATATTAATTTCCTGACTTCTATCAGTCCTTCCCACCACTTCAGTTTCCGCATATGAAACTCTCTTTTGATAGAGAAACAAAAGCAAAAGAACCACGCCTTACTGAGGATTAAAACTGAACAAATCTGCAAATGAAATTTTGTCCTCGAATGTCATGAAAAATAATTTAATCAGAGCCGGAAAGCAAGAGAGAAGACAATGACAGAGAGACGAAGAGCCGGGGAGGGATGGCGTCAACTCAGAGAGCGGTAACGAAGTTACGGAAAAGCAGCGACACATGCCTAATTGCTGACATACGCTTTCGCACACATGCACTCCCCCGACGCACACTCCCACAGACAGACTAAAGGACGGACAGACAGACATCAGCCCAGACAGACTCAAGAGGCCCCTAAAGACTCGGCCCTGGGAAGAAACACAAATCATTGCGAGGCTGGAGGCAGGAGGCAGCAGCAGGAACTCAACCTACAACATGTGGCATTCGTCTTGGGCTCCTCCTCGGATCCGCCCCGCCCCTTTTTCGCCACCGTCTCTCACGCCTACGAGGCCTCCTGATCCCACTCGTTGCCACTTCGTTCCGCTCCTGCTGCTCCATTCCGCCATGGTTGCTTAGCCTCGGCTTTGCGGCCGCCTCTCCTTCGTCTACTCTTCCTCGGCCCTCGTTCTCCTTCCTTGACTTCGTCTGCGACGGAAGCAGGAATGAAAGAAACTCCTGAATTTCCAACGACGTGTATCGGGGGAGCGGCGACGAAGGGCACAGGAAAAAAGACAAGAAGCAAGCCAAGACACAAGGATAATTATCACCATTCAGAGCAGGACGCACGCACGCACACACTCAGAGATGGTGAGAGACGGGGCGGAGATGGAATGGGAGGGAGGAGACACGCGTGTAGTTAAAATCTAATAACTATCCTGATGCTGCTTTTAGGCACTCTCTCACACACACACACATACATGCGGGCGCTATAATTTGCAGTTCGTGCCTTTTAAGGACTTTTATTCTCCTTATTTTTTGCGTACGCAAAGGCGTGAACAGCTATGCAAAGAATGTCCTTCGCCCACCCGACCATTTTCTCTTCCGCCCCCCCGCCTCTCCACGATAAGGCAAGCGTGAATTGAGGAGGGATAGAGTGATGTATGGGGGGATGGAGCGATGGAAGGATGAATGGAAGGAAGGAAGGACACAAGACACTAATGCGCATTTTTTAGGCTTAGCTCTGGGCATGACATTCCTCCGCTCGTCCAGGATTAGGACAACCATATAGAGTGAGTTGGTTCGTTCTTGTTGTTGTTGCTTGTTGTTGGCTGTCGCCGAGAGGCGCCTTGGATTTGCGAGGGGACGTCGAGAAACCACCGACGCATCAGAAATGAACGTGAACTTCCGCAGCCGGAAGGCAAATCGCAAATTGTCGGCGAAACGAAGGTATTTAAGTAACCTCATCATCGCCGTGACACGCAGCACGACCCAAGGGGAAGTCTCGGCCACACCCACCCTCGAGGAGATTCTGATCCTCGAGCGCACCAACAACGTCTCGAGTTCGTCATTTAATGGCAGGAACAGAAAACCAATTGCGGAAAATCCGCATCCATCTCCCCTTCGTCTCGAGTAATCAGTGTCAAGACTAAGTCTCTCTCTCTCTCTCCCTCTCTATATAAATATCTCTCTTTCAATATGCTTTTTCCACTCTCTCCTCCTTTGCTTGATTTGCTGACTCTTCTCGGGTCAATTTAATTAAAAGGCTGCTCCGGATGATAACTGATTCCCATTTAAGCCGATCACTCGACGGGCTGATGCAGCAGCAGAGGAAAAAACAGGAAAAAGAATGGATGGAACAATAATGCGAATTTGTTGTCAGGATAATTGCTTGTCCGCCCTCGAAAGGATTAGAAGCGGGGATCCTTGAGAATTTCGCTGTTGTGGGTGATCGTGAGGATGTCGCCGGTTTCAATGTAACGATTTCCCAGAAGCACCTATTATTTTCATTGAAACCTATTATTCCTATTCCCACCTTATCCTACTACGCAGAAAAACATGTGTTTTATTTTTTAATGGTCATGGGATTGCGCTTAATGGAACCATTATATATGATATAGAGGTTATTATTATGTTCATAAAGATTTGAAACAGGCCATCATTTCAAAGGGCCACAGGACTCTTTAGATTTATATTTCCATTAATCTCATAGGTCATTGAATAGTCAATTTAGTTTTATATTTTCGACCCTCAGATAAGAATCAGGTCCCCTGAAAGTTCCAGCTTCAAATTAAGTTGTGGCAGTTGATTTTTTTTTTTTTTAATAACTAAGAAATCTCCCTTTTCACGTCTGAAAACCTTTTACAAATCAATCTGATCTACTCTACAGATCTCCATAAACACACGCATACGCTCCTATACGTGGACATTTTATACAATTCTTTGCATGTATGTATGTGTGTGTATAAATATCAAACGAAGACATTCCTTATCTCTGATCAACAACTCATTTCCGTTGCTCGGGCGAAAATCCTTTGAGAATTTCTTCTGAATTGAATTAGAAATCAATTTGCGAGAAAGAACACCACAACAAAGACAACAAATAAATAAAACGCAAAACGGAAAGAAAACAATTTAAAGAAACCCAGGCATCCACGAAGGAGTGAAATTTAACTTTGAGATTAAATTCAATCAAATCCATTGACTTTACTCTGTGAGAAACGACTCGAGGGCCGGTTAAATTCGCTCTGAGCTCAAATGTGAGTTGAGATGCAAGCAAGTCACTCATGAAGACGAGAGGAGAAGTTGAGTAGAAGTCGGATAAGTTGATTTGAACTCAATTGAACTGAACTCATTAGTCGAGTTTGAATGAGTTGTGTTAAGTTGGAGTTGAAATGAGTAGAGTTGAGATAAGTTTGAATTGAGATGAGTTTGAATTCAGATGAGTTTGAGTTGAGATGAGTGTGAGTTGAGTTGAGTCAAAATCAGTCGTCGTTGAGCTCGAGTCTGCGTCGAACGAAGAGAACTGAATGGACAAAAGCACTCAACCAGTAAAAAGTCAGTTGCTCCCACAGATAGGGGTAAAATGAACATCGTCTCCGTCATCGTCGTCGTCGTCGCCGACGTCCACGTCGTTCATCCAGAGTCGGTCGTCGTCGTCATCATCGTGATTTCCCCTGCGGGAATGGCCCAACCCCCGCCCCCTCTCCACCCTTGCGCACTCCTGCTCTCGTTCACTCGCGCTCTTTCTCTCACGCTCTCCTCAATCGGTCGCACGTTCGGTTCGTTCGGTTGATTCTGGCGGCTGCGCTCTGGACGCACCTGCTCTTGGCCAGATTCCGAATCGTCTCCGAGCGCCCCGCTCACCCCGCTCAGTCCTGCGCCCTGCGACGCAATTCGTCGCTCTTCCCCATTTCACCCCGACCCTCTCGCTCTCGCACTCTGTCGCTCACGCTCTCTCGGGCTGCGCTGGCTTCGTGCACATGTGACTGGAGCCGACCATGTGACTCGAACGAAGGCCGCTTCGGCAGCTCGCTCGATGTAAGTGGAGCAGAACACCGCCAACAACAACAATGGGAACGCGGATAAAGGAAAATGCCGCAATACTAAAGGCACCATGTGACCGCTTTCCGTTACAACGACTCAAGCAGCTGCGCAGTCATCGCAGCAGCGCCTCCCCCAGCACCCGCTCCACAGACGAACGCGGTTCCCGAGCCACCCCCACGAGATGCGGCGTCGTCGTCGTCGTCGCCACCACCACCGACGTTGACAGAGACTGCGACGCCGAGCAGAGCAGAGCCGAGCCGAGCATCCCGTCGATTCGCATAAAAACCTCAGGAAGTCGCAGGACGACTCCTACTCTCGTTCGCAAGCTCAACCGCGCTCAACACGGAAGCTGAAGGCTGCTGCCGTCAACAAAGGACACACTTCCCACGGAGCCCGAGTCCCGACGACGAGCGACGAAGGATCGCACGATAAAACCGAACAGAGCCGAACGAGCCTGCGACCCAAATGAACGAGTCCAGTTCGGAGTCGGCGGCTGCGGTGCCGAGATGGAGACGGAGATGGAAGCACGAAGCCAGCGCTCGTCTGTGTGCCAGTGTGTGTGTGTGTGTGCCGAGGTCCTGCGCCTCGGCTCCGACATCGTGGATCGTCTCGTGGTCCGTCCGTCCGGTCGGCCGCTGGCTTCGCTCCGACTTGAGCTGCCTGTCGAGCGGGCAGTCGTTGGAAATTCTTCGTTCTTCGCAGTTGAAAACGTTCGCCATGGCGTCCGCCAGTTCAGTGCACGGTGTGCGTCAGTGCCAAGTGAACCTAGCGACAGCAGCAGCAGCAGCTGCCTCAGTGGCCTCTCACTCTCGCACTACCACAGCTACAATTGAAACTGAACCTGAGGCTGAAACTACAACTGCAAGTGCAAGCGAAGCTACAACGACAAGCACGACTGCAGCGCGAACCACAACCAGAAGGACCTCAACTGGCGCCTCGCCTGCGAACACTAGTGATTCAACAACAACGACGCCAGCGAGAGCACTTGGCCTCAGTGGAGCCGCAATAGAACAACACAACACCAGCCATTGCTTGGGCCGCTCCGACGTTAGCTCCTCACTGCTGTGTCCACTGCTCCTCCGGCTTGCGAGCGGCGGGTAGTGCGAAGGGCCCGACGTTGTCTGGAGCGAGAGCGCCGTCGTCTTCGTTGGTCTAGGAGTCCAGGAGCCGCGCAGGGAGGTCGGCAGAACCCGCTCACAAAACGGACCCATCGGCGAGCTAGTATTCAGTGAACGCGCCAAGGAAATATGAATTTCATTGGTATGATTAAAACTATCATTTCTCATTTCGATCAAAATTTCCCCCATGATTCGATGTGTTAATTCGTTTCCGAAGTGCTCAAAATATTTTCAAAATTCTCTTAAACAATTCAAAATTTTGAATAACTACAAAATTGCAAACAAAAAATATTATTTCCCCTCAAATGCCGTATTCAAAAATATCCTCTTCCTTTCATATTCGTTTAATCCTGGCCAAGAAATTATAATGAATTTTTAAAATTGTTTCCATATGGAAATTTCTTTCATTCCAATTTGAAAAATCAAATCCGAAAATTCCCCATTTGATTCGACCCTCATTTGTTATATCCATGAATCGGCCACTGATTTTAATCTGCCAATTTAATTATGCTCCACTGTCTACTAACTTCTACTACCTCGAATCGTAAACTTGCCAATCGTCCGTTCTGCTCTTCGTCACCGGACGTTTTACTACACATCACACTCGACTCGAACTCCGTAAGTGTTGAAATATCTTTGCTCTAATTTTAGTTAATTCTGAATTTCCTTTATTGTTTAATTCTCCTTCTATACACATTTGATATTTATTTAATCTTCTCGAAAAAATTCTCCTAAACTTTTCGCCAAATTAATCTCCAATACTATTCTCAAATATATGCCAAATTTTCGCACATATGTTGGCTTAAAGCCCTAATTCCGTGTATGAAAACATATTCTAACGCGAGATTCCAACTCGTTACCATGTCGAACGTGTTTGGCGAGGCGCAGATTTTGGCCCAGTGCCAAGCGGCGGCTGCAGTCGGGCCATCGTGTCAGCGCTCGTTACGTTCTCTGGAGATTACGTAAAACTACAAAACACGGTCATCAGAGTGGCCAGATTTGTTGTTTATGGAAATTTTAAATAATTTTAAAATAACATAAAATATTATAGAAAATACTACGACTGATTTCGAAAATATCAATCAGGTCAGAATCAAAACTCTTGTCTGGTGTTAAGAACAAAATGTGTCCAACTGATATTGAACAAATCAAATTCCCGAACAGCTTCAATTGTCGTGTTATGTTTTTGATTGAAATCGCAGCCTGATTTCGTGTCAACCAGGCGGCAAACAGAACATCTGGCAACCCTACTACTACACAGCACTGTGCCACGTTCAGTTCGGCCTCTTCGCTCTCCAACTCCCTCGGCCCGAGCACGTTGCCCGAGTATTGATTTTTCATTCGGTCGAGGGTTCCTTCAAAACACATGCGAAATCAAGGTTTCCTTGGCCCGAGTGCTTTTCCTATGCCCTCCGCAACTTCGCCTTTATTCTCTTTGCCTCCGTATCTTTGCCTTTCGTCTCTTAGCCTTTCCACTCTTTTGGTTCTTCATCCATGCTCTTTGCTCTCGTTTCTCGATTTCGGCGACAACCGTTCGCGGAACGTGCTGAGAGCGTTGGAGCGAGCGGATGAGGGACGGAGGACCCCCAGCTGAGAGAGGCGGAAGAAGGCCGGGGGCTCCACGCTAAGATGGGTTGTTTTTCTCGCCCAGCGGGGCGCGTGGCGTCATGAGACGGAGGACGAGACGGAGGTTGGGGCGTCTGTCTGGGGAGAACGGCGAATTCGTGATTTAAAACGCAGTTGCCCCAAATTCGTGCGGCATACTTTCGGGCGCTTTAATGAGTTATTGCCGAGCGCCCGGTCTCTTTCGCACGCCCAGGACGAGACCGGGTTGCCAAATTTTCGCGAATGACCCGCAATTCCGCACATTTGGCGAGCAGCCAGAGCGCTTGCCACAAACGAGGCTCGTTTATGTGCGAGCGTATGTGTGAGAGCTTTGTGTGTGCCGTTGAGCGGCGACGTGCGGAGGAAGGACTGGGTGCGTTTAGACCTTGCTCCAATTTGATGATTTATTCACGAACCACTCATTCGGGGGCGGAGAGCACTTTAATTCAAATTAAACTCCGCCGCTGCTCGCTGGAGAGGAAAGATAAACATTTCACAGATGGAGTTCCAGGAATAAATCTCATTTCATTAGTATTGCGGCGGAGCGAATCCCTAAAGTTCGCATGGCGAGGGTTCAAGGCAGAAAATATAAGAAATGCGTGTAAATCAAGATAAATATGATGGATGAAGTAAGGGAATTGGACAACTAATTTAGGAAAGATTCCCACAAATACTCTTGGAAATGTTCGTGTACAAAAAGATCTGTACCAAGTTTTCGACTTCAATTCCATGTCACGCATCCGCCCCGTAGTCCACACAACTTGTTGCTGGACCTGCGGCATTGACGTGGCTCATCATTATCCTTGTTCTATTCTTCCTGCCCGTCGAAATGGTTGAATGTTTCAGAAAATTAGCAAATTTCACAATCGACCCGAAGTCCGATTCAATTGAAATTAAATTCGAATTGGCCGCAAATTGCATTTGTGGCCAAAGCAGTTAAATCTCACAACAACAGCGACAAAACCTCTGGCAAAAACATCAATTACGAGTGAATTTCAATTGCAAATACAATAATTTGGAATTAAAAGCTCGATTGCAGCAATTTTAATTGAAATAAGAATTAAAAAATAATAATTCACGGCATTAGGGGGAATTAATTGCACAGGATCAGACCACGGGCGCGGCGGGTGGCCGATAGAAAGCTGTCAGCGGTAATGGTATGGGTGCGTTTTTGTTCATGTGACGCCTGTCACACACACTCGCAGACACTCAAAGCAAAACACGATTTGAAACAAGGACAAAAGCATGTCGAGTATATGAAAAATTCCAAAAATACTCAAAATTCACCAGTTGTCGCTCTCGTTGTTGTTTCTGTAGCTGTGGGTTTTATTTGAGCTCGCCGTCATTCGCACGCACGTCCCATTGACATAGAAAATACTTCAACACGCTGCCTCCTCTCTTCAATTCCCAACAGAATTTCTCACGGTGCTCCAAATAGAAGCCTCTGAAAGTCCTCCGAAGATCCGTCGATGGGATTTTAAACGCCTTTAATCCAGATTTTCTTAAATAAATATTTTCAATCGACCACCGTGAAATAATTCCCCCGCGAATCGCATTAAAAGACTCAATGGGCCACGCCCTTATTCAGTGCAATTTAATATGCATTTTCACAACTCCGCGAGTCCTGTTCGTCCTGCGCCACTCCCTGCGAACCGAATAAATTATTGCTCATCCGTAAGCAGCTTTAACCAGAACAAAAAGCCTTTGAAACGAATAAAAAATTACATATTATTATATTCACTTGATGACGTTGTCGTTCATGAGTAATAAATACAGAAATAAATTAAATTTCAATTGATATTCATATGGAGTATGAGAGAGTGAAACGCTGGAGGGAGGAATGATGACAGGAAGAGCATATGAGTATCCATCAGAAGAAGTTCCTGCAGTCACAATTTTCGTTAAGAGAAATCGCCCAAGTAATTGGAATGAGCCATCCTTGAACAACTCTTCTCATTCCCATCGTCATAATTCCGTTGGCTCTCTGTCTGTTTGTCTGACTCCTAGTCTTCTCTTCTATGTTTGTCTGACTCTGTGTCGGTATGACAAAGTTCCAAAGTACCTCTCCATAAGCCGATTTCAACGAGATGTCGCCGCCTGCCCAGTAGTACTGGCTTTATACTCCGTTGACATGAGTCCTTGCAATCCCACTTGTTGTCGTCGTCCTCGGCTTCGCAAACACGAAAAGTCCAACCGCGAAACTCCACAGACGGTGGCCGCCACTCGCAGACGTTCCAACAATCGTCTCCTCCAACCGCACCGAACTCGACGACTCTTCTCGATTGGAATTTCAATGAATTTTAAAAGAAATATATAATTTCCGGTCACTTATTTCCCTCTAGCGTCCGATGCGCTTTCCAAGTCTTGACCGTCCACTCCTAACGGACGGACGGACAGCCAGACGGACGGCGGGTCGGATGGAATGGACCTCGAAAGGATTTCCTCCGTGCGGTGATTGGAATACCAGGGTGGCGGAGTTGAAGTTGTCCATGTCGTATTGTCGTTGTTGTTGTCAGTGGAGTTTTTTTCCTGGTTTGTTGCTGCTGCCTGTGACGTTGTCTCTGTGTTGTTGCTGTTTTTGTTGTCTCTTGGCATTACCGTACTTGTCCTACACCATTATTAACGAACATAACGACTCCTTCGTGTCGTTGTCATTGTTGTTGCAGAGTCCTGAGGCTCTTCCACAGAGCCAGCGCGAACAGGAGAGGGACGAAGGGGTTGTGGGAGGTCGACAGGCGAAGGGGTTGAGGAAATTAAGCTGACAATAGACTGAAGTGACAGTGGCAAGACTTGAGAATGAGCGCGAGCGGAAAGAAGAAGGAAGTGAAGAGCGAAAGGACAGCGACTCGGAGTCGGGTCGAGTGCCCGAAAGTATGCTGCACTTTTCAACCAACGAAGACACTGAGCGAAAGAGGCGGGACGCGCTGCGTGAGCGCCTCGAGGGGCTAAACAAATAACTATAATTGAATTGTGCCCGAGTCAGTCAATTAGGCCGCACGAGACGCGCCGCGTCGTGTTAACTCGATTTGTCGACCCGCTGCTCTGCGAGTGGCAGGAGGCGGCCTCAGGCAGCCCGCGTCAAGTTCCAATCTAAGGACACGTCGCCACGGGCGAGTCGTCCTCACACAGTTTGAGGCGCTCTTCATATAGAGTTCCGCAGGTGGGCTTCAAAAAACCGAAAGCTAACTAAATATAAGCCGGCAGCGAAGATTGAAGAGGCTTAAAGAGCCTCCTAGGATATCATCCATGGAGCCCTTTCTTCACGACGCCACGACTAAGACCCCAGGCAAGGTGGAGAACTAAGACCGAGGAACCTCAAAAAGCCCCAAGGACGAATTAAACGGCAGTACGACAGGCTTCAATTAGCGTTAGGGTCAAAAGTAATTGCATTAATTTGAGGCCAACAGCTGCGCACTTTACACTCGCCAAATTGGACAGCTTAAATTACTCCTCTACCTCCCCAGCCGTTGCGAGTTGCGAGCGGCAACTTCAGCGAAGAACCACTCAATCGGTGGGTATTCAATTTCCTCCATCTCCGTTCACGCCCATCTTCTTCTTCGGCTCTACTTCTGTCTGTTCAATAACCACTTCGTCTCCTTCTTTCGCTGGCCAATCGATTCGATGTCCTGAACGCCTATATATAACCCCTTAACTTGACTGCGTCCGTCCCCAACTGGTGGCTAATATGGATCGTTAATATTTTATTACCCTGACCACTTGCTTCGCCCATGTTTTCATTGGAGCTCGCCTCCGTCTCGTTCGCATTGATGTTGTTGTGGCCGTGTTGTCAACGGGCCCAGGATCCTATAAAACGTGTCCTGTCCACGGCACCTGAGTTCAGTCCGTTCGGCGAAGTCTGACAGTGCGGCGGCTGCAGGTTGCGAAGGTGTTGCGCGAATTCAGGAAAATGATCGACGGTTCGTTGGGGAGGGGTATTCTTCAATCCGCAGTGCGTCCAAAAGTGAAACTTATTTGGCAAAGTGCGTTGCTTCTACTTTGAGAGTCTCCCGCTCTCACCACTAACGATGTGAAACCACCATCTGGAAACGTCCCCCGGCAATGAAAACACAACTTCTGCAATTCTCATGGTAGTCGAACCTTTATTTTTCACATCGCCTCCCTCTTTGGCCACGCCTACAACACCTTGCAGACGTGTCGCGCGAACAATTGGTGGCCGTGACGGCAGCCGAACGTCCGTCCGAACTCGGGCGAATTGCGCGCGTAGCTGTTGACGAACGCACGGTGCACCCCGCCTTCGTCGCCCTCGCCGTACATCTGGCACTCGGTCAGGGCGCTGCCGATGAAGTACAGCTTGCTCAGCGACTGTTGCAGCCGCCCGGCCGCCAAGAGCCCTTCGAGCCGGCGCAGCTGCGACGCGTCCACCGTCCGCTGCCACTCCTCGAACGCCCGCAGCGACTGGGCCTGCGCCAGCAACTTCAGCACGAGGTCGTTGGCGTTGAAAGTCGTCTGAGTCTGATTCGCCTGAGTCTGGTTCATTGTCGCTGTCGTCGTCGGCTGTTGGCGGCGCAGACACTGCTCGAAGGCGGCGAACTCGCGCTCTGAGTCCATGCTGCGCCAGGCGCCGGGTGCGCTGGCGACGCTGCCGCCCGCGATCATCTGCTCGGCGAAGCGCTCGCCGACGAGGGCGTAGTTGAGCGGCGTCGTGAGGTTCTGCTCGCGCAGCAGCCCTCCGATGGCCAGGAAGACCTTCATGAACTCAGCGGCCGCCTGTGAGGAGGAGCCGGAGGCAGCGGTAGGCGTGGTCGGGAGGCGCTGCTGCATCCGGAAGCGCTGCACCTTCTCCAGGTTGCGATAGAAGTTGCGTCGCGTCAGCGTCAAGGCGGCGTAATCGGCGTCCAGCTTGGCGTCGCCGTTCAGCGTCAGGTGGATGACGCGGCCGAGGAACTGCTGCGAGTTCTGCTGCGTCATCTCGTCGATCCAGGGCGTGGCGGGCAGCAGCTCGTCGTAGGCCCGACCCAGGGCCGCGTACATCTGGGCCATCTGGACGCGGTCGAGGGCTGAGCGCTCGACAACGTGCTGCACGACGGGGCCGAGGTGGGTCTCGGCCAGCGTCTGGCACTCGGAGGCGCCCTTGTCTGCGGAGAGAGAGGTGGATGGTGTCAAAGAGAGAGGTGGAGAGCGACAAAGAGTGATGGGGAGAGAGACAAAGAGAGAGGTGGAGAATGTGTTTTAACTTACCCATTAGGTAATCGATCCACAGCCAGTTGAGCAGCCGCGTCAGCGTCGTGCGCTGCAGCAGCGCGAACATCTGCCTCAGCTGCGGCAGCCGGCGCACGCTGATCGTGTCCGTCTCCTTGAGCGGCTTGCCGAGGACCTTGCGGAAGTAGGCGTCCCAGTCGAGCGCGAGTCCCTCTCCGAACAGCGAACCCTTGAACTCCGCATACGCGACCTCGACCTCGTCATCGGCGTCTCCTTCGCCGCCGCCGCCATCCACGATCTCGCGGCGTGAGCGCTCGAAGCTCATCGTCTCGAGGGCGACGAGGCGGGCGCGACCGGAGTCCACCGCGTACTCCTGCAGGACGTCCGTCGTGCGCTGCTCGAACTTGCGCAGCGTGTAGCGGACGCCGGCGTCGGGCTGCAGCCGCACGTGCCGCCGGTTCGACTTGATCTCGACGCGGTGCCGGAAGACGTACTCGACGCCGGCGTCGTGGAAGGCGCCCGCCACGCCCAGCCAGGTGAGGTTGCGGCGGCGACGCAGCATCGCGGCGCCGTCGTCGATCGCCGGCCAGCCGCCCGCCATGCGGTACAGGTGGGAGGCCTTCAGCTCCTCGGCGGACCGCGCCGCCCGGCAGGAGACGAGGAAGTGCTTCAGCTTCAGCTCGGCGTCGAGCAGCTGCTCGTCGGCGTCTCCGTCCTGGGCCAGGAAGCGCTCGAACTTCTCCTTCTGCTCGCGCTGCCGCTCGGCCAGCTGCTGCTGCGCGGTCTGCGCGTCGCGGCCGCACACAAAGGCGTAGAAGTCGTCGCAGGGCTGCTCCTTCGGGTCCAGGTGGCGCTCCAGCTCGTAGGCGAAGCGCATGACGTCGTGCTCGAGGCCGACGCCACTGTTGACGGCGACGCCGGCGCCGCGGCTCAGGGGATATGTCAGCAACGCCAGCAGGAGCGCGACTGCCAGCGCCCTTCGATCAGCAGGATCGTAGGACATCATCGGGGTCGCAAGGATCGCGAATATCTCGCACTCAAAAATTTCACTATTCACTTTCGCTTGGTACACTCGTATGGGCGCTCGAGCATTTTCCGGATTTTCCGGGATTTTACGCACCGATTTTTTTGTTCGGTGAAAACTTTTGCTCGACGCTGTGGCGCGTTTCGCACTGATGACAGCCGACAGCGTAGTCGGGGGAAAAACTACGGAAAATTCAAAAAATCGCACTCAATTCGGTCTCTTGCTCTGTCTCTTTCGCACCGCTCTTGCAAGTCTCGCACCGAGGCTCTTCCGCGGTTCGATTTTTCGTTGCCTTCGCTTCGTTGCTCGTTCAGCCGCGAACTAAGCCGGCGACTCAACGCGGCGGCGGCGGCAACTCGACAAAGGTTTAACACACACACATGCAATCTGGCACACTCACATTCCTGTGGCTTCTCTCCCTCTCTCTAACACAGCACTCCAACTTTCCGCCTCTGTTCACTTCGTCGTACCCCAATCAATGGACCCGATAACTTTCGACCCAGGTCGTCGCTAGTGGAATTCGCTTCATGTCGAGGCGGATGAGGAGGTAGTAGAGGGAGAATGAGAGAGGCGATGCTTGGCGAAAGAGAGGAGAAGGAGAATGAAGCAGTAACTTGTCTGTTTTGATTGTGTTGTCATAACAAATTATTTTCCCAATCTCCATTTCAAGCAGCTCGAACGCAAACTCAATCTCGTTCAGAAATTGAAGAACTTCCCAACGTCCGAGTTGGTCTTGAGATGGAAACTACTTTGTTTCCGTATCCGGATTAATTTTCATGCCTTAATAAATTCGTCTCTGCACACAAAGGACTTGTGTCTGAGGCATCTTGACTTGTTTTCGGATTTTTTTCCACAAGCTTTTTCTGCACAAGCTTTCCCAATTACAATTTCTCTTCTGGTGATTTACTAAGAATTCAGTTCAATTTCTTTGAACGTCTCCAGCTACGGAAATCCTGTGTAATATTGTGTTGTAATACTTATCCTACATTTTATGCTGACGAAAATCTGTAAATTTAATAAATTCCATTACTTTGAGTTTACAGTTTACTCTTAGTTCAGATACTGATATTTTTAAAACTTTTCAGTTTTGTCTCTCTATCTTCAATTTTCTTCTGTATTAATTTCCCCCTTTGGAGATTATTTCACTGCATAGACTTCTCTCCTACTGAGAGAATAAATGCTCGACTCGTTCGCCACGATCTTCCCAGAGTCTCTCCGTAGTCGCTGCTCCATGTTCTATTCCTATCAATAGTTAGAGACATTGCGAAACCGCGTCCGACTCCATCAGCGCCGGGGTTATCAACCCGACCCAAGCGACGTGCGACATGCGACGGCGACGAGCGATCTTGACCAACATTCGACGAGAAGCACTTGTCGTCCGATAAGGGGAAACTATTCGTGGAGCGATAACAAACCCGAGGTGTGGTGGGCGGAGGGCAGTCGGTCTTCTGAGAATCGAGACGTCGGCCTCGGAACACGATGCGCAAATTAACGCGCCATCGAGAGTAGGGCGAAAAAGAAGTCAGTGGATTTCATTTGAATTTCGCACCTTCCTAATTGAGTACTAAATATTTTACATGGGGGCTCCCTCCAACATCGCACACCTCATACGCCACAAATACGATCCATAGATTCGCACTTAAATTCCGACACACAAGACGAGATGAGAAAGGGAATGTCGTGGAGAGGACGGAGCATCAACTGAATTAATACAATTTCCGCCCACATCATGAGTCACGGGAAGTTATGGATACCGCCTACGCCCCGCCCCCTTCCACGGTTGGCTTCAGGTTCCCGGATGTCGGAGGAAACTTTGTCAAAAATTTAAATTCATGCGGAGAAAATAAACATAAAAAATTTTCATCCTCCTCCTTCAACTCAATTCAAGCAACATGATCTGAATTCCCTCTCTCTCTATCTCCATCTCTACCTCAATCCCTCTTTCTCTCTCCCTCTCTTTATTCTCACTCACATCTCACTCTCATCACTCTCCATCGCCTGTCGCTCTACTGTCCGTCCGACCACAGCTCCTTATGTTCGTTCACCTTGTTCGGGTCGTTTTGCTTGCGATGTTTTCTGTGCCAGGTGAAATAAATAATAATTATCTGGCTTTGCACCAACAACAACAACAACTACTACTACAATACGGCACCATCGCCATCGTTCGTCTCCATTGGATGGAAGACAGTTTGCGGGAAAAACTTCAGGAACTCGAAGGAGAACAAAAAGGACGAATAAGAGGATGAGAAGGATGTCGACCATGGCATCAGTCAACACGACGGACGCACGAACAGAAGGACCGAGAGACGGATGAACAAACGGACGGACAAACCCACAGACGGACGAACAAATGAACGGACGAACAAATGAACGAACGGACGGACGGACGGTCGACTGAGCAAAGGTCGAGTGGTTTGCTGCAGATGTCGATGAGGCGCAAACGAAAAGGAAGACGAAAGCAGACCGAGTGAGAACAGAGTGAGGCAGACTGAGGACAAGAAAGATAGAGAGAGGACAAAAAAGGCAGCGGGAGGACAAGAAAACAACAAACAGAGGTGCTAACAACGGAAGTCTAAAACGAAGAGCGGATGATGGGCCAGGACTTCAGGGCGACGGGTCATTAGAAGGACGGAAAACGTTGAACGAAGGAAAGGAACAAGAATGAGGATGAAGAAAGGACAGACGTGTTGTGGAAAGTTGAAATGAGAACGGTCGCTGACTGTGGGGCAGCAGTGATAGTGCGACTGTAGAGCGGATCCGCATTAGCGGAATCGACAGCAGACTCAGGCCGAGAAAACTAGTCCAGAGAGACCATGGCGTGCTGATAAAGATGGGGAAGACGATGATGAAACCCGGAGGATGTCGACGACGGGAACGCGCTTTGAATTCTCCTCAGGGAAGGAGCGGCGAGACCGAGGTTGGAGGAGCTTGTTGAGAGTAGAAAAGTTCGTTCTGTGGAAGCTGCGAAAGTTGTAGAATAAAGTTGCGCCATCGTTTGCTATTCATTTGCGATTTCAATGCGGTTCTAGAGTCTCCAACACCAGCCTCTCCACCCCTCCTTCCCTCCACCTCTCAGCACCATCCTCCCCGCTGCCAACCAACGTTCTCGTGGCCTCGTCCGACCTCCTGGGCTTCTTCATTGAATTTCTCATTCAATGGAAATTTGTTATCTTCATATTTTCTTTTCCTTCAATTTATTTCCCTGCAACTTTTCCGACGGGATGTGACGCAAAGAAGTCGGAGAAGAGGAGGAAAAAATATTCATTCGGATAGTACAGAGAAATAGAACAAAAACAAAAGCAAAAACCGAAGCAAAATGTAAAATAAGAACAATTTTAGGAACAAAAACGAATTTTCCGCGAAGGAAGCGCTCTGCGAAATTACCGTTGATTTTTATTTCCATTCCTTCTCCCCACCATCGCCGTCTCCCTCTCATCCCCTCTTCATTATGTAATTTGGGAAGCTCGCGATTTATTTTCCATTCTCTTCGATATTCTTTGTGATTCTTTTGTTGTGTTTTTTTCGCAAACTGAAAAACTGTTTCTCCTTTCTTCGTCGTTTTCCGAGTCGCTGCATAATTTCCCTTGTTTGGGTAATTTTTTTGGCCGTTGCTAATTAAAGTGAAAATTTCATTTGCCTCCTCCTCATCCTTCTATCTCACCATCATTCTCCTTGCACATCTCTCCCTCGGTCCTTGAACTAAGATGCAGGATACGCTTTGTGTAAAAATTTTAAATCTTCCTCTCGAGCACTGACAGACTACTCAAAGGACCACGGCGGAAGCGAAATCGATGGCGTGCCACGCGCTCCTCGTCACGTTCCAGTTTCCGCTCGTCGCCGGCACGTGTGTGCGCTCATTTACCAGTGTGTATGTGCCTTTGGGAGAGGAATGTCTGTGTGTGATTCAACACAGTTCTTTCTCGAGAACTGCACTGAATTGAATTTCTCTTCCAAAGGTATTTCTATTGATTTTTTTAACAGTTTTTTTTTTCGTCTTCTGGTTTCGGCCTTTTCATCGAGTTTTCGAGTTTCTTCTGTTTCAATCTCTCGGGCTTCGCTTTCGTTTTCCCATGTCCGATGACTTTGGTGGAAATGTCTTATTGCAAAGAGAAAGAAACACGAATAGTGTGGGAAATATATAGAGAGAAGTAGAGAGCTGTTGAGTTGAAAAGTTGCGACAAAATTCTGCCGTGGAACTTTCGTTAATGAAGAGCTTTTATCGAGAACTCTCAGAGAGTGTATGCCATGAAGAGAAGGAGCCAGGGCTCTAATTGAAATTAGAAACTAGTTCTTGTTCGCGAGAATGCTTTTCGAATAAAGTGCTTCTCACGAAGAAGACTTGTTCCAGGGAATTCTTGGTTTAGAGCTTTAAGAAATCGTAAATTCTCGTAAATTCGTTTATAATATAAACAAACAACATGTGTGTTAAAATCAACACAATATATACTAACACGATATCAAAAGTTTCCCTAATGAAATCACATTGAAAATTCAAATTGAAAACATTAAAAATTGTGGCAGCCACTTCCGGTTGATAGCGAAACCACGAATAATTTTCATTCCAAAAGCAAAACAATCAATAACAGAAACTCGCTGTGCACATACATTCGTGTAAGAGTGTATGTGTGTGTGTGTTTTTGTTTGTTTTGAATATTAAAATGACCGAGTTGCAAGAATTTCATTTAATTTTCTGCTGCCGTGGGAACAGAAGGAGCAAAAACGAAAAGCACTACAACAAGAGCAACTACTTCAACTACTACAACAACGATCAAACCACTACAATAACTACTACTGTAATATTAACATCACACAACAACAACCACGACTACAATTGCAGCAACTTAAACTTCCAAACAGCAACAACGGAATAATAATCGGGACGTGCTTCGTGGAAATCGACGCAACGCTCGATTAACTGCGTGCGAAATAAACTAACCGTAAACTAAGCCACGCACGAACACTGACACACATCGCATTCACACACACGCATACTCGACTTATCCACGATTTGATTTTCCCGCTTGGCCGCATTTTCACTCTGGCCTCGAAATTGCAACCGAATTTCTCGCCAGCGCCAACAAGAGTCGACTTCATTCCACAAAATGGCGACCGGAAGCGCAATTCTTTCTCACTGCAAACATTCGCTCGATCGCGTGCTAACATACATGTATTCGTGTGTTTGTGAGAGCGTGGCAATCGAAAATTTTGAAACAAAAGTTGAAATTTTCTAAAATGCGTTTCATTTTCCATCTCTTTTACTCCTACCCACTCTCACTCCTCAACTTATTTACGGAGTTTGTTCATTTGGAAGTAAATTTGTTCTAAAATTGAGAACTCCCAACGTTGGCAACACTCGACCGTCGTCAAAGGCCAACACTTAATTACATTAAAAGCTAAAGAATGCCGTAATCTCATCAACACACACACATACACACTCACTCATACTCCCTCACCCTTCACGTGCAATGGTCGTCCCCTTGAGGTCGAAAGTTAATTTGAAGAAGTCTGGCAACTTTCTCATATTGAAGCTTTAGAAATTCTCCTCAATCAAAATTCGTCCAAGACAAAGAAAACGTCAAAAGAACAACACGAAGAAGAACAAGCACCACATCTTGATGAAGAGAAATTAATAAAGGGAGACAGGGGGAAGTAGAATTTTGTCTGCATGTGTATGTGTGCACGGGGCTTCTGCGGTATCTCTTGGTGTGTATTTGTTTGTTTCTTTTGTTTGTTCCGAAAAGTTAAAAATTTTGGATGAGTTTCAACTCGCATCCGGAAGACTCGTGTAGAAGACCTTCGAGTATTTTGCCCCATCTCTCTCTCCATCACTCTTAATTACTCTCATTCTCTCTCACTCTACCATACTTTGAAGTTCTCTCTCACTCTCTTCATGACTCTCGTTTTTCTTCCCACCTTCCTCTACTTCAGCGATTCTTTGGTTGGCCTTCTATTTCAATTTTGAATTCGCAGCCGTTGTTAAATTAATGATACCCAACAACAACAACAAAAACAATTCGAATAAAAACAACTACCCGTGACAAATAAACAACAACATCCCCTCCTTCTCAGACCCCACCATGCCATCCGGTGTTGATCTAACTTCCGTTTCCGATTATAAATCGTTGCTTGAAGCAAACTGTGTCGCCGTCACCCGCTTCCACAACTCTTGGCAATTGATTTCTTCCTCCGCTTCCAACCCTTGGAGGGCAACCCCTCCTCATTCGCCACCCAACTGGAGCTCCAATGGGTGCTCTCGAAAGTTTTCCCATAATTAATGTGTTTGTTTTTAATTGCGTGCAGCGCGACGCAACTCAATAATTAACTTAATTAAACGTCACTTGTGCCGCACTCATTTCCCCCCTCTCCCTCTCTCCACCCGCTGTTGACAATGTCAGAATGTCGCTTCCAATGGCTTTGATTGCGAAAGTTCGCAACAGGGTCGTTGCCAGTTGGCCAACTCCAGCCAGGTCGAGCCGGGCTCGTTGACCGGAAGTTCAATGAAATAAGTTTGATTGTGAAAGTTTGTTTTGGGCACATCGCGATATTTTCTGTTGTTGTTGCTGTTGGTCGTACTCTGGTTTATAGGCAATTTAAATGAAAATATTTCAATTGCAAATATTTCAATTGAAAATATTTCAATTGAAAATATTCCCAATTGAAAATATTCCCAATTGAAAATATTCCCAATTGAAAAAATTTAAAAACATTCCAATGAAATTAACAAATGTTTCTTCTCTTTCCCTCGTGCAGGCGCCGTAGGTGGTGATGGCGGCGATGATGCCGACGATAAGGAAAAGGCAGAGGAGGAGGAGAGGGAGCGTCAGGAGGCCATCCGCGAGGCCGAGGAGCGACGGAAGGAGAAGCACCGCAAGATGGAGGAGGAGCGCGAGAAGATGAGGCAGGACATTCGCGATAAGGTGAGAGTTTTAACTGATCGATAGGAGTGATAAGTGTGCGATAAGTGAATGAGTGAATGACAAAGTGTTCTCGAACTTCGCGTCATCGTGGGTCCTGCTGGAGCTCAAATTGACTCTAGTAGGGAGTCCTTTTAATTGAGCGACTCCCTAACGGAGTCAGATTGAATTCTGTCCAGGTCGAGTCAGCGTCACGTGAGAACCTGCAGTGAGGACGGAAACAAGTGCGGATCCCCTCAATCCGTTGTCAATTAAGCAATCGCCCAATCTACCCCTTATCAAAACCCAACCCCCCCCCCCCCCCAATTCCCTGCCGTAGTTGACCCCAGCCCCTTGCCGACTAACGATGAACACGCCCATCGATTAATCGTCCCCGCCCCTCTCCAGGCAATTAATCAGCCTTCAAAGCATTCCGTAATTAAGTGAATAAACTTAAATTAGCTATCGATGGCGTCGCCTTCTCCCCCCTCTTCCTCTCCAACACCAAGGGATCCATCAATCTCCCAACACGACACAACACGACTAACAACTGGAAGCCATCGAGTTCAGCAAATATTTCTTTGTTTCCGCCCACACCAAGGCCCTCCAGGGGGCGTGCCAAGGGGGTGGTGTTGTGAAGGGCGAAAGAGCTCCATTGCGTGAAAATCGATGAGTGCTCTGTATTCTTCTCTCTCTCTCTCTCTCTTTCTCGCTCTCACCTACCCTTCTATAGAACGTGACCGGTGCGAACACGGCAGACCCGTGCTTTTCGGTGTTGCCGTTGGTGTTGTTTTTGTTGGCACTTAACCTTCATCTAACCTCGAGTGTCTCCTTCTTGGCCGATGAGGGAGCGTACTAAGTACCGTTATCTCGAAGGCCAACCGGCCGTGGGATTCCGTCCATTGTGCGTGGCAGACCTCTTTGCTTTGCTATCGATCCGAGTGGGTGCTCGTTTGCATTCGTTTATGCAGATCCGGCCACATACCGAGGGTCAGCACGAGGGCCCTAGGCCAATCTGAAACGCCGACAGTAACCCTTTTACAAGAGGGCGGGAGTCTTCGGAACCTTCGAAATGAAAAGATTATACTTGCCAAGCAAGAGAGAGCATAATATTGCGCAAATCAGAGGCGACCATGAAAATGAAAGGCAGAAGTTAAATGGAAAAGATATGAAAAAATTCTCTAAACCAACTTTAAGAAGAAAAATAAATTTTAAACTTGAAATCCTCGAGACTGCAGATTCGAGTCCTGAGTCGAGTCGAGTCCTTCGTCTAATTCCGCAGACACTTTAATCCGCCTTCCAACGTTTATCTTTCGTTCTCTCCGCTTTCCACTCTCGTTCGCCCCCAACTCCGTCGCGACCCCCGGAACCCGTTCAAACTTTTTCCGCCGCTCGAGCCTTTAATGGCACTTAAACGAGGTTAAGTTAAATTAAATTAAAATCGAAATCCCTCGTCTCCTCCATCTCTGCCCTCCATGTCCTTGCCCCTGTCCTTGGGGACCCGTGGCTGCCGGGTTGGATTTATTGCTGGCGCCGCGAGCTGAAGCATGATTTAATTTAAAAATCCAAAGGATGGCAAAGTGTGGGACCGACCAGGGTGAGGAGGTAACAAATCGCAAGCAGCAGATTCGAAATTCAAATGCGATGTGAATTCAATTGGGTTGTGATGGGTTCGCCGGGTTGGGTGGTACAGGGGCGGTGGGTGACCCTGGTTACCCCGGTTGCCACGGTCCCCGGAACAGCAATTGGAGTGCGATTCAACTATTTGCATTTCAAACCCGACTGCCTTTGGCTGCCACTCAAAGGCCGGAGGTCGGGCGCTCCATCGTCTCAGGGTCCTCAACGGCTTCCTTACCACGATTCCACTCTTCCCATCTCCCTCACTCCCTCTCTCTCCATCCCACTCACAATCTCTGCTCTCCCTTTCCTTCGCGTCCGCGTTTCTCTCATCGTCGTCGAGTGCCATCGAAGCGGATCAAAAAGGAAAATAAATAATAATTTTGTTCCCAACGAGTTCTTGACATCTCCTCATGCCGTTCTTCTGTTTTTCCTTTTCTCCCCATCTCTCTTTCTATCGCTCCGCGTGGCTCTCTTTCGCACGCCCTGCAGTACAACATCAAGAAGAAGGAGGAGATCGTCGAGGCCATGCCGCAGGAGGAGCCGAATCCGCTGATGAGGAAAAAGAAGACGCCCGAGGAGCTGGCCGCCGAGGCGGAGCAGGAGGAGTTGGACGATTTTACAAGTAAGTCGCACAGTGTTACCAATGCACCACTACTACTAATACTACCAATGTATAGATATATATATGTATGTATGCGCGTATTTCAATTTACTCTACTTTGATCTTAACTAAACTAATCTACTGCCTTTTTACTATAAGTCAAGCGACAACAACTACTAACCACGACTCTCGTTTAGCTGTGTGTGTTTACTACAACTACTAATATTTTTCTTTTTGATTTCTACTACACTTGATTGATGTGTGTGTAATCTGTACTCTATCGCTTCTTCGAACTACTAAATCTACTATCTTTCTTCTACTACTACTACTACTACTGCTACTACATACTAACTACTATTCTATAAACAACATCAAGCTAGTTAACAACAAATACAAAATCCACTACGGCCGCCAAGAAAACAGAAATGGAGCATAATAAAATTACATGAAAATACTACTTAATCAAAATCTACTACCACTACTACGAAAATAATTCGCAATAAATCCACTCGGAACGGCATTGAGCGTCCTACGATGTGACAACTCTTTCTATTTTCTGCTCACATCGCGGACTTTCAATGACGACGAGTGGGTTTGCCTAAAACAATAAAATATAAACAATGAAATTACAAAAAACTAATACTTTTATGGAAAATATAAAGAAAAGCTACATTTCAATTATGCAACAACAACGAAAACAACAGAAGCACAAAAACACGTGGCAACATTCCGTAGTAAATGTAGTGAATAGCCAAGGACTACTACTATTTCGCCAATTACGATATGAACTTTTATACATCGAACGCATTAGTAGCAAACCGGAGCATTTTGTATTTGTAGTGCTATCGAACAACTATCGCTATTTGTGTGTGTCTAATCTACTACTATCTAACAGAAACTACTAAACTTTAACTACTACTATTTATAATATTTCCGAAAAACTAACATTTTCATGAGCCTTGATTAACTATACATCTATTTATTATTGCTTCTTCAATGTGTTTTATTTTTTCTGCATTTATATACTTTTTTAGTTTATTTAATATGAAGACACAACTACCAGTGCTTCCCCTTCTATCGTTCAGTACCTTCGAGTCTTTCACAATCCTTAAATTTTCTTCCCCACATCATTTCGAGGACCTCTTCTGCCAATTGCTGAATAATTTGGATCCCCCCAATTATTTCCACTACATTTCGTACTTGAATCTTTCGGACCCCTCAGGTTTCCAAGCGATTTCTCCAGCATGTCATGTGTCAAATGTTCAATGAAATATTCAGTTTCTTGTCCTCGTAGCAAGCCAAGAGAGGTTTCGTCCCAACCCCATCGAACATTGCATCTAAGATGATCATCTAAGGAGTTAGTGAGACTGACGGACGGATTCGTCTCAAGACTCTTCATCAGAATTTCACTCAAATTAAATTGCTGTTTACATCAAGCTCTGTGTCTCACACACTCGCACTACAATTACTTCCAATACCCTCTCTCTCTCTCTTCCTCCATGTCAGATATGTCATATTTTGAATAAATGTTGAAATAAACGAGAGCGCGTTTTGTTCTCGCACTGCAATTATTGTCAATCTTAGTACGCCTCATCCGCCCACCTCCAGCTCTAAATTACATTCCCTGCAGCACTCGAGCTTTTGCTCGCTCTCTCTATCTCTTTCGGTACCTCGGTATGTGTGTCAGGTGGCGCCCTCGAAGTTATGAATGATAAATGAAGGACGATGATTTAAATGCACTCGACAATTATTCTGACACGATAACGAGTCCTCGCCTCGCAGGATGCGTACAAGTCCTTCCGCAAGTAATAAAATCTACTCCATTCCACCTGACTACTATTTCATTCCACTCCATTCAACTTCACTCCATTTCCATTGCATTTTTAAGAGGTGCGGATGATTTGCATGCACTACCTTTTTTGGCTCCCGGCACCAACTACAATTCCAACTCCTGCTTCGCTTTTGATCGGGATCGTAATTAAAACTCTGTCCCTGACTCCTGAACTTATCTTCTGTCTCTGCTTCTTCTTTTTTTTCTCTCGCTCTCTCTCTCTCTATCTCTCTCCGTCCCCTCGACTTTAAATTTGGAAACATTTCCTTGACTCGCTCCTAACATCCCTATCGCACTCCTGCCTCCATTGAGTAGTTTTTTCCACTTCGTACCTTTCTCGCAGATATTCGTCAAATCCTTCCACTACTTTTTTATGACAAGCTCCATAGTATTCCTTCTTCTTCCCATCTTCCGTCGTAATATTCCCAATCACTTTTTCTCAAGATTTTTCTGGAAAATATTTTTTCACAATCTACTTGAAGTCCATCGTTGTACGGCTTCCCTCTCAACAACGACAACAAAAAACTACTTGCCCTCGCTCTCATGTTGTAGGAGCTTTACCTATCTTGTTGTCAGTCTCTCTTTCGCCTCTTTTCCTCCTCTTGCTCTTCTTGTTTCACGGACCTCGAAAGCAATTAAAAAGAGCTTTTAATTAAAGTGAAACTATGCAAATGGATGGAGCTGCCGCCGCCTCCCGGAGCTGGTCGAATCCGCGTAATTGACTTCGAGTCCCCTGCCGCAGGGTCACCGGAGGGACGAGGTTTCAAATTTAATATGTTGGCAACTCGTGCGACGCCGGCGTAATTAAATTGTTTATTGAGACATTATTTAGAAATTCATGTTATCGGTTGGCCGGATTTGGACGATCAGGTGACGGCATAAATTCTGTCCCAAATGCCCAGGGGCCACCAAACCGTCCTCAACGTGCCGAGGCCCAGCGGCCCAAAGGCAGCGAATGGCTTGATTTATCGCCGGCATATTTCCTGCGAAGACGCACAGCTGAGGACACTCGCAGACACTCCTTTGCCTGCCAAGGTCTCTGCAATGTCCTTCCAAAGTTTCGGCAAACTTTCCACCATCTTCCATCTCTCTTTCGTCGTGACAGGTCGGCGCTAAAATATGGAAAAGTGGAGCAAAGGTCCTCTTTTACTTAAATAAACGTGTCCTTTATGGAGCTTTAAGAGTCTACTTCAAACCAGTGAGCCTTCGGTGAAATTCATCCTGGATAAAGACTTCAATCAATTAACGTTTCGTGGTTTTCACACCCGAACAGCCGCAGGTTATTCTTAAGACTCATCTCTCTTTATATCCTTCTGGCCTCCCTCCCGCTCTCTCACTCTTCCCTGACTTTCTACCTTCCCGTTATTTGCGCTCGCGGTGGTTTTAAATTAAACATTCTGATTACATTATTATCATAACATTGTAATTAAAATTCCTGGAATATTTTCAGTTCATTAAGTTTGGTTTATATTCCACGCGATGCTATTAAAATCCTGTCCAAATTTCTATGGAGACATTTTTTGTAGTTTCGTAAATTCCATCGAAACCGAGTATTCGCCGATTAAAATTTCACCCAAGTCTCCTCACAAGTCCCAGTCACGGCAACTTCAAAATCCATTACAAATTATTTCCCTTCCTCGTGTCGTTGATATCCCTCGATTGAACAGTTTCACCACCTCCCACTCTCGCGACGGAAATGCACTTTGGTAGGATTTCGAAGCACTTCATGTGATGTCCTCTGTGTTTTCTCAAGGAAGCGTTTTTCATGTGTAGTTGTGTGCACCGTGTTATTGCGTTCGCATTTCGATTATTTCTTGTTTCTCGTTCTTGATTTGTTTCAGTTTTAGTTCGTCACGTTTTGTCGTAAACAAGAGTTTGTCTCCCTTTGGAGGTTTCTGTTCTAGCAACTGTTTTTTAATTTGATTTGCATTCAAATGAGCATAACTAAACTAAACAAAGCAAATAAAGTAAAACAACAACAAACAATAGCAATATTTGCAAACGAGAAAATAGAGAATGAAATAAAACGGTATTAAAAAAGAGATTAAAAAGAAAAACAAATGCAAATATCGCAAATATAAAAGAAAACAAAAGTAAAACACAACAAGAACAAAACAAAAGCTTTTTCCCTCTTTTTCTTCTACAACATTTAACTACTACCACTATTTTCTACTTTGCCACTCTCTTTGTATATAACTATATACGGCCGACGTATCGCCCGATACGTGACCGGATATAAACCGTTCTATGTTATGCATATCTATCCTCTCTCTCACATACAGATACTTAATGTACACTGTACGAACCAGAACAGAACATACCAATCCAATATGAATTGAATGAATACCATTGTAGTCTATCCTACAATACACGCTTATTTATTGCTGTTTCCATTACTCAATTTCTTTTACAGAACTGAAAAATCAAATAGAAACGCAAGTAAATGAGCTAAAAACTCAAATAGAGGGAAAATGTGTCATGCAGTGATATGTCATCATATGATTATAATAATGATAACAGCAACAGCTTATAATAACACTGAAATAAATATTAACAACAACAACAACAAACAATAATATTA
Source organism: Coelopa frigida (assembly GCA_017309665.1). Taxonomy (NCBI): domain Eukaryota; kingdom Metazoa; phylum Arthropoda; class Insecta; order Diptera; family Coelopidae; genus Coelopa; species Coelopa frigida. The sequence goes on along the minus strand of CM029561.1, from coordinate 13,911,009 downwards.
ACAATAACACACCGAATAAACTCATATAACAGTTGCCAGAGCATTCTAACAATAAACACTGACAAGCGATAACTCGGTAATGACATCAACAAAACAAGAACAACTCTAGCAAGATCAACCGAAACTAATACAAATATAACAGAATAACAATACAATAAAATGTATCCACAGCAACAACATGAAGAGCAAGCTGAGAAAATTGAATAACAACAAGAACAACACACACTACATATACAAACAAACAACAAACCAACAAAAAAATATATAAGCAGATATTATATATACATAAAGGAAATAATGTTTATATGCATCTATATATATATTTATGAAAGTAAACAAATGAATATACATACATAGCAAATAATGTATATAACAATAACAAAATGACATATACATACAATATATACATTATATAGATATACATACATACATATGATAATGTGTGAGTACTTTGCATACGAAGCTAGATAAATGCTGTATTGAAATCGACACTGAGAGAAACCCCGAACAAACAGATTCGAACGCATCCACACCGACACCTCCACAGCATCCACACAGCACCCCCGACATTTCGACCCTCCTCCGTTCGGGGGCCACCCAGACACACCCCTACCAGACCCGGCCTCGCCACCCCGGACCGCTCTCGTTTCCAACGCCCAGACCGCCGACGCAGGCCCGCGTCGTCCGATGCAGCCGCCGGACATTCGTCGTACCGTCGCAGAGTCTGACTTTGATCACGGATCGAATCGAATCGAAACTAACATTCACTCGATAATACGAAAACAAAACCCAACACGATTGAAACTAAATTAAAACAAAAATGCCTTTAAATAAAAATTGAACACAATTTTTGTAAATTTGCTGAAGAGTAACAAAAACAAACAAAACAAAAAAAACTAAAAAAAAACAAACAAAAGTAAACACAAAAAATGAACAGACAAGTTTCCCTAGGAACGCGTTTAGATCCAAACACAAAATTGACATTCGATAATGAAATGGAATTTGAATCCGATATAGCGTTGGAGGCATTTATTACATTGAGCAGATCATGACTATATAGAGACTAAATTGAAATTGCTTTTGAATTTAATTTTGAGATTAGTCTGAGTAGAAGATTTACACATGTAAGTAATTTTTTTTCAATTCTACTTAATATTAATATACTATCATTTATGTCTACTGCTACTCCTCACATCCCTTCTCTCGACTACTTTGCAATTTTTGTTCTCCCACTCATTTTGTTCAACCTTCTGATATATATTCCCATCATCTGAAGACTTTAACCCACATGATCGCCAGCTATTATACAGACTTCAGGAAACTTCCGCGAGACTCTCATTATTCTATGATTCCATTCCACTGACATGGAAGAGTTCTTTGCTTCACCTCATCCACATTTCCCGAATCACACAGGCGCGTGAGCAAAGCAACAACACGTTGTAGTTTTAGTGCAGAAAGAACTGCACTTATACATAGGTACATAAATACATGCTTACATAGATAAATATAATTAAGTATATTGTGACATTGTGTGGTTTACATGAAATGTACTTCCATGCATGAATTTACAAGAGCAAAAGCAAATTTGTGATACAAACAGAGTAAAAATCCCATATGACAATTAAGTTTCCACAAAGCGAAAAATTATCTACAAGTAAAAAACCAAAAAATATACAAAAAAAATTCCATCTAGTTTATCGAGCCTATTAGAACCACTTCCGAATTCTCAAATTCTCTGTTCGCTGCTGGATATTCAAGGGCAATGGTTTCCCCGATCGATCCTCCTGGGCGATCATCTCGCACTGAGAACTCCTTCGAGCCGCGTGCTCAGCCAGTCCACGGTATGCTTTGTAAATAGACGACTTCATGACGACCTCATTTCCCCCTCCCACCGCATGTGTCCCAAGATTTTCATCAGTTTTCCTCTTTTCCATTTGCCTACATCTATTTCTCAACAATATTCATATAAATATATATAAATATATCAATGTTTTTCTTACTATCTGTCTTTCTCTCTTTTTTGTCTTTCTCTCTTTTACTACTATTCTACTTCTACTACTACTACTATCACCACCACCAACACTCTACTACTACTACTACTACTCCTTTATGTGTAAAGCTGGAGTCACAATTCTAACATCATCATCAACAACAGAAATTACAATAAAACAACCGAAACAACACTGGAACAATTTCCCTTCAATGTTGTTAACTATAAAGAACTATTACAAACAAAACAAGAAGAAAATAAATTACAAACAAAGTTGAATAAATAAAAATAAACAGAAACTGCTGAAATAGCTGCTAACGATATATCGATGTTATATACACATATATTTATAAATGTGTATGTTATTCATGTGTTAAAATGAAATAGTAGCAAAAGCATTAAACGTATATGTGTGCGTGAAACGCCAACAGAAAACCCCGGCAAAAACCAACATAAAACATACACGTACATTGATACATACACATGCAAACATACAAGTCAACTTTTACTCCTTAAACTGAAAGAAACACACACTCTACTGTAATCCTCGATATTCAATATAGTGTATTTAAATGTGCATCTGATCCACAATAACTATATATGGTGCACACATCCGATATGCGGTGTGGTGACAAGGTCTTGCTGTAATAAAGGTTCTGGCTCGCTATACGATCATGTCCATACCATGAACAAACACCACCATCACCACGAGTAGCAAAGGGACGCAAAGCTACCCACACAAACTCAGAGACGCCCTCACACACACCGTCACCGATCGAACGCCCACAAACACTTGTTAATGTGACGATAATTAGTTCAAACTGATACACTAGTTCAATTTATAGGAAAATATTATTTACTAATTTAATAACGAAATATTAGTTCGATTCAATGACGAAAATAATAGTTACTTTGATAAATACCAGCGGTATTTATCTCTGAGAAAAACTGAACTTCTAATCCTATACTTTGACATGGACTCACATCTTCACATCCCACAGCCACAAACAGTACAAGTTCTAGACCGAAATGTTGATAACCAAGTATTATGAGTCAATTACAATCCACTACTTTACGATTACGAAGGTACTTAATGAATTTACAAATACAACCACAGCAACCAGACCAAAGAAAAAGTACGTAGAATAGCCGAATTAGACGCATAGTTAGCAGCAATCATAGTAATATGGAACAACAACAACAACTAGGAAGAGAACAAATTCAGAAAACTCTGATGAAATAGATGAACTATTCACGGAGACTTCAATTATAGTTTTGGTTATTCGAACACCACAGATCGTCGTCACCTAGCAGACACCAGTGTTGCCAACACGCGTTGGATTTCAGTTGAGTTTGAAGCACGACTCAACCCCAAGAACGTGGACACACTCACAAACACACACACAGGGTTCTCCAACCCGATATACTCTACTTTCTCATCCCTTACATTTTCTTCATCGAATAAATATTTCGCTCTAACTAAAACCAAACTAAACTTTTCCTTAAAACTTAAACTTATGCTTACTCCAAGAACTAAACCAAAGCTAAAACTAAAATGAAAACTAAACTAAACTAATGCAATGAACAGTTAATGATTCTCTATAAGTAAATACCATAGTTTGCATGCTTGTTCGATGTGTTTCTAAATGTTGAAGTCTCTAAAACGACTCCATCAACCAGAAAATACCACCCGCACCCATTCAAAGTAACAACCAACCTGGACCAGATACGGTCGACCCACAGCAAGGGTTATTTTAATTTAACGTAAAATCCAACGAAATTTAATTGCCAATAATCAATCTTAAATTTTTCTTGACTTTCCTTTGAATGTAAAAGTAAAACCTAATCGAATTATTTCCGAATCTAGAGCAAACATTGCATTCCAAGCGAACCTAAATCTTAACCTTATTCTATGAACAAGTAGCAATAACGAAATCAAGCAGTAAAAGTTCTACTTAATTATGTGAAGGAAATTGTAAATTAAAAAATTAAATAAAAAAATAAATTCAAAAAGGAAAATGATTCATCAAGTGTTAGAAATTGAAAATGACATACACTAATTAATTAAATTGTTGACAAAATTTTGAAAAACTTTTGATTTCGCGTTTATTGAGAAAAGAAACAGCTAAATGAAAAACTATAAATTTAAATTTAATTAGCGAGAAGAGAAAATTATATGATAGGAAAACATATGAAGTATTTAAAAAACAATTTATATTATTTAAAGAGAAGCATTCAAAAGATTAAATTAAATGATTAAAGAAATATACACAATTTAAAAACAAAAACAAACCAAAGAAAAAAAAGATGTTGAATAAATTATTGTTACTTTGAAAAATTAATTACAAAAATTAATAAAAAAAATTATATAAACTGAAACCAAAAACGAATGTTTTTTATTTACCTCCAATTGTTCTCACACTCACACATACACCCATACAATTTTATATCTCTATATGTGTTCTCGGTGTCTTAATTAGTCTCTAAGTTCAAGCATCTGGCAACGTGGCTGAATCTGCTTCAACTCGTCGACTCGGTCTGTTTCGCCACACTCCACAACAACAACAACAACTACTACTACTATTGTATTAAACAAAAACTCTGTTTATCTCTGTCACTCTCACTCCTTTCTCTATCATCTCGCTGTCTCGTTCTCTATCGCATAGTTATCTACGCAAACTCTGCGCTGCTTTTGATGTCATGTTCCTAGGACTGTTTGAAATCTATCCATAGAGTTTTGTTTTTGACTATGTCTGCAAATATAAATACAATATATTTGGTGTGTTCTACCAACGATCGGTGGAAAGGTAAGTTGGGCGAGCGTTTGTATGTGTGTGCATTTCCATTACAGGTTGTGGTTGGCTCTGGAACATCCTGTGTAGTAGGTTGTAAATCTAGCTTTGTGTCGGTGTCTAGCGATTTCCGAAATCAGAACACTTGGAATGCCGAATGAATCACTAAACGTATAGACTAGTAATACTGTATTCTATATATAATACTATATTCCGTGTACTACTCTTGATAGATCTTGTACTTTATTATCGATGTTGTGTCAATCATTTGTCGAATCAGTCAGTCACTAAAAACTACAACAATAACCACTCATCTCACTCACTCATCGCCAGCGATCGATGCCGATTGATTGATCGATCGTCTTATTGAAACGAGTACCGCCCTTCCGTCATGCATCACGAGACATCCTCATCTGGTTGTATACTTAGCATTTTCATGTTTATTTCTTATGTACAACTTGCGAAATTATCGACGACTGTGGACTTTACTACTGACTTTAGTAAATAGATGAACTCCACTTTAGCTGCGGTTGTGACCTTAGATTTCCTTTCATTGAAAAGACGACGTCTATGAATTACGAATTGGCTGAATAAATACACTTAGAATAAGGCCTTAATTACTATCGTTTTTCCACATGCCCATAATATCCTTTATAATTTGCCTTGAGTTATCTTATTTTCAATTGAACTATATATATAATTCTATCCACAATATTGATCTTTAAAGCAAATATTTAGTGATTTAGATATATTTTGTTATTTGACTTGTGTTCTTGCTTTGTTGATCGAATTTAACGAGACCGATTTATTTTCAAATGTTCTTTAATACTCAGGTTATTCTTGTTTCGCAGAGTTTGACATTTTGTTCGATTTAAATTAATTTCCATTCAATATGTTTTTAATTTCAGCTAAATTTAAAAAACGTCTCAGTGATGCTTTCAAAAATTGCCCTTTGAAAAACCTATTTAACTAGTTCGAAATTTCACAAAAGACAACAAAAACAATCCTAAAACTGAAAATATATACATAGAAATAAATGCAAATCTATTCGGAATGCGGTTTCAAAATTATATAGAAATATGTATATGCAATATAATAAACAATTTACAGCAATTTTAGTTTTCGTATGAGCTGCAATATTTTAAAATTTTATGCGCAGTCATCACTGATAGAAGAAAAACAAACTATAACGAAATATACAGAATAAAATATATATTACGATAAAAGGCAAAAACACATAAAAAGCAATCATTAGAAAAGATAAAAAAAAATTTTAGAAAATATGAAGAGAAACTTTATGAAAAATTGATTTGTAGTTAAATAAAAAAGCTGTAGAAATAGAAAACATGTTAAACTTGCAATTTAATGTTATTTTTATCATAAATTTAGAAGAATTTATGCCTTTGAAGAGTGTAGTTTTATTTCTAAAACATTTTGATTGCGACATCAAATATACACACATTCATATATACATACATATACACGTTTGTATACATGCATAAATATAGAATGTAAATCAGTTACAGTTCAAAGTTCATTGTTTTTCGCATTCAAAACTTAAATAAAACAAAGGAATGATCAAATTAATAGGAAAATACTTTAAAGACAAGAGAGTTTCTCACCGAAACCAACAGCCGACAACTGCAAGAGAAACACAACCACATCAAGAATGAAACCGACAACATGGAACTTCAGAAAACAACGAGTTTAGAACTTAGTGTTAATATTAACTTATATTATATATACATATACAATAAAAACAAGGCGTTTAAGATGTAATTATTATTTTCGGGTTGTTTATTCTATTCACTCGGAAGGTGGTCTTAGTATGAAGGAACTAAACCAGAAACTAAAATTCTCTATCAGTTTCTCGCTCCCCATGAATCATTGTAGGATTCCTAAGGGTTTCCTCAAAGAATCCTCGGATGTCAGACTGGTAGATTTGGGTACAAAGAACTCTCTTTACTATCAAAATGAACAGGGGCAGGGTTTTCGGTTTCCGCAAGACTCCTCTACATCTCCCTAAATCTCCCTTCCATGCAACCCAAACCCCGTAAAGATCTGATACCCCATAACATAATATTATGAGATGGTTCGTTTCGTTCGACCCCTTCGTGAAACGGGAGAATCAGATGCAGCTCCATGGGATTTTATTTCAAGTTCTGTATTCTTCTTATCTGAGCTGCGCCGATCTCTCAAGCATAATCATTATTTTTAGCATGGAAGAACGTAATCGAAAAATAAAAATTTAATATAAATATGTAATATTTACTGGAAATACCTAAATGGTCTAAAAAAAACAAAACTCAATAAAAGTAAAAATCAAAAAAAAAAAATCATATATTGAATTCAATGACCGACTGAAATTATTGTTAAAAAACGTTTTATGAATTGTATATTGATATAATCAAGGTAATATGATTAAAAATGATATAAATGAAAAAATTAAGCATACAAATTAAAATTGAATGCCTACAAAGCTTCAAGAAATTGTGTTTCATTGCTTTCAGTTCGAAAATCAAATATAGATGAAAACTTTAGTAAGAACTAAAATTAAAAACTTCAGTACGAAGTGAAATATGCAAATCTAGAAAAATGTTTAGATTTTTCAGTTTTCATTTCAACATTTATTTCAAATTATTTTTTTTTTTTCAGTTTAGTCCAGTATTCAAGGTAAAACAATGCAAGTACATATTATATATAATATACAACACTTATATACATGAGAAAAAGTTTTCTTAGCATCAAGTTTGATTAAAAATAATAACAAAAATCACTAAACAATAGCTGGTCTGTAACAGAGTCTTAAATGAATTTATCTAAAAGAATAAAAACTAAAAATAAGGAAACACTAAATTGTATGACTTAAATGAAAAATGTAATAAAAACACAAATCATATTTTAATTAATAAACGTAGTTTAAATACGCAATTTTATGTGTGTATTTATTGTATTTATTGTTGAAGAAACATTATTGAAAGTAAACAAAAACAAAACAAAAATTGAAACTGAAAAAATTACAATAAAATTGCATAATGAAAATTTCACAAAAACGATGTCTGTTTTTTTCTCTTTGGGTAACAAAAGGATTCTGTTGTCACTAATAATGATAATATTTTCTTAAATTGTCATTGTCCCTGGTGGAAATGTACGAAATTGTTTTTTCTTAGATTATCTATCTTGTTTCTTTGCTCACTTATCTGTATGAAGATACTACTTTGATAAAGCAAAACTTCATATTTAACATTCGAATATTCTCAAAAGTATTCCCAAGGCGTCTTTCTGGGACCAATAACTTAAATAATTACTCTGCTTACTTCCTCAACGATATCCTTCAGGGGCTTAGAAATTATAGGTGAGGAAACATGGCTGCCAAATATGTTTTACATAAACTATATATCTTCTGTATTCAACATGATTCCTTTTATGGATTTGATCATCGGTAGGTATTTGGGTAGTGAAGGTAGAAGAAAACAGCGGAAAGGAAAACAGATTGAATATTTTCAAAAACAACTGAGAATCTTTCTTTTTCCGCTTTAAAGAAATTCTACAAATTAGAAGTATGATTGAGGTAATAATGTACAATAATATAGAATGGTGACCTTTCTTAGCTGTTGAAGGTCCAGTGGACTTCATGAACCATCTCAAAATTCCATAGGAACCTCTTGATGAGAGTAGCCCCAACCTACCTGCGGAACCCTCATCTAAAAGGTAAAACCTCTGATCCATGACCCCGTCACGTTTCTTGAATCCTTTCTGCTATGAATGATAAAGCTCGCTTCACGCATTACTTCGTCATTTCCTGCTAATCTCGGAAATAAATCTAGGAAGCATTTTCAAAAGCCGCAAATCACGTCAATGGTTTAGCACACATGCATGGAACTACGCACACAAAACACCCTCACACCGACATGCTCGAACAAAGGAAAAGGAGACCGTGGATGCGAGTCAGCGTGACAACAAAAGATTTATGATCGCAGCTCGACGGAGTCTGGCGACGACATCGGAGTGCGAATCCGACATTTGGGGCGCAACTCTCACCCCAATCGTCGTGATCCAGGAGAGCGAAACAAAGGGAGGGGGGCGAAAGTTTTATAATTGATGTCACTAGGTGAACACCAAAGGTGGGGATGAGGGAGTGATTCGGTGTCGGGTAGAGAAGGGAAATTAAACTGAAGCCCTGAATTCCCGACACGATTCCAAAGATCACAAATTTATCAGCCGAGAGCATCCGACACTTTAGCCAGTATTGCGTGTGTGGGAGAGAGCTAAGGAGTGCCTGTGAGATTGTGTGTATGGATTGGTGTGCGAACGAGAAGGATGAGGAGAGAGATGGTGATAAAGTGCCGCTGGTCCGCCACAAGGATGCTCTTCTCCAGATGAGAGGATTATGCTGGATATTGTGATGATGTAATTATAACAACAATAACAACAACAGGGTTAGGAGAAGGTCTTCAACGGTTGCAACAACAACGACAGGAACAACAATTAGCGCTACCATCAACAACTATCAACTCGAATAGTAACAACAACAACAACTGCAACCGACAAAAACAACAATGGGCCACAATAAAAACAAACAACAACTGCTCCCACAACAACATCAACTCACTAAAATACCAACGAAACACCCAACGGTGGGTCCAAAACAACCACAACAACAATGTCAGCCAACATTGCGGGCATCAGCCCCACATTTGCCCCACTTCACCCCTTTATCCTCAATGTCCGACGAGCTGCAACGGCTGCGTCGGGCTCATCATCCACATTAACTGCAGAATTGCCCTACATACCTTGTTCATGGTGGTGTCAGTAATTGTTGTTGTTCTTGTTGTTGCTTCAGATGATGATGATGACGTCGATGATGATTATGTTGTTGTTGTTTTTGGGGAAATCTGTCTTGCGGCGCTGAACTGATGCTCGTCTGCTGGTTGCTTCTCCTCCAGCAAGATCCTTTCACGAACTCTAGTACGTGGTGCGCAATTAATTCAATGTTAAGCTGTGGCAGATTGCAAACTCTCCCCAATCCTCATCCATTGTTTGTCCTCCATCCGATTCCGTCCTTGTCCACGCCCATCGACTGCTGTTGCCTTCATTGCTCCCGGTGCATATTTTGCAAAGCAGGCAACAACTCGGTGTCCACTTTGAGACAACGACTTGCCGCTCCTTATCGATCCATGCCAACCGCCAGAGGTTGTCGATTGAATAAGCCAGACGTAGAATAGGAGAGTGAAAGAGGATGAGGTAGACAGAAGAAGGAGAAGCAGTTTCAGTTGATTCGTCATTTGATAAGCGCAGAATGCAAAGGGTCGAATGGGATGATTTGTGAATGCAATATGTTTTCACGGAATATGGAAAACGGAAACGAATGATATTTCAGTGAAAACTTGATCAAATTGTGGAACTGTGCGTAGTAGAGGATGCAAAACAGATGAAGAGAGAGGGAGGGGAGAGAAAAAGAGTCACTTCTGTAAAAAGACATACAAAATTAAAATAATAATCTCTCTCTATAAATAATAATCTCTCTAGTCTCTTTCTAATGAATTGAAAATATGATAATCATTATCCACAGTATGTAGCAATAACAGACAGTGCTCTTCGATAGAAAATATATTTCCTGTCAACGGGAGGCAGCGACAACGTTCAATGCTAACAGGACACATATTCAGAGAATGCAGTTAATCATTCGAATAAAACATGAATGACAAGAATTTTCCAAAAATATTTGTCATGTTTCTCTTAATGGACAACTTTATCCAGAAATTCAATTTTAGCAGATGATAAATGAATTTGAGATATGTGAATAAAAATTAAACTAGTTTTCAAAGCTAAAATACTTTTTATATGTTCATACGTTGTATGTTTTATATGTTTGGTATTCTCTTCGTCAAAGGTAGGGCAAAACTCGTAAATTATGAATGGAAATGCATGTGACTATCGTCCAGTTGGAACTCCTACTTCCTAATCACAAGTCCGAAAATAAAATCTACTTCGCATTCCATTTGCGAGGAAATGCAGCAAGGCAAGAGGTTCCTGGATTCATTTAATCATGGGCTTAACTGCATGTCCTGCCACACAGTCAACCCACACGCACACACACGCTCACAACCGCAGCCCGAACACATGCTGAGCACCCACACAAACCGATCGAACGAGGGAAAAGGCAGTAGAGAGAGAGGGAGGAAGAGGAAATCTCGAATATGAACGGCATCAAAGATGGAAATTCTCATTTTCGAGGAAAGAGAAAAGCTAAAAACAAATACAAAGTTGTCGGAATCAACGAAAACAAGAAGCAGCAGTTACAGAGGTTGTGTTAGACAAAAAGAGGCAGATCGGGAGGGAGTGAGAAGGAAGTAAAGTTTGATTGCGCCAGGGCGAGTAACAACAGCGCTCATTTCAGCAGCCCGGTTGCTCTGAGGCTGCTGAGGATGCGACACTAGGACCCACAAGTGAATTACATACGACCGAGAGGCAAGGGAAGCAAGAGCAACAACAACAACAAAATCCAAAGCTGCTACACCCAACGACAACACAGATATAGGATATTCTGTATCCTATATCTCGTAATGCGAAAACTTTCTCCGATATTTCGCAATTGAATTAAATTTTGCTGAAAACTTTCAGGTTCCAATTGAGTTTGGTGAGATTTTTCCCGAGCACTTCCTTCTGGCGTTCAACCCAATTACGCTGCGGTGTCCCCCGCCTCCCACTTGTCATCGTTCCGCCCCGCTCCTCGTCACTCGAAATGGTAATATTCTTATACTTCATTTTTATGCTCTCGACTTTATTCCCGGGCACTCTTTACGGCGCTTCTGCTTTCACTATCATTCGCATTGTCTGAGCCAAAGGCAGCGACGATTGCGCTCCCAACATCCTCGTCGTTGTCGTCAGCTAAAGCGTCAACACCAGCCTCAGTGTCAGCCGTCATCGCCAGATCCGAGGGCTGCCATGAATTCCATTTAATTATTTAATTAAAATGACTTACTCCGAATTACGTCAATTCCGTGCGGATTACGGCCTTGGGGTGAGGGTCAGGGGAGGGGAGGGTCAACTATCGGGGACTGGCGCTGGAATTGACGGAGACCAGTCGACGAATATCTGTCTGCCTGCATTTCTGTTTCTCTGTCTGTATCTCTGTCTGTTTCTCTGTCTTTATCGCTGTCTGTTTCTCTGGTTGTCTCTCTATCTGTTTCTCTACCTATATCTCTGTCTGATTCATAGTTATCTGTCACTTGACTAAAGCTCATTATTAATGCATAGAGGTCCACGTCGCCGATGGAGCCCGAAGCCCTCTCCACGGAAGGTGTTCTCATTAATGTGTACATAATTAGGTTGAAGTGTCCGGGCCCATTCCGTTCCCTTCTTCCTACTCATTCTAAAAGGAATGATTGGCAGCATCCATCCGAGTTGTGACTTCAGGAAATTCTCAACATATTCACCTTCTACGATAGAGTTTGATCTTCGATGGTTCATCTTCGCAGAGAAAAACGTACGGCGATCGAGACAATCGTGGACGGTCGAAGGAGAGGTAAAGCTGGGTCTGTGATCGCGTTGGTTACTTGGATGGTATCGGAAAGAGAGTGTGATTTTTATTAAACCATGTATATTTACATTTCCCAAAGTTTTTCAAACATTTAATTTACTAAATTTATTTCAGAGTCTTCTTCATCTTCCTTCCTGTATTTTCCTCATATCTCCTCATCAGTAAATGTATTTATTTTTTTCGGCACTCATTCTATGATTTCACAATCTGATTTGATATTTTTGCAATTGATTGGGTTCTATTAAATTTCCATGTGTTTGATTTTCTTGTGTTTTCTTTTGCATCTCTGCCTCCACTTCTCCACACATTCGATCGACCTGACGTCGTTCGCTCCACCAGCCCGGCCGGAAGTGGGGCGCCATGATGAATGGAGGAGACATTTAGTCCAACGCTCACTCGCAGCCCCTGTTCGGGATCATTCTCGTTATCGTTGTATTGCGTTCGTTCGTTTCTTCTCTCGCTCCCTCTAGCCATCGGTGTTTCGTCCTTCGTTGCGCTCGTGTTTAACTAACCGTGTAATTGCTAGGCAAACGTTCGTCTCACGGTGTGCGGCGAGATCACATGTGTGTGTGTGTGCTTGTAGAGTGCCAGTGTGTGAGTCTTGGGGTTAAGTAAGCGCATCGAAAGCGGGACAAAAATGCATCTCCGCAAAAAGCTATCTCAGGGTAAGTCATCGTAACGACAGTGTCCTTGAAGCCGATCTCGATTCCAACGACCGCCTTGCATCAGACGTCCCGAGAACACACATCATCATCATAATCATCACCATCACTATCATCCATACCATCATTTCATCACCATTATCGTCGACTTTATAATCACGTATACCATCTGCATTTTCAAATTTTGTTGCTTCCGACATCAACAGCAAGCTCAACATCACATTCGGTCATTCTAATTAGTATCCTCATTCCTCTATATCATTACCAAGCTAATCATCATCATCAGAAAAATATTCATTATAGTCATTATCACAATCAAAATCCCATTCATCACTATATCTATCATTATCGTTCATCCAAACTCTTAAACTCATGAATATAATTATAAAGTCTTTGCAATAGCAAAGGTGAATACACCTTACCATCGGTCCATTGTTCAATTACTCAAACAGTCATTCTCTTCGCCGTTTTCGCATTGTACTCGTCAAAATCAACCACATCAATGCAATTATCTTTTACACCTTTCCTCCATCATCTTCAACATCAGCCGGGCAATCATTGTCCGTTACTATTATCATCATTATCAACATGAACATCATCATCATCACCGGTGCAAGGAGCGAATAATGCGAAATAATGCACGGGACGAGTCCTTGCGACGGGTTTTAAAGCGCTCCGCTAATGTTTGATCTTCACACCAGTCGGCGTGAGTGTATGCGCTTACATGCATTACGTATGTAAGTGTGTGCCTGAATACAGCGAGATAACGCTCTGCGCGACCGCTGAGTACGCGTTTCTGGTATTTCATGGTATTCATGAATGCCGTGAAGCGAGAGACAGAGAGAAGTGAAATGAAAAGTGTGAGGAGCGAATTGAGAATGTACATGTGATGGCTTTTCTTTTCACAACTACTGTTGTAAAAGGAGGAAAAGGGGCGAAAACAACAGCTACAAAAACAACAACTAAGGCTAAAACAAAACTACAGCTGAAAGCAAACATAAATGTTCCTAAGCTCCTCGCATAATTACCGCAAAACTAACAAAGTAGAAACTCTGCCCCACATAGATACGCGCACACGCACACAGGCATATCCATTTCAACCGACTATCTATGTTTGTGTGTGTGTGTTTGTGTCAATTTACATTTCGCTGTAAATTTCATTTTTTAGTTCATTGTTTTGTGTTATTTACCGAGACCCCGTCCAACACTCCAATCCTTCCATCCATCCATCCACCTGTACTGCGCGCAACAATAAAAATAACTACAACCACAATAATAACAACAACAGCCACAGCAACAAAGTCGTATTCATTATTTCATTCTTGGCGCTTGAAACTGGGGAGCGGGATTCGAAACAAACCTTTTTTTCTGCTTCTCGCGAGCTGCAGAAAGGAATGAATTCTGCATTTCGCGTTTCTGTTTACATTTACATGGTGAACGCATACATGTCCATGCTCGCATACGATTCTCTGTTTCGTATGAATTACAGAGCTGAAAATTCTTCACCCGAATATTAAACAAAGTTTTCCACATGTCGGTTTTATGATGATTACGAAATATTCGAGCACAAACGGAAATGTGTCGGAAACGTGTTTCTGAAGATCATCTAACATCATATGAGCGGGTAAAATAAATATGAAATTGGAAAAAATTACTAAAATAAAAAAAAACGTTTTCCAAATATTTAAAGCAACAGAAATCTCTATTTTCACTACATTCAAATAGGAAATATTTTTGTCGAGAACACGGTTTTAGAATTTTCTACAGATGGGAAGCAAAGTATAAATTTAGTAAATTATGTGTAGGAGGAAAAATTGTTACTCGAAATGATAATGAAGATAATGATAATAATATTAACATTTTTAGGTTCTTATAACTCAGCATTTAAAATGTGAGCCCACACAAAAAGAATCATACATTTCACATTAACTTTAGACAAGCCCGAGATAACAGCAAGAAGGGGGGTGATGAAAGAGAGAGAGCACACTGAGAATTAATTTCATTTGTGGCCGGGACAACAATGCAAACGGTGAGGCGAAGGGCGAAGGGGGTTTAAACAGCAAACAACAGCGGCCAAAAGCTTTTAATTAAACGACCACCATACAGGGCTCATAGTCTGTGTGTGTGTGTGGTTGCCTGCGTGTGAGTGCAATCATTTCCACTGCAGTTTGCGGCTTCATCGTTATCCTTTGATGAAGACCACTTCGAGCGTTTCCCGATCTGGAGGCCAGCGAATGCCGCAACTCAAACAAAGACTGAAAAACATCGCGCCTTCCAGGAAGCTTTCAAAGAGGCCGCAACCATATCCACATCGACTTGAAGGCTATTTTTTCTGAGATTCCCGGCCTCCTTGAAGAAGCCCCGTTTTCGAGAAACCATCTCCAGGATGTCGACTTCCAGGAAGCTGCCTTATGACCATCCAATCGTGAACTCATCTCGACCTGAGGGAGCAAATTTGAAATTCGTCCTCACGAACGGCCTCCAGAGGACTTCCTCGCATCTTAAGGACGTCGTTCTTCTCCCAGGACCACCTAGGACTCTTTAACACTAGAAAGACCGACACATTGTATATACCTAGATAGCCCGGAAGCAGTCAAAATGACTGCTTTGTAAAAGAATAACTAATGTGTAAAGAAATTGGTTAAATATTATTTTTTTATATTTTTCATATTATTAACACTTCATTCGACATTTTTTGCATTAATTTTGAGCGAAAAATAAATACAATAATCACCTTATTAGAACTTGTATCACTACCTAAAGATTCGAATAACAAGTAAAAGTTTCACTTATTGAGCAACTGCAACTCATCAAGTATCGACAATTTATCACATATTTACGAGTTATTATGTGACGGCAATCGAAAAAAAGTAATGAAAACTATTGTGTCAATGTCGAGACGAACTGATCATATAAGAAATGTACTAAATTTAATAATAAGAGTCATTTTATTACTTGAAATGTCACAAGCAGTCAAAATGACTGCTTTAGGGCTATCTAGGTATAGCACGTACGTATATACCAGAAATGAAGGAGGGGAAAGTTAAATACTAATTTAATAAATGCATTTATATGTCGTCATAAAGTCACAAAGTTTTAAGAATGTGTGACATTATATACATACTTTTTTTTCTAATTGAAATTAAAAAGCAGTCAAAATGACTTGCTTGGGCAATCTAGTGTTAAAGGTGTTCCTTCAGCGAAAAGACCCCGCCTCCTTCTCGGCGAGGTGTCAAATCGAGCTCCACCAAACGAAATTTATGCTCCGCAAGTTGCAACTTCGAAGCAATTAATGACCAGGCGAAACTCTCGCGGAATATAAATAAAATATGCCAGACACAAAAACAACAGCATGAAGTGGCTGACTTTGCGAAAGATCAGGATCCCACGACAGAAAGAAAAACAGACGGACGGACAGAAAATAAGACGGACAGACGGAAGGACGGACGGACGGACGGATGGACAGACTGAAGGCAGTCTTCGTGTCTTTTTTGAAGTTCGTTGAGGCGCGAAATTGAAAATTACTTTTGATTTTTATTCCGCTTCGTTTCTCGCGCGCCCCCCTCCTCGAGAAGTTCTTCGTTGTTTCGAAAATGCCAACTAATTTCTTCGTGTTCCTCGCCTCCTCGGCAGGACCGAAGACGAAACGTCCGCGAACGTCCTCGAGGGAGTGTTTTTTGGGGAGCTCCAAGGGGTCGCGCGGGAGTCGTTCTTTCGCAACGTTTACAACGGTTTTATGCTAATTTACGATGCGTTCGAGCCACGTTCGCCACCCGGTCCCCCGTCAGTCGAACGACGATGGGGTCTTTGACGAGGTGCTGGAGGTGGAGGAAAGCCGTCCTTCTGAACCCCCCTCCCCATCGGAATGACCTACTGAGGGCCGGAGACACCGTCGAAATCGAGTCCCCAAAGCGCATTCAGGCTGCATTTTCGTGGTGTCTACGAGTTCGTACACACACACACAGTGTCACGCACACATTGACCGCTTGCGCAGCCGGTGAGTACCGTTATAACTTGCAATTACTTCGCAGCGCTTCCTGGTTAAAAGCTTTTTAACAGCCAACTAATTGAATTGAGCTCGTGAGTCGAGAAACCGGGGACCAAAAGATGTTGTTGTTTTTGTTATTGTTCTTATTTGTTGTTGTTGTTGGAATATCGAGCGAGCGTGTTAAGCAAGTCCAACGGCGCCATCTCAGCGTCTCCTTCGTCCTTCGCCTTCGTCGTCGTCGTCTCCGTCTTCGCCGCCCTCCT
Source organism: Coelopa frigida (assembly GCA_017309665.1). Classification (NCBI taxonomy): domain Eukaryota; kingdom Metazoa; phylum Arthropoda; class Insecta; order Diptera; family Coelopidae; genus Coelopa; species Coelopa frigida. The sequence goes on along the minus strand of CM029561.1, from coordinate 13,893,771 downwards.
CTGTTGACTTTTGGCGCTGTACGATTCGGTGAAAGTGTTCTCGTTCTTGTCATTGTTGTTGTTGTAATTTCGTTATTCATGTTGTTGTTGTTGTTATTATTGTTGATGTTGGTGTTTTTCCTGGTACCCAGAATCACATCACGAACCAACAGATGCCTCCAAGCCAGAGGTCGGTCCCTTGGTCCCCCGAACGACGTTGACTCAAGCGCGAACAAGAAAATGCACTCGGGAAAGATGATAATGATGATGATGATTATGACGATGGTAATGATGATGATAATGCTGAAGACGACGATGATATAGAGAAAGCTCAAGAAGAGCAAGATGAAAATGTTGAATTTTTTGACTAATTGCGAGAGAATCCCATGGATAATGCAATTGCTCAAACTTCCATTTTCTGAATTTCGCCAAACTGCTGCAGATTACAAAAATAAAAACAACAACAACCCAAGGCGTCAACAAAAACAAAATCCAATATTCATTTAATCCAAAATAACATTTAAGTCAAATAAAATAACAAAAACATCGAAATTGTGCACAGCATCTGCATCCCTTCCACCAAGGAGTATAGAGAGAATAATTTAAAAAGACCTTCGGCCAAATAGATGTACTGACGTTGAGATAGTATAGAAATAGATAGTATAAAATAGAAACTGAAATTGAGCATATCTCCGGTAACACGCTAAAATGGCAAACGTCGGAAAAACTTGTTCAAGCTAATCGATTTTTAGTCCAACATCTCGTCTTTTTGGTATCAATGGAAAGTTTTAATTGAAATATATGCATGAGGGATACTGTAAAATATAAAAATAATAAATAGGTATTCTATTTTAGGCATAGTCATTTCTATTGAAAAATTTATATATCTTGAATTTCAATATGGTGAAGTAGATTTTAAAGATTTCATAAAATTAAAAACTGTTAAATTCAAATCCATAAAATTTCAAAAATTATAAAGAATTCAAAATAATAAATAGGTATTCTATTTTAGGCATAGTCATTTCTATTGAAAAATTTAAATATCTTGAATTTCAATATGGTGAAGTAGATTTTAAAGATTTCATAAAATTAAAAACTGTTAAATTCAAATCCATAAAATTTCAAAAATTATAAAAAATTCAAAATAATAAATAGGTATTCTATTTTAGGCATAGTCATTTCTATTGAAAAATTTAAATATCTTGAATTTCAATATGGTGAAGTAGATTTTAAAGATTTCATAAAATTAAAAACTGTTAAATTCAAATCCAGAAAATTTGAAAGTCGATTTAATTTTATTTATTTTATATTATTATTTATTTTTTGCACATTTTTATATTTTGTTATTTGTAAATTATTCTATATCTCAAATAAATTTATTTTAACATTTGATTATTATAACTATTGATTATTATTCTTTTTTTGGAAAAGGTTAATGTCTATTTTACTAGCCAATCACGGCATTGACAACGTAGACTTGGCGACGCCACGGACAAGGACGACTTAATTCTGCATGCGACAGGCGAAGGAGTTCATAAAAAGCCGCAACAACAACGAGGACACTTAACCACGGACACGAAGCACGAGGATGAAGTCCAACGACTGTGTAAGGGACGGGTCCCTCTCATACCAATCGTCGTTGTCCTGCGTGTACGTCCTTCGCTGTCGTCAGCTGAAGGCGATGCCGTCAAAATCAACAGAAACCCAATTTAACTAAAGCAGAGAGAGAGAAAGAGAAAATCCCCAACAAAAATAACAAAACCAAAAAGAGAAACAGGAAGGACAGACATACAGATAGATAGACTAGAGCGCGAACGGCGAATTGAGGCGAGGCGAACCAGGATAACGCAATTAAAAAGGATTTCACTAAATGGTTGATGAACAAATAATGCCAATGTGCCCTCGGATGGGGAGGTTGAGAGGGGTGGGCGAAGGGTGAACAGAACGTTTCCAAGTGCTTGAATGAAGTCGGACGACAGACCGACAGACAGCGGTACAAATGAACGGAAAGGCAGACGAACGGATGGCTCGTTTTCGGAAGGCTGCCTTCGAGAGCAATGATCGAGGTTTTCCATTAGCGAGGACTGAGCAAACAGCGGTCAGCACCCACCACCAGCCTCCTATCACCAAACCCTCCCCACTTCACCCTCACAAGTCCCCCTCCACCACCCCTCCGCTGTCCCTTCCCCCTCTTGAGCAAAAAAAGCGACGGCGGGCGAGAAAATGGTTCCAAGTGAAAATTAAATTAACCAGAAAGAGAGAGAAAATGGGGGAGAAAATAGGGAAATGGTTTCGTGGCCGAAGCGAGGCGAAAGAGCGGCGAAGAACCAAAGAGTGTGGGAAGGAGGCGATGGTGGGAGCCGAACTCTTTAGTTTCGCATTTTGTGGAAAATTTAACTAATTTCTGAGGCAAAAAAAATGACACAAAACAAAAAAAACACCAGACTCTGAACGAACACGAGAGGAGTGAGCGGTGAAAGAGCGCGAGCGAGCAATGGCGACGACAACCATTTTGTTGCGCGTTTTGAAACCTCCATCGACCGCCGCGATTATCCTGCGGGAGTGCATATGGCTCCGGGGGCGCCGCCGACACGTTAAGCAACGAGGAGGACGAGACTCCCTCTCTGTCTCGTGGGAGGCATTGGGAGAGAGAGGGAGGTCCATAAGGAGGGTCGAGAGGAGGTCGCGTGGTGTCTGGGGGCGTATGCGAGACAGCGAAGAACTCAATTTGCGGGATTCTTACATGAGCGAGTCGTGGGGCTGATCGGTGGTTCCCAGTGCGTTCCCTCCGTGGGTTGACTTCGTTTGTAGGAACGGCACTCGCGTGCAGCACAACAGCAACAACAACAACAACAAAAAACCCGGAGGATAGAACAACAATAATAGAGGATAAAATAACAACAACGACAGTAAAAAAAAGAATAAACACCAGCAACACCAACAACAACAACAACCTCGTATGAGGGCGTCCCTCAGGACATCTTAATAAAGACCGCTCCACTGTCGCCGCCATCTTGAAGTCAAGCAACGCCATTTTGTCACTCACTACAAGGCGTCGCGATGATCGGACGAGCGACGTTGCCACCCTTGCCCTGCCCCTCTCTCTTGCTCACTCGCTCCCTCCATCTCTCGGTCGCCCCATGCTCTGTCGATGCGACGAAACAAGAGAACAAGCGCTAACGGTTTATTTGCTAGACGGGCAAGAAAGAGCGAGAAAGAGCTGTAGAGAGAAAGAGATGGAGCGGGGTTGCAGTCCTGGGGGAAGGGGGAGCGGTTGCTGTTGCGTGTGTTTGTGTCGTCCTTGGAGGATTCCGGGTGCCCGCGTAGAACAAAGCAAGACTCGACATGCGATGACGGGACCCGCGACCAGAGCAAGGGACAGGGAGGGTGGCAGGGAGAGTGGGACAGAGAGAGGTTAACAGAAGAAAGAGCATGGTAGCAAGGGTGGAGGGGGGTGCCGGGCTTCTTGGGCGCCGCAAAGTATGCCACGCAAATGAAGGAATTTATGAATTCATTTTCCGCGACGCGTAATGAGGACGCATGCGAAATTGAGTCGTCGAGGAAGCGGGACGGACGGGGGGATAACATTTGATATGCATGCGAGTGCCCTCTCCCTCCATATCTCTTTCTTTCTCTCCCTCTCTTTCTTCGTTTCACACACACACACTTCCTCTCCCACACTCCTTTTATCACTCTATCTGTCCGCTTTGCAAGGATATGGCGGATTCTACGATTTTTGAAAACGTCTCCTTCGTTCGCCCCAAAGCCAGGAGCTTTGTCTTCCTCGTTCTCGCCATGCATTTAAAATGACTTCAATTTGGAGCCTTATGGCAAAAAATGGCCCCATCAAATTGCGCAATCTCCAATCTCGGTATTTCCAAAGGACGCTCCCGGTCTGCACACATATGTATGTATATGCGAGAGATAATTGAATGAACTTATGGCTCTGAAATGTTCACGATTAAATTGTGAAAACCAGATAATTTCGATTCGAAATCGCAGGCGTTCCTTTCATATACAATTATATGAGGAATATCAGTGAGCTGGTTTAATAATAGATATCATCTTTCACAGACAAGATATCCTTTAAAAATCATTCATAAGGAATTTTTATCATCAATTTTTATCATATATGTCTCTGTACTGAGGGCAACGTTTGAGATCTCCACTGATGTTTATTAGCAATGTGTTGGAAGACTACCAGCGAGTAGACTTCGGGTCCATCGCTCGATGGCAACAATCAATTACCATCTCGCCTCGAATCCCACACTCACACTCCCACCGTCCTCATTGGGAGTAGGTAAAGGAGGAGGTGGACAAGGAGTAGATGAAAGAGATAAAAAGCCATTTCGCACATTACGGCAACGTAACCTTGGGACCTAACGAGCTGACGCATGGACGTAACGAAACACTCGGACGAGGCTGCGAGAGACCGGGGTGGAGTTGAAGTAATTACTTGGCACTAAATTAGAGCGCTTAGGAAAACAACATCGAATTAGGCGGACGAGGACGAGTTGGCAACGCCGACGGTGGATGGGTCCAGCTCCATGCGGATCCTGATGTCGCTCAAAGCTGAAAGCAATTCACACGTTGACCACCCGACTCCCCATCGCCCCATTGTCTCCATTGACGGCGGTGGGGGGAGGCCATCGGTCCGCAGGCACCATGATCAAAACACACACTTCCATACGCACACGCACTGAGACACGTCCATTAAACCAGTGGCTCCATAAAAATCTCATTTATTCGGAGGCGCCCCACGCGGTGACGACGGCCCGGGGCGACGACGGCCTACGAGGATGGCCGAAAGTGGGACCGTAAGGAGAGAGAGAGAGAAAGAGGGATGGGGTGTTAGTGAGGGTGCCGAGCGAGGCTGGATTGAATTACGAAATCTCAGCTTCCGCTCTGCCTTGGCCTGGTCTGTGCCTCGCTGTCGCGGTCATGTCGAACACAAGGCGGATGTCCGGCAGCCATGTTTGCGCCGCTTTCGCAATGATTACGGTGAATCATTGCGAAAGCGGCAATTCATGATTCCCGCCGTCCCATCTCTCGCCGCCCGTCCTCGCTCTCTCTATGTGAAGTACGTGAAGTTTGGAATGACGGCCAAGGCGATTATTTAAGTGACAACAACTATGACAAATGCCCACGATACTCAAGAGAGGGATGATAGAGTGGAGGAGGGTGTTACGTGAGGGACTCATATATTCACTTAGTGGTCGAGTTTTTTCTTTCGAGCGGCGATTGAAACGTGACCTCGATCGGGGAAAGGATCGATCGGGGAAAGGTGGAATCAAGGACCAAAACCGCGGCCAATGATTGGACTACGTTAGTGTGTGGTTGCATTGGCAAATATCTGTCGGTCTCGATATATCTGCGTTGTGTGTGTGTGACTTTTTCGCCCCAGGCTAAGAGTGAACCCGAAACCACTTCACACTTTGAACCGTGAATGTGTTTATTTGCCAAATATTAATTGATAGCAAATGTGTGTTCGTTTCAAGGGAGATAGAGTGAGAAAGATGGGGATAGATGGAGATGCGGTAAGGTAGGGTGAGGAGAGTAGTTGGGGGCAATCAAGGGTAAGAGAAAGGTTGTGCGGTTTTGCGGCCATATTCACCGGAAGTCGACCCATAGAAGCAGAAGAGGTCTGAAGCACGTTGTGGCATTCGAGCGATGCCGTAATGAGTGATCGAAGCGTGGATCCAGGGAGTGGGCGGGGTAACCGCAAGGGGTGTGTCCTCGGGCGGGGATCTGACGACGTGCCGTTAAACGATGTAATGGCCACATATTCCCCTTGACTACGAACTAAGTACCCATACTTTATGTGTCCTGGAAAACATCGTAAATCGTTGAGAATTTATCATTGCTATCTCGGCCTTCCACACCCTGGGCTGTCTCCCTCTCTTTTCTTCTCACCCATCCTTGTCTCTCACCGGTATTCGGAATTCGAAGAAGCACAACACGTGAGCGACACTCGAACACCGGGCCATCGACGTTATCTTCGTTTGAGTTGGAGACGTCATCTTGATAATGGCCAATACATCATTGGTCTGCCACAACCACGACCTACACCGGGCTGAGGACCATAACGAGACCAGGACCAGGACGAGGGATGCCACGTGCGTCCGATGACCTCAGAAATTAAAGTGTCCTGGTGATGACGTTGTCAATATTTATGCGGTTTCATTTGCCAGACCTTGTCGGTCACAGAGTAGCAGGGACGTCGAATGAAGGTGGGATGATGAAAAGGTTAGAGGAAGCCAAAATGTGTGAGGAAAAAAGGAAGAAAAGGTTGGAGGAAGAAAATATTGGAAAAGAAAAGGTTGGAGGAAAGAAGAGAAGCTCAGGATAGAGCGTGGTGCAGATAGGTGAAAAACCTATATCCAAAATGACGACGAGATAAAGAAAAATTAGCGAAAGGAGATAGCAGCGAAGAAAAAAGAAAGAGAGAAAAGAGAAGAAGGAAACGATGAAAGATCAGTGGTGCAGGAAGAAACCACAACGAGATGAAAAGAAGCATAGATAAAGAGAAACAGGGATGAAGAGAAGGAGGACAAGAACGAGGCGAGAGAACGAAAAATAATTTCTCGATCGTGGCGTACGACAGCCGGACTCGAATGTGAAAACAATAACAGCAATAACATCATTAATAACGCCATCCAGAAAGCCATCAATTTGAAGTAGAGGGAGTGCGGAAGCAAAGTGGAAGAAGAAGAAGCACCAGCGACGTCGACGACAACAACAACAACAGCCAAGGTTGACTGCGGTCGAATTAACCACATATGATGCGATTAAGTCGACCAGGGACGGTCGACCGCTGTCACCTCGTCCATGCATCATTCCCCATCTCTCTCTATCGCCCTCTCTCTCTCTCTCTCTCTCTCTCTGTTTCTCCATCACTTCTTCCCATTGTTCCTGCCTCTTTTCTTCCCACGATGTCTCCCTCTCACCCCAGGCTCCACAAAATGCCGACCGCAATGTAAATGGAAGACAAATAAACGAATGGCGAGAAGTCGCAGAGGAAGATGAAGCAATAGATCAGAGAAAAAGTGGAAGAGACGAGGAGGAAGAAGAGGAATGGTGAAGAAGTAGGGAAAAGGTAAAGAGGGAGGAAGAGCACGAAGGATGCGAGGGATGCGAAAGAGTCAGATGACAAGAGTGAGAGAGAGATAAGGAGACACAGGTGAAGACAAAGACATTCAAACACTCGACACTCAACACCAGCACTTACGCCCACACACATGCACACACGCACATGAGCAAACACGTGCACACGTCCGTTCATCCTACACTTAAACACTTCGACTTCAAAATCGAGTCCTTGGCCGATGCCCAGAACATCTGAAGCGAAGGTGCGAAGGAATGAAAGAAAGAAATAAATAATGAAAGAAAGCGATGTCAAATGCTGAGGAAGGAGCCACAAGAAGGAAAGTGAAGGTAAAGGAGATGGAAAAGAGGAAGCGAAAGTTGAAGGGGGGAAAAGAGAATGATGAGTTAAAGAAGAGGGAGAATTAAAGAAGAGGGAAAATACATGTGATAAAGAGGGTGGGAGGAAGTAAGTAGGAGAATGGAAAAATTCCCTCCTCGTTTCGGTGGCGTCGCAGCGATAACGACATTATAATGCTTTATTGTGCCCAGTGCGAATGTGCGTGGGTGTGTGTGTCACTTACAACGACATCAGCAAATTACTGAATGAATGAATAAATGGATGGATGGTCCAGCGGACGAACGAGTGGAAGGATTCCATAGCAAAGACTCCGTCGAATTTAATGTGAAGCCTTTTATTTACCACTACCACCACCATTCTGGTTACCATAAGAGAGAAATGGGAAGAAGAACGAATATATGTACATGTGTGGAAGTCTGTCAGTGTGAGTGCTAGTGTGGGTGTGTGTGTGCGTGTGTAAAGAGTAATATTGCTGTTTAAGAGCTCTTCACACTTAATTTGTCAAGTGGGTCAGATGCTTATGTCGAACCCGGAGCTAACAAGAGGGTGAAGCAAACTCAGAGAGAGAGAGAGAGTGATAGAGAGCGTGAGAAAGGAAAGAGAGAGGGTTCGGATCAACATCACCTCGTTCTTCATCGTCTTCGTCTGGTTACAATAGCGGTTTTTCTATTTTAAAATCACGCTCTTGACTTAATCCGGATCCGCACCCTGATGCAAACATATTGTGGACTCATGCTCATGTGTGTGTGTGTGTTTATATTTTGGTGGGGAGAGGGATGGTGTTGGAATTTAATGCACCAGAAAATCCTTTAATAAATTGTTACGCTCTCTCTCACTGACTCGCTTCCCCATTCATCAGGTCCTGCCTTCCTCGCTGAAGCCCTGGGTTTGCGACACCAGTCCCAACCTCTTCTTGCTAACCACACAATCCGACCCCCTTCATCCAAAAGCTTCCCCCTCATCGTCACAATAACAACAATAACAACAACAACAACCACCACCAACCAACCAACATTGTTATCTCGATGCAGTGGAGCGTGTTAATAAGCTTTGACGGAAATGAGCAACCGCCGGACTCCACTCCTCGTCCATGCCTCGACCGCTCTTACTACCACCCTCTCCCCCTCTTCCATCCCCTCCTCGTTTTCGCCTCTTCCCCTGCCCATCATTTCATCCCAATTTTCCTACTTCCATCACTCGTGTTCTTGTTGACAAATGAGTCCTGGCGGTGCGATAAAAACGTTGTTGTTTCTGATGTTCGAGAAGAATTTCCAACAATGAGCCCTCGAGGAGAATTCTCGGGAATCGCTTGAAGTTCCTCTAAAAACACCCCGAGAACTCTCTGAATCCTCCGTGGGGTTTCACAGTGAGTTTTCCCAAATATTCCTCTGGATTGTGCGTTTCCATTTCGACAACCTTCCATCTGAGCTTTCACCAATTCCTCTCAGTAATTTTCTCAATTCCTCTCCGTAATTTCACCACTTCCTCCCAAAGATTCCATAAATTCCTGCAGGTGGTTCCTGTGAAGCTTTTCAAAGGTCTCTTCAGAATTTCCGGGCATTTCGTCCAATGTCCTGGAGGCGTTATTTTTAAGGCATTCGCTGCCTTTGATTCGCTCTGGAGCGTTTTTCGGGGTTATGACAAAGTGGAATTTTCTCCTCAAGGGCGCGGCCATAACCCCAGCCCACTTGGGTGATCTTTAAATGGCTCGAACGCTGCCCATTTCGAAGGTCCCTGGGGACTCCCGCAGGTGCTTCGCGAATCCCTCCAAATCGACTTCATCAGGCACCTGAATATTTTTCCTTTCATCCGATAAGCGGATTTCGATCCTTTGACAAATATTTAGATTTGCATCGACCGTGGGTGGGAAACAAAAAAACGATATCCTTTTCCTAATCCTGTTGATACAAAATCAATTCGAGCTCTGGCCACTCCCGCCGGCTAATGTCGTTTATCCTACTTGCAGGATACCCATGTAAATTCATATACATACATATGTATATGTGTGAGCTGTTCTTGCTTGTATGAGTACTTATAGTTGGATTTGTCGTTGTTGGTGTTTGTAATTTTGCTCGAGCATTAGCCTTGCTGTCTCAGGACATCGCCCAAGCCGCCCCCGGCGCTCTCCGCATTTTAATCTCGGCCCCCACTTGCGGGTCCTCTTTCTGGCCACGACTTGTCTTGTCCAGTTCTCTCCTCCTTCCACTTCCACTCACATCCCTCTGGCTGTCCCTTTCACTCCCTCTCTCTTTCTCTCTAGCTCGGCATCTTATTGAATTGCAAATCAGAGACAAAAGCATAAATAAAAACCTCTCCACTTCATCCGGTCATCCAGCCGTCTATCTATTTATCCTTCCTTCCGTCCGTCCAACCGGCCCTCTTTCTCTCCCTCTTTTTCTCTTCCTTTCTCTTTCCCTCGGCTCGTTGCCATCTGGTCAAGCGGTCGTTTCCGACGCCTCAACCTCAGGAACTGAGAGGCTCCGACCCCTTCTCTCTTCACCACCCGCGGCAGCCACGCCCCCATTTCGCATCTAATCCATCTTGCAGTTCGCCTTCCGCTGCCTCCCTTGAAAGGCGTGTCCTTTGCCAGGGACGCGCTCTGCAAACATCGGTCCATGGACAACGACGACGAGTCCTGCTCCGAGTATCCTCGATGAAGTCGAATTCATCGTCATTGTTGTGGGTGTCGGTGTTGTTGTCGACGATGGGGGTCACGGAGGTGATGTTGTCGGTGTTGGCGATGGTGATGACGATGGCGATGGTATTGATGTTGTTGTCGCTGTCCTAGGTAATGTGTTTGATGGTGATGTCGGTGTTGTTACTGGATTTGTTATTTCTGTTGTTGTTGCTATTGCTATATTTGTTGTTGTTGTTATAGTTGTTTTTGTTGTTGGTCGCGCAACTGCTTATCCCAGTGGATAAACAGCAGCATCGTTAAGATAGCCTTTTAACACGATTTATTTTCGCACACAAGTCACTTCCGATTACGGCCGAACGTCGAACGAATGCATGTGCCAGCCGGTATCCTTGCCACACACAGACAAACTTAAACACTTGAATATATATGTGTGAGTGTGTGTGTGCGACTACCCACTTCTCTGGCAGTTCCCTTCCATTTACATTGCAAATTATGATATCTGGTCGGGGAACGAAATGACGAGTGGATGAACAGACGGAGGACGAAAGTACGGTGGATCGGACAATGTCGTTGGACTAGAGAAGACGGTGGTCCAGGATCGATGGGACGACGACGAGAAGAGCGAGACAACGGATTAGTTTCGTTCGAACGCGCTTCGATGCGAACATTTAGTGTGTTTAAATCAACATAAATTATTTGTAATGGCCCAGCAGCTGCGTATGTAATTAATTAGCTAAAATGTACAATAGCGCTGGCTCGCCCCGCTCCCCCCCATCTTCGTCCGTCGATTGTGATTACTAAACCATTCAAACGGAATTTCAAATCTCCCTCCATCCTTCTCACACACACTATTCCTTTGTGTGGGGAAAACACGTTGCCGTCCCCATCAAATCTCAGTTGAAACTTCAAACTCTTGTCCAATTTGCCTCAAATATCGATTATTGCATCATGTGAAATTGTTTTTCCTTTTTAAGGGAAAATTAGATATTAGTTCCCTCGCTACAACAACAATCACTAAGTTGAGACTCGTTCTAAATTCTCTTTGCTCTAACTATTTGCCCATAATAAATAGAAAACTTTGCTTCAGGGCAAAATTGAAGGGTATAAAATTAAATATCCGTAATGAGAGTTATGCATTGAATAATTTCTTATCGAATTGTCCGTTACGATGAATTAATTAATACGGAGCCATCCGTATTGAATCATCTGTGATAATTAACTTTAACTGTACGTTATACACATCTGAGAACGAGGAATTAGTAAGGAAGAACTGAGAGAAAATGATTTTCTAGTCGATGCCGAATAAATCCATTGTAATCGATTCTATTTTGTATATGTTAAGAAGTCTTGATTGACTGTAAGAAATTTCACCCACTGTACATGAAATTTGAAATTTTTTTCTTACGAACGAGAAATTCAGCATACCTTATCGTACTCTATGCATGTTCCAATGAATCCCTCGTCGCTCAACCCTCAATCGCACTCTCAATCAGTTCCACTCAATTCCGCACTCACTCATGTTGATCACCTCCCGCTCCACCTCCAGCGACCACCCCAAACGCCGCCCAACAGGCCTCTCCTTAGAACCGATTTGCATGGAATTCGTTTCGAGCAAATAGCTTTTAAATATCAACGGTATTTTGACTGCACAACAACAGACCGATTGCAGCAATAGAAGTTTTTGTTGTGGTCCTTGTTATTGTTGCCATATTTCATCGAGATCAATTGGATATATTATTTGGGGCGTAGATAAGGATGAGTGGCCGTCGATTGAGTTGGTTCGGTTTGGTATGCCTATGATTTGTAGTTCCAGAGAATTTCAATGTTCGGTTGAAATCAATTTGAATATTTCTCTCGGCAAAATATCTGACGAGTTTTGCAAATATTTGACCAATTGTGTTAACTGGAGCATCATCAACAGAATAAGACTACATGGGGGAATTTAATCGCATTTCATTCATACATCATTGGCCACGAACTCAATATTGTCTTCATTGATATTAGTCGCGAGATTCGATGATGGCCAATAACAGTCCGAGGAGTACGATTGAGAGCTTCTGATCTGAAGCCAGGACCTACCTACGTATGTGAAGTGAGAAGAATCTTACACCAGCATACTTCGGTTAAAATTCCTAATTCTATGACAAGCCAAAATTTTCTCGAATGCAACTAATCAATGTGTGGCCTCAATCGAGCGACTCAGTCGAGAAGTTGAGTACTGAGAGCAAATATTGAACCACTGGGTGATTGGGGAGGGGGAGATCCATTTAAAATGCTCAATAATGCAATGTACCCTGAGCGAGCACAGTGGTTAGGTTGGGTTGAGTTGGGTGCGATGTGCTTGCAGCGAACGATGTCCTTGGATCCCAAGGTGGGCGTCAATGATTACGAGAATTTATTTGCGGGACTCCGGATCGAAGTCCGGCTGTGTGTCTTCGTGTCTGGCACCACCACAGGCGGAAACCATTTGAATTGAGTTCGAAAGCCGTAATGAAAAAGGATAACGCAATTTACTAATTGAATTCGACTGCGGACGTCCTTCCACATCCTGGTATGTTGCCACATACTGGACAGTCGGGGCGTCGCAATTATCGTGAGGCCGGCTCGTGTTGTGCATGTGTGTGCGTGTGAGTGGGTGGGGGTAAAAAGGCGAGGCAGGTGTATGGAGTGAGAGCTGGGATGCTACAACATTCAGACATCATTCAGTCTATTGCAGCATATATCATACGGTCACCACTACACAAACAAACAAACTGTAGCATGAGCACATATGAACGGACAGACGGATGGCTGAGAAAACCTTGGATCCGTAATTAAACTCATTCAGAATTCAGGTGAGATTTCAAGAAGAGACCAGAGGAACATGGCATCCGACTAAAGGAAAGTCAGGGGCCAAACCGCAAATCAGGACGAACAAATATGAGTGCGAGAAAAAGGGAGAGACAGAGGGATGGGCGAACCACCGAACGCACGAACTGGCCCACTGTGCGTGTCCTCTCGCCGCACACTCCATGAGTGCAATTGGCCAAATTCAATTAGCCAACTGGGCCCGATCGATGCTCCCGGGACGCAGGACGTTGGGTGCTCTGCAGGATGCAACATTTATGCCAACAGAGGGACAACAAATGTCCTCCATGGATGCGACCGCATTTTCTCCTCATCCACCCCGTCCTCCATGGATGATCTCTGCCTCATCCGATCAGGATCAGCGTCGCCATGGAGCGATTCGTGCACATGCATCGGGTTCCACGACTACGACGAGCCTCCTCCTCCACCCGCCCCATCCTGGACCTCTCCACCTACTCCGCGACTACTGGCACAAACCTACCCCTCCTGCTCTACCACTCTACCACTCATCACACCTGCCACTACACGTCACCCGATCCGACGGCCACGGTTTTAATTAGGAATATCCGATTTCGATTCGTCCTCGCGTTCCGTTCCACTAATGGCATTGCTTTAGTTTATTAATGCGACGACCGTTCAAGTATCGTTCGTCCCACTCTCTCTCTCTCTCTTGTTGTGAGTATGTGTTGGTGTTGTATCGTGTGCAAATGTTTTGAAGGATGCTGTCACTTTGGCCACCCCGATTCGCAATTCGTTCAGTTTGTGCATCAATTAGTTGGATTGAAGACCATTGGGTCGAGTCCACGCTTTTGAGTCGCCGCGGTAGGGCCGACTCTTTGCTCAGGCCACGGGTTCTGGACCGCTGTCCATGTCTGTCCATTCATTCGTCTCTCTCCTCGCCATGTCCGACCGGTTCTGTTTGTCCACTCTCAATGCCGCCGGCGTCACATCCCAGGTCCATGACCCGAGGAGGCTGTGGAGTTTCGATAGAGCAGAGGTCAGACAGAATTAGGCGTAGATGTCAGAGAAAATCGTCAGAAAATTTTTCAATTCCAATATGAAACGCAAAATTAGTCAGTTCTCGATGATTAGTCAGAGTTATTTCTAGATTGTTGAGAGAAATCTTTGATGGAAAACCAGATTAGAAACCCTGCCTCGGTCTCTTTTAATTCACCCGAAAATTCAACCTTTCGGGTGAATTAAAAAACTTAAAAGTAAAAAAGTTCTTATCCCAAACTCTGGAAGATCGAATATCCTTTTCGCCCCTCAGAACTTTCATGGACCACGTTCGAATACTGATTGCCGCAATAATCGAAATCAAATTCAAATTTTCGACCCCAAAAATATCAAAAATACAACGCCACAAAAACAACAGCAACAAAAACACTTCACATAGGCCGCTCCCCCACAGCACGTCCTCGTCGTTCTTGGCCAAGCGTAAAATGGAACACAATCGGTTCAAAAATTTGCGCTTTTAGAATTTTAATCAATTTTTTCCCCACACTCAAACGAAATCCCTCTTCTTCTCTTACTCTCTTCCTCTTCTGTATCTCTCTATATATCTATCTCCCATTTTCTGTCTTTTTCTACATGTCTCCCTATATCTCACTCGTTCCCTTCCTTCTCTTTCTGTGTTTTTACCCCGCTTCCCCAGCCTTCGCATAGATTTTTCATTTCGATTTTGGCTTTCCCCTCCAACAAACGTTGAAAGGACTTTTTCCGGGTTTCCTTATTTTATTTCGGTTTGGATTTTTTTTTCCTTCTTTGTTTTTCTCTGTCCCACTTGGCTCACACGAAACTTCCAATACAAAGGCGAAGGCAAAGCCAGCACATGCGTTGCCTGTCGCATCCGATTATAATTTTTATTTCATTCCGTTTCCCATTGTTTCGTGTGGTTCCGACTCCCGTCCCCGGCCCCTTCCTGCTCATGGCTGTGGACGTGGTTGCGTCTGTGGCCTCGTGACTGTGTATCGGAATCCGGCACGAGTGCCACGCCCAGTCCCCGGCCCGCCCACTCAGTCTCTGTCGCTGATCCCTTTGTGTTGACTAGAATTTACAATGAGAGATTACATGCTTTTTAAGCTTCGGTGATAAACGCAAAATTTACACGAACACTAACACTCACACACTCATAGACACCTATTCAAAGTCGGAGCCACACACATACAGACACACTTAATCACGGTGGGTTGCACAGTGGGCCGAAATGTCAAAGGCGGCCTTCCCCCGTCCCACACAGGCCTTGATCCCGCATGTCCAGCCAGCCGTGGCGAGATATATTGAAGCGAGACAGACGGGAGGACAGAAGGACATACAAATGGACGGATTCGGCGGAAACGTGTAAAAACGAGACCGAAATTGAGACGAAAACCAAACTGTGGCAACCCGGTGATAAGGGTTCGTTGGGCCGCCATAGTTTGGGCCGAGTCGTCGCATACAGGATGCAGGATAACAAATGTGTTTGATCTCTGCAAATGACGTCATCATCATCATCATCACTAGTGTAGTCTGTAGTTGGGGTCGACGTCATCATCATCAGCATCGTGGTTTATTTTATTGGCGGTCTCATCGTCGTGTGAGGCGACAATTTAAATGTTTATGAACGCTGGGAGTTCATTTTTCTGAATCTTAAATTGCATTCAATATAATCTCCACCTCTCTATCTCTCTTTCATTCTCCCCCACCCCTCTTTCTCTCCCCTCTCGCTTCACTTTCGTTTCATTCGATTTGATTTCATTAATTTCATTTGGAATGTCCTTCACAGAACGACCAAGGACCAACGTCCGACGCCTGATGCTCAAAGGAAATTACAAGAACATCGTTTCGGTCCGGCTTCCGGTTCCGTTTACGGGCGGTACGTAATTTCCGCCATCTTGCATTCGCTTCGACGATCCTCTCGTCGCTCGCTTCCACTGGTCGTGCATTAATTACAAGACACGACGATGAATTTCCTCGAGAGCACCTTTAAAATGTTCTCATTTCGTTTGAGTGTCACTCGCAGGACACTCTCACGTCCCCCTCTCTTCCCCTCCTCCCTCTCTCTCTCACCATCTCTTTCCCATTCAGAATCCCCGGCTCTCCATTTGGAATGCTTTAATTCTATTTGAAGTACTTAACGTCCTCCGCTCGACGCCCTCCCTTCGTCGAGGGCTTCATGAATGCGTTCTCGTCTCCTCCATTCAGGCCCCTCTTCTCTCCCTCACTCAATCTCTCTCTGTCCCTTTCTGACGCAATCCCCTCACCACTTGCAACACAGTATGTTGAATGCAAGAGAGAATAAGATAATGGGAGAATGAGAAAAATGCAGAATGAGAGAGAGATGACAGAGTTCTGTGTTTTCTTACCAATTTGTGTGAAAATTAGAAAATCCTCCTCCTTCTCTCACTTCCCCGCCCCTTGCATCATTGGACCCTTTGTTTCCTGGAGGACGCTCAGGTTTCTTAATTTCTCGCTTCGGATTTTAATCTCCTTTCCTCTCGACCTCCGCGGAGTGGACCCGAAACTCGAGCTCTGCTGGACACAGGAGAATAATAATGAATCACCTGCCAGCGAAACCCCAATTAAAACACTCGCCTGGAAACACGAAATCTCGCAAATCATGGATAAACCGATGTAAAACATATTTGCGGGGGCTCCGTGAAAAAGATTAGTCCTTTGCCCACCCCGCCCTCGATCGCGGCCAGGGCCAGGAGGTGAAACGATGCATGCGTGAAGTCGAAGTCGCCTTCGTGCACGATGAGTCGTGCATCCTTTGAGCCTGTGGATTCTGCAAACAAATACCTCGGACTCGACTCTACGGCCACGCCCAGCAACGCCCCGCCCTTTGAGGCAATGTAAATATTGCGCCGCCATTTTGTAGCGCCTACAGGAGGGAGGCTTTTCTACCCCCTTCCCCTCGCCATCAACCCCTCGCCCTTCGATGACGAGCTTTGAAGCGTGGTCACGGAATTTTTCCCATTTTATTTTCTGTTTTTTTTCGTTTCGTATTGCTTTTGTTTCTGTGTGTTATTTTGTGAGCTGTATTTAAAATATTTTTCGAGATTTTTTATTGCTAGAACGTGTTCAAAATATGTGGAAAATTCTGCAAGACGGCGGGGTGGGGTGGGGCAGACGAGGAGAGGGACAAAAGTTTCCCCAGTCCGTGTTTAAAATGTTGGCGAAAAGTTTCCGCTGGGCCGAATAAGGGGCTGAAGCGAGAACGTGGAAAAGGGGCAGGGCGGGACTGGGCGTGGCAGCACAACAAACTCACTTAGGTTGTCGAAAGCCCGATGGGTGGACGAGTTGGACCGGGAGGCGTTAACGTTAGAAGGAGAACGAGTGGAACTCGAGGGAGCGTCAAAGGAGCTGACGTAGGAGGGGAATGCGAGGCTAATCGCAAAGTGTTTCCTTTGAGAGACGGACAACCAGCGACAGCAACAACAACAGCTAGAACACCAAGACCTACAACAACAACTCCAAGAACCCTAAGAACTTTAACAACAACTCCAATAACTTTAACAAAGTAAGGAAGAAAGAAATCCTTCAAAATGAATAAAACCGAAATAAAAGTTAAAAGATTATAGAATGAAAAACAGCAATAACAACAACAACAACTGCACACATAGATCTATGTAAAAGAAACCTCGAAAACAAAATGGAAAGTTATTAAATTATCAAGTTTCCACAAAACAACTCCGAGGGCCAGACCAGGGTCAGGTGGTGTTGTTGTTGTTGTTGTTGTTTTGATGTAGTCCTCTAAGGATACTCAAGACACATTTAGGTAATCGCAACCCCGGACCCCGCCCCCTTGTCTTACCCGAACAGGCCGAGTCTGATCCGAAGTCTGTGTCTGAGAGCCTGAGCCGTAGTTAATCAAATTAATTCAAGACTCCACTTGTCTCGACGGGCTTCGTCATGACGCACAACGTCAAGTGAAATGAACTCATGCCCATACTAAACAATACCCTCCGCCCCACCCCTTCCTCCATTAGCTCCAAAATTTGGCAGCACTTCCCGGAGCCACAGATTATGAACCACATTTGTTCTCATTGTGTGTGGCCCAGAGAGAGGCCGGTGTCTGTGTTGGGAGTTGCGTGTGTGTGGGTGACTGGGGTGTGTATGTGCGACACTGTAATTGTATTTGTTTGTGCATCCGTGTGTGCGATGTGGGACTTCGAGGCCTCAGCTGGCCCGAAGGAATCCCCGTTTCAAACCAATTGAATTCAGCGCCCGAGACGGAGCCAGGCCGATGGGGAGCGAATGAGGAGGGACGGTCAGAGGGTGACTCGGGGAGAGCAGGGAACTCGGGACGCCCATGAGGCCACACAGAATCCCGAGAGAATGGACGACAATAAAGTCAGGTAGAGGACGCAGGCGGTTCTGGAGGATCGAAGTGGAGGGCGGAGGAGTTGAGCCGGTCGCAGCTGCCTGCACTCGCGTGTAATTGAAACAAGTGTCTTTGGTTGTTCCTCTCGCTCTTCTTATCTCTCAATATCTATCTCTCTTTCTTTCTTTCCTTCCAGGTAACGCACGACTTTTCAATATAATTTATTTAGGTTTTTCTTGAATCTTCATATTTTTTTGTCGCCGTTGAATCTCATTAAAAGAATATGTCTGAATTTTTATTGCCTTGACAAACGAATATTTCGCTCGCACACATACGCACACAGCCACAAAGACACGCACACCTACCAAGGTGTAATTTTGAGCCTTAGTTCATAAATTAACTAATTTCATATTAAAGCATGAAGTGAATTTGGGAAATAGGAAAAATCACATTGAAGCAACATTAAATTTAAGTTATTGTCAATCAGCATATGGCAAAGGCCGCAGGAAAATTAAGGAAAACGTAGGAAATACCATTTGCAGCGATCACCAAGCGAAGAATTCCCTACTTCTATTGCCCTCTCTTATTGCTTTATTCTAATCGAGCCTTATATATTTTTTAGAGGAGATTTTGTCTTCATACTAATTGTCTGTGTTTTGATGCTGATGCTAATTGAATCAAATTTATTGGTTTTATTTGGAGATAGTTCAAATTGATCTGAATTTCATTGAAATCAGGAAATTAGTCAGATATATACAATAAGGAAATAATCCACATACAAAATAACTATTCTTCGTTATTTCTTGAGCATCGTGAGAGCCAACCAAAGTAATATGATTTTACCCTGGTTTGCTTCTAAATTCACTTAAGGGTTCTACGAAAGCACACATTACTCAATTACACCCTACTGCCGGCACCTCTTCGCTGTGTGGTGATGGCAGGCGTTTCATTTCGGAAACGTTTACTCATAACCGTGTTGGCTCCATTTTGAGTTTCAATCGCTTAATTGAAAACTGCAATCAATCAAGATGAAATGAGCCGAAAACCAAATGTACCAACATGATGCTAAGACGACAACACAACAACAATATCAGAACCACCATCATTACCCA
The DNA here is from genome assembly GCA_017309665.1 of Coelopa frigida. Classification (NCBI taxonomy): domain Eukaryota; kingdom Metazoa; phylum Arthropoda; class Insecta; order Diptera; family Coelopidae; genus Coelopa; species Coelopa frigida. The sequence continues at coordinate 13,874,446 of CM029561.1, read as the reverse complement.
CATTAACATCTTCAAGAACAACAATAACAGTGTGAAACAACAACAACAAAAACAGAGAGAAACAGCACCATCAACCAGAAACTCGTACTCAACACACTCTCAGCCATTAAGTGTGGAAACCTGCCCAAATTCACACACACCCACACACATCCAGATGCATATACACGTGCATATTTCAAAGCATATATCCTTTAATTTCCTTACGAGCCGACACAGCCGCGAGGATCGGGTACGAAGACTCGACTTCCGAGGAGGAGGAGCAGGCGAAAATAAATAAATGAGTTTAATGCTTGGAGTCAGAGGAGCGTCACGTCGACCCATCGACCCGGAGCCCCGGCTTAGAAGAATTTCCCGTGAGGCTGAGGGTTGAGTAGTGGAGAGCCCGGCCGTGGTAGGGCAGGAAGCCTTGCTGGGAGCCTAAACAAAAGATTAAATCTGATAGGATATTGCCAAAATTTCGTAACGACATTTCGGTTACGTCAACACCTCTTTCTCACACCCACCCCGGGCCTTGCAAAAGGCCTTCCTCTCGCTCTTTCAACTCCTTTTCGTTCGCCTCCTTTTCTTTTGCCTCCTTTTCGTTTGCCTCCTCCTTTTAGTAAGCCTCCTACTTTTCGTTCGCATCCTCCTCCTCTTCCTCTGACTCTCTGGGCCGTGGCATGACCACAACACATATGCAAACGTGTTGTTGTTGTGACTGAGGGAGGGAGTGTGTGAAAATGGGTATATATGTATGTGTGTGTGTGTGTGGAGGGAAGTAACTGTGTGTGTGTTTGTGTGAAAAGCAACCATAAATCTTTACTTGGGGAAATTTCAACTTAAGCCTATTACGAATGCCTTCCTTGGCATCAATTCATCATCATCTGGAGCCGAGGGCAAATCAGAAAACTTTCCCGTTGCTCATATTTTAAAATATTGTTCTTAATTTAAATGAACACACGCACACACACACAGCTACGCGACTCCGATGAACACATGTATGTATGTCGAACAAATCGTTGTTGTTGTCAGGAAGCCTTTTAGTTAGCAAACCAAAAGTTATTGTGACTTCCGAGTGGTTTCCTTGGATTTTCCTCGCATATCAAGCTCAAATTTTCGAGAAAACTCAATCAACGGCAATGCTAGGGAACTATTCGAACTATACTATATACATATATGTTGGAGAAGAACCCTAAAAGATTTTGCGTATTGGGTTTCATTTTGAGCCGAATTACAATAAAACAAAATCATTCTTGGGACTGAATTTTTGAGTAAATATTTATGTAAACCTCCCAGGGCCATCAAGAGTCAGATCAGATTGTTGATGCATTGAGTACCGGCTTTGAGGGGTCGATAAAAATGGGTACCGAGTACCCTCCTCCTGTGAACTCCTTCTCCGACCCCTTTTGAAACTAGTGAAAGGTATTCCGAGAAATATTTTCAGAGAAGCGATATCCTTCGAAGGAGTTCAGAATCTTATTTGTATAGTGTTCTATTTCGATTGTTATTTCGGGAAGAAAATGCTTCAGCTCTATGATGAATGAAATTCTTGAAATATTCGATTTTGTTTCAGTTGTAAAGATCGAGCAATTATTTTCATTTGGCAAACGTTTTCTTTTACCATTTCATTGAGAACGCATTCCGATCGCATGCTCTCGCTGTCTCTCGCTCGCTCCCTCGGGTTGAGTGTCTTTGTTCTCACTCTACTGCTGAGTTGGAGTGGAACGGCCTCGCCCCTTCCCCTTCTCCACCCCATCAATCGCCAATTGCCACTCACTCGAACACTCTGCAAATAAATAAACATTTTACCAAAGTGTTGCTGTCGGTCTTCCAATATCTGATTTGTATTTGTTTCGTGTCGATTTATTTTTTGTAATGTCTTTGTTGTAGTTGTTGTTGTTTATATTATTGTTGTTCATTTGAAAAATTTAACATTCATTGACTTTTAACAAAAGAACTATTAACCAAGTAAAAGGAGTGAAGTGGAGAAAGAGTTATGTGAGTGTGTGCAAACAAACTCTACAACAAATACAAACACACTCAAAGGCGCTCCGGCACACGTGTGTAAAAAAGAGAATACACAATAACAACAACAACAATAACTCTCGCACACACAGAGACACACACACGCACACTTAAACACCACGCGTATGGCGTCGAAACGCTGACCAACAGCGAACCGGAAGCAGATGGCGGTGGGAGCGGAAACGGGTGCGGGTGCGAAAACGGGATGCAAGATGCCGGATTAAAGTGTAAATGGTTGGGAACATCAGAAGACGAATGGAATTCAATCCATTTCGAGTGCTTTTAACTAAAGTGGACCTGAAACTGAACCGGGACCATCGTCCATCCTCCACACTCCATGCCTCATTCTCCTCCTTCCAACCTTCCTTCCGTCCTTCTTCTTCTCCATTTTCAATTTTTCAGTTCATCGTCGCTCGTGCTTCGGTCCATCGTGTCGGTCGTCCATCCGCCATGGATCGTTCTACGTCCTTTGTCCCTCGTTCTTCGTTTTTCGTCCCTCTTTCCACGTCATTCGTCTCTTTTCCTTCGTCTTTCGTTCCACGCCTCTAGTCCTTCGTTCCTTTTTCCTTGTCCTTGGCCCTTCGGTCATCATTGTTCCGGCTTCTGTTCCTGTTTCCCCCCTGACAACGAGTCAGGGCTGTGCCCGAGCATTCAGTTCTTCTTTGCAAGAATACAAAGTAATCGCTCTCTGTTTCTCTCCCTTCTTCTATCCTTCTCCTTTCCTTCTCCTTTCCTTCATCGTTCCTTCTTTCTCAGAAGAGTATTCCATGCTGGGGGGGAACGAAGATAAGGAAGGAGGAAGAGGAGGTGGAAGGGTCGATTTTAGTGCTGTTCACAGTGCATTTCATTAGGTTGGCAATTTTTATTAGTTCTCTCTCTCTCTCTCCCACTCTCACTTCTTCACTGACCCTTCATTTCCTCTATCTCTCTCTCTCTCTCTCTCTCTCTCTCTCTCTCTCTCTCTCTCTCTCTATCTTTCCTTCACTGACCCTTCATTTCTTTCCTTCTCTCTGACCCTGTCCCTCTGTCAGTGAGAAATGTGCCTGAGTGTGGTTTGTCGTTCGAAGTTCCGTACGTGATACACACACATTCACACGAAGTGTTGAGAGGAATTTTTTCAGGTTTTATTGCATGAATGAGTTATATTTGTAGATGTTGTTCGATTTTCGTTGTTATTGTTGTAGAAGTGGTTAGATTTTCGTTGTTGCTGCTATTGATGTTGATCGATTTCTGCTGATATTGTTCCTTGTTGTTATTATTGTTGTTCTTGGAATTTCACTTGACTGAATTCCACACTTTCGTGAATTATTTATGAGCCCATAATTTTGTTACATGTCCTACTGTAAATTGCATTGTGTGCGTTTCTCTCTCTCACACACACACACACACACATACACACGCAAACGCGCCCATGCACTGACCACAAATGCAATTCTCTCATTTAAATTGATATCTCTAATTTGGGAGTGCTTCTTCTTCTTCTACTTCGTATCCATCTTCTTCAATGCCATTGGTCGCTTTCTACGTTTTGCCTCTCCCATTAATTATGAAGTCCTTCCATCCTCAGGGACTCGGTTCACTGGTCGGAAAATATTCGTCCTTGTCCGAGATAAATACTCATGCATTCATATTCATAGTACTTATGAATACGATGCATTATATCTCATCATAGTCCATAACCGATTTATTTCGTTCCCAGCGGTAGTTTGAGAATATCTATAAGAATCCGATCTGATATATTTCTAATTTCCGTTTTTGTCGTCCCATTTTAATTTCTATTTCTTGATTTTTTCCGAGAAACCCGAACAATTCCTTCGAATAATTATCTCTTTGAAAACATGTTTCAAAAACAAATTTCTTCCCCTCTCTTGTTGTGCTTCATCTTCTCCCACTGTAATTACTTTCTTTCTCCCTCACTCATCTCTTCCACTTGAACTATTTTTGATAGTTAATTTATGTTTGTGTTTATTTCTCTGCTCTCGTTCGTCCCTTCCCTTCGTCCCGCAGATGGTCAGCAGATGCAGAAGGAGTCGCCTTGAGTGGGGCTTAATTCATTTCACTTTCCTGCTACCGTTTAGGATTCGTAAGAAAATTATGAATATTTGATGTACTTTAAGGCGAAATTTATTTAGTGCACTCGGCCGTAAGCGAATGATTCAGTGAGCAATGTATGAGAACTTCTTGGAGGATGTGCTCGAATCCGTATGTGTGTGAGTGTGTGTGTATATGGCATCTATGTGTGCACGTGCAATTCATATGAACACATGAATATCCTGAACAAAATACAGATAGATGTTTATTTTCCGATTCGAAATTTTAATCAAAACGTCACTTTGCAAAATTGATATGAGGATTCTGCCTGATTTCCTATCCCACCAACGAGAGCAACGAGAGATATTTTCCCATTTCCCATTTTCCCTCTGATTATCATTTATTTCGCATCCGACGAATGCTCGAAGGAATGTTTTGCCATCGTCGTCGTCACCGTCGCTGCCGCCACAAACGCGGTCGCCGATGCTTCGATCCATCCTCGAAGCATCATCCGCAGAGCGGGACGCACGGAGCCGGAAGCGAAGGCGAAAGCGATGCAGCCGCCGCCGTCGTCGTCGATGGCACCAAAGTCGGGAGTCGAGACGAAGTTGGAGCTGTTGGCATCTCTGTTATTAACGAATCGAATTCCTGGGCCATGGAATCTCAAGACTTCTCGTTAATGGAGAACAAAAGTTGTTGTCGAGCAAGGAATTTTCCAACATTTCCTGAACTTATTCCCGCTTCCGATGTTGATGACGCTGACGTCGATGCGATGTTCCCGATGTAGTGTTGTTGTTGCTTCTCAACTTCCACTTCTTCTTCACTATCTACATTATTGATGTCGTTGTTGTTGCTGTTGTCGTCGCCGATGTGCGATATTTTCTTATTTTGTTTTAATTAAAAAAGTTCGCTGATGCCGAACAATTGATTTCTTATCAACGACATTTTCGCACGTCCTCATTTCCATCGAATCGCCCCATCCCTCTCTCCAGCTATAGTGCTCTTTCATTCCCTCCCACTCCACTCCACTCCCACGCTCTCTCGTTCACTCCCTCATCGTTGTTGTCTCTGCCACAAGGACATCTGCACAATGTCCTTCACGCACACCACTCTCATAACGCTATAATTGCAATAATAAATATCGATGTGTATGTGTTTGTGTGTATTCTATTTGGAGCACTTCGTATGGATCACTCGTAATGGGCGAAAGTCATCGTAGAGTGTTTTATGCCATGGCCAAGTTAATGGCTCTAATTTCGACCTGTTTTTGTTTTCTCGACTTGGGCGAGTTAAGTTTTGCAAGTTTCACAAAGTGCTGGGGATGCTCAAGGAACCCTTTGATATCTGACGACTTAACTTTAAGTACAAGTACTTTTACTTGAATTACAGGAAAATATGCATTAATTAATGTTCATGTTAAGACGAAATAAAAAAGAAATAAAAAAAACAGTGCATTAACTTCAATTTCGATATTAAATTTCATCTCGTTTAATTGAATTCAAAGCAATCGACAACAAAAACAACAACAGTACAAATCAAAAAGAAAACACCACATCAAGAGTTGTATGTCTGTCTCGCACCATCCTCCATCGATCTTCGCCACTGATAAACGCGAATGTGTCAAGTGTCGGAGTGCGATGGAAAATAGGATGAGTGATGAGTCTGAGGACGACGGGTTGTTGCCCGAGAGGAGGAGAGCGAAAGAGATCGATAGAGTGTGGGAGAGGGATAAAGGGAGCCGAGATGCCCTCTAGGGGCTGAGTAAATATTTAAAATTAAATAAGCTTAATGCAAGTGAACAAGTTTTGTAGACTCAAGGGGCAGGGCCTGGAGGTTGGGCTAAATAGCAAATAAATAGGGCGTGTGAGGGAGTGGGAAGATGGATCTTCTACTGAAAAATTAAAATGGCTATTGTTGTAAGTGTCGTTGTTGTTGTTGCTGGTGCTGGGGAGACCCCAGTTAATACGTAGTGTTCGGTAAATATGGACAGCAATTGAAGAACGACTCGGAAGCCAGGATGGTGACGATGGGATCGGGAATGAAAACGAGGACGAGGATGAAGACTAAAGGACAACGGTTGGGACGTCTGCACAAAGCAGTTCAATTTTCCAATACAATCGAATCCCAAATTAAAATACACATTATTTTGCGCTTAAGACGACGACGATGTCGACGACGCAAGGACGACGTCGAAAGACGACGGCGAAGAAAAGGCCACCGAAAGGATCAACTGGAGGTTGGGTGGTGTGGCGGGGTGCACTGGGAGGAAAATCTCGCCACATCGAAACGAGTCCTTTTGACTCCTCGACGGATGTAATTAGTACTCTTTTCTGCAATCCTGCCTTCTAGTTTCGGTGGCTTCGGAACGCGATGAGGGGTCGGCGGAACTCAGGACACATCCTTCCTTTCGACTTCGCCGTCGTCGTCGTCGAAGACAAAGGCCGCGAAGTTCCGACCGCGGATTCGCGTCGTGCCACCCGAGTTCCGCGGAAAGCCAGGAGGAAACCCATTCAGAACTCTTTGGAAATGTGTTTCCAACTCGGGTGATTTTTCTTCGCGTGTACCGCGATGGCAAAAAAAGGCGAGTCGAAATAAGCAGAAGAAGACAACAAGAAGAAGATGGGAAAGGAAGTGGGGGGAAACAAGTGCACGTCGAGACAGCAACAACAACAACAGTGAACCAGCGACGCTTCACGGAAGACATGGGCGGAAATGAGGAGGATGTGGAGTCGGAGGCGGAGAAGAAGTTGCCAACAAGATGGAGGCAACACTTTTTGACGTGGCTGGCGTTCGTTCGAAGGCTGGCAGGCAAACGGAAAGGCGACCAAAGGAAGGAGGGGTGGGGAGGGAAGTCGATGGAAAGGCCAACTGGGGACGAGAAAACATGTCCTTAGCCAGTTGCGGTTAAAATCACAAACGATCCTAAGACCCGGCCACTGGAGTCAATTGTGACAGGCAATTGTTTGCCGGAGGTCGGGGCGAGGGCGCTGCAATGTGCGTGTGTGTGCCTGTGTGTGTGTGAGTGGAATCGGGAGCTGTGGGTGGCCAGACGGAGACGGAGTCGGTGCGAATTGGTTACGGAATTGCTCAAGTGTGATTGCAATGTTTCCGCAATTTATTTCTCTCGACGAGATTCCTGCAACTCAATCAAGCTGTCTGTTGCAGAAAAGACATCATCAATATTCAGACAATTGGCATCGAAACTTGAGCGCAGCGCAAAGTGATTTCTATGTGGCCGGAAGTGCGGATGGACAGAGAGAAGGAGCAGTGTCGAGTGGATGCCTAACGAGTGCCCACAGCAAACAAAGGAAGGAGCCTTCGCCACGACTTCCTTCTTCTCGTCCCCTGCAGACCATTCCATCCCATCCATCGACAGATGGCGAAATTTCTCCAATAATTAAAGTATTTCGCTAATGCTCACTTTAATCAGTCAAAATTCGAACTGAATACTTTGCTTCTTCCTGTCCTCCCACACGGTCGTCTCCGCCTCCCACCGTGCGAGCGCCTCGATTTAATGACCAACGAAACTTTCTTATGAACTTTTCTCGCCTTCGTCGATAACCCCACCAGCACTTAACTCGAACGTCGAACTTTAAGTGTTGCGGCTCCAAACCACACATTGGAGCCCACTCAATTGATCGGCCAAGCTCCCATACACGCACATGGGAGGCGTTGAGTTGGCGAAATTCACAATGCAATTAGTCGATACTTTCTTGCCCCATCATCGTGCTATTGTAGTGGATGCTTTCTAATCTAACTTTCGAGGTCAAAACGACACTTGGCCAAGAAGTTTCTTGTGGTCATTTATGTTTCGATCTTTGAGGAACTCAAGCGACGTAAGAAGTTGGAGAAATAAAAAATAACTTAATACAAAATAAATAATATATTATTTTAAAAGTACTGCAATATTTCTTCAGTTGTATAAAACAATTATAAATAGAACTCATTTTTAAACAAAAAAGCTAACATAATACATACATATGCATCGAATATATTAAGATTCATGGTGTTTACAAACTACGTTGTAATTCTTTAATATATTTTCATTTATGTAATACATCATAAATACTTAGTTATTGCATATACATACAAACACTAACATTAAAGGTATTAATTGTAAACAGCTTAAATTTCGAAAAGAGAAATTCTCAAGGCTGGAATATTTAATTAGCAAAAATAGCTGTTTATTGTGTTAAGTTACTTGGTTTAGTGATTCAGATGCCAAAATGTTGTGGACATTTTAATTGATTTAAGGATGAACTATATGTATGATTTATATCGTATTCGCTACTTTCTCTCCGGCATTATTGGGAAAAGCTTCCATTCGAAGTTAATCATTTACGATCTAAGCGATGCCAATCGGTTCTGCATTTCCTGCAGCTCTTCCTCCTCGTCTTCCCCGTCGTCTTCCACAGCTGCAGCTTTGGCGGATGTTTCGGGACCCTCCGCTGCAACGCTGCCCTCTGGGGGCAACGGAGCTTCGCCGAGTTTGCCATTTGTTATTTCCCACAGCACTTTGTCGACCTCCTTGGCGGCCTCCTCCTCCATTTCCTCGGACTCTTCCAGCGAATCCATGGTTTCGTCGAGCATCTCTTCGATGATGCCAGCCTTCATCATTTCCTTGGACATGTCCCGCATAATGCCTGCCAGCTCCGGGTAGCGGACCAGATTCTGCATTGCCTGCATCACCTCAGTGGATTTTTGCAGGGATCCAGCAACACGCAATGTGGCTGTCGATGATCGAAACTTGGTAAATATATTAGGAAATACGGTTGGCAGAACTTACACAACTGATTCTTCATCTGGAGCTGTATAGAGTTCAGATGCGCCTTGCTCGTATAAATTCGGTTGATGGCTTTGCGTGCTCCCACGATCTCCTTGGCCAGAATGACGCAAGTGTCCCGGTCATTCTTGGCCGCGGCCTGCTTCAGGGACCGCTTGACCTTCTCCTCCTCGCGCTGTATGCTGCGAATCTGCCGGTCCAGTTGGTTGCCCTCCTTGCGGATTTTGTGTGTCCATTCATTGACCTACACAAACCAAATGCAGTTGTGAGTTTTCGAGTGACGCACTTGATATGCTTGACATTGAACTAGTTTCTGGTTTATCGAGCTACTTGCACACGAATGTTGCACTTGCAGGCTCTTCCAATTGGGAGAGACCGCATCAAATGTGCCTCGCATACCTGTTCCTTGGGGTCCTTGGTCTGCGTTTTGCCGAATAAACCCATTGCACTGTTTTTGGTGGATTTTTAACACTTAATTTTAGGTAAATATCTTAATTTTCAATGTAAATGAGTCATAAACAGCATCTATGAGGCAATTGTTTTTTTTATGTTGTTGTCACGGAAATGTCACCTATTTGTTTTGACATCAATCGGCTGCCAGTCAGGGTTGCCGAAGTCACCTCAGTCAAAGAGTGTCACGTCGCTTTTGATCAAAAACCTCCGTAACTCTACTTTTTTGAAAAGCACTTGATTTTCCGCAACAGACTCCAGGGCTGCTGACTGCAAAACACTACATCACTTTAATTTTCAGAAAACACTTTGCAGGTGACAGATGCGATATATGTCTTTCTGTCATATGAAATTAGGCGGTGAAAACATTTTTTATTTTTTTGGTCAGCAAAATTGTTATGGCTGGGTATGGGTTCTTGGACCTAAAGTTTATCCAATTTTATCCGTACCCAATTTTATCAGTTCTCCTTTTCCACTTTTCAACTTCACTCAACAATTTCGACGTGGGGTCCCTGCTGTAATCGGGGTGGAGGTATATGTCAAAACTTTAATTTAGTTTAGACCACAACCTCACCCTCGTCAAGCTTTTTAGTTGTACTGTACCACCTGTCAGTTTATTATCAAAGTTGAGGTTAGATTCGCTCTCAGCTGGCCGTCACTCTAGGGTTTTTGACATTGCATCACGCACATCGTGATGTAAAATTGTTATTTTAAGTTTATTTTATATAAAAATTACATAGTATTCTAGTTTCAATTGAAAATAATGCAAAATTCACGGCGCGGCATCAGTCTACTATGCACAGCAGCTCAAATTCACAACGTCAAGTGCGTGAGTCCCTTGCAACGCACGCAGGGCATCATCCTTACGAAATGCGTTCACCTGTCCGGCTACCCGTGGGCTCGCGGCAAAAAGAACGACCCGATCAATGTGTCGGCGCTATTCAAGCCGGTGTCGGTCCAGCCCGACGGTGACGACATCAACGTCGGCGCCGAGTTGGCGGGCAAACTAGACAAAGCAGAACTGTTGAAGATATTGAACAAATTCACCCAGAAACGCGAAATAAAAGGTCTATGCACGGAGAATGGACTGGATAGTAAGCGAGTTTATTTAAACATTCTTTCATTTCTTTAAATGCAAATGTTTCCGTGTTTTAGCCTACCTGCAACAACAGGCTTTCACTTCGTTTCGGCGGTTCTGCATCGAATCTGAGAACCTTCCAGTGGACCTCCATATAATCTTCAGTGACATCCTCAACGGAGCGGGACACATTGATGACATTTTCCCGTACTTCCTGCGCCATGCCAAAACTGTATTCCCCCATCTGGACTGCATGGAGGACCTGAAGAAGATCTCGGACTTGCGAACACCCGCCAATTGGTATCCTAGTGCACGAGCCATCAACAGAAAAATCGTATTCCATGCTGGTCCGACGAACTCTGGGAAAACCTACCACGCTATGGAACGTTTTCTCACCGCGAAGTCAGGTGTTTACTGTGGTCCCCTAAAACTACTCGCCACAGAGGTTTACAATAAAGCTAATGAAAGGGTAGGCGTTATTTCCCGTACAAAAACTTATTTTTATACAACTTAATCTCTCAGGGTACACCTTGTGACTTGGTTACCGGCGAGGAACGCAAGTACGGTATCAATGAGAACACGCCAGCAGATCACGTGGCCTGTACCGTCGAAATGACTTCTGTGAACACTCCTTGTAAGATCCATTAATTTACTTTCACTATCCTTCATCTGCAACATTTTATGTTTCTCAGACGAGGTCGCAGTAATTGATGAGATTCAGCAGCTTCGCGACCCGCAGCGAGGATGGGCATGGACCAGGGCTTTCCTCGGTCTTATTGCCGAAGAGGTGCACGTCTGTGGTGAGGCTGGTGCTCTGGAGTTGCTTAAGCAGATATGTGATACAACGAATGAAACGGTCGAAGTTCACAATTACAACCGTTTGACTGAACTCACAATCGAGGACTCAGCACTAAATAGTCTGGACAATGTCATGCCCGGCGATTGCATTGTTTGCTTTAGTAAGAATGACATTTACTCTGTTTCAAGAGAAATCGAAGCAAGGCAAGTACTGTAGCATTTTATGTTCCGACGAATATTAAATCCAGTTATATTTCAACAGAGGCAAAGAAGTCGCAGTGATATACGGTGGACTCCCGCCAGGTACAAAGTTAGCCCAAGCTGCCAAATTCAACGATCCCGAAAATAGTTGCAAAGTCATGGTGGCCACAGATGCTATAGGCATGGGTCTGAACTTGTATGTTTCTTCATATGCTTTCTATAAAAACAGTTTTTATTTGTCTTCACACATTTCAGGAGTATACGTCGTGTGATATTCTACTCTCTGATCAAACCCTCGATGAACGAGAAGGGCGAACGTGAAATCGACACAATATCGGTATCGTCGGCTTTACAAATAGCAGGCAGAGCGGGACGTTTTCGGACGCAGTGGGAGCATGGTTACGTCACCACTTTCAAATCCGATGACTTACCAATATTGCGTAAAATTCTGGGCCAGTCTCCAGAACCTCTCAAAAAGGCCGGCCTACACCCGACCGCAGATCAAATAGAGCTGTACGCCTACCATTTACCAAATTCAACGCTTAGCAATTTAATGGTTCGTATGGAAATGGCATCAAATATGTAAAATCGAATTAATTCAAAATATCTTCGACCAGGACATTTTTGTTACCTTGAGCACTGTAGACGATTCTCTATACTTTATGTGCAATATTGAAGATTTTAAATTCCTAGCTGAAATGATCCAGCATGTACCTCTGCCACTGCGAGCCCGTTATGTGTTTTGCTGTGCGCCTATAAATAAGAAAATGCCATTTGTGTGTTCAATGTTCTTGAAGGTAAGTTTTTTAAATGCACTACAATCCGAATACTAGCTGAATATCATTTCAGATTGCTCGCCAATACAGTCGGAATGAAGCAATCACCTTTAACTTCATTACTAAAAACTGCGGGTGGCCATTCAGTTTGCCGAAGACAATTTTGGATCTAGTCCACCTGGAGTCCGTGTTCGATGTTATGGATTTGTATTTGTGGTTAAGGTAATTTCACATTTTGTGTTTTAGTAGAGTTAACTGATATAAAATAACATATATCTTACCATATCAGCTATCGGTTCATGGACCTCTTCCCTGAAGCTGCGGCGGTGCGTGAGGCTCAAAAAGAGTTGGATGAAATCATACAGCAGGGCGTGTTTCAGATAACGCGTCTGCTTAAAAACACTGAAGCCAGCCAGGGTGGAGCTGATGGCGAATCCTCTTATACTATACGCAGAGTTACACAAATGCGAGGTGAGTTTGAAGCAGCCCAACTTAATTGGTAAAAATAAAATCAATTGAATCCATTTTAGAACCTCGTATTCCGAGTGCATCTCGCGGACGCTTGACTGAACGTCTTCTAGCTCAGGGTCTTCTCACTCCTGGCATGCTGAGTGAGCTGCATAAGGAATGGGATGCACAGCAGCAATCTCAAAGTTCTATATTTGACAGTGATGATGAAAGTGATCCGTCAAAAAAGCCACGACGAAAGCGTAGAAAATGAAGTAGACTTTAGTTATGTTGGTTCTCGCTTACTACCCCTTAGATAGTTGTATATTTTAATAGTAATATGTGAAACAATCCTCATGAACAGATGTGAACGATACTGAATTCGTTTATGTAAATAAAACAAAACTACAAATACATAGTTGGATAAAGAAATCAACAAACAAATTTGATATCAGTTATTCATTTATTATTCGATTTGTATCCGTCCCTTAAAATTCCTTCATTCCCGTTTAAAAAAAAGAAATGTTTTGTTGAATAAATTTTTTATTTATTTTTTTCTTTTAAATAATTTCGTTTCTTGGCAATTAGTAATTAATAAATAATTACTTCATTACAATATTTTGCATCCTTATTAACAAAATTCATATTTTAAAGTTTCGTATTAATTATTCTTCATAAAAAATTATTTTATTTGCTCAACACATACACAAACAGTTATGTATGGTAAATGTTTTCAATTGAATTAGTTTTTAGTTAAAAAAGTATAAGTTTATTTCGATAAGTCTGACACAAATTATGAAGTGTATTGATGTCTAGTTACGAAATGTAAGTAAATTGTGTAGATATAATTTCATATGAATATTAAGAAAATACAACGAATCCTAATTTTACACTGTAGTTTTACACGATTTTATTTTACTTGATTTTCTGTAAGTTGGAAGGAAAAAACGATACTTTTTTATGTTTTTTCGCCAGTTGTCTTTATTCAACCGGGCAAAAGAGTAAAATCTTCAAAGATTCGAGCAAAAAAGCTAAAATTTTCATTCCCTGGTGCTCGATTTTATATATTATATTTATGTGTTTTATACGTTCGTGTAAAATAAAGATTAGGTGTATTTTCGGTGATTTTAATAGAATAACAACTCGTTTGCTTAAGCCCAGATAATAACATCTAAATGTTCGTAACTGTAAGAAAGTGTAAATCACATAATTTAAAATACGTAATTTCCGAAACGAGTTTCTGTGGTTTTCATTAATCAATTCGTTTTACAACAATACATTAGAAATAATTTGAAAAGACACATTGGAGTGAATAAAGGCTAAATTAGCGATAAAATACGTCATGTTCGAATAATATTTTCCTAAATAACATGCATAGTATTTGATTAGGTGTTTGTATCATTCGAAGCAAATTAACCATTGCTTCAAATTTCTCTTGTATTATATATTATTAGGGTTTTGTAGAAAATAAATGTTCGTTTCCAAATACGACAGTCTCAAAAAACACTTTTTAGCAAAGTGGGCGACAGCGGGTTCCACATCGAAAATGTTTTCCTTAATTACTTGCTCTTGTTGGATTCTGTTGATTCAGTAATAATTTTATTTTTTTTGTCTTTTAACTACCCTTAAAAAACATTCAAACATCCAACGGAAATAGTCGTGAATATAGAACTATGTATGTATTTTTATTACGTTTAATTTTCTTATTAGAAAACGTGAAAATTAGTGAATATTAAGAGGCTAAAAATTTGTAATTGAGTATTTCACATCGATAACAAAATTAAATAAAAAATACATAAAGATATCGTTTAGGGGACACTTTTATAAAATGTTAAAAAAATATGTTCAAACACATGAATTATTTATTTTTTAAAATTCAATCATTTAACATTCAATTTTTTATTGTTACTCGATAATACTCATTCTTAAAGCTTCCTCCTTTCCTTCTTTCGCCACGACTGCGCACTACTGAGCACGAAATCGGATTTCACAAGAAATTATCTCTAAGAGAAACCCATTTATGTTCCCTATGATTAACAACAATAATTGATCTGGATCGAAATCCAAATCTCTCCCATCCCGGATTCCAGGATTTCTTTCGCAAATGCTTCGATCTTCACTCAGAACCTACAAACTTTAGAAATATCGTGAAAACACTTGTTTCGTGCATTTAAAATTTTAAATCACTTTTTTTTTCTCTTCGAAAATATTCCGTCGAAGCAATCCCATTGAAAAATGTCTTTCACCCCTACCGCACCCGGTCGCTCGTTCATTTAACATACATAGTTTGATTTCTATCATTTAGATTTTCTATTTAATTGGTTGTAAGTTAGTATTCAAATTGTTAAGCGACTTCTATTAGTTAATGCGTATTAAGAGTATGTGAGTTTGTAATCTCTAAACATGGGGCTTCCTTGTAGACCCCGTTGCTAGAGTACTTTCTTTGATTAGAGTCCTAGGGTACTTTCTCTATGTACCAGAGTACTTTTCTTACCATCGTTTCCTACAAATCGCAAATTAACTTCTTTCTCTAGTCAGTCAATTAAAAGCTTCGATATTTACTGATTATGTTTTATATTGTTTATGATAAATTTCAATTATGTATCCAAACACTGCATTACTTCGAAAAGTCTTGATTAATCGCTCAATAATTTCAGTTCCACTCCCGCGTTATTTGGTTTAGTTCTCAATTCGATAGTACTCTTGATAAGATATATTTTCTCTAAATATATATATGAATATATAAATATTTATTTTGTTCTTTTGTAAAAAGTGCAGTGATAAAATTATGAACATAATTATGGTTTCAACAGATTCTATTTAATCTCAATAACTTTTGTACGTTTCAGTGGCAAATCAATATCTCAAGTTTCAAAACATGTATGTATATTTTTTGTTTGTATTTTCGAGTGGAAACTCGGTAGTAGTAGTTTTGTCGAAATAGATGTCGTATAAATAAATTTGTATTTAATAAAAAACTATACGACTTTTTTCTTGTTGTTTCTTTAAATTGTGCGCATAAACAATTACGTTATAACTTGTATTTGTTACTATCTTTAGGTACCGGTTACTCCAATCAACGAGTATTTTCCATAGACGACCTCTTCGTTTCGGAACTTGAGTTAATGTCTGTTTCGAAAGTCTTCCCCACTAACAAATTAGCGTATCCTTCAAAGGACTTAAAAATTCATCAATTGTTTTCATCATATAAATATTTGCTTATGTTTAACATTCGTATAAAAAATTTATTTCATAGTCCTAAACTTTATATTACTTTCAAAATATTATATTGATCGTTAGATTCTCTGGTTTAATATATAAAAAAATATGAATTTATATCCTGAATTATGTAAGAAAGGAATATCTAAGAGTTTTACTACATGTTCTCGTCGATATTCAGTAACTTCAGCTTCAATAGATGGATCGCTATCAATCAATAGATGGATCGCTATTGAGCTAGAAATCAAAGATCGTGTACTGAACATCTACGAATACAAAATTGAATTTGCAAATCAATCATTATTGGCTTGATTTGTGGGACTTAATAAGTACATCAATTAAAAATGTAATATCATTTCCAAAAATTAATTATTTTTGCTTGTATCACAAAGTTTTTACCTTTCTGTATTTAAATTTGAGTAATTGTATAATAATTTGTTTTGTTTTTATTTCGCCTCAAGTATAAAATTCAAATGTTTTTATTTTTTTCCAAATGTATGTACTGTGTTTTCCAACGTCCATTTCGAATTCCCGTTCGCGTTCAGAACTCTTTCGTCAAACATAAAGAATTCCCAGCGAACACTACAAAAGTGCGATTTGCAAACACCCAACAACCAAATGTGTTTACGTTCCAAAAGTTCCTCGTCTCAATCGCCCGATTTTCTAAACGAAATCGAGCTCCAACCCGGCCTCGATGTCCACCGCGACGGCGTCAATGTCGTCCGTCGCCTCCGCGATGTCCTCCTTCAGCTTCTTCGCTTTGAACTTCTCCCTCGACACGAAGCTGAGCAGGCTCAACCCGCTGCCGCGTCGAGAGGAGAGTCCTAGCTATTCGAATCAGGAGTCGACCAGGACGTGCCAGCGGGCCAACAACTCGCCCTTGGCCATCTCGCGCACGTCCACCCAGTGCGCCACCTCCTCTGGTCCGGACGAGTTTAAACCCAGACTAAACCAACCGACCATCTCGTTCTTCTTCATGTTCCTCTTGGCGTAGACGGAGATCATCAGGGTCACGTCGTTCAGCTGGAACAACGCCACCTGGAAACGCGAGCGAGCACCGACACACATTCAAACCCAGTCCAGATATGAAGCCCCAGCGAAAGACTCACCTGAAAGACGAACGTCTCTTTGAACAAGGGATTCGGCTGGCCACGTCTCGTCGACGTCTTCGCACGCGAAATCTCCTGCCCGATGCTGCTGACCAGGCACAGCTTCACATACGTGTCGGGCGCCTTGTTCATCGACAAGCTGCGGAAGTGGCTGCCCTTGACGACCTCCACCGTCAGCCGCCCCGTCGTACCGTTGTAACCTAAACCTAAGAGAAGCTCGGGCACACCTCCGTGCTGCATCGAGGTGCACGAGCCGGCACTTTCCGATCTGGCCAAGCTGAGCAGGTCACTTGAGGATCCCAATATCTGAAAGCCCGAAAGTGAGAATTCATCGACATGTGGGAGGGACGGGGATCATCTCACCGATGACGTGTTCCGCGGCTCCAGCGGCAGCCACAGATTCGTCTCCAGCTCCAGGTCGATGGTGGCGAAGCTCACGTACGTCTCGCCGATGAGGCGCTCCTTGCGCATGCGCTCGCAGCCGTAGAGGCGTATCCGCAGGCCCATCGAGTTCACCTCCTCGGGGTTGACGCGGTGCAGCAGGAAGCTCTCCATGTACTGCGGACTCTCGCCGGAGCGTATTTTGGTCTTGTGCTTCTGCTTCTTATTCGGCAGCATCAGCAGCCGGACCTGAGGATGTTAAAGAGGAGAAGGATTAGAGACATCAGATTGGCATTCGATTGACTCACCTGAGTGTGGGTCTGCTGGCCGTTCTCGCGCGTGGGCAAGCCTCGCGCCTGCAGGACGTGGACCGTCATCTTGCGCATGGGTGCGTCGTAGAGCAGGGAGATCTCGATGGTGCCGCTCTTGCCGTGGCCCTGGTTCTGCAGGGCGACGTCGTCCGACCTCAGGGAGCGCAGGTCGCTGGTGTCGAAGAGGGGCTCCTGCAATAGAACAACAATACACTGAAATGTCATCACGCATGTGGAGAGATCGCCAGTGAGACACATTCGAGGGGGAGAGATAGAGCAATAAAGAGGGGGAGAGGGAGCGGTTGGCGTTGTGACCTACATCTTCATTATTATTGTTGGTACTGTTACAGCTGTTGTTGTTGTTATTATTGCTACCCAAATTGGCCACGTCGTCGAGACTCTCGCGCCGCTGCGTGCCCGCCGAGGAGGACGAGGTGGAGATCTTCTGGTACTTGTGGGCCTTGGTGGCCGCCGGGTCGGTGCGATTGTCGATGCGCGACTCCTTCAGCGACGATGATATGCTGCTGCCCCCCGGCGACTTTACGGCCGACCCGATGTGCTGGCGTTCTGTTGGGAGACAAACAGACAGTTCCGCTGAGTCACCATTGCGATCAACATCGAGTGATCGATCGAGGATACCTTTCTTCTCGCCGGTCAAAATGCCCGTCTGGCTGTCAATTGACGCCTCGATGGAGTCGTTCGAGCTGCACTCGCTGTGCGACGACGGGATCCCGACCTTGCCGCGCTCCGCTATGGCTAGCGGGTCGCGCGACGACTCCCGCGGCGTCACCGTCACGCGCTGCAGCTCGCTGTGGTTGTGATTGTGGGCGTGACTGACGCTGAGGCCGTGGCCGTGGTTGTAGTGGAAACTGTGCGGATTGAGTGGGTTATGCTGGTTGATGCCATAGCTGGCGTATTGGCCATTCGGAGGATTGTTCCGGGACTGCTGCATGCGCAGGCGACGCAGGATGTCCTCCTCGGAGTCGGAGCTAGTGTTGTCATAGCGTCGTTTTCGTGCTGCAGAAGGATAATTCTATTAATGTGAATCCTTCAGGAAGGAACAGGTGGATAGGGGGAGGAGGGAGGAATTGCGGACGTCTTACAAATGTTCTGCACGTATTTCGATGCGAGCTTCTTCTCGTCGCAACATGCGAAACCATGGCGAGCATGAAAGCACCACTTGCGATTGATATAGAGGAAGATCACTAGCATCAAGGCGACGACTCCGAAAAGCGCTCCCAGTACGGTTGTGATTTCGACGGTTCCTGAAAACAGTCAGCACAAACACAATCAAAAACAAATACAAATGAAAATCTATTCTGAATTTCATTAATGGGTTTCGTGTTCCTGTTAGTTCGTGTGAGCCGGCATTTGGTTGACCCATTAAACTTGAACCCTGGCACGCGTAACGTACAACAACAACAACATATATTGGGCACGGACACGACAAACGGAAGGCGAGAATATTATATTGAATATTTGATAACTTTCAAAGCTTATTAACTCCGGTGTCCCGCAATGAACTGGGGCAGTCACGAATAAATCGATGAACTGCGTCCTAACGACACGACTGTGGCAATCGATGCCCTTTCGCCTGGAGACCACAATTAAAGGACTTCATGTTTTGGACTCACGAGTACAAGTGTATCTATGTATTTTCCAATACTCGTGAGTATTTGGAGAAAAGGAGAAGAATCCCTGTAATAGCTGTTGATTAATGGGAAACACAAATAGTTTTCGATGGAAAAATACACAATTAGTGTTGATTTTCCCTCGTGTATACATAGAATTCAAGACTTTTGCGACGCAAGAGATTGCATAGATAGTATAAGGAATCACTGGATCAGTACCATGTGAGATGGAACCCGAACTTTTGAACTTGAACCTACGGTTTGGGGAATATTTCGGGGCTCCGATATCCACTGGTTTAAATGGAGGTCTGTCTCGCTTGCTTACTTACCATTTAAAGAGTAGTTGTCCACGCCAGAGATCACTATCATCTTCGACAAGGGCGGCGGATACGTTGAAGTCTCAAAATTTTTGTTTTTGTTGCAATTCACCAAGTACTGATGAAAACAAAACACTATGAGAAGGAAGTGGGGAAACGTGAAAGGAAATATACAAACAAGTGTTTTTGATATTTGTGTTTTTGTTTTCACACATGGAAAGCGGGAAAGCTTGGGAATTTGGAGCTTTCTATCGAGAAACTCCACTCCTTCTCCCCAGGCGAACGGCGAAAATCGATTTTTCACAATTATGAAAACCGTATTAAATTATTTCGATGCGTAGAAATCTTAATTGGCTGTTACTTCAATAACACACTGCACTTGATCACATTTCTGTAAAATGGTTGTTCTTAAAACTTATTATCGTCGTCACCTGCTATTTTTTAAGTTCTCGATGCACTCCACCAACGATCAAAACACTTTCAAAACACAATAAATTCCGCGAACAGAAAGGAAACGAACATTTTTGTATTTTAATCAGGTTCGCGAGCATGTAAAATAAACTCTGTGCGAAACATTTGTTCTCTTCACTAAAAGAAAGCCTCAGTAATATAAATACAATGAAAATGTTACAAAAAATATATTTTCTATGGGTTTTCACACTACACTCGAGTTGTACAACCGAACGCAAGGAAAAGTTATCTACGTGTGACTCAACTGACTGAACTGTCGCTGTCGTCCTTTTTCTCCATGGAACCCGCAGAGCTTTCCAAAGCGCTTTTCCACTCGTCAACTGGTGGCACACAAACGAACGTCAGGCTGGCGTACACAACTGTTGCTTGCCCATGAAATCACATGGGTTGCGGAATGTGGTAGTATTGGTGCAGGTGCATCATACACCTCGAATTTCATTTATTTACTTGCTGTTGACCACGACTTCGTTCGCATGGCTAATATAAGGAAACATTTTTTATTTTTTTGATTTTTTTATATTTGTCGGAATGTAAAATTACCATGTCATTTTTAAATGACTGCGATTTCTAAAATATTGGTCGGAATGTGATAACCCCGGCAGATAATTAAAGTTCTGGACTCCCTCTTTCATTATTGCCCTGGCTCATCGTTCTAGCACCTCTGAGAGAGCCACAATATACTTGGGAACCTTTAAATCGCTCTAGAAGCCAAACGCGTAGAGATAGACCCCCTAAAGTTGCATAGAAAAAATTTCAAAATTTTTATTTTTCCGAAATTACAATGTCATTTTTAAATGATTGCGATTTCTAAAATAGTGGTCGGAATGTGATAACCCCGGCAGATAATTAAAGTTCTGTACTCCCTCTTTCAATATTGCACTGGCTCATCGATCTAGCACCTCTGAGAGAGCCACAATATACTTGGGAACCTTTAAATCGCTCTAGAAGCCAAACGCGTAGAGATAGACCCCCTAAAGTTGCATAGAAAAAATTTCAAAATTTTTATTTTTCCGAAATTACCATGTCATTTTCAAATGACTGCCATTTCTAAAATATTGGTCGGAATGTGATAACCCCGGCAGATAATTAAAGTTCTGTACTCCCTCTTTCAATATTGCACTGGCTCATCGTTCTAGCACCTCTGGGAGAGCCACAATATACTTGGGAACCATTAAATCGCTCTAGAAGCCAAACGCGTAGAGATAGACCCCCTAAAGTTCCATAGAAAAAAGTTCAAAATTTAGATTTTTCCGAAATTACCATGTCATTTTCAAATGACTGCCATTTCTAAAATATTGGTCGGAATGTGATAACCCCGGCAGATAATTAAAGTTCTGTACTCCCTCTTTCAATATTGCACTGGCTCATCGATCTAGCACCTCTGAGAGAGCCACAATATAATTGGGAACCTTTAAATCGCTCTAGAAGCCAAACGCGTAGAGATAGACCCCCTAAAGTTGCATAGAAAAAATTTCATAATTTTTATTTTTGCGAAATTACCATGTCATTTTAATGCCCTGGCTTGGAACCTTTAAATCGCTCTAGAAGCCAAACGCGTAGAGATAGACCCCCTAAAGTTGCAGAGGAAAAATTTCTAAATTTTAAATCGCCTTTAAATCGCTCTAGAAGCCAAACGCGTAGAGATAGACCCCCTAAAGTTGCATAGAAAAAATTTAAAAATTTTTATTTTTCCGAAATTACAATGTCATTTTTAAATGACTGCGATTTCTAAAATAGTGGTCGGAATGTGATAACCCCGGCAGATAATTAAAGTTCTGGACTTCCTCTTTCAATATTGCCCTGCCTCATCGTTCTAGCACCTCTGGGAGAGCCACAAAATACTTGGGAACCTTTAAATCGCTCTAGAAGCCAAACGCGTAGAGATAGACCCCCTAAAGTTGCATAGAAAAAAGTTTAAAATTTAGATTTTTCCGAAATTACCATGTCATTTTATTGCCCTGGCTTGGAACTTTAAATCGCTCTAGAAGCCAAACGCGTAGAGATAGACCCCCTAAAGTTGCATAGGAAAAATTTCTAAATTTTAAATCGCCTTTAAATCGCTCTAGAAGCTAAACGCGTAGAGATAGACCACCTAAAGTTGCATAGAAAAAATTTCAAAATTTTATTTTTCCGAAATTACCATGTCATTTTTAAATAACTGCCATTTCTAAAATATTGGTCTGAATGTGATAACCCCGGCATATAATTAAAGTTCTGTACTCCCTCTTTCAATATTGCCCTGGCTCATCGTTCTAGCACCTCTTAGAGAGCCACAATATACTTGGGAACCTTCTCTATCGCTCTAGAAGCCAAACGCGTAGAGATAGACCCCCTAAAGTTGCATAGAGAAATTTCAAAATTTTTATTTTTCCGAAATTACCATGTCATTTTTAAATGACTGCGATTTCTAAAATATTGGTCGGAATGTGATAACCCCGGCAGATAATTAAAGTTCTGTACTCCCTCTTTCAATATTGCCCTGGCTCATCGTTCTAGCACCTCTGAGAGAGCCACAATATACTTGGGAACCTTCTCTATCGCTCTAGAAGCCAAACGCGTAGAGATAGACCCCCTAAAGTTGCATAGAAAATTTCAAAATTTCTCCTCTTCCTCTTTCAATATTGCCCTGCCTCATGGTTCTAGCACCTCTGGGAGAGCCACAAAATACTTGGGAACCTTTAAATCGCTCTAGAAGCCAAACGCGTAGAGATAGACCCCCTAAAGTTGCATAGAAAAAAGTTTAATATTTAGATTTTTCCGAAATTACCATGTCATTCTTAAATGACTGCGATTTCTAAAATATTGGTCGGAATGTGATAACCCCGGTAGATAATTAAAGTTCTGTACTCCCTCTTTCAATATTGCCCTGGCTCATCGTTCTAGCACCTATGAGAGAGCCACAATATACTTGGGAACCTTTAAATCGCTCTAGAAGCCAAACGCGTAGAGATAGACCCCCTAAAGTTGCATAGAAAAATTTCATAATTTTTATTTTTTCGAAATTACCATGGCATTTTTAAATGACTGCGATTTCTAAAATATTGGTCGGAATGTGATAACCCCGGCAGATAATTAAAGTTCTGTACTCCCTCTTTCAATATTGCCCTGGCTCATAGTTCTAGCACCTCTGAGAGAGCCACAATATACTTGGGAACCTTTAAATCGCTCTAGAAGCCAAACGCGTAGAGATAGACCCCCTAAAGTTGCATAGAAAATTTCAAAATTTTTATTT
Organism: Coelopa frigida; assembly: GCA_017309665.1. Taxonomy (NCBI): domain Eukaryota; kingdom Metazoa; phylum Arthropoda; class Insecta; order Diptera; family Coelopidae; genus Coelopa; species Coelopa frigida. The sequence continues at coordinate 13,851,207 of CM029561.1, read as the reverse complement.
TTCCGAAATTACCATGTCATTTTTAAATGACTGCGATTTCTAAAATAGTGGTCGGAATGTGATAACCCCGGCAGATAATTAAAGTTCTGGACTTCCTCTTTCAATATTGCCCTGCCTCATCGTTCTAGCACCTCTGGGAGAGCCACAAAATACTTGGGAACCTTTAAATCGCTCTAGAAGCCAAACGCGTAGAGATAGACCCCCTAAAGTTGCATAGAAAAAAGTTTAAAATTTAGATTTTTCCGAAATTACCATGTCATTTTATTGCCCTGGCTTGGAACTTTAAATCGCTCTAGAAGCCAAACGCGTAGAGATAGACCCCCTAAAGTTGCATAGGAAAAATTTCTAAATTTTAAATCGCCTTTAAATCGCTCTAGAAGCTAAACGCGTAGAGATAGACCACCTAAAGTTGCATAGAAAAAATTTCAAAATTTTATTTTTCCGAAATTACCATGTCATTTTTAAATAACTGCCATTTCTAAAATATTGGTCTGAATGTGATAACCCCGGCATATAATTAAAGTTCTGTACTCCCTCTTTCAATATTGCCCTGGCTCATCGTTCTAGCACCTCTTAGAGAGCCACAATATACTTGGGAACCTTCTCTATCGCTCTAGAAGCCAAACGCGTAGAGATAGACCCCCTAAAGTTGCATAGAGAAATTTCAAAATTTTTATTTTTCCGAAATTACCATGTCATTTTTAAATGACTGCGATTTCTAAAATATTGGTCGGAATGTGATAACCCCGGCAGATAATTAAAGTTCTGTACTCCCTCTTTCAATATTGCCCTGGCTCATCGTTCTAGCACCTCTGAGAGAGCCACAATATACTTGGGAACCTTCTCTATCGCTCTAGAAGCCAAACGCGTAGAGATAGACCCCCTAAAGTTGCATAGAAAATTTCAAAATTTCTCCTCTTCCTCTTTCAATATTGCCCTGCCTCATGGTTCTAGCACCTCTGGGAGAGCCACAAAATACTTGGGAACCTTTAAATCGCTCTAGAAGCCAAACGCGTAGAGATAGACCCCCTAAAGTTGCATAGAAAAAAGTTTAATATTTAGATTTTTCCGAAATTACCATGTCATTCTTAAATGACTGCGATTTCTAAAATATTGGTCGGAATGTGATAACCCCGGTAGATAATTAAAGTTCTGTACTCCCTCTTTCAATATTGCCCTGGCTCATCGTTCTAGCACCTATGAGAGAGCCACAATATACTTGGGAACCTTTAAATCGCTCTAGAAGCCAAACGCGTAGAGATAGACCCCCTAAAGTTGCATAGAAAAATTTCATAATTTTTATTTTTTCGAAATTACCATGGCATTTTTAAATGACTGCGATTTCTAAAATATTGGTCGGAATGTGATAACCCCGGCAGATAATTAAAGTTCTGTACTCCCTCTTTCAATATTGCCCTGGCTCATAGTTCTAGCACCTCTGAGAGAGCCACAATATACTTGGGAACCTTTAAATCGCTCTAGAAGCCAAACGCGTAGAGATAGACCCCCTAAAGTTGCATAGAAAATTTCAAAATTTTTATTTTTCCGAAATTACCATGTCATTTTTAAATGACTGCCATTTCTAAAATATTGGTCGGAATGTGATAACCCCGGCAGATAATTAAAGTTCTGTACTCCCTCTTTCAATATTGCCCTGGCTCATCGTTCTAGCACTTCTGAGAGAGCCACAATATACTTGGGAACCTTTAAATCGCTCTAGAAGACAAACGCGTAGAGATAAACCCCCTAAAGTTGCATAGAAAAATTTCAAAATTTTTATTTTTCCGAAATTACCATGTCATTCTTAAATGACTGCGATTTCTAAAATATTGGTCGGAATGGGATAACCCCGGCAGATAATTAAAGTTCTGTACTCCCTCTTTCAATATTGCACTGGCTCATCGATCTAGCACCTCTGAGAGAGCCACAATATACTTGGGAACCTTTAAATCGCTCTAGAAGCCAAACGCGTAGAGATAGACCCCCTAAAGTTGCATAGAAAAAATTTCATAATTTTTATTTTTCCGAAATTACCATGTCATTTTAATGCCCTGGCTTGGAACCTTTAAATCGCTCTAGAAGTCAAACGCGTAGAGATAGACCCCCTAAAGTTGCAGAGGAAAAATTTCTAAATTTTAAATCGCCTTTAAATCGCTCTAGAAGCCAAACGCGTAGAGATAGACCCCCTAAAGTTGCATAGAAAAAATTTCAAAATTTTTATTTTTCCGAAATTACCATGTCATTTTTAAATGACTGCGATTTCTAAAATAGTGGTCGGAATGTGATAACCCCGGCAGATAATTAAAGTTCTGGACCTCCTCTTTCAATATTGCCCTGCCTCATCGTTCTAGCACCTCTGGGAGAGCCACAAAATACTTGGGAACCTTTAAATCGCTCTAGAAGCCAAACGCGTAGAGATAGACCCCCTAAAGTTGCATAGAAAAAAGTTTAAAATTTAGATTTTTCCGAAATTACCATGTCATTTTATTGCCCTGGCTTGGAACTTTAAATCGCTCTAGAAGCCAAACGCGTAGAGATAGACCCCCTAAAGTTGCATAGAAAATTTCAAAATTTTTAAATGACTGCCATTTCTAAAATATTGGTCGGAATGTGATAACCCCGGCAGATAATTAAAGTTCTGTACTCCCTCTTTCAATATTGCCCTGGCTCATCGTTCTAGCACTTCTGAGAGAGCCACAATATACTTGGGAACCTTTAAATCGCTCTAGAAGACAAACGCGTAGAGATAAACCCCCTAAAGTTGCATAGAAAAATTTCAAAATTTTTATTTTTCCGAAATTACCATGTCATTCTTAAATGACTGCGATTTCTAAAATATTGGTCGGAATGGGATAACCCCGGCAGATAATTAAAGTTCTGTACTCCCTCTTTCAATATTGCACTGGCTCATCGATCTGGCACCTCTGAGAGAGCCACAATATACTTGGGAACCTATAAATCGCTCTAGAAGCCAAACTCTGCCATTTCTAAAATATTGGTCTGAATGTGATAACCCCGGCATATAATTAAAGTTCTGTACTCCCTCTTTCAATATTGCCCTGGCTCATCGTTCTAGCACCTCTGAGAGAGCCACAATATACTTGGGAACCATTAAATCGCTCTAGAAGCCAAACGCGTAGAGATAGACCCCCTAAAGTTCCATAGAAAAAAGTTAAAAATTTAGATTTTTCCGAAATTACCATGTCATTTTCAAATGACTGCCATTTCTAAAATATTGGTCGGAATGTGATAACCCCGGCAGATAATTAAAGTTCTGTACTCCCTCTTTCAATACTGCCCTGGCTCATCGTTCTAGCACCTCTGAGAGAGCCACAATATACTTGGGAACCTTTAAATCGCTCTAGAAGACAAACGCGTAGAGATAGACCCCCTAAAGTTGCATAGAAAAATTTCAAAATTTTTATTTTTCCGAAATTACCATGTCATTCTTAAATGACTGCGATTTCTAAAATATTGGTCGGAATGGGATAACCCCGGCAGATAATTAAAGTTCTGTACTCCCTCTTTCAATATTGCACTGGCTCATCGATCTAGCACCTCTGAGAGAGCCACAATATACTTGGGAACCTTTAAATCGCTCTAGAAGCCAAACGCGTAGAGATAGACCCCCTAAAGTTGCATAGAAAAAATTTCATAATTTTTATTTTTCCGAAATTACCATGTCATTTTAATGCCCTGGCTTGGAACCTTTAAATCGCTCTAGAAGCCAAACGCGTAGAGATAGACCCCCTAAAGTTGCAGAGGAAAAATTTCTAAATTTTAAATCGCCTTTAAATCGCTCTAGAAGCCAAACGCGTAGAGATAGACCCCCTAAAGTTGCATAGAAAAAATTTCAAAATTTTTATTTTTCCGAAATTACCATGTCATTTTTAAATAACTGCCATTTCTAAAATATTGGTCTGAATGTGATAACCCCGGCATATAATTAAAGTTCTGTACTCCCTCTTTCAATATTGCCCTGGCTCATCGTTCTAGCACCTCTGAGAGAGCCACAATATACTTGGGAACCATTAAATCGCTCTAGAAGCCAAACGCGTAGAGATAGACCCCCTAAAGTTCCATAGAAAAAATACCATGTCATTCTTAAATGACTGCGATTTCTAAAATATTGGTCGGAATGGGATAACCCCGGCAGATAATTAAAGTTCTGTACTCCCTCTTTCAATATTGCACTGGCTCATCGATCTGGCACCTCTGAGAGAGCCACAATATACTTGGGAACCTTTAAATCGCTCTAGAAGCCAAACGCGTAGAGATAGACCCCCTAAAGTTGCAGAGGAAAAATTTCTAAATTTTAAATCGCCTTTAAATCGCTCTAGAAGCTAAACGCGTAGAGATAGACCACCTAAAGTTGCATAGAAAAAATTTCAAAATTTTATTTTTCCGAAATTACCATGTCATTTTTAAATAACTGCCATTTCTAAAATATTGGTCTGAATGTGATAACCCCGGCATATAATTAAAGTTCTGTACTCCCTCTTTCAATATTGCCCTGGCTCATCGTTCTAGCACCTCTGAGAGAGCCACAATATACTTGGGAACCATTAAATCGCTCTAGAAGCCAAACGCGTAGAGATAGACCCCCTAAAGTTCCATAGAAAAAATACCATGTCATTCTTAAATGACTGCGATTTCTAAAATATTGGTCGGAATGGGATAACCCCGGCAGATAATTAAAGTTCTGTACTCCCTCTTTCAATATTGCACTGGCTCATCGATCTGGCACCTCTGAGAGAGCCACAATATACTTGGGAACCTTTAAATCGCTCTAGAAGCCAAACGCGTAGAGATAGACCCCCTAAAGTTGCAGAGGAAAAATTTCTAAATTTTAAATCGCCTTTAAATCGCTCTAGAAGCCAAACGCCTAGAGTAGAGCAACCCCCTAAAGTTGCATAGAAAAAATTTCAAAATTTTTATTTTTCCGAAATTACCATGTCATTTTTAAATGACTGCGATTTCTAAAATAGTGGTCGGAATGTGATAACCCCGGCAGATAATTAAAGTTCTGGACTTCCTCTTTCAATATTGCCCTGCCTCATCGTTCTAGCACCTCTGGGAGAGCCACAAAATACTTGGGAACCTTTAAATCGCTCTAGAAGCCAAACGCGTAGAGATAGACCCCCTAAAGTTGCATAGAAAAAAGTTTAAAATTTAGATTTTTCCGAAATTACCATGTCATTTTATTGCCCTGGCTTGAAACTTTAAATCGCTCTAGAAGCCAAACGCGTAGAGATAGACCCCCTAAAGTTGCATAGGAAAAATTTCTAAATTTTAAATCGCCTTTAAATCGCTCTAGAAGCTAACGCGTAGAGATAGACCACCTAAAGTTGCATAGAAAAAATTTCAAAATTTTATTTTTCCGAAATTACCATGTCATTTTTAAATAACTGCCATTTCTAAAATATTGGTCTGAATGTGATAACCCCGGCATATAATTAAAGTTCTGTACTCCCTCTTTCAATATTGCCCTGGCTCATCGTTCTAGCACCTCTGAGAGAGCCACAATATACTTGGGAACCATTAAATCGCTCTAGAAGCCAAACGCGTAGAGATAGACCCCCTAAAGTTCCATAGAAAAAATACCATGTCATTCTTAAATGACTGCGATTTCTAAAATATTGGTCGGAATGGGATAACCCCGGCAGATAATTAAAGTTCTGTACTCCCTCTTTCAATATTGCCCTGGCTCATCGTTCTAGCACCTCTGAGAGAGCCACAATATACTTGGGAACCTTTAAATCGCTCTAGAAGCCAAACGCGTAGAGATAGACCCCCTAAAGTTGCATAGAAAAAATTTCATAATTTTTATTTTTCCGAAATTACCATGTCATTTTAATGCCCTGGCTTGGAACCTTTAAATCGCTCTAGAAGCCAAACGCGTAGAGATAGACCCCCTAAAGTTGCAGAGGAAAAATTTCTAAATTTTAAATCGCCTTTAAATCGCTCTAGAAGCCAAACGCGTAGAGATAGACCCCCTAAAGTTGCATAGAAAAAATTTCAAAATTTTTATTTTTCCGAAATTACCATGTCATTTTTAAATGACTGCGATTTCTAAAATAGTGGTCGGAATGTGATAACCCCGGCAGATAATTAAAGTTCTGGACTTCCTCTTTCAATATTGCCCTGCCTCATCGTTCTAGCACCTCTGGGAGAGCCACAAAATACTTGGGAACCTTTAAATCGCTCTAGAAGCCAAACGCGTAGAGATAGACCCCCTAAAGTTGCATAGAAAAAAGTTTAAAATTTAGATTTTTCCGAAATTACCATGTCATTTTATTGCCCTGGCTTGGAACTTTAAATCGCTCTAGAAGCCAAACGCGTAGAGATAGACCCCCTAAAGTTGCATAGGAAAAATTTCTAAATTTTAAATCGCCTTTAAATCGCTCTAGCAGCTAAACGCGTAGAGATAGACCACCTAAAGTTGCATAGAAAAAATTTCAAAATTTTATTTTTCCGAAATTACCATGTCATTTTTAAATAACTGCCATTTCTAAAATATTGGTCTGAATGTGATAACCCCGGCATATAATTAAAGTTCTGTACTCCCTCTTTCAATATTGCCCTGGCTCATCGTTCTAGCACCTCTGAGAGAGCCACAATATACTTGGGAACCATTAAATCGCTCTAGAAGCCAAACGCGTAGAGATAGACCCCCTAAAGTTCCATAGAAAAAAGTTCAAAATTTAGATTTTTCCGAAATTACCATGTCATTTTCAAATGACTGCCATTTCTAAAATATTGGTCGGAATGTGATAACCCCGGCAGATAATTAAAGTTCTGTACTCCCTCTTTCAATATTGCCCTGGCTCATCGTTCTAGCACCTCTGAGAGAGCCACAATATACTTGGGAACCTTCTCTATCGCTCTAGAAGCCAAACGCGTAGAGATAGACCCCCTAAAGTTGCATAGAAAATTTCAAAATTTTTATTTTTCCGAAATTACAATGTCATTTTTAAATGACTGCGATTTCTAAAATATTGGTCGGAATGTGATAACTCCGGCAGATAATTAAAGTTCTGTACTCCCTCTTTCAATATTGCCCTGGCTCATCGTTCTAGCACCTCTGAGTGAGCCACAATATAATTGGGAATCTTTAAATCGCTCTAGAAGCCAAACGCGTAGAGATAGGCCCCCTAAAGTAGCATAGAAAAATTTCAAAATTTTTATTTTTCCGAAATTACCATGTCGTTTTTAAATGACTGCGATTTCTAAAATATTGGTCGGAATGTGATAACCCCGGCAGATAATTAAAGTTCTGTACTCCCTCTTTCAATATTGCCCTGGCTCATCGTTCTAGCACCGCTGAGAGAGCCACAATATACTTGGGAACCTTTAAATTGCTCTAGAAGCCAAACGCGTAAAGATAGACCCCCTAAAGTTGCATAGAAAAATTTCAAAATTTTTATTTTTCCGATATTACCATGTCATTCTTAAATGACTGCGATTTCTAAAATATTGGTCGGAATGTGATAACTCCGGCAGATAATTAAAGTTCTGTACTCCCTCTTTCAATATTGCCCTGGCTCATCGTTCTAGCACCTCTGAGTGAGCCACAATATACTTGGGAACCTTTAAATCGCTCTAGAAGCCAAACGCGTAGAGATAGACCCCCTAAAGTTGCATAGAAAAATTTCAAAATTTTTATTTTGCCGATATTACCATGTCATTCTTAAATGACTGCGATTTCTAAAATATTGGTCGGAATTTGATAACCCCGGCAGATAATTAAAGTTCTGTACTCCCTCTTTCAATATTGCCCTGGCTCATCGTTCTAGCACCTCTGAGAGAGCCACAATATACTTGGGAACCTTTAAATCGCTCTAGAAGCCAAACGCGTAGAGATAGACCCCCTAAAGTTGCATAGAAAAATTTCAAAATTTTTATTTTTCCGAAATTACCATGTCATTTTTAAATGACTGCCATTTCTAAAATATTGGTCGGAATGTGATAACCCCGGCAGATAATTAAAGTTCTGTACTCCCTCTTTCAATATTGCTCATCGTTCTAGCACCTCTGAGAGAGCCACAATATACTTGGGAACCTTTAAATCGCTCTAGAAGCCAAACGCGTAGAGGTAGACCCCCTAAAGTTGCATAGAAAAATTTCAAAATTTTTATTTTTCCGAAATTACCATGTCATTTTTAAATGACTGCCATTTCTAAAATATTGGTCGGAATGTGATAACCCCGGCAGATAATTAAAGTTCTGTACTCCCTCTTTCAATATTGCTCATCGTTCTAGCACCTCTGAGAGAGCCACAATATACTTGGGAACCTTTAAATCGCTCTAGAAGCCAAACGCGTAGAGATAGACTCCCGAAAGTTGCATAGGAAAAATTTATAAATTTTAAATCGCCTTTAAATCGGTCTAGAAGCCAAACGCGTAGAGATAGACCCCCTAAAGTTGCATAGAAAAAAGTTCAAAATTTAGATTTTTCCGAAATTACCATGTCATTTTTAAATGACTGCGATTTCTAAAATATTGGTCGGAATGTGATAACCCCGGCAGATAATTAAAGTTCTGGGCTCCCTCTTTCAATATTGCCATAGCTCATTCTAGCACCCCTGGGAGAGCCACAATATACTTGGGAACCTTTAAATCGCTGTAGAAGCCAAACGCGTAGAGATAGACCACCTAAAGTTGCATAGAAAAAATGATCAAAATTTAGATTTTTCCGAAATTACCATGTCATTTTCAAATGACTGCCATTTCTAAAATATTGGTCGGAATGTGATAACCCCGCAAATAATTAAAGTTCTGGACTCCCTCTTTCAATATTGCCCTGGCTCATCGTTCTAGCACCTCTCAGAGAGCTACAATATACTTGGGAACCTTTAAATCGCTCTAGAAGCCAAAAGCGTAGAGATAGACCCCCTAAAGTTGCATAGAAAAAATTTCAAAATTTTAATTTTTCCGAAATTACCATGTCATTTTTAAATGACTGCGATTTCTAAAATAGTGGTCGGAATGTGATAACCCCAGCAGATAATTAAAGTTCTGGACTCCCTCTTTCATTATTGCCCTGGCTCATCGTTCTAGCACCTCTGAGAGAGCCACAATATACTTGGGAACCTTTAAATCGCTCTAGAAGCCAAACGCGTAGAGATAGAGCATAGAAAAAAGTTCAAAATTTTTATTTTTCCGAAATTACCATGTCATTTTTAAATGACTGCGATTTCTAAAATAGTGGTCGGAATGTGATAACCCCGGCAGATAATTAAAGTTCTGGGCTCCCTCTTTCAATATTGCCATAGCTCATTCTAGCACCCCTGGGAGAGCCACAATATACTTGGGAACCTTTAAATCGCTCTAGAAGCCAAACGCGTAGAGATAGACCACCTAAAGTTGCATAGAAAAAATGATCAAAATTTAGATTTTTCCGAAATTACCATGTCATTTTTAAATTACTGCGATTTCTAAAATATTAGTCGGAATGTGATAACCCCGGCAGATAATTAAAGTTCTGGGCTCCCTCTTTCAATATTGCCCTGGCTCATCGTTCTAGCACCTCTGAGAGAGCCACAAAATACTTGGGAACCTTTTAATCGCTCTAGAAGCCAAACGCGTAGAGATAGACCCCCTAAAGTTGCATAGAAAAAATTTCAAAATTTTTATTTTTCCGAAATTACCATGTCATTTTTAAATGACTGCGATTTCTAAAATAGTGATCGGAATGTGATAACCCCGGCAGATAATTAAAGTTCTGGACTCCCTCTTTCAATATTGCCCTGGCTCATCGTTCTAGCACCTCTGAGAGAGCCACAATATACTTGGGAACCTTTAAATCGCTCTAGAAGCCAAACGCGTAGAGATAGAGCATAGAAAAAATTTCAAAATTTTTATTTTTCCGAAATTACCATGTCATTTTTAAATGACTGCGATTTCTAAAATAGTGGTCGGAATGTGATAACCCCGGCAGATAATTAAAGTTCTGGGCTCCCTCTTTCAATATTGCCATAGCTCATTCTAGCACCTCTCAGAGAGCCACAATATACTTGGGAACCTTTAAATCGCTCTAGAAGCCAAAAGCGTAGAGATAGACCCCCTAAAGTTGCATAGAAAAAATTTCAAAATTTTTATTTTTCCGAAATTACCATGTCATTTTTAAATGACTGTGATTTCTAAAATAGTGGTCGGAATGTGATAACCCCGGCAGATAATTAAAGTTCTGGGCTCCCTCTTTCAATATTGCCATAGCTCATTCTAGCACCCCTGGGAGAGCCACAATATACTTGGGAACCTTTAAATCGCTCTAGAAGCCAAACGCGTAGAGATAGACCACCTAAAGTTGCATAGAAAAAATGATCAAAATTTAGATTTTTCCGAAATTACCATGTCATTTTTAAATGACTGCGATTTCTAAAATAGTAGTCGGAATGTGATAACCCCGGCAGATAATTAAAGTTCTGGACTCCCTCTTTCAATATTGCCCTGGCTCATCGTTCTAGCACCTCTGAGAGAGCCACAATATACTTGGGAACCTTTAAATCGCTCTAGAAGCCAAACGCGTAGAGATAGAGCATAGAAAAAATTTCAAAATTTTTATTTTTCCGAAATTACCATGTCATTTTTAAATGACTGCGATTTCTAAAATAGTAGTCGGAATGTGATAACCCCGGCAGATAATTAAAGTTCTGGACTCCCTCTTTCAATATTGCCCTGGCTCATCGTTCTAGCACCTCTGAGAGAGCCACAATATACTTGGGAACCTTTAAATCGCTCTAGAAGCCAAACGCGTAGAGATAGAGCATAGAAAAAATTTCAAAATTTTTATTTTTCCGAAATTACCATGTCATTTTTAAATGACTGCGATTTCTAAAATAGTGGTCGGAATGTGATAACCCCGGCAGATAATTAAAGTTCTGGGCTCCCTCTTTCAATATTGCCATAGCTCATTCTAGCACCTCTCAGAGAGCCACAATATACTTGGGAACCTTTAAATCGCTCTAGAAGCCAAAAGCGTAGAGATAGACCCCCTAAAGTTGCATAGAAAAAATTTCAAAATTTTTATTTTTCCGAAATTACCATGTCATTTTTAAATAACTGCCATTTCTAAAATATTGGTCTGAATGTGATAACCCCGGCATATAATTAAAGTTCTGTACTCCCTCTTTCAATATTGCCCTGGCTCATCGTTCTAGCACCTCTGAGAGAGCCACAATATACTTGGGAACCATTAAATCGCTCTAGAAGCCAAACGCGTAGAGATAGACCCCCTAAAGTTCCATAGAAAAAATACCATGTCATTCTTAAATGACTGCGATTTCTAAAATATTGGTCGGAATGGGATAACCCCGGCAGATAATTAAAGTTCTGTACTCCCTCTTTCAATATTGCACTGGCTCATCGATCTGGCACCTCTGAGAGAGCCACAATATACTTGGGAACCTTTAAATCGCTCTAGAAGCCAAACGCGTAGAGATAGACCCCCTAAAGTTGCAGAGGAAAAATTTCTAAATTTTAAATCGCCTTTAAATCGCTCTAGAAGCCAAACGCGTAGAGTAGAGCAACCCCCTAAAGTTGCATAGAAAAAATTTCAAAATTTTTATTTTTCCGAAATTACCATGTCATTTTTAAATGACTGCGATTTCTAAAATAGTGGTCGGAATGTGATAACCCCGGCAGATAATTAAAGTTCTGGACTCCCTCTTTCATTATTGCCCTGGCTCATCATTCTAGCACCTCTGAGAGAGCCACAATATACTTGGGAACCTTTAAATCGCTCTAGGAGCCAAACGCGTAGAGATAGACCCCCTAAAGTTGCATAGAAAAAATTTCAAAATTTTTATTTTTCCGAAATTACCATGTGATTTTTAAATTACTGCGATTTCTAAAATAGTAGTCGGAATGTGATAACCCCGGCAGATAATTAAAGTTCTGGACACCCTCTTTCAATATTGCCCTGGCTCATCGTTCTAGCACCTCTGAGAGAGCCACAAAATACTTGGGAACCTTTTAATCGCTCTAGAAGCCAAACGCGTAGAGATAGAGCATAGAAAAAATTTCAAAATTTTTATTTTTCCGAAATTACCATGTCATTTTTAAATGACTGCGATTTCTAAAATAGTGGTCGGAATGTGATAACCCCGGCAGATAATTAAAGTTCTGGACTCCCTCTTTCAATATTGCCCTGGCTCAATATTCTAGCTCATCTGGGAGAGCCACAAAATACTTGGGAACCTTTAAATCGTTCTAGAAGCCAAACGCGTAGAGATAGACCCCCTAAAGTTGCATAGAAAAAATTTCAAAATTTTTATTTTTCCGAAATTACCATGTCATTTTCAAATGACTGCCATTTCTAAAATATTGGTCGGAATGTAATAACCCCGGCAGATAATTAAAGTTCTGGACTTCCTATTTCAATATTGCCCTGGCTCATCGTTCTAGCACCTCTGGGAGAGCCACAATATACTTGGGAACCTTTAAATCGCTCTAGAAGCCAAACGCGTAGAGATAGACCCCCTAACATTTTTCCGAAATTACCATGTCATTTTCAAATGACTGCCATTTCTAAAATATTGGTCGGAATGTGATAACCCCGGCAGATAATTAAAGTTCTGCACTCCCTCTTTCATTATTGCCCTGGCACATCGTTCTAACACCTCTAGGAAAGCCACAAAATACTTGGGAACCTTTAAATCGCTCTAGAAGCCAAACGCGTAGAGATAGACCCCCTAAAGTTGCATAGAAAAAATTTCAAAATTTTTATTTTTCCGAAATTACCATTTCATTTTCAAATGACTGCCATTTCTAAAATATTGGTCGGAATGTGATAACCCCGGCAGATAATTAAAGTTCTGTACTCCCTCTTTCAATATTGCCTAGCTCATCGTTCTAGCACCTCTGGGAGAGCCACAATATACTTGGGAACCTTTAAATCGCTCTAGAAGCCAAACGCGTAGAGATAGACCCCCTAACATTTTTCCGAAATTACCATGTCATTTTCAAATGACTGCCATTTCTAAAATATTGGTCGGAGTGTGATAACCCCGGCAGATAATTAAAGTTCTGTACTCCCTCTTTCAATATTGCCTAGCTCATCGTTCTAGCACCTCTGGGAGAGCCACAATATACTTGGGAACCTTTAAATCGCTCTAGAAGCCAAACGCGTAGAAATAGACCACCTAAAGTTGCATGGAAAAAAGTTCAAAAATTTAGATTTATTCGAAATTACCATGTCATTTTCAAATGACTGCCATTTCTAAAATATTGGTCGGAATGTGATAACCCCGGCAGATAATTAAAGTTCTGGACTCCCTCTTTCAATATTGCGTTGTAGCACCTCTGGGTGAGCCACAATATACTTGGGAACCTTTAAATCGCTCTAGAAGCCAAACGTGTAGAGATAGACCACCTAAAGTTGCATAGAAAAAAGTTTAAATTTAAATTTTTCCGAAATTACCATGTATTTTTCAAATGACTGCGATTTCTAAAATATTGGTCGGAATGTGATAACCCCGGCAGATAATTAAAGTTCTGGACTCCCCCTTTCAATATTGCGTTGTAGCACCTCTGGAAGAGCCACAAAATACTTGGGAACCTTTAAATCGCTCTAGAAGCCAAACGCGTAGAGATAGACCCCCTAAAGTTGTATAGAAAAAAGTTCAAAATTTAGATTTTTTCCGAAATTACCATTGCATTTTTAAATTGCTGCGATTTCTAAAATATTGGTCGGAATGTGATAACCCCGGCAGATAATTAAAGTTCTGGACTCCCTCTTTCATTATTGCCCTGGCTCATCGTTCTAGCACCTCTGAGAGAGCCACAAAATACTTGGGAACCTTTAAATCGCCCTAAAAGCCAAACTCGTAGAGATAGACCCCCTAAAGTAGCATAGAAAAAAGTTCAAAATTTAGATTTTTCCGAAATTACCATTTCATTTTTAAATGACTGCGATTTCTAAAATATTGGTCGGAATGTGATAACCCCGGCAGATAATTAAAGTTCTGGACACCCTCTTTCATTATTGCCCTGGCTCATCGTTCTAGCACCTCTGAGAGAGCCACAAAATACTTGGGAACCTTTAAATCGCCCTAAAAGCCAAACGCGTAGAGATAGACCCCCTGAAGTAGCATAGAAAAAAGTTCAAAATTTAGATTTTTCCGAAATTACCATTTCATTTTTAATTGACTGCGATTTCTAAAATATTGGTCGGAATGTGATAACCCCGGCAGATAATTAAAGTTCTGGACTCCCTCTTTCATTATTGCCCTGGCTCATCGTTCTAGCACCTCTGAGAGAGCCACAAAATACTTGGGAACCTTAAAATCGCCCTAAAAGCCAAACGCGTAGAGATAGACCCCCTAAAGTAGCATAGAAAAAAGTTCAAAATTTAGATTTTTCCGAAATTACCATTTCATTTTTAAATGACTGCGATTTCTAAAATATTGGTCGGAATGTGATAACCCCGGCAGATAATTAAAGTTCTGGACTCCCTCTTTCATTATTGCCCTGGCTCATCGTTCTAGCACCTCTGAGAGAGCCACAATATACTTGGGAACCTTTAAATCGCTCTAGAAGCCAAACGCGTAGAGATAGACCCCCTAAAGTTGCATAGAAAAAAGTTCAAAATTTAGATTTTTCCGAAATTACCATTTCATTTTTAAATGACTGCGATTTCTAAAATATTGGTCGGAATGTGATAACCCCGGCAGATAATTAAAGTTCTGGACTCCCTCTTTCATTATTGCCCTGGCACATCGTTCTAACACCTCTGGGAAAGCCACAAAATACTTGGGAACCTTTAAATCGCTCTAGAAGCCAAACGCGTAGAGATAGACCCCCTAAAGTTGCATAGAAAAAATTTCAAAATTTAGATTTTTCGAAATTACCATGTCATTTTTAAATGACTGCGATTTCTAAAATATTGGTCCGAATGTGATAACCCCGCCAGATAATTAAAGTTCTGGACTCCCTCTTTCAATATTGCCTAGCTCATCGTTCTAGCACCTCTGGGTGAGCCACAATATACTTGGGAACCTTTAAATCGCTCTAGAAGCCAAACGCGTAGAGATAGAGCATAGAAAAAATTTCAAAATTTTTATTTTTCCGAAATTACCATGTCATTTTTAAATGACTGCGATTTCTAAAATAGTGGTCGGAATGTGATAACCCCGGCAGATAATTAAAGTTCTGGGCTCCCTCTTTCAATATTGCCATAGCTCATTCTAGCACCTCTCAGAGAGCCACAATATACTTGGGAACCTTTAAATCGCTCTAGAAGCCAAAAGCGTAGAGATAGACCCCCTAAAGTTGCATAGAAAAAATTTCAAAATTTTTATTTTTCCGAAATTACCATGTCATTTTTAAATAACTTCCATTTCTAAAATATTGGTCTGAATGTGATAACCCCGGCATATAATTAAAGTTCTGTACTCCCTCTTTCAATATTGCCCTGGCTCATCGTTCTAGCACCTCTGAGAGAGCCACAATATACTTGGGAACCATTAAATCGCTCTAGAAGCCAAACGCGTAGAGATAGACCCCCTAAAGTTCCATAGAAAAAATACCATGTCATTCTTAAATGACTGCGATTTCTAAAATATTGGTCGGAATGGGATAACCCCGGCAGATAATTAAAGTTCTGTACTCCCTCTTTCAATATTGCACTGGCTCATCGATCTGGCACCTCTGAGAGAGCCACAATATACTTGGGAACCTTTAAATCGCTCTAGAAGCCAAACGCGTAGAGATAGACCCCCTAAAGTTGCAGAGGAAAAATTTCTAAATTTTAAATCGCCTTTAAATCGCTCTAGAAGCCAAACGCGTAGAGTAGAGCAACCCCCTAAAGTTGCATAGAAAAAATTTCAAAATTTTTATTTTTCCGAAATTACCATGTCATAGATAGACCCCCTAAAGTTCCATAGAAAAAATACCATGTCATTCTTAAATGACTGCGATTTCTAAAATAGTGGTCGGAATGTGATAACCCCGGCAGATAATTAAAGTTCTGGACTCCCTCTTTCATTATTGCCCTGGCTCATCATTCTAGCACCTCTGAGAGAGCCACAATATACTTGGGAACCTTTAAATCGCTCTAGGAGCCAAACGCGTAGAGATAGACCCCCTAAAGTTGCATAGAAAAAATTTCAAAATTTTTATTTTTCCGAAATTACCATGTCATTTTTAAATTACTGCGATTTCTAAAATATTAGTCGGAATGTGATAACCCCGGCAGATAATTAAAGTTCTGGACACCCTCTTTCAATATTGCCCTGGCTCATCGTTCTAGCACCTCTGAGAGAGCCACAAAATACTTGGGAACCTTTTAATCGCTCTAGAAGCCAAACGCGTAGAGATAGAGCATAGAAAAAATTCCAAAATTTTTATTTTTCCGAAATTACCATGTCATTTTTAAATGACTGCGATTTCTAAAATAGTGGTCGGAATGTGATAACCCCGGCAGATAATTAAAGTTCTGGACTCCCTCTTTCAATATTGCCCTGGCTCAATATTCTAGCTCATCTGGGAGAGCCACAAAATACTTGGGAACCTTTAAATCGTTCTAGAAGCCAAACGCGTAGAGATAGACCCCCTAAAGTTGCATAGAAAAAATTTCAAAATTTTTATTTTTCCGAAATTACCATGTCATTTTCAAATGACTGCCATTTCTAAAATATTGGTCGGAATGTAATAACCCC
This sequence comes from Coelopa frigida, assembly GCA_017309665.1. Classification (NCBI taxonomy): domain Eukaryota; kingdom Metazoa; phylum Arthropoda; class Insecta; order Diptera; family Coelopidae; genus Coelopa; species Coelopa frigida. Next base: position 13,834,546 of record CM029561.1, on the reverse strand, counting down.
GGCAGATAATTAAAGTTCTGGACTTCCTATTTCAATATTGCCCTGGCTCATCGTTCTAGCACCTCTGGGAGAGCCACAATATACTTGGGAACCTTTAAATCGCTCTAGAAGCCAAACGCGTAGAGATAGACCCCCTAACATTTTTCCGAAATTACCATGTCATTTTCAAATAACTGCCATTTCTAAAATATTGGTCGGAATGTGATAACCCCGGCAGATGATTAAAGTTCTGCACTCCCTCTTTCATTATTGCCCTGGCACATCGTTCTAACACCTCTAGGAAAGCCACAAAATACTTGGGAACCTTTAAATCGCTCTAGAAGCCAAACGCGTAGAGATAGACCCCCTAAAGTTGCATAGAAAAAATTTCAAAATTTTTATTTTTCCGAAATTACCATTTCATTTTCAAATGACTGCCATTTCTAAAATATTGGTCGGAATGTGATAACCCCGGCAGATAATTAAAGTTCTGTACTCCCTCTTTCAATATTGCCTAGCTCATCGTTCTAGCACCTCTGGGAGAGCCACAATATACTTGGGAACCTTTAAATCGCTCTAGAAGCCAAACGCGTAGAGATAGACCCCCTAACATTTTTCCGAAATTACCATGTCATTTTCAAATGACTGCCATTTCTAAAATATTGGTCGGAGTGTGATAACCCCGGCAGATAATTAAAGTTCTGTACTCCCTCTTTCAATATTGCCTAGCTCATCGTTCTAGCACCTCTGGGAGAGCCACAAAATACTTGGGAACCTTTAAATCGCTCTAGAAGCCAAACGCGTAGAGATAGACCCCCTAAAGTTGCATGGAAAAAAGTTCAAAATTTAGATTTTTTCCGAAATTACCATTGCATTTTTAAATTACTGCGATTTCTAAAATATTGGTCGGAATGTGATAACTCCGGCAGATAATTAAAGTTCTGGACTCCCTCTTTCATTATTGCCCTGGCTCATCGTTCTAGCACCTCTGAGAGAGCCACAAAATACTTGGGAACCTTTAAATCGCCCTAAAAGCCAAACGCGTAGAGATAGACCCCCTAAAGTAGCATAGAAAAAAGTTCAAAATTTAGATTTTTCCGAAATTACCATTTCATTTTTAAATGACTGCGATTTCTAAAATATTGGTCGGAATGTGATAACCCCGGCAGATAATTAAAGTTCTGGACACCCTCTTTCATTATTGCCCTGGCTCATCGTTCTAGCACCTCTGAGAGAGCCACAAAATACTTGGGAACCTTTAAATCGCCCTAAAAGCCAAACGCGTAGAGATAGACCCCCTAAAGTAGCATAGAAAAAAGTTCAAAATTTAGATTTTTCCGAAATTACCATTTCATTTTTAATTGACTGCGATTTCTAAAATATTGGTCGGAATGTGATAACCCCGGCAGATAATTAAAGTTCTGGACTCCCTCTTTCATTATTGCCCTGGCTCATCGTTCTAGCACCTCTGAGAGAGCCACAAAATACTTGGGAACCTTTAAATCGCCCTAAAAGCCAAACGCGTAGAGATAGACCCCCTAAAGTAGCATAGAAAAAAGTTCAAAATTTAGATTTTTCCGAAATTACCATTTCATTTTTAAATGACTGCGATTTCTAAAATATTGGTCGGAATGTGATAACCCCGGCAGATAATTAAAGTTCTGGACTCCCTCTTTCATTATTGCCCTGGCTCATCGTTCTAGCACCTCTGAGAGAGCCACAATATACTTGGGAACCTTTAAATCGCTCTAGAAGCCAAACGCGTAGAGATAGACCCCCTAAAGTTGCATAGAAAAAAGTTCAAAATTTAGATTTTTCCGAAATTACCATTTCATTTTTAAATGACTGCGATTTCTAAAATATTGGTCGGAATGTGATAACCCCGGCAGATAATTAAAGTTCTGGACTCCCTCTTTCATTATTGCCCTGGCACATCGTTCTAGCACCTCTGGGAAAGCCACAAAATACTTGGGAACCTTTAAATCGCTCTAGAAGCCAAACGCGTAGAGATAGACCCCCTAAAGTTGCATAGAAAAAATTTCAAAATTTAGATTTTTCGAAATTACCATGTCATTTTTAAATGACTGCGATTTCTAAAATATTGGTCCGAATGTGATAACCCCGCCAGATAATTAAAGTTCTGGACTCCCTCTTTCAATATTGCCTAGCTCATCGTTCTAGCACCTCTGGGTGAGCCACAAAATACTTGGGAACCTTTAAATCGCCCTAAAAGCCAAACGCGTAGAGATAGACCCCCTGAAGTAGCATAGAAAAAAGTTCAAAATTTAGATTTTTCCGAAATTACCATTTCATTTTTAAATGACTGCGATTTCTAAAATATTGGTCGGAATGTGATAACCCCGGCAGATAATTAAAGTTCTGGACTCCCTCTTTCATTATTGCCCTGGCACATCGTTCTAACACCTCTGGGAAAGCCACAAAATACTTGGGAACCTTTAAATCGCTCTAGAAGCCAAACGCGTAGAGATAGACCCCCTAAAGTTGCATGGAAAAAAGTTCAAAAATTTAGATTTATTCGAAATTACCATGTCATTTTCAAATGACTGCCATTTCTAAAATATTGGTCGGAATGTGATAACCCCGGCAGATAATTAAAGTTCTGGACTCCCTCTTTCAATATTGCCCTGGCTCATCGTTCTAGCACCTCTGAGAGAGCCACAAAATACTTGGGAACCTTTAAATCGCTCTAGAAGCCAAACGCGTAGAGATAGACCCCCTAAAGTTGTATAGAAAAAAGTTAAAAATTTAGATTTTTCCGAAATTACCATTTCATTTTTAAATGACTGCGATTTCTAAAATATTGGTCGGAATGTGATAACCCCGGCAGATAATTAAAGTTCTGGACTCCCTCTTTCATTATTGCCCTGGCACATCGTTCTAACACCTCTGGGAAAGCCACAAAATACTTGGGAACCTTTAAATCGCTCTAGAAGCCAAACGCGTAGAGATAGACCCCCTAAAGTTGCATGGAAAAAAGTTCAAAAAATTAGATTTATTCGAAATTACCATGTCATTTTCAAATGACTGCCATTTCTAAAATATTGGTCGGAATGTGATAACCCCGGCAGATAATTAAAGTTCTGGACTCCCTCTTTCAATATTGCCCTGGCTCATCGTTCTAGCACCTCTGAGAGAGCCACAAAATACTTGGGAACCTTTAAATCGCTCTAGAAGCCAAACGCGTAGAGATAGACCCCCTAAAGTTGTATAGAAAAAAGTTCAAAATTTAGATTTTTCCGAAATTACCATTTCATTTTTAAATGACTGCGATTTCTAAAATATTGGTCGGAATGTGATAACCCCGGCAGATAATTAAAGTTCTGGACTCCCTCTTTCAATATTGCCCTGGCTCATCGTTCTAGCACCTCTGAGAGAGCCACAAAATACTTGGGAACCTTTAAATCGCTCTACAAGCCAAACGCGTAGAGATAGACCCCCTAAAGTTGTATAGAAAAAAGTTCAAAATTTAGATTTTTCCGAAATTACCATGTCATTTTTAAATGACTGCGATTTCTAAAATAGTGGTCGGAATGTGATAACCCCGCCAGATAATTAAAGTTCTGGACTCCCTCTTTCAATATTGCCCTGGCTCATCGTTCTAGCACCCCTGGGAGAGCCACAATATACTTGGGAACCTTTAAATCGCTCTAGAAGCCAAACGCGTAGAGATAGACCACCTAAAGTTGCATAGAAAAAATGATCAAAATTTAGATTTTTCCGAAATTACCATGTCATTTTCAAATGACTGCCATTTCTAAAATATTGGTCGGAATGTGATAACCCCGGCAAATAATAAAAGTTCTGGACTCCCTCTTTCAATATTGCCCTGGCTCATCGTTCTAGCACCTCTCAGAGAGCCACAATATACTTGGGAACCTTTAAATCGCTCTAGAAGCCAAAAGCGTAGAGATAGACCACCTAAAGTTGCATAGAAAAAATGATCAAAATTTAGATTTTTCCGAAATTACCATGTCATTTTCAAATGACTGCCATTTCTAAAATATTGGTCGGAATGTGATAACCCCTTCAAATAATAAAAGTTCTGGACTCCCTCTTTCAATATTGCCCTGGCTCATCGTTCTAGCACCTCTCAGAGAGCCACAATATACTTGGGAACCTTTAAATCGCTCTAGAAGCCAAAAGCGTAGAGATAGGCCCCCTAAAGTTGCATAGAAAAAATTTCAAAATTTTAATTTTTCCGAAATTACCATGTCATTTTTAAATGACTGCGATTTCTAAAATAGTGGTCGGAATGTGATAACCCCGGCAGATAATTAAAGTTCTGGGCTCGTAGAGATAGACCACCTAAAGTTGCATAGAAAAAATGATCAAAATTTAAATTTTTTTCCGAAATTACCATGTCATTTTTAAATACTGCGATTTCTAAAATATTGGTCGGAATGTGATAACCCCGGCAGATAATTAAAGTTCTGGACTCCCTCTTTCAATATTGCCCTGGCTCATCGTTCTAGCACCTCTGAGAGAGCCACAAAATACTTGGGAACCTTTAAATCGCTCTAGAAGCCAAACGCGTAGAGATAGACCCCTAAAGTTGCATAGAAAAAATTTCAAAATTTATTTTTCCGAAATTACCATGTCATTTTAAATGACTGCGATTTCTAAAATATTGGTCGGAATGTGATAACCCCGGCAGATAATTAAAGTTCTGGACTCCCTCTTTCATTATTGCCCTGGCTCATCGTTCTAGCACCTCTGTGAGAGCCACAATATACTTGGGAACCTTTAAAACGCTCTAGAAGCTAAACGCGTAGAGATAGACCCCCTAAAGTTTCATAGAAAAAAATTCCAAATTTTGATTTTTTGGAAATATCATGTCATTTTCAAACGACCGCCATTTCTAAAATATCGGTCGGAAAGTGATAACCCCGGCAGATAATTAAAGTTCTGGACTCGCTCTTTCATTATTGCCCTGGCTCATCGTTCTAGCACCTCTGTGAGAGCCACAATATACTTGGGAACCTTTAAAACGCTCTAGAAGCTAAACGCGTAGAGATAGACCCCCTAAAGTTTCATAGAAAAAAATTCCAAATTTTGATTTTTGGAAAATATCATGTCATTTTCAAACGACCGCCATTTCTAAAATATCGGTCGGAAAGTGATAACCCCGGCAGATAATTAAAGTTCTGGACTCGCTCTTTCATATTGCCCTGGCTCATCGTTCTAGCTCCTCTGTGAGAGCCACAATATACTTGGGAACCTTTAAAACGCTCTAGAAGCTAAACGCGTAGAGATAGACCCCCTAAAGTTTCATAGAAAAAAATTCCAAATTTTGATTTTTTGGAAAATATCATGTCATTTTCAAACGACCGCCATTTCTAAAATATCGGTCGGAAAGTGATAACCCCGGCAGATAATTAAAGTTCTGGACTCGCTCTTTCATTATTGCCCTGGCTCATCGTTCTAGCACCTCTGTGAGAGCCACAATATACTTGGGAACCTTTAAAACGCTCTAGAAGCTAAACGCGTAGAGATAGACCCCCTAAAGTTTCATAGAAAAAAATTCCAAATTTTGATTTTTTGGAAAATATCATGTCATTTTCAAACGACCGCCATTTCTAAAATATCGGTCGGAAAGTGATAACCCCGGCAGATAATTAAAGTTCTGGACTCGCTCTTTCATTATTGCCCTGGCTCATCGTTCTAGCACCTCTGTGAGAGCCACAATATACTTGGGAACCTTTAAAACGCTCTAGAAGCCTAAACGCGTAGAGATAGACCCCTAAAGTTCATAGAAAAAAATTCCAAATTTTGATTTTTTCGAAAATATCATGTCATTTTCAAACGACCGCCATTTCTAAAATATCGGTCGGAAAGTGATAACCCCGGCAGATAATTAAAGTTCTGGACTCGCTCTTTCATTATTGCCCTGGCTCATCGTTCTAGCACCTCTGTGAGAGCCACAATATACTTGGGAACCTTTAAAACGCTCTAGAAGCTAAACGCGTAGAGATAGACCCCCTAAAGTTTCATAGAAAAAAATTCCAAATTTTGATTTTTTCGAAAATATCATGTCATTTTCAAACGACCGCCATTTCTAAAATATCGGTCGGAAAGTGATAACCCCGGCAGATAATTAAAGTTCTGGACTCGCTCTTTCATTATTGCCCTGGCTCATCGTTCTAGCACCTCTGTGAGAGCCACAATATACTTGGGAACCTTTAAAACGCTCTAGAAGCTAAACGCGTAGAGATAGACCCCTAAAGTTTCATAGAAAAAAAATTCCAAATTTTGATTTTTTTGGAAAATATCATGTCATTTTCAAACGACCGCCATTTCTAAAATATCGGTCGGAAAGTGATAACCCCGGCAGATAATTAAAGTTCTGGACTCGCTCTTTCATTATTGCCCTGGCTCATCGTTCTAGCACCTCTGTGAGAGCCACAATATACTTGGGAACCTTTAAAACGCTCTAGAAGCTAAACGCGTAGAGATAGACCCCCTAAAGTTTCATAGAAAAAAATTCCAAATTTTGATTTTTTGGAAAATATCATGTCATTTTCAAACGACCGCCATTTCTAAAATATCGGTCGGAAAGTGATAACCCCGGCAGATAATTAAAGTTCTGGACTCGCTCTTTCATTATTGCCCTGGCTCATCGTTCTAGCACCTCTGTGAGAGCCACAATATACTTGGGAACCTTTAAAACGCTCTAGAAGCTAAACGCGTAGAGATAGACCCCCTAAAGTTTCATAGAAAAAAAATTCCAAATTTTGATTTTTTGGAAAATATCATGTCATTTTCAAACGACCGCCATTTCTAAAATATCGGTCGGAAAGTGATAACCCCGGCAGATAATTAAAGTTCTGGACTCGCTCTTTCATTATTGCCCTGGCTCATCGTTCTAGCACCTCTGTGAGAGCCACAATATACTTGGGAACCTTTAAAACGCTCTAGAAGCTAAACGCGTAGAGATAGACCCCCTAAAGTTTCATAGAAAAAAAATTCCAAATTTTGATTTTTTTGGAAAATATCATGTCATTTTCAAACGACCGCCATTTCTAAAATATCGGTCGGAAAGTGATAACCCCGGCAGATAATTAAAGTTCTGGACTCGCTCTTTCATTATTGCCCTGGCTCATCGTTCTAGCACCTCTGTGAGAGCCACAATATACTTGGGAACCTTTAAAACGCTCTAGAAGCTAAACGCGTAGAGATAGACCCCCTAAAGTTTCATAGAAAAAAAATTCCAAATTTTGATTTTTTGGAAAATATCATGTCATTTTCAAACGACCGCCATTTCTAAAATATCGGTCGGAAAGTGATAACCCCGGCAGATAATTAAAGTTCTGGACTCGCTCTTTCATTATTGCCCTGGCTCATCGTTCTAGCACCTCTGTGAGAGCCACAATATACTTGGGAACCTTTAAAACGCTCTAGAAGCTAAACGCGTAGAGATAGACCCCCTAAAGTTTCATAGAAAAAAATTCCAAATTTTGATTTTTTGGAAAATATCATGTCATTTTCAAACGACCGCCATTTCTAAAATATCGGTCGGAAAGTGATAACCCCGGCAGATAATTAAAGTTCTGGACTCGCTCTTTCATTATTGCCCTGGCTCATCGTTCTAGCACCTCTGTGAGAGCCACAATATACTTGGGAACCTTTAAAACGCTCTAGAAGCTAAACGCGTAGAGATAGACCCCCTAAAGTTTCATAGAAAAAAATTCCAAATTTTGATTTTTTTGAAAATATCATGTCATTTTCAAACGACCGCCATTTCTAAAATATCGGTCGGAAAGTGATAACCCCGGCAGATAATTAAAGTTCTGGACTCGCTCTTTCATTATTGCCCTGGCTCATCGTTCTAGCACCTCTGTGAGAGCCACAATATACTTGGGAACCTTTAAAACGCTCTAGAAGCTAAACGCGTAGAGATAGACCCCCTAAAGTTTCATAGAAAAAAAATTCCAAATTTTGATTTTTTGGAAAATATCATGTCATTTTCAAACGACCGCCATTTCTAAAATATCGGTCGGAAAGTGATAACCCCGGCAGATAATTAAAGTTCTGGACTCGCTCTTTCATTATTGCCCTGGCTCATCGTTCTAGCTACCTCTGTGAGAGCCACAATATACTTGGGAACCTTTAAAACGCTCTAGAAGCTAAACGCGTAGAGATAGACCCCCTAAAGTTTCATAGAAAAAAAATTCCAAATTTTGATTTTTTGGAAAATATCATGTCATTTTCAAACGACCGCCATTTCTAAAATATCGGTCGGAAAGTGATAACCCCGGCAGATAATTAAAGTTCTGGACTCGCTCTTTCATTATTGCCCTGGCTCATCGTTCTAGCACCTCTGTGAGAGCCACAATATACTTGGGAACCTTTAAAACGCTCTAGAAGCTAAACGCGTAGAGATAGACCCCCTAAAGTTTCATAGAAAAAAATTCCAAATTTTGATTTTTTGAAAATATCATGTCATTTTCAAACGACCGCCATTTCTAAAATATCGGTCGGAAAGTGATAACCCCGGCAGATAATTAAAGTTCTGGACTCGCTCTTTCATTATTGCCCTGGCTCATCGTTCTAGCACCTCTGTGAGAGCCACAATATACTTGGGAACCTTTAAAACGCTCTAGAAGCTAAACGCGTAGAGATAGACCCCCTAAAGTTTCATAGAAAAAAATTCCAAATTTTGATTTTTTGGAAAATATCATGTCATTTTCAAACGACCGCCATTTCTAAAATATCGGTCGGAAAGTGATAACCCCGGCAGATAATTAAAGTTCTGGACTCGCTCTTTCATTATTGCCCTGGCTCATCGTTCTAGCACCTCTGTGAGAGCCACAATATACTTGGGAACCTTTAAAACGCTCTAGAAGCTAAACGCGTAGAGATAGACCCCCTAAAGTTTCATAGAAAAAAAATTCCAAATTTTGATTTTTTGGAAAATATCATGTCATTTTCAAACGACCGCCATTTCTAAAATATCGGTCGGAAAGTGATAACCCCGGCAGATAATTAAAGTTCTGGACTCGCTCTTTCATTATTGCCCTGGCTCATCGTTCTAGCACCTCTGTGAGAGCCACAATATACTTGGGAACCTTTAAAACGCTCTAGAAGCTAAACGCGTAGAGATAGACCCCCTAAAGTTTCATAGAAAAAAAATTCCAAATTTTGATTTTTTGAAAATATCATGTCATTTTCAAACGACCGCCATTTCTAAAATATCGGTCGGAAAGTGATAACCCCGGCAGATAATTAAAGTTCTGGACTCGCTCTTTCATTATTGCCCTGGCTCATCGTTCTAGCACCTCTGTGAGAGCCACAATATACTTGGGAACCTTTAAAACGCTCTAGAAGCTAAACGCGTAGAGATAGACCCCCTAAAGTTTCATAGAAAAAAATTCCAAATTTTGATTTTTTGGAAAATATCATGTCATTTTCAAACGACCGCCATTTCTAAAATATCGGTCGGAAAGTGATAACCCCGGCAGATAATTAAAGTTCTGGACTCGCTCTTTCATTATTGCCCTGGCTCATCGTTCTAGCACCTCTGTGAGAGCCACAATATACTTGGGAACCTTTAAAACGCTCTAGAAGCTAAACGCGTAGAGATAGACCCCCTAAAGTTTCATAGAAAAAAATTCCAAATTTTGATTTTTTGGAAAATATCATGTCATTTTCAAACGACCGCCATTTCTAAAATATCGGTCGGAAAGTGATAACCCCGGCAGATAATTAAAGTTCTGGACTCGCTCTTTCATTATTGCCCTGGCTCATCGTTCTAGCACCTCTGTGAGAGCCACAATATACTTGGGAACCTTTAAAACGCTCTAGAAGCTAAACGCGTAGAGATAGACCCCCTAAAGTTTCATAGAAAAAAATTCCAAATTTTGATTTTTTGGAAAATATCATGTCATTTTCAAACGACCGCCATTTCTAAAATATCGGTCGGAAAGTGATAACCCCGGCAGATAATTAAAGTTCTGGACTCGCTCTTTCATTATTGCCCTGGCTCATCGTTCTAGCACCTCTGTGAGAGCCACAATATACTTGGGAACCTTTAAAACGCTCTAGAAGCTAAACGCGTAGAGATAGACCCCCTAAAGTTTCATAGAAAAAAAATTCCAAATTTTGATTTTTTTGGAAAATATCATGTCATTTTCAAACGACCGCCATTTCTAAAATATCGGTCGGAAAGTGATAACCCCGGCAGATAATTAAAGTTCTGGACTCGCTCTTTCATTATTGCCCTGGCTCATCGTTCTAGCACCTCTGTGAGAGCCACAATATACTTGGGAACCTTTAAAACGCTCTAGAAGCTAAACGCGTAGAGATAGACCCCCTAAAGTTTCATAGAAAAAAATTCCAAATTTTGATTTTTTGGAAAATATCATGTCATTTTCAAACGACCGCCATTTCTAAAATATCGGTCGGAAAGTGATAACCCCGGCAGATAATTAAAGTTCTGGACTCGCTCTTTCATTATTGCCCTGGCTCATCGTTCTAGCACCTCTGTGAGAGCCACAATATACTTGGGAACCTTTAAAACGCTCTAGAAGCTAAACGCGTAGAGATAGACCCCCTAAAGTTTCATAGAAAAAAATTCCAAATTTTGATTTTTTGGAAAATATCATGTCATTTTCAAACGACCGCCATTTCTAAAATATCGGTCGGAAAGTGATAACCCCGGCAGATAATTAAAGTTCTGGACTCGCTCTTTCATTATTGCCCTGGCTCATCGTTCTAGCACCTCTGTGAGAGCCACAATATACTTGGGAACCTTTAAAACGCTCTAGAAGCTAAACGCGTAGAGATAGACCCCCTAAAGTTTCATAGAAAAAAATTCCAAATTTTGATTTTTTGAAAATATCATGTCATTTTCAAACGACCGCCATTTCTAAAATATCGGTCGGAAAGTGATAACCCCGGCAGATAATTAAAGTTCTGGACTCGCTCTTTCATTATTGCCCTGGCTCATCGTTCTAGCACCTCTGTGAGAGCCACAATATACTTGGGAACCTTTAAAACGCTCTAGAAGCTAAACGCGTAGAGATAGACCCCCTAAAGTTTCATAGAAAAAAATTACAAATTTTGATTTTTTGGAAAATATCATGTCATTTTCAAACGACCGCCATTTCTAAAATATCGGTCGGAAAGTGATAACCCCGGCAGATAATTAAAGTTCTGGACTCGCTCTTTCATTATTGCCCTGGCTCATCGTTCTAGCACCTCTGTGAGAGCCACAATATACTTGGGAACCTTTAAAACGCTCTAGAAGCTAAACGCGTAGAGATAGACCCCCTAAAGTTTCATAGAAAAAAAATTCCAAATTTTGATTTTTTGGAAAATATCATGTCATTTTCAAACGACCGCCATTTCTAAAATATCGGTCGGAAAGTGATAACCCCGGCAGATAATTAAAGTTCTGGACTCGCTCTTTCATTATTGCCCTGGCTCATCGTTCTAGCACCTCTGTGAGAGCCACAATATACTTGGGAACCTTTAAAACGCTCTAGAAGCTAAACGCGTAGAGATAGACCCCCTAAAGTTTCATAGAAAAAAAATTCCAAATTTTGATTTTTTGGAAAATATCATGTCATTTTCAAACGACCGCCATTTCTAAAATATCGGTCGGAAAGTGATAACCCCGGCAGATAATTAAAGTTCTGGACTCGCTCTTTCATTATTGCCCTGGCTCATCGTTCTAGCACCTCTGTGAGAGCCACAATATACTTGGGAACCTTTAAAACGCTCTAGAAGCTAAACGCGTAGAGATAGACCCCCTAAAGTTTCATAGAAAAAAATTCCAAATTTTGATTTTTTGGAAAAATCATGTCATTTTCAAACGACCGCCATTTCTAAAATATCGGTCGGAAAGTGATAACCCCGGCAGATAATTAAAGTTCTGGACTCGCTCTTTCATTATTGCCCTGGCTCATCGTTCTAGCACCTCTGTGAGAGCCACAATATACTTGGGAACCTTTAAAACGCTCTAGAAGCTAAACGCGTAGAGATAGACCCCCTAAAGTTTCATAGAAAAAAATTCCAAATTTTGATTTTTTGAAAATATCATGTCATTTTCAAACGACCGCCATTTCTAAAATATCGGTCGGAAAGTGATAACCCCGGCAGATAATTAAAGTTCTGGACTCGCTCTTTCATTATTGCCCTGGCTCATCGTTCTAGCACCTCTGTGAGAGCCACAATATACTTGGGAACCTTTAAAACGCTCTAGAAGCTAAACGCGTAGAGATAGACCCCCTAAAGTTTCATAGAAAAAAATTCAAATTTTGATTTTTTTGGAAAATATCATGTCATTTTCAAACGACCGCCATTTCTAAAATATCGGTCGGAAAGTGATAACCCCGGCAGATAATTAAAGTTCTGGACTCGCTCTTTCATTATTGCCCTGGCTCATCGTTCTAGCACCTCTGTGAGAGCCACAATATACTTGGGAACCTTTAAACGCTCTAGAAGCTAAACGCGTAGAGATAGACCCCCTAAGTTTCATAGAAAAAAATTCCAAATTTTGATTTTTTTGAAAAATCATGTTCATTTTCAAACGACCGCCATTTCTAAAATATCGGTCGGAAAGTGATAACCCCGGCAGATAATTAAAGTTCTGGACTCGCTCTTTCATTATTGCCCTGGTCATCGTTCTAGCACCTCTGTGAGAGCCACAATATACTTGGGAACCTTTTTTAAAACGCTCTAGAAGCTAAACGCGTAGAGATAGACCCCCTAAAGTTTCATAGAAAAAAAATTCCAAATTTTGATTTTTTGGAAAATATCATGTTCATTTTCAACGACCGCCATTTCTAAAATATCGGTCGGAAAGTGATAACCCCGGCAGATAATTAAAGTTCTGGACTCGCTCTTTCATTATTGCCCTGGCTCATCGTTCTAGCCCTCTGTGAGAGCCACAATATACTTGGGAACCTTTAAACGCTCTAGAAGCTAACCGCGTAGAGATAGACCCCCTAACATTTTCCGAAATTACCATGTCATTTTCAAATGACTGCCATTTCTAAAATATTGGTCGGAATGTGATAACCCCGGCAGATAATTAAAGTTCTGCACTCCCTCTTTCATATATTGCCCTGGCACATCGTTCTAACACCTCTGAGGAAGCCACAAAATACTTGGGAACCTTTAAATCGCTCTAGAAGCCAAACGCGTAGAGATAGACCCCCTAAAGTTGCATAGAAAAAATTTCAAAATTTTTTTTCCGAAATTACCATGTCATTTTTAAATGACTGCGATTTCTAAAATATTGGTCGGAATGTGATAACCCCGGCAGATAATTAAAGTTCTGGACTCCCTCTTTCATATTGCCCTGGCTCATCGTTCTAGCACCTCTGAGAGCCACAAAATACTTGGGAACCTTTAAATCGCTCTAGAAGCCAAACGCGTAGAGATAGACCCCCTAAAGTTCATAGAAAAAATTTCAAAATTTTTATTTTTCCGAAATTACCATGTCATTTTTAAATGACTGCGATTTCTAAAATATTGGTCGGAATGTGATAACCCCGGCAGTAATTAAAGTTCTGGACTCCCTCTTTCAATATTGCCCTGGCTCATCGTTCTAGCACCTCTCAAGAGCCACAAATACTGGGAACCTTTAAATCGCTCTAGAAGCCAAACGCGTAGAGAAGACCCCCTAAAGTTGCATAGAAAAAAGTTCAAAATTTATTTTTCCGAAATTACATTCATTTTAAATGACTGCGATTTCTAAAATATTGGTCGGAATGTGATAACCCCGGCAGATAATTAAAGTTCTGTACTCCCTCTTTCAATATTGCCCTGCTCATCGTTCTAGCACCTCTGGGAGAGCCACAAATACTTGGGAACCTTTAAATCGCTCTAGAAGCCAAACGCGTAAGAAGACCCCTAAAGTTGCATGGAAAAAAGTTCAAAATTTAGATTTTCGAAATTACCATGTCATTTTCAAATGACTGCCATTTCTAAAATATTGGTCGGAATGTGATAACCCCGGAGATAATTAAAGTTCTGGACTCCCTTTTCAATATTGCGTTGTAGCACCTCTGGGAGAGCCACAAAATACTTGGGAACCTTTAAATCGCTCTAGAAGCCAAACGCGTAGAGATAGACCCCTAAA